>OY992509.1:8562673-9201763 GCA_963921215.1 Scoparia ambigualis
GAAGTGATGCTTTGAAAATAACTTTTGATTGACTGTTAATATAATTTGCATTTATTTCAAAAGTTGAATGACAGTGGATTTATTTCTACCTCATTTGCTCAGTGTACTTAATAAAAGTTTCTATGAAACAGAAGACGCCAACAAAAAAATTAAACACCATTAAACAGTGATTTTAAAATTCATAAAGACACGTAAGAGAACACCCACTGTCATATTAATATGCATTATCTATGGTGGTCTAATATTTTTCTAAAACATCACTCTACAAACGAATAAAGTGTCTTCAAGTTGTCTATGAACTGACCTGTCCCGGCTGTAGCCGTGTGAAGTCTAGTGATCCTTGGTTGCTGATGCTTCTCTTGCCCGCTCTAATGTCTTTCACTCTTTTGATGGCCAGGAGTATTTTCTTTTGGTGACCGAGTCGAACAATACCCATGTCTTCTAAATCCTAGTGACAGGAAAAAGTTATACTTATACCATTATTAGTTCGCGTGTAGTTCAATGGACAAACAAACCATAAATCATGAAATGAAAAGCCATTACAATCAAAGATGCCAACTAACTACAAAAAGTACTCATAGTTCACCCGAAGTGCTTTACCGGAGAATATTTAACCGTGTAACGTAGCGGTGAAAGATTACTACCACCCCCTCTCTTCCCTTGGGTGTCGTAAAAGGCGACTAACGGACTAAAGACTGCACATACTTCCAACAGCATAGAGCGGCGATGGGCTCACCACCTGTCACGCTGAGATCATGTGCAGTCGCTATTTGGTGAAAAGTGGATTATGGTAGAGGACTGCTTTGGCTGTCTTCATTGCCTAGTCTCTGACTAACCCTTAGGGGATAATAGTCGTGATTATATGTATAATGTATGTAGATATTATTAGTTAAACATTTACACAGTAGCACCCTACTAAAGAAGGTGATTAAAATAACGGATTCAATACTTAGTCTCTTAAGGAGTCGCTTCCCCTCCCCCCTTTGAGCTTTCCAAACCTAAGTTGGGCCGATTGAGAAGAGGAGTTCCCCACTTATTTCCTTAAGACCCGAGGAAAGGCTACTGCGCACTTTCAGACGTAAGTATTGGTTAAGAGCTATTATAAAAGCCCGTGCCTTCAAGTGGTTTTAAGTGTGCCTTTCTTCTCCCGTGTCTCCCACCATAGATCTAATAGGTACGGGCAGAAAAAATCCACATTCTTCCCGTACCACCCCAGGCCCGAAAGAACCAGGTTATAATACTCCAATGAGTATTATAACTAGAGACACATCGCAAAGTAAGTTTTGGCGCACTGAGTTGCGTCTAATGGGGCTGTAAATAGGGTTGCCACCTTGTTTTAAGGACGAATACCTTAAGTATTTTTTCATTTTGTTAGAACAAAAATAAAGTACATTCGAGTAGCATAAAAAAGAGTATTTATTTATTTGTCCTTAAAAGCGTATTTTTTTGTTGCTCTTTGCGACATTTAAGAGGCCTATTACATCTCGAATGTGATTTTTGCGTAAAATGACCATTTTCGCATTTTGTAGTAATTTTGCAGTTGTATTTATCGTTTTTATCGAAATAGGATAATAAATTTGTGCATAATATTACAAATCTCCATTCTGTGAGCATAAGTTGAATCGGACGGCCGGCGCATCGCAATTTGTAGTAATTTTGCAGTTGTATTTATCGTTTTTATCGAAATAGAATAATAAATTCATTATAAAATCTTTATTCCTCATGAAGTAACAATTACTCTGGTATAATTTAGGTATATAATAATTTGGGGTTTAAAGTTGCTCGCGTCCGTAGGTTTACCCTTGAGACCCTACACGTGATCCCTGGGTGGTGCTAAATGAGTAACACTGACTGAGTGGTAGAGCCACGCTGCGTTGCAGCACGCATTGGGCCGGCTCGCCCGGCGTAATACCACCCTCTCACGAATATTCGGCGTGAAATAACGGCACTTGGTGCTGTTGTGTTTCGTCCGACCAGTGAGGGTTCCGGAGGCCCCTTCCACTAGCGTTGTGTAAACTCACAATTTTTTATTGAGGATGAGTGAGTACCTCATTTGAGGTGAGGCGAAGAGAATGAAATAAACGCAATGAATGAGCGCGTAGCGAGGCGCGCATCATTGCCGTCACTGAATGAGGGAGTAGTGATTAAATCCTCTTTGGAGGGAGGGAGTCGGTAATAAAGTGCGCATGATTTTATTTTTGCACCGAAACATGTAAATGTTTTAAACTTTCTTTTTTACTACTGATTTCTTCATTATTTACTCACTTCGCCTCATTTTAACCCTTTTAATAAAATTCATCTTACTTACCTAGATAAAACTAAATAGGTAAGTACCTACTACTTGTGAGGTAACAGTGGTAACACTACCTAAACAAAATTGAGTCGTTCCATCGACCATCAAACTCATAAAAACCGACCGACCTGTCGAGCGCGCTCCCTCAATCGTAAATATTGAGTAGGTATTGAGACAAACACAACCTTTCAATTCTAGGCAACTCACTCACTATTAATTCAACTCACTCATTCTGTTGCGTTTGCTGTGTCATCCCTATCTGTACTCGCGTACTCGAACCCTCAAAATAGTGAGGAGCTAAATGAGGTGGTTCAAAATTGAAATACGAGTACTCCCTCATTTGGTCGCAACGAGGAACCCAAACGAGGTACCTCACGAGTGAGGGGCTCATCACTACCTTCCACCCCCCCCCCCCTCCCAATTCCTATTCCTTCCTTAAACCTATTCCTCCCTTAAAGGCCGGCAACGCATCTGCCATTCCTCTGGTTTTGTGGGTGTCCATGGGCGGCGGTGATTACTTTCCATCACGTGACCCGCCTGCTCGTTTGCCTCCATTTTATTAAAAAAAATAATAATAATAATTTTGCTCAATAATATTATCGTAGATAGGAGAAATTCACAGTTAACTTATAGCGATTTTCGAAGTTTTCTGGTTTAGAATAAGATTTTTTTCCTACATAAAATCAATGATATCTAAAAATTCCGAGGCCGCTAAGCACTATTCGACTACATAAGAGATAACATTATAATTTTTTATGTCACTTGTTTAGAACAGTAGTTCAATCGATGAGCTCAAAAAAGTGCCTTCGCGCACTTTATGAAAATCTTTCTCTGCAATTTTGGGTTTAATTTAAAAGTTAAGCAAAATTTCCAAAAAGCGAGGCCTCTACGCACTATTCCAATAGCTATTCTACACTATTCAATAAGTCATAATTGTTAATGTATTTTTGTTTCTGAGATCCATAACGCCAAAATTGGCCATTTTACGCAAAAATCACAACCGAGATGTAATAGGCCTCTTAACAAATATTTGCCTTGAGTATTTTAGGTACACCTACATGAAAAAGACAACAATACTCTATTTTAGAGTACGGGTGGCAACCCTAGCTGTAAACGTCTGGCAACAAGGCTCCGCTCCCTACGCCTCACGCGTTGCCCTCTGTCATCTAGCTAACCCCATATGTTTGTGTGTATTAGCTGCTCTACTACGGAGAGAGATTACAATTTCAACAGTCTATTCTAATAATATAGCTCACCACACTCTCACTCATGCACGCTCATCACTCATGCTGTGCTGGTAGCAGCTGGTTTCGTAAAAGGCGACTAACGCAATAAAGACTGCACATTCATCCAACAGCACAGAGTCAATCTCAGCACATGTGCAGTTTTCATTTGGTGAAACGTGGACTGAGGCAGTGGACTGCTTTTGCTGTCCTCATTGCCTGATCTCTGAATAACCCTTCGGGGGTAATAGCACAGAATAACTAATAGTACTACCGTACAGAAGGTTCACTCTCTATCGACTTTCACGCGAAACTGAAACTTATCGTGTGTCCCGAGCGTTCATATTCCGTTAAGCAACGCTGACTCGATATCGATTTGACGTCATGACGTCACAGAGCGTAGGGTTTACGCGCGCGCGCAGGGATTACGAGTTAAGCGACTCGGCGCTCGGTGTTCGGTGCTATGGCTCGCGGCAACCTTTACTGCCATACGCCTAGGTGGCCTGCCCGGGAGGCGCGCCAAACGAACGTACCTAAACTGCGGAGTGACACCCCCCTGGTAATAGTTATGAATATTATAATGTATGTATGTAACATGGCTCACCTCCCAGGCGAGCTGCGTGACGTCGTGCACGGTGCGGTACCCCTGCGCCACCAGCGCCGGCCCGTACTCCTCCAGCCGCAGCAGCCGCAGCCACTCCTCTAGGGAACCCTGGAATACAACGACAAGGGGTTAAGTCTAAATATATAAAAAGGAAAACTGACATTTAAACCCTTCGATCATTTTATAAACTATAGATAAACGATTGCTGCTTTAAGGCACCACGACACAAGTCAAAAGGAGAATGCTCATGAAGTATGGAAAAAAGAACCCAGGCCCGGCGCAAAAGAAAAGTAACTCAAAATATAGGGAAAAATATGTAATTAAATACTGCATAGAATCTGCATCATCGAAATCGAAGGCTGTATGTGTGAAATTGCTATTCGAAGTTTTACAGGGGTAGCATAATGTATCTGTAAAAGTAGCAGCAAACAGATACAGTTGCGGTTTAAAAGCGTATACATATAATTACATGTTCATGGCAACTTCTCTACCGCTCTACTACCTACATTTACAAGTTAATCATTAAAAATAATGACAGATAAAAGAAAAAAAAACACTGTTTAATGTTCTTTTTATTTAAATAATTACGCTTAAAAGTTAACGTCTAATACGACATGATCCAAAAATAATGTGGGATGCTCTAACTGTTCCTCATGTCTAGCCCACCCTAAGTAGGTAATATAAAACGCTCATGACGTGGGCGCAACAGCCCAATATTCTCCTCCCGTGAATGCAGGAACAGTAATATCCGGATATGCCATTCCTGCCATTTTCCCTTTTAGAAATAATGTAGGTGTAATAAATAGGTCTTGCTTCTTACGTGTCTCGATTGTATGCGACTTAAGGATTAACTCAGGATGACGAAACACTTCAAGCTCATAAACACCTGTTTGCTTAATATGCTCACTGCAATAAGAGCGGGCGATTTTCAGATGATACGTGCCAACAGCAATCAAAATCAAATCTTCATGTGTTAGTCTTGGGAAGTCTGTCAATTCTGGAACATCGGCTTGCATCCGTATAAACGCCTCCCTTTGTCGATTTAATTTGTATTCAAGCACGTAATCACATAAATTATTGTGATTATTTACATTATTTATTATTTCAATGAATTTGGTTTGTGTGCCTGCTGTCCTCGTAGGGCTCTTAAAAACAGTTGATGATGGCAGCGGCTATCTTAAAACCCTTATTTTTATAGATTACCTATATACATTTTCTCCAATGACCAATCGATCAGCAAACTCGGAATCCAAAAATAAAAAGCAATATGTACCTAGTCGTTTAAAATAGAATCGGTTAATAATGACAGGAAAAAACGCATCACAACAGATCACAACGAATACTGCGCGGTGCACGCAGACCGACGAAGATTATTACTTGCTCGGTGTTTCAGATGGCACTTTAAACCATAGCTCCCTTAGCTGCATAATTATGTTACCCCTGTGAAACTTAGAATAGCAATTTCACACATATAGCCAGTGATTTCGATGATGCCTCCCTATGCAGTATTTAATTACTTATTATTACCTACAATTAGAGTTACTTTTCTTTTGCGCAGGGCCTGGGTTATTTTTGAGCATTGTCCTTTGCCTTGTTTTTCTCTCAAAATTTCGAATTTAGAACTTTGTTCCAACTTGTTTGAGTCTAGCGAGCCTAGTTCCAAAGTGATGTAACTCCAATAATATTTTTAAGAATTTGTACTTTAGTGCCGAAAGTTTAAGGTTTACTTTACAATAAATGTTTATCTATAAATCTCGTTTTATTTCTAATGTTGATCTTATGGATATGTACGTATTTACGCCGCGACATTATTTGAGTTTGATTAAGTATAAGACCGTGCATCTATTGTTTATTTTTGTTTGTATCGAAGTTTAAATCCAAACTTTACACTAGGATTAGAAACTTGATATTTTGCATTACGCTTCTTTTTATAGTTTAAGTGAGCACTAAGAAAGGATTTTTGGAAATTCCCTATAATTTGTCATTTGTCTAATTAAATTATTAAAAGAAACTAAGTCTTATATTCTTATCTGAATATATCCATGCTATATAACTAAATAGCTAACTGGATATATCCATGGCTTTTATATAAGAAGCTTTTTCGCGCGTAGGCTCTGGTAAAGTAATATGGATCAGCTGGTAAGTAACGGGGCTCACACACGTAACGAGTACAGAGGCGAGACAGTGCCCTCGGCCGAGGGCTCGGTACGTAAAATTACGTATAATTATTTTGACGAGTGCTCGGCCGAGCCGAGTGGTGAGACAGTTACTAGAACCATGATTTGCATGCTCGGTACCCACCCGTACCCGTTACCCCCCACCTCCCGCTTCATTCCTTACCCCTTGCAGCGACTCGCGTCAAGAAATCACTACGATTAAGGCTGGTTTTACTGTTAAGGGGAGGTATTTCGAGCGCTTCCCTCTCGTTCTCTTGACGGTACAACGGTAAGGGACGGGTATAACAGCGAAGCGGCGCGAATAATCGCGTTTTATATTTAAAAAAATTGATAGATGTAATAAATAAAAAACCATCGGTTATAATAACTCAAGTTATTTAGGAGCTTCATTTTGGTAAATGACTCATAATATTAAATCACTTATTTTAAGAATAAAACCTGGAAAAGAAGATAAAATGACACAAAAATATGTAACTTTGAGAATTTATTCTATCGAGCCAACTTTATAAAATCGTGTTTCCATCGGGTGTATTTTACAGAATAAAGCCTCAACAATATTTCATAATTTTCGCAGATTTTAATTTTATTGTTTACTACTTCAAAAAGTAATTCTAAGAACGTGTTATTTTAATTTTTCACTAACACCTAGCCTGCGTTTCGGCAGCGCTGTTGGAGCGCGCGCGTTCGGAGATATTGGGGAGTAGTAGTTGCGTTTCAAAGTCGCGCGCTTGAGCAGCGCCGTTCGGTAAATGCAATTTGTTCGCCGGTGCTGCCGAACAGCACGCTGCCCGGCGGCGCGTTAGCGGCGTGACTATAAAACCAGCCTAATAGGCATAAGCATCCCTACTCTTGCCAAATGCTTCGAGGTTTCTTGTAACCATTACTTTCATTTTACTCCTATAAAATAGGTAGTAACATAACCGCGTCGTGTGGCGGTGAAAGAATACTACCACCCCCTCTCTTCCCTTAGGTATCGTAAAAGGTGACTAACGGACTAAAGACTGCACATACATCCAACAGCATATACCAATGGGCTTACCACCTGTCACGCTGAGCTCATGTGCTGTCGCTATTTGGTGAAAAGTGGACTATGGTAGAGGACTGCTTTTGCTGTCCTCATTGCCTAGTCTCTGACTAACACTTCGGGGATAATAGTCGTTATTATAATAATTGTATGTATGTATAAAATAGGGTCTTTCATACGAGGCGTGAATAGGCATTTTGGTGGGCCGCCAGGGTGTGGGTGATTGATGCCACTTCTCTTACGCTGCACCAGTTGTCCTCGCGCCTGTGGGGAGTCATTTGCCGGGCTTAATATTGATTTAAAAAATCTCCTTACCGGTATATAATCAGGCAAGTTGTCAGGCACGTTCAGGTTAGCCAGCTCCGCCTTCAGCCGCTTGCGGTGGTTCGGTTTCTTGATGCCCACCGCCGTCAGGTCTTCAGGCGTCATCCGTGTGACTGTGGGCAGGTCGTAACCGGCCTCCACGAACAGGCGCGCGTACTCCTCCATCTGCAGGTCTGCTAGCCACGCGTGGATTATGTCAGGGTCCTGCAATGAGACGGTAGAGTGGTGAAGGTATGTTACGTACTTTAGTCAGGCCAAATACTGGTGCATATACAGTTATTGATCCCAACTTGTAACAAATAGAAACCAAACTAATAAATTAGAATGTCCTATTTATTGTTGATCTTTAGAACACAAGCGAGTAATACACTAATAATTTATTGGTTGGGGTTGGGTTTTTTCAATTAAGTTTAGTAATCGAAAAAAATGTAACTTTGACACTTGATATCCCTGTAAAAAAACTGTTTCCAAGTATAGCCCAGTACATAAAAAACTTAGCAGAAAAGAGCCGAAGATCTGGCTAACTGACGTTTCGGACACATTATATTGGGATACAGTGCCCGAACTAACACTTTTTAATTTTATTATTTTTTCACTGACGATTCGGACACTATTAAATTATTGGAGCATTTCCGTGCAGTCAGATAAATCAAGTTTTTGTTTTTTGCTATGGAGTATTTTCTTAAAATTAATGTAAACTTTTATTGGTGTCCGAATCGTCAGTGAAAAAAATAATAAAATTAAAAAGTGTCAATTCGGACACTGTGTCCGAATATAATGTGTCCGAAACGTCAGCGAGTCGCCTCTGCGAGGTCAGTGCATGGCAAGTGTTGAGAGAGGGCTATATGCCTTCCAGAGAACTGGCACGGTCTGAGTCACTGCGGGCCGAGTGACATACGTTGGAAGAGGCCTGTCCTCTGCACTCGAGTGACACGGGCGGCATGCTTACTCTTAAAACCGAGTACTAAATGCAAAACTCAATGCCATTTAGTTCACTCAATATCCGCGCAATATGAATCCAAATTAGCGCTGGTGTCGTAACTCAAGAGTACGAAACTTCACAATACGAAGCTCGATCGATCGGGATCGGTTTCAAAACTAAAAATGCTGATTAGGATGATGATGACAGTTATGGGGATACTGACCGGCAGCCCCTGCGTGATCATGGCGCGCACCCGGTCCGCGGTGTCCCCGCAGTGGCACGCCGCGTGGTGGTGATGCGCCACCCGGCCTGACGCACGGCCGCTGTCCAGCGACGCCGATGAGTGCCGGGATCCGGAGCCGGCAGAGCCTGATGAGGAACCGGGGCTGTCGCGCCCGGGACTCTGGAAGGGGAATAGAGGGAATTTAGACATCGATAGGTAAATCTAAGCTAAGTTTTATTTTACCCAAGAGAAAGATCGAAAAAACACGGCATGCACTTTCAGCTTCAAGTTTTTAGATATTGCGTGTTGAGTAACTTAGAAGATCTCGTGATCGATAATGCTTCCGATAGCTCGCTAAGCCATTGTTCCCAACTAATTGACTTAAGATGGCAGTATGCAAATGGCACTAACACTAACGCGAATTGAGTCCGCGTGGTAAGATGTACCTATGTGGAAAAGTTTGAATCCAGCACACGTCCACAACGTCACACCATTTATACAATGAAGATGAATTAAACTACTGTCACCACTTCTATTATTTATATTTTCGTCACAGACCTTTATCAAATCGGTGCCCTGGGCAGCACTGAGCGCTAACAGGTGGTTGTAGACAGCCGCCATAAGGGTGAGAAACTGTGAGAACGGGGAGAAGGTGACCGGGCTCTTGCCGAGGCTTCCACTGTTTCCACTGACACAGAAATCTCTAACACTGATACCTTTGTGAACATTTCTATCGTCTTCTCACCTGCTGCAGCGGTAGCTGGGGGTAGTTAGTAGACCGCAGCTTACTGCATAATCTGTTAAAGATTAATTTGCCATCACTGTGCTACCTAACGCCACATTCCTATAGTCTTCTCACCTGCGTCATGTCGATCCCCTGGTCGTCGCTGAGCGCTAGCTGGTGGTGGTAATAGACCGCCGCCTTGTGGGTGAGCGGCTGCGAGGGTGGGGGGAAGGTGAAGGTGCCCCCTCCTGCAGGGCTCTTGCCGAGGCTCCCGCTGGCCCCGCTGACTCCTGACACGCCCGACACTGTGCTGCCATAGTCGGAGTGGTCATCTGGAATTGCGGAAAATGGGCGGATTAGTATGACAGAAGATTTTATACACTTTTAATCGCGTCACTTTATAAACAAAATATTTAAACTGGTTTTAATGTTTACTTCGGCCTGTGCAACTCGGTTGAAACGTCGCTCGGCGTCGTCAATACATTAATATGTATGTAGGTACTCTGTAGTTCCTACTTATAACTTTTTATAGATATAGCGAGATAGAGAGAGATATAGAGAGACTCGGCAATGAGGACCGTAAAAAAAGTCCATTGCCACAGTCCTAATTTCACCAAATGCCTAACAACTGCACATGTGCTCAGCGTGATAGGTGGCGAGTCCATCAGTAAGTACACTATTTTAATATTATTTAGCTTATAATACCAATAAAATTATTGTAAATTCTTAGGTACTTCTAGAGAAACATTGCACTTAACAGAACTGTTATAAGTTTTGTAACTTTAACTAGTTTTTAGTGTTCCGTACTCGCAGTAAAATGGAAAACATTTCGTATCGTACTTTGATTGTATGCATCGTAGGAGTTAGGTGCGTAAGTTGTCGGCCTCTGTCACAACTATTTATCTCGCAGACCATCAGTGCTGGTAAGCTAACACTCGTCATGATACTATTATCGAGACCAGATCGAAGATGTTCTCGTGAAAAGTCAGGTCAAGAGTATGTATGAGAGTAACTAAAGCAAATCACTTATGTTCAGGATCGTTGCAAATCTTATCTTGGTGGGGCGCGCAGAGGTTCGTCTCTATCTCTCTCGCAGTAACACGACTCAATAGGATTTTTTGTGCACCCCATCCTGTCAATCTGTTTCCTAATGAAAATGACTGCCATAAGCTGTGGTCTCTGCCTACCTTCCGGAAAACGGGCGTGATGTACAATGGCGGACTCCGTCGCTTTACCAGTCTAAAGGTCAAAATCCCTTGCACACCGCTTTGTCTATTTGGTACGGGCACGCACCCGGGCGGGCGGTGCACATCATACGAAAATCGCTGCAAAGTGGTAAAGCGACGGTGACTTCCACCGTACCATCGGAGTTACCGTCGCGCCGCTTTACCAGTTTGCAGAAATTTCCACATGAAGCGCACGACCGGCCGCGCCCGGCCAGGGTTCCGAACATGTCGCTCGACACCGCTCGGAACATTTTGCGCCGACTCCAAGTAAAATGGGACCAGAGCAGAACTAACAAGCCGAAGAAATAGAAGATATAAAAAAAGAAAAGTACCCGCTGATGAAGAAGAAGAAGATGTGTATAACAGTCGTACCTCTAGTATGTGAGGGCGTGTCTGGCGGCTGCGGGTACGCCTGGTCCTCGCAGGAGGCGTACCCCTGCGAGCCGAAGCTGGAGCCCGAATGGCGGTGCTGCGGCGTGCCGAACGCGTCGCCCGGCACCGCGGGCGGCGGCACGCGCTTCGCGGTCGCGGTCTTGCCCGCGCCGCTGCCGCCGCGCGACATTCCGCCCACTGGAAACGACAATTACATGTTATTATTTAATCTATCATCAGCCTATACACGTCCTACTGTGCGCACAGGCCTTGCCTGTGGGGATACCAGGTCATAACCCACTACGACTGTCATCTTACGATAATAACGGGACCAAGGAGCAGCTCGAGGTGTTTTTAATTTGGTCACGTTTGATCTTAACAGCTGCGCCAACCAGCTTCTTATATTTTACTCTCATTCTTATTTTAAAAAGGACAAATTTTACATACATCTGTAGAGATTGTTTTAGTAACGTAAAGGTAAGTATGTGGCCTACGAGCCAGCTGGTCACCTAATGGAAAGCCATCACTGTTACCTCCACCTATGGACACCCGCAATACCAGAAGATTCGCAGATGTTTTGCTGTTGGCAACGCTAGAAGACGACGCTACAGAACGCTGCCGCCTTCCATCACCTTGATGGATGGCGGTCTACTACTGTGCGTTTTTCACGAAATTTCTTGCCTCGAACTACAGTGTTGTGGAACTAGCTCCTGGCGACGGTATTTCCGGACCGTTACGACTTAGAGATCTTCAAGAAACGAGCCTATAGGCCGGCAACACGTCTGCGATTCCTGCGGTTTTGAGGGTGTCCATGAGCGGCGGTGATTACTTTCCATCAATGTCCCGCTTGCTCGTTTGCCTACTTATTTTATATATTAAAAAAAAATTGTCAAACTCGCATTATCGCAACCCAGACGCTTCATTTCATAAAACATTAAAACTAACAATGTGTGCAACAGATATTTTAAAGGTAGCCCAAAATACTCTATACTCTGCCAAAAGCTAATTAAATTGATGGGTCGTTTCACTTTCACCCAACCAAACACCCTGCAGAAACTACCGACCATTTATAAGCAATCCTTCATAATTCTGGCCATATTATGACTTAACATAAATTCTCACATATCCCTAATACGCTGCAAGCGCCTCAGTCCATATATCTTTATCAGCAGTTCGCCAGGCGCCTGTAATCTCGCAACGAGCAACTTTCGCCCGTGATTGTTGATAAGACAGGGGGAGGGACGATTTCAGTAATGAGCCCCAGTCATCATCAATCATGTTCGACGACCGGGCCGGGTGATCCGATCTGAGAGCTAATTGCTGAATCGATAACGCCGAATAACGACCAAGAAGAATCGCCATTAAATTAATAGCGAGCAAAGCTTTAAGCGCGTAACAACGATTTTACGTGAGAATAAAACTGTGTTCGAAGTAAACAATTTTATTCGTCTCCGCGCCTCGCCAACTCTTTACTATAAACAGGGGAACCGTTTTGGAAATGTTTTTTTACGCCCCAACCCCGTTAGAGAAAGTTTGCTCTCTTTGTTTTGCAATAAAAGCGTGATTTAAACGCCGCGGAAGGAATAATAAGCGATAAAATTTTATACAAAAACAAAATTTAGCTCCCTGACTGTTTGAATATCATTAACACGAAAGATGGCATGACGCTGTTGTAATGAAATAAATAAAAAAAACTTATAGGGTGTAATAGACTGACACAATTGAACAAACTAATAAGTCTTACTGACACAATGATTATTTGTTGTAATTAAATGAGTAAGATGCACTCACAATTTATTGTTATTCACCTGAGTTACTGACACGTATGAACTCACAAAAATATTCTCCGCAGCTACACTTGGCGGTGTAAATATTTTGGCATCACACGAAAACGGCACTCTTTTATGATAAATGAAATAAATATATGTGTCCAATTACTTGCACGCAATCATCGGAATATTTAAGGGCCCATTAAGGGACCATATCAATAAAGCATTGGGACAGGCGAGCAGGCCAACATTTTTAATAACTGTGTTGTAAGTTGTAACGTCGGTAATCGTATGCCCACGTCTGCTGCGTAGGCTTCACTGGCCCATAAACTTGAAAATGTCTGATCAAATTTATTTAAGACTATTGAATACCGCTTCATTATAGATAGCCTGTTTATTTAAAAATAACCCTGGTTTTATTGTTCGATTCACTTGAAAATATGTAGTGGATAATAAATAATATTATATAGGGCGCGCAGTACCTTTCTTACTACAACTGGTGTCCTCGGAAATCCAGGGTCGTGGTGCCGACCAGTGCTGTGTGGAAGCCATTTTAGTGCCACTAGTTTTATTAACTTCATTTTAATACATGTACAACATTTTTTAACTAATGTTTTCGTGTCTTTTAGTTACAATAGGCAGTTTTTTGATAAGCAAGTCGATGAAGAAACTGATGATGACATTTGTAAAGGATTTTGCCTAGTGATAGAAATATTCACCAAAATCCAGATGGAGGACGACAACTTGATACTTGTTTCTGCCAAGTTCCATTGTTTTGCATTTTTAAAATTAGAGCAGATATCTAGGTAGAATAATAAAATTTTAACTGTCCGGTGTATAGAATGTATAGACATTAGGTAATAGATTTTAAGAAAAACTTAATATTTATGCCTGTCTGTCTGTATTTTTGTACACGCAACACGCAAAAACTACTGGATGGAATTGAGCGATTTTTTCACTGATGTATCCTCTAGCAGTTCTATGTTAAAATATAGGCTCCATTTTACCACAGGAAAATATCCTTCCTAAAACACTAAAGCTTTAGGATCGACAAAGCGTAAGTGACAAGGCGTTTGCTGACTCATTAACAAAAAAATTGTCGTTATCTTAAACTTTTCAGCAAAATATTTCAAGAGACACTTTTTACTCAACTTGGCTCTAAAAAGTTTGCTCGCGCCCGTCATAGAATCGCGGATCATGGGCAACTGGCTTAAGTGTACATTAAATAAAAAGCGAAATTTTCGGCGTGTTCTCTAAAGGCACCAAATTGGGGTGCCGTAATGTCCCTTAAAGCCGGGCAGGTGTCACAGGACGTTAAGTTTCACATCTTAGCTCATAATCCGGCAAACATTGCCAGCTACTTTCTTTTATCACCTGCTTAATAGGGCCTTAGTGATGTTCTGAAAAGGTTGCCTCAGCAGAGTTGAGATTTTAAAGCTGATGCTTGAAAAGGACTAACTAGGTATAACATATTTGAAAACATTATTAACCTATTCGGAACTCTTTTAGAAATACACACAAAAACATCTATCTGGCTACAAAATTTGTGTAGGTACCTAGGTACAGGTAGATACTTACTTGGCAGGCGATTATTTGGACCAAAACTCGAGTCCACAGAAAAGAGTCTCGCTAGTACTATTAAATAAATTACTTATGGCATATATCATTGTTAACGCAAAAAAAGATACTAAAATATAGAGACTATAGCGAAGAGAATACTCGTATAGAGACTCATTTGTAGAGCTCTGTTCTGCATAGGATAAGATAAAAACAATTTATTCAGTACAATATAATTCAATTACTAGTGCTAGTACCATACTAAGAGTAGTAACGAAATTAGCATGAAAAAACTTTTACATTTTGTTAAAATACTGCAATGTAATGTCATTTATCAATCTTCAGAAAAGAGTGTTTAAAAGGTGGTAAAAAATAGAACCTAACAACAGAAAAACTACGTTCGAGTAAAGTTACCAACCTTTATTATGCAATCGAAGTAGTTTGAACAAATGAAGAAGAAATGTTAACTCAAGAAAAAGAACTTAGATGATCGAATGAAAAACACACAAAGGCTTTGTTGTCTATGGCTCCCGCTAATCGTATGCAGCCGTAACAATAGCAGTGTTTGTAATACAATCTTCCTGCAGGTTTTGTGCAGCGTTTACGCCTTGAATAGGGAAAGCTTTACTGCTACTAATCTTGAGAATCTGTACGTCTGAGCGTCTCTAGTCTCATTAGTGGGGCTTACGCGCCCACCTCAGTTTGATGGATCCTCCTGACACGGGTCGCGCGGACGCTTACGCCGGGTGAAAGCCGTATTTCACAGAATTTACTGTCAAAATACTAAATCTTTATGGCGTGTCTTAGAACAAAGGAAGCTTTATTCCTTACACGTGCCCTATGTGCTGTAATAACGCGACATGCAAGATTATTAAACCTTCCAAGGAGTTTAAAGCCAACACTTGTTGACTTAATGCAAAATGTTTATCTCGGAAATCTTGAATCATTGAAATCACTTTAAAACAGAATGTAACCGTTCACGATTCCGTCTTGCACAAGACTTAAATGTTGATCAGCAATTCTTAAATCAAAGATCAACAATTACGCGATCGTATCTTCTGTGAGAAGTAATAGAGGCTAATTTTGTTCAATTATCTATTTAATTTGTTGGGCGACGTTTCATAAAGAGCCTTAAGCACCATTATAGCTATTGGCACAACGCTTATCTGCACCAATAGATCCTGATCTTGACACGAAGGGTGTTTAATATAATAACCAATAACCACATAGCGTAACGGTAGCGTATCTATTAATTATCGGCCATTAGCTGCGACGCGACGTCCACCAACTCGCATTTACAATCTCAAACATGTAATGAGGACTTAAGCGATGGATTCGAAGAGCGATTGTGGTGATTAATCTGTTACTAATTGTATGCGAGCAGCGCCATCTCTTGGCATCGCATTGATTCAATTAGCGATATCGGCAATCGCGGGTTTGAGTCTATTGACATTCTCGACGTTGTCCGACGTTATTAAGCACAATTATGCGGCGCCAACAGCTTAAGTGTTTATTCTTATATGTAAACATTGAACGTCGATGCATAATCGTGTTTGGCATGAGAATCATAAGATGGAGATGATAATTCTGCGTTCGAAAAATACTATTGGAAGTTTGTTTCTCACGGGAAAAATTGTAAGGCATTATTTTTGAATTTGGAATACTTAAACCACTACTCAAGTCCAAATCAAATAAGTTAAGACCGACTGTTTGTTTATAACAATTTGTAGTAGACAATGGACTATCTTTCTATTATGTGGTACTAGTAGGTTTGAAGTGCTTTTACGTAAGGCCAGTAGATGGACAATTGATAACCCACTTAAGGTTAAGGGTCTTATTTGTACTGTATCAGTAGATATTCCAAAAAAGGAACTTTAAGTATTAATTAAATCACTAACGAGCATAATTTTGACCTTTCAATGATTACTAAAGACTTTACAAGAGTGTCCAATGCCCAACAAATAGATATTTTAACAAAGGAATTAAAAGTATTTGCTGTTGGGTTAATAGGATCACCCGGCACCCTTTTCTAAAGTAATTAAAGCACAAACGAATATAAATTTAACCTTTAAACGATTACAAGAGTGTCCATTGAATCAGTTGAGCCTATGCCACCCAAGCACACGCATTATCGTCCACTGCGATATAGTTTCAATTGTTAATGGGACCGTACATGTACAGAATATTAAATACATTGACAGTTAAATACGTTCAGCGATAATCCGCTCTCGTGCAATCATAATAAGAATCAACTGAACCGTATTCGGTACGCAAATGACTAAAGAGAAACGTTTCTAAACTTAGTATTTTATTACCGCGAATTTCTAATCAACGTACATATTTAATACTGAGATAACTATTTAATGTTTGCGTTCGGTTACTAAAATGGCATGGGATTACGAATGGAATAGAGGCCTCCAATGCGGTTGTAAACTAAGAATTACAAGGTATGTTAATGTCTTCTCGGTTATTGATATAAATTGTTTGAAATTGTCAATATTCTTGGCGATATATTTTACTGTTAATGACATGATCTGTAAGTGACCTGTTATTCAGTTCCTCTGATTTAACCTGGATGAGTTTCGGATTTGCCTATAAGTAACATATATTTCTCGCCACCAATTTACACCAAGTTATCTACAAACATGTATATATGAGATTAAACCAAATGGCAAAAAAAAATCATGATCATAATATGGGAAAGTCCTAAATTATTAAAACAGAGGATATGTTACAAAAACCATGCAGTTAATTTAAAATCATCTAGTTTTGTAAATGCTTAATTACATATTTGTAAAAAATACTGACACAAATTCCTAAAGGTCTTGGTTTTGGCCCTACCCTATCTGAGGCGTCACTTTTATTTTTAATATAAATTGTTACATTGCGAATGCCAGAAATAAAATACAATTATTTTTAATTACAGAAGGATATCTATCTGATAGAATAATCGCAAAAGCGGTCACATTCCGCTAGTAAAAAGCATGCCCTTTTAGTCGCAGCTTGCCGCCTTCTATAGTAGGCGACTATCTCCTATCGCTGTCCATTGTCCTCGACGATTAGTCACCCGATGTGGGCCAGTTCAATGAGTGCTGTAAGTAAACATTACCATGACATTACTAAAGGAAGTACTTTAAATAGTTGTAAGATTGATACAAAATCAATAGTCAGCAAAAATATTTACTGTCTTAGAATACTTAGACCGTTTGCTTGTTAAATATTTGTAAAAATATTTTATTTCGGATATTATATGACTTTAACATTTATGGAACAACGCTGGCTCGTAGTGTATTAAAGAAGCATTAAAATTTGAAAAATTGGATAGAGACAAAGCACAAAATGAGAAGAGAAGCCACTTTAAACCATTACACTGATACATTTACAACTTTAAATATTAGAGCAAAAGTCATGTTATTCTTCACGACACTCATGTTACTTCGCAGTCAATATAATGTTGCCGTAATTAAGAAGATGGTCGCTGCTCAATAAAAATGCCAGTAGGTACTTTCGGTTAGGTTCGAATTAGGGCTGCCCTACTATCGAAAATTCCCTGGATTTCTCATAGTTGGGAAGAATTCCGGAAGGCGATTTTATAAAGAGTGCGGCGGAAAAAATCCAAAAAACAATTCCGGCGATTTTGAAAATTTTGTCCCGGGCGCGGCAGTGTTGGCAGAATTCGTCGTCGATAGCAACATTGGCAACCCTAGTACGCGACCAACACATTAAGATTCGTATGTGTGCATACAAGTTGTTAATGAATGAGAAACGCGAAGGTCCGTTCCGCTTATCTGAAATTATGGCTTTTCTTCCTTTTATGTCTTAAGCTTTTTTTTTATCGATTTCATTGCGAAATTACTGGCCGGTGTCTGAGAATGGATATGACGATGAGACTGGCCGGTAAAGATGAGACGAAACTTTTGGGCAACATCATTTTTCACTAGTAACACAGAATAATATACAACTAGTAGGTAGGCATATAAATTGGTGTTACTCGAGATTTTTTTGGAATAATATTGCAACGGTATATCGTAAAACACAGAAAGATATTCCGTCAAGTTCTTGTACCAGCCAGCACGTCAGTCTTCCCAACATCCAACAGGGCCCTTATTCTGTAACGATTCCTTGTTTCAAAACCACGTTAATTCCTTAGAAAGTTACGATATCTTCCAAAAAACGTATGCGTTTGACGTTTGTGCGCGGTAAGGTTTAGGTTTGGAATCTTTGCGATACAGAATCAGGGCCCAGATTAAGTTGCTAGTTTGATTAGGTATTTTAAAAATAGTAACTAAGCAAAGTTGCGAAGCAACGTAGGTACTCATTAATCGATTGAAATACTAGCTTATTGCGAATCAGGCATTAAAAACAGAGTTCATGTGAGAGTTATTCTTCTTACTTAAGTTCTATAGTTACATCCCAAATTGTCAAATCTGCCCGACACTGAACAAAATCTGCCAAGTTCCAAATTTCTAAATAAAATTGAAATTATTACCTAAAAACAAAAAAAAAAGCTTAACGCCACCACTTTGCGTACATACATACTATTCTAATTGTAATTATTGTAAATAAATGTAAAAAAATGACTACTTAAAAAAAAGGTCGTCGGCAACATTTCCTTGAAATCTGCCGAATTCTGCCACTTTTTTTAATTACAATTTAATTAAGTAACATTTTAAACACTGAAAAAAGACGACAACCTCAGGCGGGAACCTTTTTTCAGTGTTTAAAATTTTATTTAAGTATATTTAAGCGTTAATAAAACGCTAAAATATAAAACATTAATCTACAATTTAATTGTCTAAAGAAAAGCTCGTCGCCACTTTTTTGAATCGTCAGCAAAGTCAAAATTTAAGTGCAAAATCTTTCACCCTCGTAAACTAGAGTCAGTATGGCATCGAAGCAGTTACAAGTTGGTTACACAAGATCGTCACTAGATGGCTCTGCTACGATCTATCGATTCAAATTGTTGTTAACTTTATTTTAATGTTAGGAAATCTAATAAAGGTATTGAAATAAAAATCAATTGCCGTAATAATATGAGAATGACAGAGCATCACTTGAGAAAGGGTCGACCGATTTGGCTGAATATGAAAATATTTGGAAAGTCCTCAGGAAAGACGAAAATTTTGATGATATTTTTTGTGACAAAAAATTTGATTTATTTGTAATAAATACAATACTTAATGTAAGCAAAACTATCGCAGGATATAAAGGTGTTCACGCGGACGAAGTATGAAATAAATGTACCTAGGTAGACGTTTAGAAACAAAAGGATAGGAAAACAAAAAGAGATACTTACAGTAAGCAGCGCTTTATTCGTGAAACAATTTGCCGTCAGTCGCAAGTCGGTCGTCTCGTTTCTTTTCCGCTTTGTTTGTGCGTATTGTTGTCCTACCAATAAAGCACTAATATTGCTTCAGCCAACAGTAAGAGATACTTGTTTACCACTTTCCTTGCAAAATGATCGCTGTGATACAGTTACGATAAATTTATGGCATTGTTTTTTTTAGGTTCGTGATACTTTTTTATGTTTTTTGCTTCAAAGCTTTTCTTGGCTATCTATGTCTCTCTTGGCTTAATGGTCGTGGTCATCAAAGAGGATTTAATTACTACGTTAAAGATTCTAGGATTGGTGAGGATACATCGCCCTATCGTGCTTTACGCTTTACGATAAACTTTATCAAGTTGAAATGTAACGGTATAGT
Organism: Scoparia ambigualis; assembly: GCA_963921215.1. Taxonomy (NCBI): domain Eukaryota; kingdom Metazoa; phylum Arthropoda; class Insecta; order Lepidoptera; family Crambidae; genus Scoparia; species Scoparia ambigualis. The sequence continues at coordinate 8,582,814 of OY992509.1, forward strand.
ATATAAATATATATTATGTAATTTCTTAATTACATTTATGAACTGATCAAACGATATTATATGTAATGTAAAAAAAATATATGTTATAAGGAGCGTTAGATTAAGATTCGTATTTAACAGTTGTAATAATTGTCATTTTAGGGATTTTTTTAAATATATATTTCTTAGATCTCCGTGTTTGCTCTTTAAACATTTTCAGTAACATCAACTTTATAAAATAGGTAATATATTTTCTAGGTTGAATTTCTCTATTCACTTCTAATCAAGTTAGCACGATATCGCGATCGCTAAAATTATGAAAGCGTTCTAATGTCGTCCGGTTTAACGCGCCAATCAATCTCCAGATAGATGCCTAGTGGGCTATCTGGTAGTTATAATTACGAAGTAGCAAAACCAACACAGGTATAGGATAGTTACGTGACATTATCGGATTATTTTTATTGAATAAATAACGGGTCGCCTGGTAAAACCGCTTTAGAGCGATAAGACCAAGACGACGTAAATAGGTAGGTAACCTTGTAATTGTTGTAAGTTTTATGTTCAATGTTAATATTTTATGGTGTTTCAATAAAGGGGTAAATAATTTATAGTTGTTTCATTTTAATTTCTCGTTTAAAACATAATACTTATACTTGTTAATAACATATTGCTTTAATCGAAAATTATCCGAATTGTGCTATTTGTTTACTTATAACAACATTTTGTAAATAAAAACTGTTGTTATAACTATCATGGTTGTAAACATAATTTTTACTTTTTACAAGATATTTACCATGAGTATCCTTGAGTTTGTTCTCCCGATATTCCCGTGACCATGGTGCGTGCAACCGCGCCGACATATCGGGTGGACAAACCTCATGGTACATTATCTCGTAAAAAGTTATAAAAAGAACTGTTGTTCCGATTGGTAAATTCCTTTCAAATTTTTGGAAGTAGATACGGAGAAGCCCGAGATGCTTTAATTTGGTCACCTATCCAGGAACAAATATAGCGAAAGTTGTTTAAATACATTAACCGCTCGCCATAAAGGGAGCTTTAAAAAAATCAACCTTTACTTAATTAATCGTCTTTTTTTCAAAAGAGGTTTTATTGTCATGGACGCAATGTTATTATCTTTTAATATGCATTTAGCTCACAGACGTATAATTTAGCTTTAGTAGTATCTAGCCAGTTGTGTGTGTGCAACCAAGCCTCAATATTTTAGGATAATACCATTAAAAGCTCTAAGGTGAAACAGCAGACAAAGGCGGCAGTATCGCTCATTAGGGCTACAATTAGACGGTCCATCGGGCCCGCTAATGGCTTAAATGTCGGCAATTAAGCTTGCGTAACAACAACTCTAAACATAGTGTGAAGAATGCAACGCCTGTTACTTTACTCACTGTGTATATGGTACACATGTCATTGCTCCAGTTTAAAGGAGTGAAATGGAAGAAAATGTTTTTATTGACAATAAAAAATGTTAATATAAAACTTTAAAATAACGCTACGTAGATTTGGATAAAACACCTGAGGACGATTGGCACACCAAAATCATGTTTCACCATACTTACCAATAATTACCTACCTAAAGCAGGTTTTAGTTGACGAACAAACAAAGAGATTTAGTTTTAATGTCTTTGCGAATAAAAGAGAACCGAAATAAGTATAAAAAAGCATTATTTAAAAAATCTAATCTATCTATCTATCTACCTAACAAAGTTTGCTTTTTATGTAAATTTTCATTTGTGGTTTGGTTTAAATAATAAAATAAGTTAAATTTCACAGTTACGGGAGTAGGTAATAGTAGGTAGTAAGTTAGTGTCGCCACGCCACCTAACGGAGCCAAGCTAAATTATTAGCCTCACTATGAAAACAAAACCACAACTAGGAAAAACAAAACTGTATAATTAACAATAAGAAAACTGTTCGGGCCTTTACAGAAGCCAACGCCACGAATATGGCACAATCAGCTTGTTGCTCGACCCATCACTCTATCCCATCATGAAGGCAATGTACCATTAAAGTATCGATACCACCAACATGACGGGAAAAACTGTTACATATAAACATCAACACAAAATACTTTCCATATTTTTGGCCGGATTTGAACCAGCGCTCTTGATAACACGAGCTGTAAGCCAATGCACCACGCGATCACATAGCTTGACTGCGAAATGTCGGATAAGATTGGGCGCCGGTACACTAATGCCATCTCTTGGCAGCGCGAGGCAACTATAACTTTAACTAGCAATTTTGTTGTTACTACATCTGAACGAGTTTTACAATTTACAATGTAATTAATATTAAAAATAATATAGGCTACTTTAGCTTCGATGGATCTCTCGTAGTGATGATTCATCCTTTATGATGATGTCTATTTTTGACATAACTTTTACTGCCTGTGTGGCGCGTTGGTTAGGAACTACGTACAACAAGTACTATTCTAATGATGCGAGTTCGAATCTCGTACACCAACGAATAGAGTGGCATTGATTCCGGTAATATCTTGTTATATTATTGCGACGATGTTTACGTGATTTTCAGTAGTTGATTAATATGATTTACTGATAAAAATAATCTTAATTATACCCAAGGTTATTCTGGTGATGGTACGAAAAATGTGCCATTGCCTTCCACCATGGGATAGAAGAATGGGATTGCAACAAGCTGGCATCCCAATGAGGAGTCCGCTTCTTTAGTACCCCGAACATATTTTTTTGGTTTATTTGATTTGATTTTTAGTAATATCATTTATTAATAAAATAAAAAATACTTTTACAACGATATTTTGCTTCCATACAGTAAATTAGACGTAATGTTTGACTATAGACGTTTTAAATTTAAATTACATTAATAACATCTTCGATCAACAATACCAACTAGATAACGCGTCATATACAAAATTAAAGCTAAATTCTGTCCACGTGAATAAATACTTTTTCAAAGCAATAAATTACTCCTGTCATTTAAAAATGAAAAGACCCCAATAACATTTAGTGGCTCTAGTTGTATTGTTGATCGAAGAATAACATACATAATATGATTTGGAATTACCAATATCCAATAATAACCAAGTATTGACTAATCAAAGGAAAAACAAGAAATCAAGCTTTAGCGCCACCTGTCTAATGTTTGAACTTGACAAGTAGACGTTTTTTTTGCTTCTTCCCTTGACTATCATGAAGCGGTAGAGCTTACTTGCAATTGAATTTCTATTGTGTCCGGTATTACGAAAGCTGAGCATGAGCGCATGGGTATGACCCAACCACTGAAATGTGTTGTCTTTTGTTACATAATCGACATCAGTACTGTTATTATTATTTGTTTTCTGTAAATTTGTAAGTAAGTAGTCTAAAATTTATTAGCCTATTTTTATTTTCTTTAAGTCTGTATTTTAATTATTTTGTTTATTAGTGTGCACGCGTCGGCCTATCCTGGACTGTCAGGTTTCTCTAATTGGTATAATTCCTTAAACCCAAACGTTAGGATTTAGGTAGATTTTTTTTATTAGGCTTACAAAACTGGTTAACATCGATCACATAAACGACTGAATAAGAACATATAAAACTTATTGCACTATATTGAAACCTACTCGATAAAAGCACAACATGCGTAAAGTAGATTAATATAATAGTAGATAATAATAAGCTCGGGAAGTACATTATAACTACTTATAACTAAAACAGGTATAAAATTACCTTACTCAAAATTAAATTACAAAGTAAAAGTAAAAGTTTTATGAGAAAATATTTTTTAAGGCCTTCTTTGACAAGGCCACAAAACTGAATTTGTTGGGTTGGGCATTTTCTGGTGGGTTGGCTTGCTGGCGTCTACTTTACGTTAAAATAGTGTATGAATACAGTTTTTGATGTTTAATTTTGTGTTATTATTATGTATTCTTTTAAAGATAATTTTAAGGAATTTAGAATAGTATTTTTTTATGGTTGTCATGATAATTAGTCATTGAATAACGATTCTGGCTTAATCAACTTAGCTGTAATACTCTTATTTGTATACTAATAGACTTAAGTTGGCTGTTGATATTCATATTCAATAAAATAAAATAAAACTATAAAAATAATCATTTCCAAAAGTGTTTACGCCGTAATCGTTAATACTCCAAGAAAAAGTCCATAACTACTTCATTACTTGTAGTACTTTCATAATGCGTAACTCGTTCCAACAACGCTCTTTTAATTATTAATCATTTATTTTTATATCCGTCGCGCAAGTTAGATTGACGCTACGATAATTCGCCGGTTAATTTCCTCCTTGAGACGTGAGAGTGGGCAGTGGGCTCGTAATGTCACTATGTCGCGGTCTATAGCTGATCGCAGATAGCCGTGTGAACGCGAACGAACAGTCGACTGACACGAAACATATATTATTATTCGCGAATCGCGACCGGACACCGGTGTCAGCCATGAGTGTCAGCTGATCATCGGCTAACGAAATTACATGTGTTAGATCGCTTTTCTTTTTTACCATTGAAATTGGTTTGGTTTGGTTTGGTGATTGAAAATGGTTATCAGATGCAAATCGCCTGAGACGTATTTCTGGCCAAAGCACCGAGGAGTTTGGGAAGATCGAGATGGGAATAGTACCAAGAGTTGAGGAATTTATCGAGACGTGTGAAGCGTTTGAATTTTGAAAATCACCTTGTCACTTTATATCACTTTTTAAATTTAAAAAATGTAAAGAAAAACGGGTTTGGGGGGAGGGGGGGTGTTTGATTACTAAATTGTAAATATTTCGGAAAAAAACAGACTTAAGAAAAAATAAAAAAAATGGTCCTAGGGTTTAGTTTAGCCACAAAATGGCAAAAAAAAAATTAGAAAATGGGTAAATAATTGTGACCTGTATGTAGGTGGTCCCTTTAGATTTGGAATTTTAAAAAACGGGTATTTCCGTATATAAAAGTTATGTAGCTTCTATGATTATTGACCGATTGTCATGGTAATGATGTTAAAATATGCGGATGCAGGCGAGGAGTGCATTCGAGTTGGAATTTCGAATATGTAAGTGAAATTTATCGGGCTCCTTGGCGCCCGATGAATGAACTCCACTTAGGTTGTAACAGAAAAGAAAATGTTATTCTCTGTGTTGTGCAGTGTTTGTGACCTTGTTTGTAGGTGGTCCGTGCTTTGGAAGGCACGTTAAGCCGTTGGTCCAGGTTGTGTCGTAAGATGGTAGTCGTCAAAACCCACCAACCCTTATTGGGCCAGCGTGGTGGGTTATGGCCAAATATCCCCACGTGCTATTGTGCAAGTGACAGGCCTGTGCCCAGCAGTGGGACGTTTATAGGCTGATGATGATGAGGGACCACTCCCTTTAGATTTGTAATTGTAGAATAACGGGTATTTCCGTATATAAAAGTGATGTAGCTTCTAAGACACAGACCACATTTCTAAGATTATTGACCGATTATTGTCATGGTAATGGTGTTAAAAGATGCGGATGCAGGCGAGAAGTGCATTCGAGTTGGAATTTTGAAAGTGAAATACAAAAGAAAATAAAATGTTATTTTCTGTGTTGTGTTACACATTCGTATGTTATAATTCGACTTAACGTAACGTAGAACTGTGTAATTTTTCCCCAAAATTCTCAATAAAAAATTCTTATTATTCTACTTATATAATGTGTTATTAAAAAAAAAAATTTTTGTCAATTTTTCTATCCATTTTCAATGCACCGATTCTTGCGGGGACTGCGAAATCTTTTTAAAGTTTTATTTCAATGTGTAGTGCTCGCTTAAACCTCAGAAAACAATATATTTTTACATTTTTAAGTTTTTTCCAAAAAAACAAATTATTTTTTTTGTTTTGCTTCTGTTGTCGTTTTTCATCTTTTGCCTTATTCAATGTTTCCTAATACATTTATATAACAAGTTGCCAGCAATCAAACAAAGGTTATTACTTTGGATATTAAAACAACATAATTAAGGCAGTGATATCACGGCACCGCACATAGGAAGCGTAGCAGTATCGCATTATGAACCAAAACGCCCCGCGTAATTCGACACAAAGTTGTCAAGTTGTCAACGCGCCCATCAAACCTCTATTCCCGCCACATAGAACACAAAATGCATAAGCAACCAAAAATTGAATGTGAAAGTGCAACTTTGTTTCGTTATAACAAGATTGTTTCTCGGAAATGACTAAGAAGCCCCTCGTTTCATCTCTAATTGCTTCGAAGAAACCGGTGCGTTATTAAATTTCAGAATCCCTATCGATTGGCGGTAGCGCTCTCCTATAGCATAGCTTTTATGGGCGCTTGTAAAATGTTCAAATCAGCACACTACGTCATGTTTCACTATGTTTGTTTACTATTTGATTATATCGGGACCGCCCGTGACTTTCGACTCCGAATAAACACTATGGTATCGTGTGAGAACTTCGAAGGAATTACTCCTTGCCTACATTGTAAAGGGAGCTCTGTGCAAAATTTCAGCTTCCTATAAGTTTAACAGTTTGGATTGTCTATCAAAGCTGTTTCTTTGTTATACCACAACGGGAAACTGTTCGTGTCCAGCTTCTGGTATTAAACTTCTGCTTAATGGTAAATATGGATAAGGTCCAAGATGAAAGCGCTTTTCACCAGGAGTCCTCAACCACGTAGGAATCTTTATTTCCTCATTGTTGTAGGCAGTTGTACTACACGCAACATTGATGGCTGTTGAAAATATAATGCGTTTTAATAGCTTGTTGCTTAGTTGCCTACAAAAGGTATTATTATGCTAACTAGGATGGGCAAGCTCGTTAAATTTCACAGCTCACAATAATCTAAAGCCCAGAAAGTGGGCAACAGCTAGTTTTATTCCGCCATTGTAGCCGAGTCGATTGCTCTCGCACGTTATAACACGTTGGACTACATAATAAAAGTTTTGCAATGAGATACGGAAGGTGGTGTTCGCCCGTATAGGTATCCTGGGGGCGGTATCGCGTACGCAAACTCTAAAATTACGTTATAAACAGTTTCACAGTCGAGTGTGTACCGCGGAATAACAAAACAACATTATCGGAAAGTTACGGTTCTGTTTACAGAGCCGGTGGCGCGTCCCAAGGGGGCACGTTGCGGTGGTGAAGAGGAAAAATGGGAGTTTTGCCGCGTTGGAAATTCGTTTTAAGGATCGCCACGTTTCGTTTCGTTTGGGCTCGCCCGCGTTTGTCAATCCGCACGCATAATTGGGCGCGTCGCTAGATTACCGCGCGCTGTGTCTGTGTGTTGTTTGAATAAATCCTATTTCCAGGTTGCATGTTAGGGTTTGTGGTCTCTAGTGGGGTTTGTAGACAAATATACCACAGACAAGCAAAAACTACTATTATGTCTAGTTTTGACATATCGTATATAGAGATAACACGAGAAAACGGGTCGAGAATATTTTCTCGTGTTGCGCAACAGGCTCAGCTAGGCGCGAAGACAACAACTGGTTCAGCGTAAGAGACGCAGCATTAGTCTCCCGCACCCTGCCGGCCACGGTGCCTCTTCACGCCTCATTTGAAGGACCCCAATGTCATAGGAAGGAGGGAAACGTGTGCTGGTAGACAGACCATTCCTAGTTTGCTTTAGCGAAAACATCCCTTCGTCGTACCCCTGAACTTTGAGGGAGGTGTCCTTGATACCAACCCGACTATTGGAATCCTTGGCGTCGATATTTCGAGTGACGTTCAGTTTCGGGGTCATTTGGAAGATAAAGCTAAATTAGCTTCGAAAAAGCGCGGGTCAGTATTTCACGCCGGCCCACCGCTTACAACTATATAAAGTACAAGGCAGGCCGCATATGAATATGCTCCCATCTTATTGGGCTGGAGCGCCCCAATACCAACTCCTTCCATTTGACCGCATTCAAAGCAGAGCTGCTCGAATTGTCGACAATTTGGCTATATCAGGTCGGCTCGGTCCACTGGCTCTTCAAGAAACGAGCCTATTCCTTTCTTAAAGGCCGGCGACGCGTCTGCGATTCCTCTGGTATTGCCATATGTCCATGGGTAGCGGTAATTGCTCTCCATCAGGTGACAAGCTTGCTCGTTTGCCTCCTTCTTTTATATAAAAAAAGTCTTCCTCTTTGCTTCCGCAAAATATGGAAGGGACGCGTGCCTTTCACTTTTTATGTCTGTCTCTCTCGCTCTTAGGCGGGCTAACCATGCCCGAGTGGAAGGGACGCGTGCCTCTCACTCGCTCTCATTGTGAGCGCATAACGTGAGCGGAGCGTAACGCAGTTTCTTGAAGTGTCACCCGGCAAACCAATTTATAAGACGTTGTCACGTCAAAAAGAACGCTTCCGGAATAAAAGCAGCACTCGTAAGGATGTATAATTAGAATACGAGTTACTTGTACTATTATGTATTCTATTGTAAAATCAAGTCTTGCAATGAGTATTAGGTATAGAAAATAACTAAGTAGTTTCATTTATATTTCAACGTAAATCACGTAAAGGTTCATGTTTATGAGAGTACCATCTTTATGAGCCTCCTAATAATTGCAAATCATTGCTTGAAAATTTGCATGCACCTCTACGGTCTAGTGGTTAAAACAGTTTCCGTATACAATTACACGGTGTTTGTTGAGTACGTCAGGGGAGCGCTTTTTTTTAATGACACCCTATGGTGATCTTGGAATTATAAAATATTAAAAGTCCTCTTTAATATCGTAATTTTTATGCATTATTATAAAAAAAATTACATTTCTAATGTGTCACAGATCTGCCTATTCTTGTACAGGTACTACCGGTGGCGTCGTCGTGGTATCCGTATCCAATATATCACAACTTAGTGCTTCAACACCCTTAAGTAGTTGAAGCACTAAGTTTACCCATTTCAGTTTCCCATACAAACTTCCAAGTCGAAATTTTTAAAAACCAATGGGTACAATTTTAATGAAACTTTGCATGCTAAAATAAAATACAGAGATCTAAATAGTTTCTTGAACATTTTTACAAAACGTTTATTTAGCTTAGTTATTGCGATTTAAAGTTCACTATAGAAAATATAAAATTGCAATAACTCAGTTAAATAAACGTTTTCTAAAAATGTTTTCAACATACTATTTAGATTCTGTATTTTACTCTAGTAACTCTACTTTACTCTAAAGTTTCATTAAAATTGGCTTATTGGTATAAAAAAATTTCGACTTGGAAGTTTATATGGTAAACCGAAATGCATAAACCCTCTTAATGTAAAAACCATAAACATGATTGTGACAATGATCATCATCATCATCATTAACCGTTCATTAGCATCTCATCATTATGCAAATTTGAGTCTATTATGATGCGATGAATTTAAGGTGAGCGGCTGACCTTATTCTTAATCGGAATAGGCCTACTCACATGAACAATAAATAGCAAACAGGGATTTATATTTTATTGTATGAAAACAATATAGATACATACCTACTTACAAATATCACGAAAGCAGTCCTCTACCATAGTCCACTTTTCATTAAATAGCGACTGCACATTTGTTCAGCGTGTCAAGTGGTGAGCCCATCGCCGCTATGTGCTGATGGATGGATGTGCAGTCTTTAGTCCGTTAGTCGCCTTTTACGACACCCAAGGGAATAGAGGAGGTGGTAGTATTCTTTCACTGTTACGCGACACGTTTATAATATAAATCCAGTTAAATGTCAAGTTTATTGTTGTATGTTAAGTAGAAGTGGACTCCAGCGCGTCGACAACTGCTATGCGATTCTCTAAGCGACACATAGACGCTGCGCGCATGGCTGTGATCCAATCCAATTCTATGAATATGAAAGAGACAGAGTCAATTCTCAGCGCTGCGGCAGCCGCTGCTACCAAGGCTTTAACTTAGAGAATCGCACTGCTGGCGCGAGGACAACTGCGGCCCTATCGGCTAAAAAATATGGATATGGACATGGGCTTCATTTGACATTTGAAGCCCATATTTTGTCCTTACATGGGCATATTATGACTTCAAATGTCAAATGAAGCCCATGTCCACAGTCATATTTTTTAGCCGATACAGGGGCTGGTGCCATCAGTCACCTTCAACTTGTCGGCCCACAATATGCCTTTTACGTTCTTCAAGCCGTTCCGAACTTCCTCGGAGGTTTCTAGCGAGTAGGTATCTCCCGTCCTTCATCATCCCTACTAGATCCTTGAGGGGTTCTAGTGGTTAACGAGAGTCGAAAACCCGAGGGTGCCTCTTAAGGCTAAAACCTCGGCTCAGGTTAATCGTGCAGTGGGTATAGATTTTTTATTATTTATTTATTTATTAACAGAAACATAATTAAACATTTATTATTTACAGAGAAGTACTACTTAAACCTCGTAAGTTTGTGTGTAGTACCAAACAGATTCATGTACTTACGTAAACAATAAGACAGTGGTTTGTGTTATCACATTACTTACTACTATATTATTCTCACAAAAAAAGAAAACCAATATAAAAAATGAAAATAAGGATTCGACAGTGTTCAGTTAGTAAACATACTTTTGATGAATCTATTTCTGAATATTATAATAATTCAATTACAAAATTTCAAAATTCTGCTGACCGTCTCCTTGAAATTAGTCCAGATTATGCACTTTGCATCTTAAAATTCTGTCTTTTTGTCCCAAAATTTACGAATGTGCTCCGTTGCTGCTCCTTTTGGAATCAACCAGATCTTTTGACAAAAGTAGACGACCTAATCAAAATTAGCTTAGAGTCGATTCTTAATATGCAGCTGAACGAGCAATCTTGGACCCAAGCATCCCTACCCATCCGTTATGGTGGTTTAGGGATTCGCAAAATTTCCAGTGTCGCTTTACCAGCCTTCCTATCTTCTGTCCATAGTTCAGCAAATCTCATAAGTAAAATTTTAAGGGCATCCCCTTCAAACTTTGAGATTGCTGGCTTGGAAGAAGCTAGAAACGCTTTCTTAATTGCATGCCCAGGTCATAATTTTCCAGTTTCTCCAAATTCACAGAGGAGCTGGGATGACGTAAAATGCAAATTGACAAATGATAATCTTTTGAGCTGTAGTACAGGTTCGGCGCGTGCTAGGCTTTTGGCCGTGAGTACGCATGAGGCCGGCTACTGGCTTCACGCGTACCCTTCGTCAAATACTGGAACATTTCTTGAGCCTGACACGCTCCGAATCGCAACCTGTCTACGGCTTGGGGTTCCGGTCTGCGTTCCTCATAAATGTCCTTGTGGCAGTGATGTCGACAAGCTAGGACATCACGGACTGTCATGCCAAAAAAGTGCAGGTCGCTTCTCGAGACATGCTGCACTTAACGATATCATACGCCGGTCCCTTGCAACCGTCAACGTGCCAAGTCTACTTGAGCCGACTGGTATTGCAAGAGACGATGGCAAGAGACCGGACGGTATGAGTTTGATTCCATGGAAGATGGGCAGGGTGCTGGTATGGGATGCTACTTGTTCAGACACGCTGGCCCCTTCCCATCTACATGGAACCAACAACAGAGCTGGTGCGGCTTGTGAAGCGGCTGAAAAAGCTAAAGCATGCAAGTACAGGGGTCTAGGCTCCGAATATGATTTTGTCCCATTCGGTGTCGAGACCCTTGGTCCGTGGGGTCCTAGTGCTATAAGGCTTTTTAAGGAAATGGCAAAAAGGTTAGTCGACATCACAGGAGACCGAAGATCTGGCAGCTACCTCGGACAAAGAATTAGTCTTGCTATTCAAAGGGGGAACGCTGCCAGTATCTTCGGAACCTTGCCTAAAGGGACTCCTTTTAATAATATATTTTAGTTTTATATTATATTTTTAAGGTTTTTTAGTTTTAAACATACTTATACATTCTATTTCAATTCATTCAGGAAGTACTCTTTTAATTTATATTTGATGGACACATGGGAAGGATAAGGCCACAACCAAGCACGCTTGGCGAATGTTGGTTGACAGGTTTCGTTAGACCACTGCAAGCTTAACGTGCCTTTCAATGCACGGAGTAGCTTATAACAGAACCAGTAGTAAAAATTGAAACAATTAACACGAAGGCACCCTTACCTATAAACGATTCCTCACAAGTTTGTAGGTGCAAGCAAATACAGGGACGAAACAAGAGCTGCGTTTGTTCGGGGCTCTGCTTAATTTGCCCTCCAACAAATTAATGAATAAGCCCATTTACAAAATTGCTAATTACCTGACCGTTTAATGAGGTCGCGCGCCCGCGGCCCCCCGGCCCATTTTAATTACATTTTTAATTTTGCCGAATAACGTTGCGTGAGTTATGTTTTTTTTGTTGTGAACACAATACATGGTGCTCGTTGGGAATTCGCTGACGTAAGCAGTGTCGGGTACAGAAATAATATATTACTGTGTTTACTGTTCCATCGTCTCATGTTTCCCGACTGTTGCGAAAGCGTATTCGTTAATACGGTAAAGATTTTTTTTTCATTGATTTATATAACTACCAAATATATATTTTTCTCGCACATATCTTTCATTTCACCTTATGGTCGATGACCATAAATAAGGCCCAAAGTGGAAGCGTAAATTCCCCGAATTCCACAACCATTGATGAATTGGTTATCTTATCTCTAATTAGTCTATTTGGTAGGTACGATGGTAGACGGCGAAATGAGAATAAGGTCTTAATAATCATCAGCCTTTATACCCACTGCTGGACACAAGCCTTCCCAAATAGGCAACAGCACATAGGGAAATTGGGCCATGGCCCACCTACAGTGGTCCAATGCGGGTTTAGGACAACAAACGGGACCAACGGCTTTACCTTGTGTAAACGGCCGACGTGCCCTTCCGAAGCATCATCCAGCTCCGGCGCCAATAAAATCACAACGTCATCCCCGCGCTGGAAATGAGCCCGGGTTCTCTGAATCTGACCAGTTATCACTTTGTCAAACAACTAAGCGAGCCCAAAGGTGTGGTCAAAATGTTCATAGTTCTATCATTGTTTGTGACAGTCCATTAAACTATTGACACCCATAAACAGTAATATCAAAACAATCACTTTATAATTTAATGGCAGTTACCCTTTTAGTTGAAATCGGTAAATGAGAGCTTTTGAAGTGCATTTGATTTATGTTCAAAGTAATAAACGTTACCTGAAATTTATAGTAGTTGGAACCCAGTAACTGATTATTATGGTGCTGGACGGCGAGACACAACGAACTTACCTGTAAAGAAAAAGAGTAATGGTTATTAAATGTATTGTGGTGACGAAATAATTAATAGTGGCAACACAGTACCTACTTAGGTGTTTTGTACCGTCAAGAAGCAATTTGCAATTACATGTTAGTACCACCGGCACAATTTCTTGCGTTAGTAAGTACCTGAATTTGTATATGAATTTAACAAAAAACGATTATTTATTCTGTGTTAAAACATTAACATTATAATTATTAATTCATTCATCATCAGCCTATTAACGTCCCACTACTGGGCACAGGCCTCCCACGTGGACAATAGCACGTGGGGATATTGGGCCATAACCCACCACGCTGGCCCAATGCGGGTTGGTGGGTTTTAACGACTGTCATCTTACAACAACAACCGGGACCAACGGCTTAACGTGCCTTCCGAAGCACGGAGGAGCTCGAGATGTTTTTTTTTTTTATAATTTGGTCACCCATCCAGCGACCCGGCATATACATCATTGCCCGGCATTACGAAAGTGGCTTAGCGAGCAAGATCGCAAGTCGAACGCGCTAGCCGCTGCGCCATCGAGCTCCTTAATCGATTAATTCATTGTACTTTTGGTTCAGTAGTTAAGCCACAGAGTAACTAATAGTACTTCCGGTTAAGCGTGTGAGTAACAAGCTTTGTGTATTTATGATATGAGTAAATCAAGTGCTTCTAAAATTCACATTGCCTACAGTTTTTAAAAGTCGACAAATCTGTAATACCGGTTTTATAATGTTATATGAAACAGATTATTGTCAAATTGGTGTTAATGCATGGCGCCAAACTGCTTATTTTACATAAGTTAATGTTATAGCGTATTATATTCGGGGCATACAACTATTTCGGCTAAACTTACGACCGTATCTATTCGTGTCTATGGTGATTTACATTTTTGATAGGTATTCTAATATGGCACGTGCCACGAGAAGCGCTGTTTACTTAATCTTTTTTAATGTTGAAAGCTTTTATCGTGTTTTAAATGAAATATGGCGTTTATTCTATATAAGTATAAATATTTTTAATTATTGGAGATTAAGTAAATATATTTATTTATTAAATAAAAGTGATGTGAAATAAGTGAACCTATTATATATTTTGAAATAATATTTTTATTGTATGTAGTTCAAAGAGTACACACACACCTGCATGTCAGTCGTCAACCTATCCATAACTGCCAAATGCCCCTAATCAATATTCATCCTTAAACCCAAAAGTTAAAATTCATAATTTACTAAAGAATTTGACACTGTTAGGTTGACCTGCTGGTGTCTGTACAATCGCGTCCACACTGTGAGTCGGTGAGTCGACAACTCTACTCATCAACTGTGCGTGGACAGTGGGTCAAGCAGTAGGGTATTAGTCCTAATGGCCGGCGCACTTGACAGCGTGCGTTTAGTCAAATTACCGCGCGGGCAATACGTTACCATAGTGAAGTACTGGTCCAGTATTCTTCTTACGCACCTACAGGACTTTGTTTCTCATCAATGGTTATTTTATCATTAACCCCGTGACATGGCTTATATTTTGTAGTATTTAATTTTTTATATCATTGCACTAGCTCAAATTAAATAGAAGATGTCAAAGGTGGCGACGGCACGGTGTGGTAATACTTACTTATTTCTTAAGACCAAGCCACATTTTATAGCATTGCTGTGGTCCGGTTTGAAGATAAAAGCTCCAGAGAAATAGCAGGACGCAGAGGAACTGAAGTATGAACGTTTTCCAGTACAGTTACGAGTGTATTAATTTAAGTATATACATTTAAGTGTAGGTATACTAGATTAGCGCAGGACTCTTGAAGAGAGTAAATATTGTAAAACGAAGTTTAATTTACAAAGAGTCCATACTGATCATTGACAACTGTAAAAACAAGAAGCACAACATAGAAACTGAATAGCGCGTCGAGAATTCGAGATGTTTTGACGCGCGGCATTCATTCGGCAGAGTCGATTTGTCGAAACTTAATTTGAAGTGGAACATGTGTAATAAATAAATAAATGAGCATGAAAATTGTTTGTACTGGCGCAACTTGATTCACTATCTATTGAGTAATGTATAGTAAGTCTTCGAGTACTTATGCGTAAAATACTGAGTAGTTAACGTTAAACCTGTTTACCAATATAGGTAAATATGTTGTGTTTAGAAAAGAGTGTTAGCAAAATAATTGTACGTACTCCTACATCCTAAGAAGGTCTGATGGTTATTTTAATTTGTAGGCGATTTGATTTATATGAACTCCATATCTTTACAACACATAATATCAGAGATTATAATTATATGATGCCTTTACAACACAGAGATTATAATTATATGATGCAAGTTAGTTTTGTGTATATTTTAGTAGGTACTTACTTGTATTATTCGGTTAAAATAAACCAGTGTAAATTTCAACATTCACCTATAGCCGACCTACTGCCCTTGAATATTATTACTTATGGACAGTGGGTAGCACATGGATAGATTGGGCCAAAACCTTCGAAGTCTGGCCCAATGGTCCATCGGCTATCGTGCCTTCCTACACATAGAAGAGTTCTAAACATAATAACTTAACATAATTCATAAGGACTGCTATACGGCTTATACAGTCTCAATCCACACACACCTATGATAAAGTAACTACGCCATCAACAAATTTTCTCCGACCTTAATTCAACGAAAGTGCATTTTAATCTAATCAACACTAAACGTGAACGAGCCTGCCAACTAATTGTTGACGCATAGTTTAGGCGAAGAACAGAATAGAAAGCGTAACCTCCGGCAGCGGCGTAACATCTACCTACGTCTACGTCTTGGCCGGTAGTGTATAATAATATATTCTCTGTCTTGGCGCCGCCGGGGCGCCGCCCGGTAAAAAACCATATTTGAAAGGTACGTAAAATTGTAAGGAATAATAATAATAATTATTAATACAAATAAAATAATGAAACATGTTGATTTTATAAAACTGTGGACAAGTAGGATTTTAAAATAGTAAAGAAATATCAGTTCTTTTTAATTTGTTAAAAAGTGAACACAGAATCTTTAAGTTTTTGTAAAAGTTATTCAATAGAAAAATTTTACTCGCAAAACCTTGAATATAATACTTACAGTAATTTTTATCTAAAATTAAACGTTGCAGACCTGAGTATATAGTTTTCCTGTGACTGTGACCAACCAACTTTGTAAAATATGCGAAACGTTCAACCAAAATAATAAGTCGAAAAAACGCGAACACCAAGATAATTTTATTAAGTAGTGTTTACAAAGTGTTTCTATTCAAAATGCAGGTGCAGTGTTCACAACAAAAATTATCTAGGCAATCACAGCAGATGTTTGCACTAACAAATCGTATCTCGTCCACATCTATTTAAGTGCGCCGCAACAAAACAACAAACAGGCACTTCGCAAAGTTCACTTGCCGTGACAATTTGTTGTTGGTAGATTTCAATCGGGTACGAATATTTAGGTATTATGACTAGAGATGACACCGCGAAGCAATTTTTTGCGCACTAATTTTCGGCCACAAGGTTTCAAGTCAAGACAAATTATTTATTCAATGTAAACCTTTACAGGCACTTATTGACGTCAATACTAATAATAATAAAAAACAGTTAACTAACTTATAGTTAAAACTTAACAACTAATCTAACGAGTCGAATAGTCTGTGCCAGACAAATGCGCATCGCTACCCCCAGTACCACTGCAGGCCGAAACAGAATCGCGTCGAACCGAAATATAAGCCGTGGTCATACACTCGGCGTCAAAAAAATCGCACCTCTTAGAAAATCACTTTCAAATGTCATTTACTCTTGATATGCACATGCAGTCGCATTAATTATGATTTTATTTACAAGGTTACTTAATTAACTTAATAAAAAACATTACTTTTCATTATCAAATAAAACCTAATGCAACAAATAAAGTGTCACAAAAATTCGATGCAAATTTTGCTACCCGTGAGAGTTGCTAGTTGCGCTTCCTTTGTGGGTATAAAACGGTCAACACGGGTTCAATGTGGGTCATTCGCTATTCAACCGTTGAAGAGGACACACGCACAGATTTTGATGGATACCACAGCTGATAAAGCCGCTCAAGTGGTTGCACTACTGCAATCAGGGGTGCGGCAGTGTGATGTCGCCCGGCAACTGAACCTGAGCCGTTATTCCGTTCGAAGAGTGTACCAGCGCTTCATAGAGACCGGTGGCTATATCCGCAGACACGGTTCGGGTAGACGTCGCTGCACTTCGGAAAGAGACGACCGGTTCGTTGTGTCGAACTCTTTGAGAAATCGTTTCTCCAACGCTGTTGAGTTGCAACAGCAGCTCCAGGCAGTTCGCAGACGCACCGTAAGCGTATCTACGGTTAGAAGAAGATTGAAGGAGAAGAAGATAGCGGCCCACAGAGCTGCTACGGGTCCAAAATTGACTGCAGCGCATCGGCGAGCCCGCTTGCAGTTTGCTCGTGACCACGTCGATTGGACCCTTGAGCAGTGGAGAGCTGTTCTCTTCTCAGACGAGACGCGAGTGTGTCTTTTCTGCAACGACCGACGGAGAAGAGTATACCGGAGGCAGGGTGAACGTTTCGCCCAAGCCTGCATCCAGGAGACGGTGGAATATGGTGGCGGATCCTGCATGTTCTGGGGCGGTATGTCTGCTGCCGGCAAAACCGACCTTGTCTGCGTCTCCCGGACTGGAGGTGCTCGCGGACAAGGGTCGCTGACTGCTCGCCGCTATGTCACTGAGGTCCTGGAAGTGCATGTGGTCCCCTTTGCCGAATCTTTTGGCGAGGGGTTCACATTAATGCACGACAACGCTCGCGCTCACACTGCAGGCATCGTGAGCGACTTCTTGCAGAGGTCCCAAATCTCTGTGATGCAGTGGCCAGCGCGAAGTCCGGATCTGAATCCTATAGAGCACCTCTGGGACCATCTTAAACGTAAGGTTCGATCTCGGGATCCAGGTCCTTCGGCTCTACAGGAGCTCCAAGACGCGGTGATTGAAGAATGGGGGCTTATCCCTCAAGAAGAGCTCCTGAAGTTGGTGAGGTCCATGAGGGACCGTATGGAAGCCGTGATCAGGGCAAGGGGGGGTAACACTAGATTTTAAGTTAATTTTAAGACACTTTTTGTACATTTTTCTTTGTAAATTATCTGTTGTTAATTAGGACTTAATTAAGGATTTTTATTATTTTATTAATTTTAATGTTGTTTGTATAATTATAATTAAACAGAAAGTTAAATTTAATTGTTTTTTGATACTCCTTTTTGTTACCTTTCTAATGATACCCAACACTATCCTCTACATAAGGTTTAAGAATTTTTAAAGATGATTTTTAAAAGGTGCGATTTTTTTGACGCCGAGTGTAGAATTGTGTAAAATGAGGTTGGCGCTTGGATTACTCAAAATCACTGATGGCGTTTGCAGCCCATGGGCCGCAAATCAGTGCGCTAAAAATGACTTCACGGTATCGTATCTAGTTATAATACCTCAATGTATCAACGTGGCTTGTTTTTAGTTGAGCCGTTTGACAAATGGCGCCCATTGCCAGCACAAAATGGTGCAATTTGTATCTCCACATCTGAGACTAATTCTGATAGCCATGCGAATTTAATGGTAGAGGAGACGATTGTTGACTGAAATCTGGTGTTAATCTACAACAATTTGTGTGCACATTTATCTACTTACAACAAAATGGTTACGTATTTTCACAAAGTAACGTATCGTGGTTTACGTCATTTTACCGCCTCTGTGGTCTAGTGGCTAAGCTACCTGTTTCAGACCCAGAGGTCCCGGGTTCGATTCCCAGCGGGGAGTACATCTTTGTGTGCTCGGTTTGGTTGGTGGTAGGGCTGTTAAGTCCGCCTGGCTAGCTACCACCATCTTATCTAAGTCTGTCGCCATAACAACGATGTTTATAGAATTGTTGTGTTCCGGCAGTTTGCGATAAGATAGCCAGTTCCTCAGTGGTTGAGGATTCCGGGTGAAGCGCGCCTCCACCTTCGGCCTTATCGTCACTTACCATCAGGTGAGATGAAGGCCAAGCGCTTACCCGTTGCAAAAAAAAAAAAAAATCTTTGAATTGAAGAGCTACGCTCTTGTCTGTGTAGCCTTAGCCTCCTCCACTCATTTGTGTCCCAGGCCAGCTCCATGGATTCTTGATAACACACGATGTTCACTTTCTCTTTGATCTGTTCTGTATAGGCTATTCTTGAGTCTTCTCCTTCCTCTCTTTCCCTCTATTTTTTCTTCTAGGTATGATGTTTTTAATAGATTCGTCGTGTCTTATCAAGTGGCCGATCATCCTCCCTCTTCGGTCTTTATAAAATAATAATTGACGTATATCCTTTACTCTTTCCAATACTTCTTCGTTTGTGTATCTCTGTCCAGGAAAAGATAAGGTTTTTCATCCTCCTCCAACATTTCGAATGCTTCCAATCTTACTATGTCCTATTTTGTCAACCTACTCTGTAGGTGTGTATCCTGTATCATTCTCCATAAAAAAGTTTTGATGCAGCGTTTCCTGATCTTTTTGGGTACCTTTGCCTTAAATATGCTCTCTTTCCTGAGAATGGTTTGTTATTTTTCTATTGCTATAGTACCTAGTGTATAAATATTATAGGTAAGCGTTGTCAACTGTTATTCCAGTTACAAATATTTAACCTTGTTCTATACGTATATGTGTGTATAGCTAGCGTTATCATCTGTTGCTAGAGCAACAAATCTATACCTGAACTGCCATTTACGATAACCTATGACCAGGTAATTGGTTGATACCAACTGATAAAATGTAAATTACGCCCTTACAAACTGTAAACATAAAGAATACGACACTAATGTTGGTAATAAGATATTTCATTAATGTTTATATTTTAGCGTTTTATTAACGCTTAAATATACTTAAGTAAATTTTTTTAAACACTGAAAAAAGGCGACAACCTTAGGCGGGAATCGAACCACGCACCTTCCGCATTCCGGGCGGCTGCCTTAACCACTTGGCTACCGAGGTCTGGCTTTTAACCGTCGAAATTTGTCAGTGCTTAATGCTTATGTTTTTTTAGTCAACATTGCTTCATCAAATCCTAGAAGTATTCACCTTTGAGATCCGAAAGAAATATTTTTACAAATATTTGAACATTCGGTTAAGATGAAGCTGCGTTTATAGATTAATGTTTTATATTTTAGCGTTTTATTAACGCTTAAATATACTTAAGTAAATTTTTTTAAACACTGAAAAAAGGCGACAACCTTAGGCGGGAATCGAACCACGCACCTTCCGCATTCCGGGCGGCTGCCTTAACCACTTGGCTACCGAGGTCTGGCTTTCAACCGTCGAAATTTGTCAGTGCTTAATGCTTATGTTTTTTTTAGTCAACATTGCTTCATCAAATCTTAGAAGTTTTCACCTTTGAGATCCGAAAGAAATATAATATAATAAGAAATATAATAAGATATTTCTTTGTCAGAAATTGTTAGAAACTAATTTGTCTTACTTAATCTTTACCAACGATTTTGGTTTTAAGATACTGCATCACAATCTCTGTATATAAGTACCTACTCCAAAAACGGGGACTTAGACTATTCGGATAAAATGTTAACCAGAACAAAATCAACCAGTCTTAGGAAAGCTTGAAGGGCTAAAAGCATAAAGCCTAATATCTATAAAATATTGTGAATGCAAAATTTCTGGTTTAAAAAAATGCTGTTTTCATCTGCTTTTATTAACAAAAAAAAGGTTTGATTTTAGTCCAGGTTGGAAATAGAAAGATATGCTAGTCCATTAAGGTTAATAGTTGTTTCTTTTTAATTTCGTAATTAAATACAAAAGTAATATATTACAAAAGTGTGTCAGAATCATAGCGAATGAAAAGCAGTGTGGTCTGTACCCGGCGAGATGTATTATTTCGGAATCACTATTTCATAAAAAAAATATGGTAATAGAAGGATAAAAGCTTTAAAAGATGGTATTGCGAGATTGTCAAAGAACTCTTATTAGCTTCTTTTAATATTTATGACAATATAATTATTAAATCATTGTTCAAGGATGGTCAAGTCAACCCCAAGTTGTGATGTGAATGTGATTCACAACTTGTGACGCACTTGTAGCTTGATAAAAAGGTACTTACAATCGTTGTGAAGGAGAAAGGTGTTGAGTTATTTGTCGTGGTCAAGCCAAGGTAAAAAAAGAACATGTACTCGTAAAACTGAATAACTTTATTAATAAAGTAGTTAAGTATTGTTTAAATATAATTATTATTCTCTGGACTTCAAATCCATTAAGTTATCATTTAATATACTTAGGTCAAAAATTTTATACTGCAATATAAAAATCGTAAAATTTATCTCCTCGAATTCGCATAAATAACTCTTCGGCATGTAGGTAGGTACTTTAAACTGTAATATGCAGTAATTCGATATTAAGGATACTAAACCATGTGTGGTCTTATAAAGACATACTTACCTACTTTACAAGAGTTTTTATTGAGCTGCCAGAGTCGATCGTATTTTTTCTATACCCTTGACTTCTTTGTTAAATCGAACAGTACAAAAATGCTTTTCTAAATCTAAATCTATCTTACTCAAATAATAAAAATCCACGACTGTTTGTTTGCGTTGCGTGTCACTTCAGCCGTGCGATTCTCTAAGCTAAAGCCTTGATAGCTGCGGCTGCCGCAGCGCTGAGAAAAGACTCTGTCTCTTTCATATTCATACAATTGGAAAGAGATAGCAGATCACAGCCATGCGCGCAGCGTCTATGTGTCGCTTAGAGAATCGCATAGCTGAAGGGCTACACCTATTTAGGTAATTAATTTTTGTATTGAAATGAAACACTTTTTACGGATTAACTCGCGTTTAATTTTACTACATTACATAGTTTTTAGTTTCCTGACGTTTCGAACCCTTTGCAGGGTCCGTGGTCACAGGGAGACTGAGGTGTTGGTCGTCTCATTGTTAGAAGTTATTTGCCTACTGTCAATCATTTTTATATTTCAGCGGGTGCGTTCAGGTTTACACAATACGAGCTATCAATATTGTTAGGTTTGGCAATGTGTGTCAACGGACCCTGCAAAGGGTTCGAAACGTCAGGAAACTAAAAACTATGTATGTATTGTAGTAAAATTAAACGCGAGTTAATCCGTAAAAAGTGTTTCATTTCAATGTGTTGTGCTCGCTTAAACCTTAGTAAACAATAATTTTTGTATGTTTGTAATTGTCAATAATAAATAATAAATAAATAAATATGAACTTTGTCACTTTTAAAGCCATCCGGGAAACAGGCGTCTCGTAAAAAGCGACTGCACATACATCCAACAGCAAAGATCGGCGATGGGTTCACCAGTTCACCGACCTTTTTGTTTTTATTATTCAACGGGTTTTTTTTTTTTTATAAAAGAGGAAGGCGTTGAGCAGGCGGGTCACCTGATGGAGAGTAATCACCGCCGCCCATGGACACCCGCAAAACCAGAGGAATCGCAGGCGCGTTGCCGGCCTTTAAGGGAGGAATAGGTTTAGGGAATAGGAATAGGAATGGGAGGGGGGGGGGGCTCTGGAACTCTCACTGGTCGGACGAAACACAACAGCACCAAGTGCCATTATTTCACGCCGAATATTCGTGAGAGGGTGGTATTACGCCGGGCGAGCCGGCCCAATGCGTGCTGCAACGCAGCGTGGCTCTACCACTCAGTCAGTGTCACTCATTTAGCACCACCCAGGGATCACGTGTAGGGTCTCAAGGGTAAACCTACGGACGCGAGCAACTTTGACCCCCAAAAGCGCTTGGCCTTCATCTCACCTGATGGTAAGTGAAGATAAGGCCGAAGGTGGTGAAGATAAGGAGCCAGGCGGACCTCACAGCCTTACCACCAACCAAACCGAGCACACAAAGATGTACCCCCCGCTGGGAATCGAACCCGGGACCTCTGGGTCTGAAACCGGTGGCTTAGCCACTAGACCACAGAGGCGGTTAAACCACCCATCTGTCATGCATATTATGTGCTGTTGTTAATTGGTGAATCGTGCACTCTGGCATTATCCCCTAAGGTTAGTCAAAGACGAGGATATGAGGACCACAAAAAAATCAGAGGACTGTGTGAGTCGTGAGTGTAAAGTGTACAGTCAGCATCAAACGTAACTGAACAAAAACAAGGTGGCAAAAGTAATATTCACGTGTAAGTGTCTTAACATTTCAGAATTACTTATATGACATTTTTCTGTTCATAATTATAACTTCTCTGTAAATTGCCTATAGTGACGGTCATGTACTTTTGACTCAACAGCTATGTCAGACAATTCTGGTCATTTCAACCGTAACAATAATTTGAAAATTTCATATGCTAAGCTACTTTTTATGCTGACTGTAACTATGGTAAGTATGCAAAAGAAAAAAATAGAAAAGTAACCAACCTTCTTTTAAAATGACAGTTAGCTAATATATTATAATACCGTGTGTAAGCTCGCATCAATCAACGGCATATCGATCTAGCTGCATTCGATTTAGAACCGATGTTTGTGTTGTACGGCAAGCCGGCAGACATGATGAATATGTTTAAGGTAGCTATTACATGTTGCACAAACACAGGTAAAGTGGGTTTCCTTAATAGCTTGTTATTTGTTGGCTTCACTTAGAATACGTAAGTGAAAGTTTGTCTCAAGTTTACTAGTCTGTTACGGTTAAAGTTGTGAGATGTTTTTGTATGTCTTAATTTTGGTGTGAAATGTGAACTTTTAGACTAGTTTTAAACGGTGTACAAAAAGTTTTATTTTTACTATTTGTTCGAGATTATGAAGGCGCTGACAGAGCTGATGCCTTTGTGCTAACGATTTTTGGCTGCGCTCACTTCTTTGGGACAGCAAAAAATCTATCCTTATTTTATATGTATTTTGAATAAGTATACCTACTAAATTTCATCGACTATAGATAGCACTTACATCGCATCAATTAAAAATAAACACGTTTGAAGCTAATTTTTAAAAGACGTGATTTTGAAACTATTTTCGAAAAAGAAAACTCTATGAAACTGGGTTTTGGAAACTTTATCATTCTAACAATATAGTCCATAATATCATATTTCTTTACTTAGTATTCTATATGTCGTATAGATTTCATATAAAACATGTTCAAAAGGAGCGCCTTTGGGTGCAGTTAAAGGGGATCGTAGAAGTATCATGGGTGCATTGAGTTACAGTACAATAATACAATAATTTATTGTACCTCAATGCATGGGCGTAATGATAACCCAAAGAAGTAACATTTTGATTTGTTTTGAATTTCATTTATTTTTGTTCATCCGTTCAAAAATTTCAGGCTAAAAATATAGACCCGGTGACTTTGAATCGTGTCATTAACATCATAGTGTAGTAATTGAAGTCGCACCGGTTTATAAATCGCACCCCTCTATTCCTCTATTTCCTGATATGTGAGTATTATCTCTTGTCGATTTAACAACAAAATTGTATGTAATATGTGCCCCGGTAGTGTATATTTTCTTTGGCCATGGTTCGTTTATTGTGCCGGATGGCTCAGCGAGGTCATGAGTTATCAGCGGCTGCGGATCGGTCTGGGTTCGAGCTGCGTTTTCGCAACAGATGTAGAATTGCGACATTCATTTTAGTTGGGACTACAGTTGCATTGTAATCTATGGGAGACCAAAATGATTATTCTAACCCAAAATGAACCTTGTAAAGTGGTTCAAAATAAACACTTTTTATTTAATATAAGTAAAAAATTGTGTTTGACCATTTTAATAAAAAATATACTTACTTACTTTCAAACACAATTTTTTACTTAAGTTTCCATACTTAAGTTTTGAAAAACAAAAGACGGCACCGTTCACGTTAATGCTGACTGAGTAGTTATCAATCAAACAAACAGTTTGTCCTTCCTTCAATTCCATTCCCATCTTTAAAACCTTTTAAACCGAAACATAGCAATTAGCAATGCAAAAGTATGCTGTATGTATAAATGAAGTATGCTGTTTACCAGCAGATTTCTTCTGCTGATCTCAGGTTGCCATTTTGTCGCATTTTGGACAGAATTCTTGCAGACTAATTTTATATTTGCGATCGTTGGACGACGTATGACCATAACCATCATAATTGGTACAAACCGACCTTCTCAAACGTAATAGTTATCTCTCCTTCTTCTTCGTATTATTGTTCTGGTCCCATTTTACTTGAGATCGGCGCATAATAGTTATCTAGCAACGACAATTTAAAAAATACCGAACAAACATCCAACGAATACGTGGAAAAAATATTTCGAACACCTCAC
Source organism: Scoparia ambigualis (assembly GCA_963921215.1). Lineage (NCBI taxonomy): Eukaryota > Metazoa > Arthropoda > Insecta > Lepidoptera > Crambidae > Scoparia > Scoparia ambigualis. The sequence continues at coordinate 8,608,155 of OY992509.1, forward strand.
GAAGTTTCATCCAATTAGCGACTGATTACTGCATACATGTTGAAGACATAATTAGGGCATTCGAACCGATTGACGTGACGTTCCAATTTGAATCGAAAACACATCACCGACAGAAACAGTATCTATATCTCTGGTTTTAATGTCATCTTTTTGTTGATATTTTATGCAATTGAAAATAAATAAAAATTAATAATTTGTATTTTCTCTTCAACATAACATATACTTAGGTAATTACGTTCATAAAAAGTAATAATATATATTATTATTATTCGCCACGATAGCGTAGGGTTTCATCTTACGACAATAACCGAGACCAATAATAAAATATGACGTGTCTTCCGAAGCACGGGATTGTTTGACGTTTTTTATGTCCATTCTATGTTGTATTGTAAGATATTTATCTTTATTTTTTTTTAAGTTTTCCATAAACTTTGTTTAAGCACATTATCTAATTTAAAAAAAGTTATCATACATAGCCTTATCCAAAGTTAAAAAAGTTTGTTGACGTACCAAGTTAAGTTCAGAAGTTTACAAAGTAATCTAAGTTAGTAAGAACAAAATCTTCATAATGCTGTTACGCACTTTGAAGGGCAGTTGCGGTGGCGCTTGAATTGTGTGAAATGGCTTCAACACTTCTGAAACTGCACCTACGGCCACAAACAACCATGCATTATAACGGTAACACGAAATCAAGAGGAATATTAAACTTGAACCGGCTCTGCGGTCCAGTGATGAGACCACAGGTGTCAGACCCTGAAGTCTCGGACCACCTAGCGCCTGTGGTCTAGGAATTAGATCACACCGGTCACATACTCTACAACACAACAACAACTTCGTAATATTTGATTATTTGCGTTAAAAAACGCTCAAATAAACTCAAAGATAACGAAACGATGAAAAAAAATGTCTACCTCAGGCGGGAATCGAACCCGCGTCCACCGCAATCGACAAATTGATATGACAGTTGCTATAAAGTCAAAAGCGTTGAAAAATTTCGTCAGGTCTAACCAATACCTCAGTGGCGGAGTGGTCGACGCAGCCGCCCAGATTGCGGAGGACGCGAGTTCGATTATATACATTTTTTAATAACCCGGTAGTTTTCAACATACAATTAATTTTCATCATACATCATGATGAAAATTATACAGTGAAGGAAAATTGTCGGAAGAACGGACGTAAGAAAGCTTGTCGACTCAGACACGCGAACAGAGGTGTCTAATGCCATAAACAGTTGGGCCGTAACTCACCAGGCAGCCCATATGGGGAACAACCTAGATACGTGGAGTAGTCTAATGGAAAAGGTCAATGACATCTGCCAAAAACATCTACAACAGCGACAAATTGTAAAGAAACAAAACTGGATGACGGATTCGATTTTGCAACTGATGGAGGAAAGATAAGGCTATCTTTAAAAAATACAGACCCGGCACGAGACAACCAAATAGATCCTTTCGGTCCATCTAGTCCACTCTATTAACATCATTCGGAAAGAAATTATTATAGTTTGGAACGCATATTACCGCGAAAGATGCGACCACATGGAAGACCTATTTCGTAAACATGATAGCTTCATTATCCATAAGCATGTCAAAGAAATGGTAGGACAGCATATTAAACCTTTCGCAAATCTGGTTGATGCTCACGGAAACATCATTACGGACACAGATGGCAAAAAGAAATAATGGACAGAGTATGTCACTGAAATGTTTGCGGATCAGTCAAGGAACATAGAGCTGAATACTGACGAATCTGGTCCATTAATTTTAAAATCTGAAGTCTTGAGAGCCTTGAAGGCGGCCAAATAATCACCGGGTCCAGACGACATACCCATAGAGATACTAAAACTCTTGAGTGAAGACCATCCCGACGTGCTTGTTCAATCGCATATATGACACTGGCGATTTCCCTAATGACTGGCTATAATCAACGTTTATTACAATCCCCAAAAAGCAAAATGCACGAAAATGTGGAGAATACCCTATGATAAGTCTAATGAGCCACGTGCTTAAAGTATTCTGAAATATCATACAGAACAGAATTAGACCTATAATGTGATAAACAACTGGGAGATAGTCAGTTTGGATTCCGTTCCGGCGTTGGTCCTCGCAAAGCCCTGTTTGCATTAAATGTTTTTGTGCAGAAGAGCAGGGATATGCATATTGATGTACTAATATGCTGCATTGATTATGAAAAGGCGTTTGACCGTGTTAAACACGGACCATTACTGGAGCTTTTAGAAGATATTGGTCTCGATGGTAAGGATGTGAGGATCATACGAAACCTCATCAAGAATCAGACAGCTACTGTAAGAGTTGATAACGAAAACACCGAAGAGGTTAAAATCTGCCGTGGCATTCGTGCATCCTATCACCACTGGTTTTCAATTTATACTCGGAAGCGGTGATGTTTGAGGCTCTTGAAGATCTAGAAGCTGGTATCAAAATTAACGGAAAGCTAGTTAATAATTTACGTTACGCAGATGACTGTCCTCATTGCAGCATCGGAAAAGGACTTCAGAAAATCGTCGATAGAGTGAATGAAAGCAGTAAGAAAGCTGGATTGACAATTAACATCAGCTAGACCAAATTATTAGTGGTATCCAGAAATCCAGAGCTGAGCCCATCTATCACTATCGGTGGTAAAAAACTTGAGCGGGTGCGACAATATAAATACGTCGGCGCCTGGGTAAATGAAGTATGGGATTTCGATCAAGAAATTAAGACCCGGATCGAGATTGCCCGAGCATCGTTTAACAAAATGAGGAAAGTCTTGTGCTGTCGTCAAATAAACCTAAAGCTCCGAATAAGGCTCCTCTTTTGTTCTATCTGGCCTGTCGCCATGTATGGCTGCGAAGCATGGACACTAAAAGAGAATACCAAGAGACGCCTTGAAGCGTTTGAGATGTGGTGTTATCGTCGAATGCTCCGCATCAGTTGGACACAGAAGGTCAGGAACGATACCGTTCTCCAGCGCGCCGGAATGACCCGACAGCTCACACATGCTATTAAAAAGAGCAATATTTAATACCTCGGCCATGTGCATGGTAGATACATGCTGTTTCAATTGATCATTATGGGCAAAATCGATGGAAGAGGCGCGCTGGACTTAGGAAAAAATCGTGGCTGCGGAATATAAGAGAGTGGACCGGGATAAAGTCTGTCGAAAAACTATTTCGCCTCGCAATAGACAGGGAAGAGTTTGGAAAGCTAGCGGCCAACCTTCATCAGTGAAGAGGCACGTGAAGAAGAAGAATGAGTATTTGAAAAGTGCCGTAATAATAATTTATCTTAAGAATTTAGTTGAATAAAGAGAACAATAAAAAATTTTCAACTCTAAAACAACTATCACCTCCAAGTACACATCTGTTTCCGATCCTCTAACGTAGGTTACATTGTCAAATGTCGAGTAGAATTTCAATAATTTTTTTTAATATCCTTTCTTATTCGTACCTTCTTATCGAAGGCTTACAAAGAATTCGTTTTCAATTTGTTCCCGGGCGACGCGACGTGGGCCCGCCATCTTATCAGCAAGGTCACGTCGTGAATTGTCCGCTAATTCAATTTCTGCTGTTGACGGTACCACGGAGATCTCATTTATATTTTTACCGCACATTGGGTAGGCCGTCTTTAATATCAAAATGAGTTAAGTAAGTACCTATTTCATTTATCTGCAGTAGATATAGATATTATAGTAGAGTTGCAATTGTTATAGTAGGTATAAGATATAGAATAACTTATGGTTTACGAAATAAAACACTCATTTAAACAAGCACATAAAACGTTTGAACGAATTAAATTAATTCAAATTGAACAATTACCTTCAGAATTATAAGTAGTGTAGGTACATTCCGTGTTTGACTTGTAAAGTTTTCCTTTAATTTGTATAATTTTGTCAAGTTACCAGATGAAGTCGTCCGTGTATAGTTGAATTAGCTTAAATTCTGACCGTAATCGCCACCCCCCTAAATAAGCTTATGCAATTACTGCCAATAACGTTACAAAATGGCCATTCATTCACACTTTAAAGTGTTAATTCAAGTATTGGTGACTTATTTATCGATCAGGTCTTGTTAATGCAAAATGTTTAAATTGTTAGCAGAGGAAATTACTATGTCACCAAAGTAAACATACAGCACAATCGAAATTATATTGATAAATGTAATATCGTTGTATAGGCGCCATATTTCAAGATGGCGGTAGTCGTGTTCCAGGTCCGGGCGCACGCAGGCGCAGCTTGTTAGTGTGGCAACGTGCGCGGGTCGAAGCGTGCGCGCATTTTTCAACAAGATGGCGCATTCAAGTTGAGTACTTATTGGCGCCAATCCTCTCGAACGCTATACAGCCGAACGCTTTAGAACCCTGATTTATGAATTTGCTTCCATTTTATTAGTCCGCTGTCACTGCTAGCTTGTAATATATGGTTATTTGCAAACATCCTCTTGCTGTCAAACCATTAAAATACATTCCACTAAGGAAATGAATCGAAGGAACCGAATCAAACTGGAATGTTCTGATTTGCAGTGTGAGATTTTGTTTGGACAAGACCTGGGGGGTTACTCTCGAACGCAAACTCAATCTTAATACAATTCCAATGCGATTAATATGTATCGATATTGGGATAACTAAAGATAATTCCGGAATGCCATCTCGATAGTAATTTGTTCAATCAATTTCCACGCAATTTAATTCCAATGTGGCGCTATTGTCGCTTACAAAAGTGCCATTTGACATTTTTTAGATTTGTGATTGGAAATTGATTAATGCAATTCTGTTTCAAGAGTAGCCTACCTGATCTATACACAGTGATTTACAAAGTTACGAGAAATGCGTGCGATAATGTTCATCTAATTTATGCGGTAGTAGGGGTGATACAAGTGTGTGCGCATAGATGATTTATCTGGCAGCCTGACCGCGGCCCGCGTGGGTGTCAAATACATATCTACATACTTAGTACTTTCATATAATCACGACTATTATCCCCGAAGTCCTCTACTATAGTCCACTTTTCACCAAATAGCGACTGCACAATGTGCTCAGCGTGACAGGTGGTGAGCCCATCGCCGCTCTATGCTGTTGGAAGTAAGTACACGCAGTCTTTTAGTCCGTCAGTACTTTAATAGCCTAACGACATCCTAGGGAAGAGAGGGGGTGGTAGTATTCTTTCACCGCCACGCGACACGGTTTAATATTCTCCGGCAAAGTAGGTACTTCTGGGTGAACTATGAGCACCTACGTCTCGTAGTTCAATCTATAAGTTGGCATCTTTGATTCCAATGGCTTTTCATTTCATGATTTGTGGTTTGTTTGTCCATTAAAATACAATAAAAGTGAAAGTTGGTGATTTATCTGATCCCTTATTATGACTCGTGCTCGTGTGTGACAATTCTAATACTTACGTTTATCTATGTAATATACGATACGCCTTAGTGATTGTATGAGAGCAAAGATGGACAGATACATCGAATGAAAGTCCAATGGAGTAACGGCACTTTATGTGTAGGGCTTAGATTAAATCAATGTTTTAATCTAAGGTAGTAGGTAACATCATCGATATGTATTAATGATAATACAGATGCCAGCTCAAGTCAACCTAACTCAAAATGTCAAATTTTTAAAATTTTTGAACTTTATCATATCTGCAATTCTGAATAATTAGACGATAAACAAATTTGAGATTAGTCCCAAGGCATTTTGTTGTCGGCGTTGTTTAGCGGTTCCAAATGGCTGCCACCTACACTTGATTTAATTAGCTCGGCAGCTCGCCGGCTGCTTTACGAGTGGCCTAGGTCATTCGGTGCTTTAAGTTTACTACTTACTACTAATTACTCCTGTCCGCTAATATGCTGCAGGCTGTGGAGCTCGTGGTTATTAACATGGAGAAAACATTAAAATTATGTTCCACTCTCTCTCGCTTTGGTGTAGTTCTTGCTATTATTAATATATTTAGTCTTTAAAATATTCTGGTAATGACTAACGGGATTGCAACCATGACTTTTATTGGTTTTGAGTATCTGACATTTTGGCACAATTGCAATGGTCAAGGGAAGCAGATATTTAGCAGATATTTAGCAGATATTCATAATAAATTACATAGTAATAAATTATCACCATGTATTTATTGTCTTTGAATATCCGATAATATTTCCAATAATCCCGTTAATTAGCCAGATTTAAGTGACTACGACGATCTTTAAAATAATCTTCTTAATACATTTATATGTAAATATTAAATCAAGCTATGGTTTCTGCCTACCCTTCTAGGAAACGGACGTGATGGAACGTATTAAGGGGGTTTACGCATTTTGGTTTCCCATAAAAATTTCCAAATTGAAATTTGTAAAAACCAGTAATCCAATTTCGATAATACTCGGCATGCTGAAGTAAAATATAGAGATCTAAATAGTTTGTTGAAAACATTTCTAAAAAACGTTTTTTTAACTGAGTTATGGCGATTTTAAACTTTCTATAGTGGACTTTAAATCGCAATAACTCAACCAAATAAATATTTTTTTTAAATGTTTTTAACAAACTATTTAGATCCCTAATTTTACTTTAGCATGCAAAGTTTCATTAAAATTGGCCTATTGGTTTTTGAAAAATTTCGACTTGGAAGTTTGTATGGGAAACCGAAATGCGTAAACCCTCTTAAGGCGTTCAGATTCAGACAATACAAATTAAAAAGCGTTCTGTTTTTAAATACTAATATCACCACAACCGATTTTATCGATATGATAGGTTTATAAGACCCACATACAAAATTCTTGATTTTGAGCGTATATACCCTTATGGTACAGTTCCAATGTCAGTTAGTTGCAGGCGCGGCTAGCTGGTTTGCGTAACCGAGTGAGGTTCTGTTAATTGCCGTCACCAACCGTGAAGGCTCGTTAACCGATGTATATCAGCGGCTGGGATATATCATAATCTTTGGAGCAGCCCAAGCGAAACTGCAAGTGATTTGTGGCAACACTGTGACTTTAAGTTTTAATTAATTTATGTTGGTGCTGGTCCGAAACCTGTTCAATATTTTGACTCTTTGATCAGATAAGGCATTTCATCTACGATTTACTAATTAAATTATCTATTTTGAGCTTTTGTAATTTTACTTTTTCTTATACATTTAAGTTTGGGCAATCATAGCTAAACATTTTTTAAAGACTAGTCAATGATGTGTGTAATTTTTATAAGACCAGAGACAATCTAGTTTCTGGCTGAATACTGTTCAAAGCTGCATACACAGAACTAAAAAACTTATTGAAAATACAACGAAAAGTTCATTATACCGGCATTGCTTACATCATTATTGCGTGAGAACCCTCTATCAAGCTAATTATTAACTTTTTATGCAACTCTAAACTTTGTCGGCATCATTTTAAAGTCTAGAGATGAACCGCCTATGGGAACGCTACTCGGTAAAGTTGACGTGATAGAATGCAATACGAGTAGCTTTTCAAAAGTCTATTATTAGTCTATTACTTGTTAAGTAATAGCCTGCCTCTACAGCAGTGGTTTCAAAGGATGCGGATATTTCATAATCCTAACATTTAAGTTGTTGTAACAAAATATTTACTTTTACTTGAAAATTTATCAAGTGTTATTTGCAGCAGTAAGCTAATTACAAGTTCTCATACATACTTTAAATTGGCTTACTGTAACATTTTAGGATCTTAATTTAGTAGTTTTATTTCACAACCAACTGATGTCTATTTTTTCTTCTTCAGTGGCCAAAGGCAATCTGATTCTTTTGACAAACAGTATTTAAAGATCTCTGATGCCAGCAATTAACTGTCAGTAAGTATGTACCAGTCAAAAAGATAATATACTTGTATTTTTATGTTTTTTGAGTTTGTCTTGAACAATAGCGCATTTCGAATATCAAGTTCCTTAAGAAATGTCATGATTAAATTTTATATCTAAATAGCTTAAAGATGAACAAATTTATATTATTTTCAGATATCTCACCTACTTATTAAAAATATATCATAATTTGTTCAGAAAAAGGTTTTGAACTTACTATCGGTATTTTTTTTTCTGTAAACCAACCGAGCAACGGTAAATTTCAGAAGAGCATGTACGAGAAGCAATAACAACCGGAGGGTAATTTTAAAAAAGCTCGTAACAATGTCCAAAAATATAGGAGCCGCTATCAGGCATCGTAAAAATTAATTGGCACTTCACATTGATGCCTCCAATGGCTGATGCCGAGCGAATTCTGTTTATGATATTTCCAACTGGCAACCAAGGTATTAACAAGTCGTCGATGTTTTTGAAGCTTTTGTGTGAGTATTTATTACGAAAATAACTCAATTCATTCAATTTTAAACAATGTTTTAGCATGTAACAAAGTTCTTACATAGTTGGCCAATAACCACTTTAAAACATATGTTCTTATGTTAACAGTAAATTATAAAAAATATTAAGAAATCTCTATATTTGTAGTATTTGTACTGTACTGTACATTTTGCTTGCATCTACTAATCTCAACTCGATCTACAGGCTAAGTTATATAGCTGTCAGGCAGATAGCACAAAAATACTTTCAGAAACTCTCCAGATACCGTTTTTTTTTTAATATAATGATAATATGAGTCGTGTGATGTATGTATGTAATAATTGGAGACTACTGAAAAAATCCAAGCATATTCATGTTTTAATAAACCTGTATGTTACTTAGGCAAGTCATTTTCTGTTAATTATGTCGTTCTCAACATAGGTAGTTGCGCTCTTGTTATTAAGCTGTTATTCCACAGTTAGGCAACACTGGAAGGTAAAAAAAAGTGCGTGTGCACTATAATGCCCTCGCCACACTAAACAGTTGCGGGTCAAATTCAATTCTTGGAGCGATGCAGTGGATTAACTTTTCTTCTTTCTTCTCTAGCCTATGCTGTCTCACCGCTGGGCAAAGGGCTCCCCGCTCTCCCAAGTCTTTCCATCCATCTCTATCCTGAGCCACTTTATGCCAGTCGGTCTGGTGTGTCCAGATCATCTCGCCACCTTTTTCTAGGCCGAGGCGGACGGGTTGTCGTCCATTGGATGGATTCACTTAATTTATTACACGACGCGCGAATAGCTTTAGACAGTATGGGCTACAGACGCAAAAAAAATTGGTCAGCAAACCTGAAATTCTAAGAACTAGCTGACCCGCTAACGCGTTCGGTGTGGCAACCCCTTAACACTATGAACCAGAAAAAGGTGCGTGCCTACAATAATCGAGGCGTGAACGGCTGTTGCCTCGCGGGTGGCGTCTGAGCCGCGTATCTTAATTGATTGGACCGACGGCCGTAGACGACTATTACACGCCGTTGACTTTGGGTAGGGTTGCCGTCTTGGACCTCAAATAAAAAAAATAAACAAAAAAAGCTAGGTTGCAATTCAGCTCCTTTGGCCGCGGCGCGTCTCGACGACGCGTCACGTCACACGTCGGTTCGTAAGATATGCCGTAAAGTCAATGAAATAATATTTTATTTGCCCCTAGTTTTTTTAATGACCTAAAGTCATTGTATAGGTTTTTAAGAAACGGATAAAGGAGATGAAATAAGTATAAAATGATGATGGCGCTATGAACTGGAGTAACTACTCACTGCCTAATTAATTTCTAATAGATAGTAGGACACAGTGGCATAACACCGCAAGAGGAGGAGGCCTATGATTTTTCATTGTAACGAAGTCTCATAAAATTATGAAACAAAACCATTATCATTATCGATGATGATATCTAAGTAAGAAGTAAGTAGTAAGGAGTTTAATAAGGTACCTATATAAACATAAAATACTATCTAGCATCTATAACCTGTGATGGCGGTGTGCTGTATAACTCAGTAGGGGTCCCCCGAATCTTCTTGCGTTGCCGTCCGTTATCACTCCACAATTAATTCACAATATTGTTCACCATAAATAAATATAATAAGTAGGTACTCAACTTACATTAAATATTAATTCTCGTCGGGGCTGCGGCCGGCGCGGTAATATTAAATAATCCTGGATTTTAAACTGCCATTCTGAAACTATTTCTTAGAAACGCGAAATGGCACCCCTATTTCGGGCCAGTGCTGCCCCCTTGTTAATTTAGTACACATGTCGTAAACTACGCGATTACTAAACTTCTTTGTTCGGAGTCGCCTGTGCGGGTAATTGAAAGTGAAATGGTAAATTGAAGATACAGTTAAGTAGCACTACAATTACCAGTTAAACTCGAGTTCAGATCGCATAAAAATTACATTTACTGCCAACGATTGACTAATACCATTTTAACTTCCATCAATATTTTTCTAGGATTTTTAAAAGGTTTATGCTTAGATTAAAACAAAAAGGTTTAATATAAGGGTTTTAGGTACCTGCTAAACGCAGGTACCTAAAACCCTTATATTAAAGAACATTTAACATAGCACTTTTTATACCAAGTAAATCAATGTATTTGTAACGTAAACAGCATTTTTACCTTATTAAAAAAAAAACGGTAATAATCAGCATTTGATTCGCCTTGAAGCCTTTAGGCCTAGATGCTGATGATAATGGAGCTGTTTGCATTGTATTTCAGAGCAGACCCAAAGGTAAGAGATAAAATACGATAAGATCCAAACTATGCAATGTCTAATTGTCTGTGCCTGATTTTCTCATAGTATTTATAGAAAACTCGGCAACATAAGCATTTTCAACAATTAAAATTCAAATTGTCCAATTTGCGATTGCCAATGAACCCCGTTCATCGTTCCACAAACATCGCCACATACATCAGAGCGCAATCTTGTTAAAGGAGCATTAAAATACGTAACAAGTGTAACAAATCAACCTCCAACTTGTAACAAACTATAACAAATCATGGCGGGGCGCATCAACCTGTCATCTCAGCCCCGAGGCAATCTTTCCGTTCACATTTTGGGTACTTTTTAGCATTCACAAATGTTTTTGGGATTGTAAAAAGGGTTATTTGAGGTTGTACGACGGCCGGTAGAATGTTTAATATCAGCAATTACTTATAAAGAATATTAAAGGAAAGAATAAATATTAAAAGAAAAAAAACTTGTAAAGTTGTACACAAATTGGATTGGGTCAAATGCGTTGGCGATTTGTTGAAGAGACAAATAAATTATTACACTGTTGTAGTGTTTAATTATTACGTGATGACATGAGTTCGATTTAAAGAGTATTTCGATGATATGAAATGAATAAACTAATATTTTTAAGGATCCCTTCTCAAGATGAGTTCTTGGTGTAAGTAACAATTTTTTTACACAATAAGTGATAAAGTTTATATAAGTAATAATGTAAATAAGCTCCTTTTCCTAAGCTTTTTAAAATAGTTGTGCTGATTCCACCAACGTTCGATTCGAAATGCTATCTAGTAATTTTCATATTTTATGATAAGAAGCACGATTTTCTTAAAATACACTTTCGAACGATCACATGACTATACCTTGTACACGTATTTTTATTTATTTATTTAAGATATGAGTATTTAATGATGTATTTATGGATTTTACATATTATTATCAGTTTCTCACTACATCTAACGTTTCAACTAACACGTAGGATTCCTGATTGGTCAACTACCGTGTCCCTAGAGCATTACGTAAATAAGAATTCATTTAGCGACACTTGTCCACATTCCAGTAACAATTTACTGACATGCCCACACTTGGGTTAATGAAGACACATGCAAATTCAAATTGGTGGTTGCGTAACAGTTGCGAGCAACATTTTCACATAAAGTTTGCAATTTTCTAAGGGAATACGAAACCAATAGGAATCGTTTTATAAGACTACGTGTTGGTTGTGGCAATTTGAATTACTAATTATATTATTACGACAGTATGTGTTGTTTAGAGCAGAATGCTCATTACGTATAGTGTATCTTATTTAGCGTTAATAACATTATGGGTGTTGCAAAGTACGTACTCGTAAGAACATTGATGCTGACCATTAAATGCCATAAATCCTTCAATGAAGTGTATCAAAGTACTTGAAAAATTATCTTAGAATATCATTTGCTTCCATCACTTCGAACTTATTACATCAACAGCGTCCCCGTACAATAAATTATCATTTTCATCATCATAATTAGCCTGCGTCGGTCCATTGCCATATTTGCCATATAATTCGGCTTTAATCATTCAACTACTGCCAAGTAAGTAAAGCTTATAGTGTGGTCCAATCACCCCACCAGTTAAATCTTCTTTATCTATTCCGTGCTTCTGCCCATGTGCTGTTTTCGATGAAGAAGGGCCGGTGCCCAGCAGTGGAACGTTTATATGCTGATGATAATACCAAAATGCTACAAGAATTACCTAATGGTACCTTATATATTATGATGGGTAGCAGCGTCGCCGTCGCCATCGCCGTCGGCAGATCTCAAACGCATCACGCTGGTTGTGGGCCGTGCCGTATTGTGCAACGGGACGCGGCGGCGGCGCACGCGACACGCACAATCCTTAATGAGCTCGTAAATAACAAGATTGTGGCAACCCTCAGTTAGGGCTGTATCTACAAACAACCGGACCATCGTTCCGTATACAGTTCCATAAGCAAGAAGACCTGTGTCCTAAACTCTTCACATCCACTCTAGAAGAGAATCTTTAGGCCATTATTCCGTAATGAGCTCGTACATAACAAGATTGTGGCAACCCTCAGGTAGGGCTGTAACTACACAACTCAGTGCTTGCCGTTCGTGCTCCCGAGCCATTTCCATGGCATAGAAGAGATGGTACTAAGTTTTTTAGTGGGTAGGCCTCCCCATTCCTCGTCAAGATCTTCACTGGGCGAGGAAGAAAGAGGGGAGTCCGTCCTAGGCCTTGGTGTATGCGTAAGACTGCATTTAAAAAGTTCAATAAAAAAAAAGCTATCACTACCTCCATAGTCAAGCAAGGAAACGCTCTCTCTCCAAAACTCTTTACTCTAGAAGAGGTCTATAGGACTTACCAGCCAGCTTGGATGATAGGCTATCCTCTGGTTCGCCGACGACATCGTCCTTTTTACCTCCGCTGCTCAAGAACTTCACTAATTAATCCAACATCTTATCACGCAAGCATCGAGGTTGGACTTAACATGAATATGTCGAAGACCAAGCTCATGACAAACAGCACCAAAACGTAGGATTGACATTGAGAGGGTCAAGATCAAATATGCCTAAAATGGCTTTTAAGCCTTCTTGGATTTTTATTTTATAGAGAGGTCTACGTAAGAGGAGAGGATGATGATGATACGCATTAACTACACTGTTTGATGTGCCAACCCTAAGTTTTGCATGTGTATTTCGCATAAAGGATGCCAACGCGAGCGGTCGGTTGTGTTTCGTAAACGCTACGCTCGCCACTTGAGATTAGGATTTTATTTAAAGTTGCGCTTTAAAAGAAAGATTGTAGCTCTGATAGCTTAAAAGCGCACTTCCATAACAATACCAAAATAAGTAACGTCTACAAATATGTATAATTATATATTTATATTTTTTTATAAATAAGTTTTACCGACTTGTAAATGCATGTTTCGAAGCATGTTAAATTTCTTTAGTTATGCCGACATCAGCTGATTAAGGGTTGACAAATTAAATGCTCGGGTGTCCGCATAATTTTGTCTGATTTGTTTGATGAAAGTTTATCTGTAGGTAATACACTTGTTTTATTGATTTATTATTTAACACCCAGACATCAGTTTAGAAATATTATTTCTAAATTTACTCGACCGGGAAATGACCCCAGAGCCTTAGCGATGGCGACGCGGATAATAGCTTAAAACCAGGGGGGTATAGTATCTCACCTTATTCATGACAAAAAAAGGTTGTGTCAAGCGTGTTACAAAAGTTATTTCAGACCAAATTCGATGTAAAATGTTTGTAAACAAATCATTTAGTATTTTTTGTGCAAATATCTAGTGCCACTCGTTTTTTTCCTGTTCCTTGAGAGAAAGACATCACTGCTGTGTTTTCGTTATCTCTCCTACGGAACAGTAAAAATCCGAGTGACATGAGTGCACTAAGAATTGTGAATACCACACAACAGTTAAAGAAGGTTTTTATCTATTCCTTGGTGAACACAAATACAAATTAATTATTAATTCTTCATAGTCAGCAGAGCAGAGTCAGTCAGTGGCAGCCCTGCGATTCGTCATGCGTGTCGCGCGACGTGTGGGCGGTGCAAACTGCGAATTTATGCGGCGTGCCGAAATTTCGACGCGCCCCACCCCGCGCCAGCATGCGTGTGCGCAGAATGCGAACTACAAGCGCGTATGCGACACACGTTTAGCGAGGCTCATAATGGTTGAGATTGCATTTGAAACACCTATTTGATCTGCGAGGAAAGAAAGAATTATAAATTAGCCATGGTTGTCCCACTGCAGGCCAAAGGCATCCTTTCCCTGTTTCTACTCTTCGAGTTCAAGAGCTCTTGATGTCCAGTCGTTGCAGTAGGAGTCTAGTTCATCCCATCATCTCGTTCTAGGCCTGCCGCCGCCACGATCGTTGTAAATGGAAGGCTGTGGTCTCTACCTACTTATCAGGGAAACAGGCGTATATAGATACATTAAGTATTAAGCATTTTTTAAAAATTTCTGTGGCGGCTGCTTAGTTTGGGTGTCATAGGCGTATCTTACAAATCGGAAAAAGTAGTCATTATATATATTCTCTATTTCACATGATATAACGGCAGTTTCAGAACTAACCCGTTGCATAAACCTTTGTCATAATGACGCTTTTAAATTACAATGGAACGTGTTTATATAAAAGTGTTAGTCGAATATGAACACTAATGTGGTGTGAGTCTGAGAGAGATACTTATATATGGAACTTTGCATACCTCTCCATGAAACAAGATTGATATTATGAATATTTAAAATAATATTATAATTATTTGTCTGTAACAAACATTACTTCGTCGTTATCAAACTTTCAATTAATTCACATACCAAGTGAAGTTTGTATGTCCGACAAAATTGCGGTGTGGCAATGTTGGAGGCCACTTCATGTTTATGTCAATATTATGTAAAACGTTCTACCCTTAATGACCTTTAAACTAGCCACTGGCGACACTTAGCCTTGCAGCCTTCCACAGTACCACATAATGGCTGACTTGTGAAACTAATTCGAGTACCGAACCAAGCGTGATTCTATCACGTTATAGAATCCGACTTGTGTATCAATTCATCATAATATTATTACCATTATCATCTCAGCCTGTAAAAAAAAGAGTATTTTTTTCAAATTTTTCTTTATCTTTGCGTTTACAGCACTCTTTATAAGACTTTCTTCTATTAAAAACTCGTCACTCGGGGACAAGAAATACATCATATTAAAAGTACGACATTATTAATACTCCTGAGGTGTCTAACCCTTCCAGTGGTCGTGATGCCGCCCAAAACGAGAGGCACGAGTGTGGCAACACCGAGGAATATTAATCCGCGTGTTATCAGCAATAACGTCGTAGTTATTTATAAATATAAAAACAATAAGACACGGCACGGCTGAGCGGCACGTGGGCTGGCTGACTGATGCGTGACTGGGGTTCTTGAGTGTACACCTACGTTTTTCTCAACAATTCGCGCAAAATTTAAAAAGAACATTTTAATTAAAATATAACTGAATAGACAACTGAATCATTAGATTCGGTTATGTTAATTAAGTGTTAACTAAATAGCATTCTGCATTCATTCAGCATTCAATAGCTCAGGTTTAACACTATTTAACTGACGTTTCGGACACATTATATTGGGACACAGTGTCCGAATTGACACTTTTTAATTTTATTATTTTTTCACTGACGATTCGGACACTATTAAATTGTTGGAGCTGTTCAGTACAGTCAGATAAAAAAGCTTCAAAATATAATGGTAGCTTTATTTTTTCAACGTCTCATTATCTTCGTATTTATTGGAGCGTTATTACTCGTAACGCAAAGGAAAATATTAAGAAAAGTACTTATATAATTATTTTAAGTTAATAAGTGTATTTTAAAATAACCGTGTCGCGTAGCGGTGAAAGAATACTACCACCCCCTCTCTTTCATTGGGTGTCGTAAAAGGCGACTAACGGACTAAAGGCTGCACATACATCCAACAGCATAGAGCGGCGCACACTGTTTTTCCTTGTATGGGAAGGTTGGCCATAATTATTTTCGAACAAATTTTGAGAAATATAATCGTTATTCATTAGAATATATGTCCTCTACCTCTATAGTAGTATTTAGTAAACAAAATTAAAATACTTACGATCATTTGAGAGAGAAAAAAATTAATCACTTTCATCGCTTCATTTTGATTATAAGAGAGAAAAGATGAACACTCGGGAACTTAGGTGCTTTTAACATTTTTACAACATCATGATGAATGGATTTTAGTTTAGTTTTAGTCAGTTCTTGAAGGCAATCTTTTGTATAATCATAATTATAAAATCATAAAAGTGGTTTTTAAGCTATGTCAGTATAGGCGCCGGAAAAAGGTGGTAAAATTTTCAACTGAATAAAAAAGAACACATCTTAAGCTATATATTTGCAGTACATACCTACTATAGTACAGAAATGTACAGAACATAAACTAAAATGCTTGACAACAACAAAAACTTGCCAAAACTTCTACCATAAATTTCGAGTTCCTATTACAACCGTATCACTAATTACAAACACTTAATTTTAGGATAATAAAATAATACATACTTGAGAAAATAACACTCATAATGATTGACTGTATAATTAGTCAATAGAACGAAACAATATTCTAATTAAACAAACGATATTTTGTTTAAGCAAACTGATTTGCATCAACTGACTCGTTAAACTGTGACTATTATGACCTAACGATTAATCAAATATGATTTCTATTTACAAATCCAAATGTACACAATATCGATCTACCCTCAAACACTAATAAAAGTTAACATAGTTAGATTTCGATTTTGGATTTATGGCCAACCTTCCCATACAAGGAAAAACAGTGTGCGGCGATGCGCTCACCACCTGTCACGCTGAGCACATCTGCAGTCGCTATTCGGTGAAAAGTGGACTATGGTAGAGGACTGCTTTTGCGGTCCTCATTGCCTAGTCTCTGACTAACACTCCAGGGTTAATAGTCGTGATTATATGTATGTATTTACTATTTATGTATGTTTTGAAATAACAATACTTATTTATTCTTCATAGGATAGGTACCTAATATAATTTTTATATTAATAGACGAATATTCATTAACATACTACATTTTACTGATCTATTGCTTTTATATATATTTCTTTACAATTATATTTTATTTTATTTATAAGGGATTAGTTTTTTCTTTTTATTTGTTGTTTTTTTTTGTGTGTAATTAAGTTATGTTGTTTTTGTTCTCCTTATAATGTTGTTTAATAAATATCTTTTACTTTTATTTGTAGAGCTAGAGATATTTTCATATATATTTTGAGCTTTTTAATATGTACTCGTAATATAAACGTCTACGAAAGCGGTAGACTTTTACAACAATAGACGTTTTAGCACATAATTATTTTGTTCATCAGCTATAAACAAATTGTCTAAAGATTGTTATCTGCATTCGCTTGGCTTGTGGGAAGATTATTAACACCACTTTTGCTACTAAAAATTGCTTTATTCCGGTGTATTTAAAGTACTTTGCTGATTACAATCTCAAAGGTGTGTTATTTATGATACACCTTGTTTGTTTTTAATTACGAAGCAGAATAGAAAAGCCTCTTTAAAATTATTTTTGTAGAATTCTTTTTAAGATTTGTTTATAATATAGGTTATACAACTCAACTGCAAGCTGTGTGCTGTACTGAAATGTGTTCGAAGTGGAATTTTCGTTTTTGGCGCATTGTGCATTATACGTTACACTGATTTGTTAGATGAATTTCGCGAACGCATTATTCAGTAGCAGCTAATTTTAGGGTCGCATTTTTTAGCGAAAGCTTTATGTTCCTATAATTTATTATTAAATAAATTTCGCGATCTCCCTTTTTAGTTGCAGTAAATTTCAGAGTAGCATTTTTTTTGCGAAAGCTTTATTTATGTTCCCATAAATTTATTATTAGATGAATTTCGCGATCTCCTTTTTTAGTTGTAGTAAATTTCAGAGTAGGTAGCATTTGTAGCCTAACCTAACCGACAGAACTAATAGTTTTGCATACTTAACTTTTTCTTTATAGCGGGGGGCTCAGGCCCCCTGACCCCCCTTGAGCAGGAGGGCCAGCCCCCGATGTGCATGCTGCATGATTGAAATTTTTTTACGCTTAAATAATGCGATCCTGAAATCGGCTGCAACTGAATAAGGCGTTCGCAAAATATATCCAACATGAAATATTGATTTGCTAAAAAATGCGATACTTACTGAAATCCGCTGCAACTGAATAAGGCGTTTGCAAAATATATCCAACTTGAAATATTGATTCGCTAAAAAATGCGATTCTAAAATTCGCTGCAACTGAATAATTGCGTTTGCGAAATTACCCTAACAAATCGTTACACTTTATTAGGAGTGAACATGATAGTAACCAAAACCTTTTGTGTAGGTGATCAAAATAAACTATTAGTGGTCCTAAAATGTGGCAATAAATCTCGGACCGAATGGATGATATAAAATAACGGGTCACGCACTCATTTCGTAGTAGTAGGTGGTCCGAATTGAGCTGTTGCCGAATAAACAATACCAAATCAGATTTACGGTATCGCCTATAAAACTTTTTCGGATATTTAAAAATATGAGTTTTTATTATGTTATTTAAAACTGTGATGTAAGTTGTTTGTTTAAACTGTGCACCGAAACATCGACAAGCTTATTTTTCATCTAAACCCTAGATTGTTTAGTTTATCCTAAGGATGTCTAGAACATATCACAATTAGTGTTAATCTCCACCTTAACTATCATCTCCTTACCACTCTTTGCAATGTGTCAAAAGTGATTTGTACTATCTTATCTCAAGATTGTAAATACTTAGTGCAGTTCCCTTCCGTCCGGTCACACAACTCACATGTTATCAACACATGCGGTGCTGTGACCTTCACTGAGTTACGAGCACACCGCAACCAACACAAACATTACTCAATTACTAAAATCAAATTAATTCCGCTCTAATTGCTAACAGATGTTATGGAAAGAAAAAAAAAGCGTATGCTCTCCGCCACATATGGAGACGAGTTTATGTAGCGCGACGAGAGCGGTTTGATTTATTCGATATTCCTTTTAACTTTTTTTACCGTCAGCTGTTTTTGCGTTGCCCTAGATTACAAAAAAAAGATAATAATTTATGGTACTTTTTTACGGCGGCTTCTGTTTATCAAATAGACCGCGGTTTTGTTTATTGTGATGTACGTGTGTGTGTTTTCGATTTGTTTTAATTTTTTCTATTTACTTTATTAAATAAGTACATTTTTTTACCTTACCACATGAGGCCAGCGTGGCCGGTTATGCCCTTGTGCTACTGTTTATAAGCAAATCCTGGGCCCAGCAGTGGGACGTTTTAATACGATGATGATGATAATAATAAAAAAAAATTGCTTTTGTTTTCGAAGAATCAAACCAGGGTACCATGATATATTCTAAAATGCTATAAATCTAGTGATGTTATTTTTAAATACTTATCAAAACGTTTAACCTTTACAAAAGTAGGTTACGATACCAAAACTATGCGGTTATGAGAAGGTCGGGTTAGCCAAACATAATAAACCTCAAAATAATATTTTTATAACTTTGCGCTAATTTACTTTTGCAGTAAACGTAGGGTACATCGGGTACATCTGTTCATTACGTAACGTCAATCTAAAAACACTAAAATAACAAAGAGGTAAGATTGTATGCAGGAGGTAATCTACGATATACTATAACTATAATATGAAATAATTGGATGAGTAATAGATAGTATATACTATATACTATCTACTACTCATCCAATTATTTCAAAAAGTCTCTCGCCAATATTTCTTTTCAACCCCTCAGGCCCCAAGCGGTCACATGAGACCGCACCTACAAAAACACACTTGACTTTGCACCGTATTTTCATAGACTTACAGACTACTTTAGTATGAACAAGTTTGGTTATTTCGGTTTGGTTATTTCGGTTCAAAATATCGCATAGTCTATGCTCGATTCTGTCAAATTTGACGTTGACAGTTGCGCCAAGTGTCAAAAAAATCCAAGAAAAAACATACATAATTACAAATGTATTACTAATCACATTTTTAAACCACTAAGGTAGTACTATTAGTTATTCTGTGCCACTTATTAAGAATGGACTTTCAGAGTGGGCGCAGGCTTTATATTTATATTAAAACTTTTTTTTTTAATTTGTCAAGGGGTACGAGTACGACGGGTCCACGCGGACGAAGTCGCGGGCGGGCTCTAGTTTATTAATAAAGTTGAGAAGCTCGATGGCACATCAGCTAGTTCTTGTGTGGATGAAGATGTTGGGTGTTGGTGACATGCATTGAAAGAAGAAGTCTAAGCGTTTTTCCCTTGTAGAATTTTTACCAGCCACCGCTAGCTTTGATTGTAGGTTGTGTGTGGGGCGGGTGGGACTAATGCTACAAGACAAATGTACTTTTGTTCATGTAAAAGAATCTGAAAGTGCTCTAAGGTGAATCACTGAAACTTTATAATGAAATACCTACGGTTGATTTTGATTTACGCAAACACTAACGATAAAATCTGGAATCCCGTTTTTCGGCGACATTTATCCTAGGATTTATTTAAATCATTCGGATGTTCCCTTTTAAAAAACATTATAAAACGTATGCAAACTCAATGCTCAAAAAAAAAATTGTTGCTATTACAAACAGAACTGACAAAATTTTTGTGTGCAAGCGAAAAAAAAACCAAAACAAGTGTGGCAGTTGGAAATTGTTTCCTTTGCCCCGTCACAGTGCTTGAAAGAAATATGCGAAATGGAGAGAGTTATTTCGCGCCATTACGAAGGGCGGGCGTTTGACAAATCGCCAGTGGCGGAAACGAGCGAGCCTGGACCGTTTCGTTGGTTTCGTTCACTGGTACCGATAGCAATGAAGTGCGCTCTTGTACACTGCCTGCAGCCACCCCAGACAAGTGGCACACGCTCATCTCCTGTCTATTCGTAATTCGCAGTACAATGCTGTGTACTGTGCGTATTGCTAGTAAAAATACAGCAGCTCGCGCGCAATGTACGTATGCATATGTAACGTTTGCCACTTGCCTAGGCCCGTAGATCAACCTATCCTAAACTGTCAAATTTCTCCAATCGATATTGATTCTTATGCACAAGGACAAAGTTCAAAATGTATTGCAGACATTTGACATTTTATGATAGGTTGAAGAGCTAGTGTCTGTAGTAATGAAGTCGCAGTCCTCGGTTCCTCAGTGGTTGAGGATTCCGGATGAAGCGTCTTCCACCTTCAGCCATAACATAACTTACCGTCAGGTGAGATGATAACCAAGTACCCGTAGTGAATATAAAAAAAACACAAACCAGTTTTTTGACATAGTTTTGGTGACTTCTGTGGAGGCAGGAGCGCTCTTATTTTAAATGGTTAACTTGTTTTATTTCACAACGAAGAAGTTTAGCCTTTATGTTACTTGGACCTCGATTCTGCTATTTTAACAGGTTCGCTGCCCAAATATTCTTAGGTAAAATGACAAAATCAGCACTCACATTGGACAACATTTTGCATTGATTGTCAGTGCATAAAACAGTTCTGGTTCTTGCCATACCTGTCTACTGACTAATAATAAAAATGAAGACTCAAAAATAATGAAAATTCTACAAATCAGTCGATAGCCAAATTTATTTATATGAGGTAACTTAGGTAGGCAATCAGAGTTATCTACTTAGACTAATATTATAAAGAGGAAAGATTTGTTTGTTTGTTTGAATTGAATTTGCTCCGAAACTACTAGACCGATTTAGAAAATTCTTTGACCATTAGAAAGCTACATTCTACCCAAGTGACATATGCTGTATTTTATCCCGATATTCCCACGGGAACGGACACCACGCGGGTAAAACCGCAAAGATCCGCTAGTATGTTATAAAATTGCTAAAAGGATGGTCACAACTTAGCAATATTCATGAGCTCAGTTGTTGATTGTACGCCTAACCGAGGCACGGTCAGAGGAAATTGAATTTTGAAGGGCCCATCCAGGCCGCGGCAGGCGTCGTCGGTCGCGTTGTGCTTTTTGTCAAATTCCTTATTTAGCCACGGGCCGTATGCACGTGATGCGATTAAAATACAGTTTGATATGGACACACCGTTGGGCGTGTATAGCCAATGACGTTAATTAATCTGGAGAGCGTAAGCAGAATAAGCATGTTTCTTTTACGAATATTTATTAGATTCTGTACGGTCGGTCGCTATAACTTTGTATCTTCTCTGTCACGAAAACTTCTAGAAGTTAGTAACCATTAAATTTCTATTGTGTCTGATTTTACGGCAGTAGAGCTCATAAATCGCTATTACCCTACAGTTGTCAGTTGATTGTCGGTGGCATGTCTAACAGCGATAATGGGTTTTATTTTAATTGCTTCTAAATGATCTGACAAACTTAAATTTTTAATTTTCTTTAGAGAGAAGCTTCCAAGCTCACGATCACAAGCAGAGATATTCTTTATTACATGAGAGGTATATTTGTTAAGAAGGTAATTAAAAGCGTTATCTTTTTATGGAGTGACGCGCAACACCCATTTTTTTTATTGCCGTTACTTTAATTTTAGGTTTTTTACGTTAATTTTAGCAAAATCTCTCTGAATCGCCTTGACGCAGTCTGGCTGGTGTTTTAGACGGATCAGGAAAAACTATTACACCGAATTATTCATTCCGCTCCTGATTCGCATCCCTCCCGCCATTCGAGCCCGGCTGTATATCCTGTATTCCTTTATTTTAGCGACACGCAGGGAATGAGACCTCTTCCAAACGGTGTAATAAGATTTTAAATGTGGAATTGTGTCTAAATGAACTCGGCGGCATCGGTGCCACGTGGATTTATTTTGTTCCTTCTAATTTAGAAGCTCATTTGATTTGGATGCATTTTTTCTCTTTATTTTTTGAAACTTCTCTTTTTGTCCTGCAGAGGTTGTCCTATACAACAATATATTAAGTAGAGTAGTAAGGCTGCTGCTATTATTGCTGTTCAGCAAGGGCAATGCTGTTCTGTGTGTTTCTCTTATGAGGTGTTTCTACTTCTTTGGGTGTTGGTTATCATCGTAAATAAAGTTTAATTTTTCTATAAAGTTCAGTTAAGATTACCGCTAACTACTTATTAAAGGCATACTACGCATACCTTTGTATACCCGACGTTTTAATAAGTAGTTAGCGTCAATCCCCGTCTAAATGTTTGTTTATAATGAAACGCGATAGTTTAAAAGTGTATTCAGTAAAGATTTTAGTGTTGATATAATTAATTTAATATTAAAGGATGATTCACACATATCAGTGCAGTCACAGTTCCGGCACAGTACCGGCACTGTGAAAAATATTCTTTCATACATTCTCTATGAATTTTGTCAAAAAGAATACGTCCGTGATTTGCCGGTAGCGGCACTGACAGTGAGAGCCACTGAAATATATCAAGATGAAAGCATTATCACTGACAGGTGGGGATGCGTTCATAAGAGAATGTATGAAAAATACTGTGACGGTACTTTCCCAGTAGGGCCGAAACTGTGTCAAACTGTGACTAAGCGACAACTCGGACACAATGTCCGAATTGTCTCAATTTAATTTTATTATTTTTTCACTGACAATTCGGACACTCTTAAATTATTGGAGCTGTTCAGTACAGTCAGATAAAAAAGCTCAAAATATAATATTATGTAGAAAAAAAAACGTTACCAAAATATTTTAGAGGTTTGTGGATGTGTATTTACAATTAAACGAGTTTTGAGGAAAACGCGTTTTAGTTTTTTGTTACTCAATAAATGTTATTGCTTACTTATTATTGCTGATTTTTTTACACATTAATGATTTAACTGATGTAGAATTTAATAAACTTGTTTTCAAAATGTATAAAACAGGCATTTATAAATCTTTTCTATTAAGAAAACAATTGAATGTGTAAAATGCGTAATGCGTGTGAATGTGTAATTAATTATTGGGAGTGAAAGAGAGGGAAGATATTGCTGTCGTCTGAGTTAGGTAGGGTTCTCGCGGCATTGCCGTAGCGAGAGCCCCTACCTAATAATATCAGTTATTATATTTTTATGTATTTATTTGTTTGTTATAATATAACAGCAATGTGAAATTATTTATTTCCACAATATAAAACATAAACCTAAATTTATATTATAATATTATGTTTTGATCGATAGAACAGAAAAAAGTAAATCAAACTGGATTTTTATCTCAATACGACATTTTCTTGTGTTATGATGACATTTTTTCAGAGGATGTGCAACATTTTGTTGTTAAAAAAAACAGTAATAAGTCAATCAAAACATATATTTAGTAAAAAAATCAACATCTTATAATCTCTACAAATATCTCGATAATAGAATTAGTTGATTTGACATTACTTATTATTTAATACTTATTACTCTTAGACTGTACCATAAAAATCACAGGTAAAAATCAGTCAACGCTTTATCGCTCGGTGTTATACTTTAGCAAATCCTTATTACCCGACTATCTATGTAGCTGGTGTGTTGGGTATGTAGTATTAAGTATTAAAATGGCTGCTTTCTTCAAAATCTGGTAAAAAAACTGTTTTTACAACTATAGGCTGAGTGGAGCACGGATTTTACATTTAAAGAGCAACCCGGAGCAGGCCAGAAGAAAAAGTTGTTGTTTTTACTATAGTATATTTTCTTAAAATTAATGTAAAGAAATCTATAGAAGTTTTTTATCTGACTGTACAAAGCAGCTATTTTTGTTGGTATCCGAATTGTCAGTGAAAAAATAATACAATTAAATTGAGACAATTCGGACACTGTGTCCGAATTTAAAGTGTCCGAGTTGTCGCTTAGTCGAAACTGAAACTGACTGAAACTGACTGGTGGCTTCACTGATATGTACTAAGTACAAAACGAACCAAATATGTTATGTACAATATATCACACTGAATAATTGTTTATCAGTAATGCCGGTTTTTTTATTTAATTAAATAGTTATTTACTTTTACGCTTGACCTCTTAACGCAGATATCGATTTCTGTAAGCTTTATGTATTCTCGAAGCAGGATAAGCATTTAAAATGTTCCACCATAATTCAATAATAAATCTTATCGAGTATGTGAACTGCAAACAGTTCTTTTTTGCGATACTGATAACCTTATATGGCTTTGTCCGCGTTTGGAAAAACCCGTTAACAGTTGATTAACCTTTGCTTTTTATTAACACGTGATAACATATTTTGGTTATGTATTTAGAATTCAGACTAAAAAATATAATTATGTACATCTTAGGTATTGCTGGGTTATTCTCCCATGACGTCAACATTCGGTTGCACAACTTGCAGATCTACAAAATATTATACAAGCTTTCTTATGCGACTTCACGCCGTGTTTTTTTTAATAACTTGGCCCTTGAGATTACATTCGACCGGTACAAAAGGTAGTCTTTATTTTTCAAGGACACTTAGTGCATCGTTACCTTATCTCTACGCTACATAAAACCAATTTTTACTCATTATAATTAAACGAATAATTAACCGACCGTTATCTTTAGCAATTAGAAATAATATTAAGACATAAAAAATATAACCAATATGCGAAAGTGAGTGTCTGTTTGTTCGCTTTCACGACGAACGCGTCACTTAACGTCAAAACCGATTTTGATGGGGCCTTGGACGGTTATGGGCTACTTTTTCCCACGATAAATTAACGCGAGCGAAGCCGAGGGCAAAAGCAAAAAAAACAAAACAAAACTATCAACTTAGAATTATTTTCAGCCGTACATCATAATTGATATTGAAACCTCCTCCGAGTGTAAATAACACTGTGCCATTCTGCAACCTTATTAAGTACACAATCTAACGCAGAATACAAATTGCAGGGAACAATAATTTAAGCGAGCATTTCATTCTTCCGCGTACAAAGAAAGTTGATGAAAAGCTCGCGGGCGAGCGGTCGGCCCGCTGAATAATTTATTTGCTAAAAAGAATACCCCTGTTTAGGTTTGCTGTTGATTTTCCGCCGGGATTGCCTTCACCGGCGAATTTATCATCCCGCTTTAATAAGCGAGGTGAGAGGGGGACGGCGAATCGTCTACGCGGAAATGAAAAGGTTTCTTTTATTATTGATACACTTTTTTTGATGTTGATCGTTTTGAGACAAATAAAAGCGTTTTGAGGAATTGAAAGATGATCAATTTGATTTTAGTTTTCATTAATTCATTCAGCTTGATTGCTGAAAACCTGAAACTGTTGCTGTCTCTGTTTGTGATTGTTGTCAACAATTACAAAAAAGTTTTTTAAAGAATTAAAGTCCTCATACTTAATTGTGTAAACATAATTTCAATACCTTAAAAAGTTTATTATCGATAGAATCGTAATTCGTAACACACCGACTCAATCGAGATCCCACGCAACTAACATTTCCCAGAAGTGAGTCGTTCCAAAAGGAGAAGGCAAAAAAGTGAAAATAATAAAAATGCTAAATGTCGCTGCGAGGTGAAAATCCGCGTGGCCTCGTGGGCCTTATAGACCCCACCTACGCACACGGGCTACAATAAGGCCCGCCCACAGATGCGCGAGAAAAAAATAAGAAAAAAAGTATGTATTTGGTGGGGTCCACAGTGGTGTCAACACAATTGAATAAACATGTTAATATTAAATAAAAAAAAAATACGATCAACAATTATGTTGATTGTCATTTGTTTAAGTTTAATAAAATTTAGGATTTCAATTGGCGATTATGTAAATAAACAATTCCAATAGTAAACAAATGCATGCTTCGTTTTGGGTAACATGCACAATAATAAAACATATCGCAATTTGAAGCCATGAAATTTTTTTTTGTTAATTTGTGTTTGTTTTAACTCTTACCCTATATTTAGGGCAATAAATCTGGTGTTTGCAATAATGAAAAATAAATTTAATTATTAAAGTTAACGACAAGAAAAGCTTTGCTAATCGGTTGGCCCGCGCCCCGCCCCAGCTCAGGAGAGCGTCTGAATTCTGAAGGGCATGTAAACGGTTTTTTCCCTTTCCATTTAGATTTTACGAGTGGAACTAGAGATGGCGCGTTTTAGAATTGCCTTTACGGGTTCCTAGTAAGCTCGGCCCGTACCTGAATTATTAAACATAACTCGAATAGACGGCAGGCCGTGTCGGGGGCTTTACCCTAGTTTTATTGCAACGCATCATTTATTGAGAAGTACAGATATTGATTTGGCAAATAAAATGTTTTGGGTTGTGTGCCCTGGGGCCAACTTACCTCTCTTATAGCAACGCCGTAATCTTATAGTCAGTTTAAACTAAGTTGACGGGAAAGACAACATAGACTGAATACTCGATATACGGTATCTCGATGTATGTATGATAAACACTTACCTGAAACAAAAAAATAAAAATTAGAACTTTTAAATAAAAGGTATTTATTGTGCAGGAGGTGTACGAAAACAAGAAGTAAACAATATTAAAAGAAGAAAAATGTATAACAGTCTAACTAACTACGTAATTGTAAGTAAGTATGTAAGTATGTGCACACGCCAGTTAGGCAAACCTAATCTTTAATAGATATTGATCCAGATACTCAAACTATAAAGGTCAAAGCATCAAAGAAAGTCATTTTGTGGTAGTTGAGCTACTCCTTAAACTAAGAGAAATAAAGGTAAAGTAAAATGTACATAGGAGTATAAGAAGATAAATTTTCTAAATATATGTACTTCCTATAAAAGAAGAGAAAAATAGGTAAAACAAAATGTTTTTTATATAAAATTACTTTAGCGAAACATGAGCAAAACCTACCAAGGTAATTAGCTGATGATAAAACGAATCCGCAAAACAAAAAACGGTAAGTAAACAAATTAATAAAAGTATAAAGTTTTCGAAAGAATATTTACTCTGTAACATGTACACTGTTAATGCCAGTCTTGTTTGCTAATTAACTTGCTGTATTCAGTGTGTAGCAGCCGTAGTCTGATCGCAAACGACACGTGTCTCCCGGCGAAACACACAATGGCTATGTACCTATGTATATGTTTTATGTTAGCAACTATACGAGGAAGATATGCTCGAGTAAACGCTAAAAATCGTAATTTAATTCCCATAGCGTAACGTGGCTGTTGGGAGTGAACCACTAATACAGTCGTGAACAAACTCTTTCTCTTTTTTTGAAAAATATTAATAGTTAGTTAAACATATTTTCAAGGTTTAAGTTAAGTAAGTAGATGCTTACTTTATATTCTATACCTAATGCATAGCAAGTGCACGCATGCTCTTTTATAGGCTAGCTCCTAAAACTGCAAAGACTGCCCTGGTAGGCTAAGGCTACTCTTGAAACAGAATGGCATTTATCAATTTCCAATAACAAATATAAAAAAATGTCAAATGGCACTTTTGTAAGCGACAATAGCGCCACATTGGAATTAAATTGCGTGGAAATTGATTGAACAAATTATTATCGAGATGGCGTTCCGGAATTATCTTTACTTATCCCAATATCGATACATATTAATCGCATTGGAATTGTATTAAGATTGAGTTTGCGTTCGAGAGTAACCCCCCTGACTGTATGAACGTATGATAATTATTATTGAGCCATAACCCAAAAAAACTAACCTCCCCGTCACCCAAAACAATATTTTCGCCGCCTTATCGCTTAGCTCACGTCCTTATTGCCCTATTAATTTTGACGATATTAACCAACGTGAATTATCGCCAGTATATAATTAACTGCCCACGCGAACTGGGAAAAGCAAGCTTAATTTCCCAACCCGCTTTCCGCCCACGGGCTCCGTCTCGCCTAAAACAAGTGAAGTATTTACTCGGATATGTACTTTTATAAGATTAAAACGTTGCTGGATTTGCATTGACGCGATAAGCGTATAATGAGGGGCGGCCGGCGCCGGTAGATCACGGTAGATGGCGCCGGGTTGCTTGCGCAAGCGGCGGCTTCGCGATCTACGATCATTGAGGTATTATAGCTAGAGATGACACCGCACAAAAAGGTTTTGCGCACTGAGTTGCGTTGCGGCCCTTGGGCTGGAAACGCCTTGTGAGTGAGGACCTTGCGGCTTTGATCAACAATATCAACTAGATAACGCGTCACGTACAAAATCAACGCTAAATTCTGTCCACGTGAATAAATACTTTTTCAAAGCAATAAATTACCCCTGTCACTTAAAAAAGAAAAGACGTCAATAACATTTAGTGGTGAAATCAACCTTAAGGGGCAACAATTAAAGTATTTTTTTCCTGTTATGCCTTGCGAGAAAATAAGAGCTCAAGTGCGCTCTTATTTACCGAGACACATTTTTAGCGCCGACCTGACATCTAGTTGTATTGTTGATCGAAGCCTTGCGGTTAACAAACCAGTGCGCAAAAATTTGCTTGGCGGTGTCGTCTTTAGTTATAATACCGTAATGTCTATGATCTAGTAGATCGGCGCGCGCGCAGGCCGCTCGGCCGTTTTGTTAAGACTAAGAGTAGCAGACTCGGTTAGAGGTCCGCGGTGAAAGGTTTTGTTGCGATTTTTGACCTTAGCTATATGTGAAATTGTCTCGATTTAAGATAGATATTGTACCGAATTAACACTACTCCTTTTTAAATTGAGATAACGTACGATCAGCAACGACAGGCGCTGAAGTACCAAGTCACAATAACCTTAAAAGAGTTTGACAAGCGTCTGGTTTATTATTTAGTTACTTTGACCATGGACATATTACTATGCATATGCATTAAGTGGTCCAGGACGGCTCTGACAAAGTATTAAAGTGTTCAGCGACTGTTGTTGATGACAGTCCCATGTAGACATAGACACATATGTCTATATTTAACTGTCTGTGATCTGTCATCACGGGTCATAAAACGTTAAAACATATAATATTGAAGTTCTACAACAAAGAATCTGCTTCTTAAAACGATATCGAAATAGCACTGCCGAATTTCTCAAAGGTTTCTTGCGCCCGCAAAAAATGACGTCCTGAATAGGTGGTAGGTAAAAAGACAGTCATGTGATTCAAAGTGTATATTATTAAAATTTATTAAATAAACGTGTTTGAGTTTGAATATAACAGAGTATAACATAACAACTTAATTCCGTGTTACCACACTCTTATTAGTTTTAATTGGCCAGGCGTCTGATATTATAACATTTGTGCGTCGCGTCTCACTTAACTCTGCAACTGTGTAACATGATAAGACTTCCATCCGGTAGCTGAACATCTATAAATTGAGTCCTGCTTGCGGCAACTCGAACTCAAACGCTTACTTGCAAACTAAACGGAACACAGAATATTGTCCTTATTACCTCATTATTAGTGTATACAGATACAGCAAATGTCATAGCACAGCGCTTTACCGCTCGGCCACCCAGGCATAATGTAAAAAGTATAACTTCAAAATACAATTACATTATAAAACAATTTTATCCGGATCGCCAAACTTACGGATTATTGAATCCGAATAACTCTCGGCAGAGTGGCGACGAACGTTGACGATGCACTAGGCAGCTTACGATGTTGCTAGGTAGGTGGCTGAATTATTTATAGGTAAGCCCAACTCAGATAAGAGGCTGTTCGAGATAATCCATAGCTTTCACGAAGTACATAAGAACATCCCTAGCAGTCCATACGAAAACCACTAAAGTGACGAGTTTACAATAGACCAAAATAATTTAAAGCCTATATGCTACCCGGTAGCATGTTTACACACAGAAACACAAGACTGTCGTATGTGGTAAGTAGGTGGATTGGCTGGCAATAACAGCTTTAAATCTAGATATAGAATTTTGATGTTTGAATGTATAATGAGATCTGGTGACAGAATGTTAACATAGCATTGTTTGTATTCAAAGCCACGATACATGTTATTTAAATAAATAATGCTGTAATAACTTGCAAATACTACAATTTACAAATACAGTCTAGGATATCTTTTAATTTTCATAATCTTAAATTTGGTTTACCCAATGTTGCCTAGTCTTTAACTTTAAAGATTCTCTTATAGTAGGGCTTTATAGTTTCGAAAATATCTGTAACCATTTTTATAATAAGTGTTAGTTCAAATGCTGATTCCGTTATTCTCGCGCTATTAAATGTTTCGTTCCGCAAATCACGATTTCATACTTAAGTGAAATTCCCAATGTTCATATATAGGAATGTAATTGGGTATGAAATGGCGGCAGCCTGACTAAATATGACCGCGTATTGTTATTACTTAAATCGTACCGTATCTTAGGGTCATCTATCGGGATCGCTGCAATCTATAATGGCTGTTTATTTGGAATCTATAGAAATGGAGGCGGTGGGAAAGGTTAGTGAGATAAGGTAAGAAATAGTAAAGACTCACCAATTTTATATCCAGTACCTACGTGAAACGGAACGCGCTACATTGAAAACAGTTGACGGTAGTAAGTTACAAATTATTGAGACGACTAGATTCCTGTGGTCACGGACCCTGCAAAAAGTTCGAATCGAATAAAACGTAAGTAGTATACTTAGAGAATTAAACCAATAATGCTCTAAGGTAGTATATCTTTAAAAAGAAGTAATAAAATATTGTCTTCGTGTAAGCAGAACTTCAAAAAGGTCCTATTTGGATTGAAATTAGATGATGCTGATACACCTAATGGTAATTTATTAAAATTTTAGTACTTAAACATGAGAATAAACTATGCTCTACTATACAACAAGCACACACCTTCGCAGTTAAGGTAGCTAATATAATGACACAAAATATTATCCATAAACTGCAACGAACAAAGATAATTGCTGGAGCCACCAGTAATTGAAACTGCAATAACAATAATAATAGCAATATTTGCTTGACAGGACTTGTAATTGCGGGTCTTATCTTATGTGACAATAAATTAAGCAAATATTTGAACGTTCAGGCGCCCGGTCATATGATATCATTGGACCGCCAGGGTCAGACTGGGAGACGGTGGGCGGTTGTGGGCGATCCTGACCTGCAGTTGAAACGGATCGACATGTTCCGTGTGAACGAAATATGCGCTTTGTGCGCTCGCGTTTAGCTTTATTCTAGCCTTTAACTACTCTAGGCAAATCTGAAATTGGTTATGCAAGTTTGAGATTACCAACATTTCTTTATACAAGAAGATTGACTATTAATCTAAATAAAATCTTAACCTTTATAATACATTGACGAGAATACAGGGTTCTACAAAAATATCGCCAAGCTTTAGGCAGATGTCTTTATCGAAGAAGAAGCAATATTGTAGGGCAAATTACAACATCCGTTTTAAAAATGTTTTGTTAATTTTGAATGAATTTGTGTGTCTCCGAAATCACAAAACTGCACAATATGCAAGGCACGATCTACTAGTTTTCACTCGTAGCACCAATGACCTTTTATAACATAAAATATCATTGCGTCGCACAGTAAATCTTAACAAATAACACGAATAGGTAGCAAAATATTCAAACGGCACAGAGGATTGTAAATCTGGAAGGCCTAATTACACGGAATGTTTAATTTTATAGCACAGGTAGGTACTGGCGGGCACCCACGTCTCTAGGCGCCACGGCGAAAGGTGGCGTTATTACTTATGTAAAGACCCATTAAAACTATTTCGTAATACAATCCAGAATTTCGTAACATAATCTGTGCATTTTTTATTATAAAGAAAAACTATGACCGTGAATTTCTAAACTTACTAAGTTACATTGGCAATAGCTGGAAAAGGAGAATGACCAAACCAGCCTATTCGATATCTATTGCGTCTTAATCATTCACATATCAAAAGTGTTCTCTTAAGTTATAATGATTACTATTTAAAAAAGTTTAGAACGCCGCGTTAAGAGTCAAGTGATAAATAAATGCTGAACTGAACTGATAGTCATACGATAACAGTTGCCATAACCTCAAAATACCTGACAAGTCGTAAGCTAAAAATGAAGGTAGCTTCAAACTCCCGCATGATGTTGTAATGTAATTTTTTCTTCATAATTCAGAGCATTGCTGCTATTGATTACTATTTATTTCATTAAAGCGCTGTGTTACGCTAGCTAGCTAAAAAAGTAGCCTAACTCCCATAATAAAATGGTCATTCTTCTTTTGAAAATTCTACGAACAGGACTCGTACTTGCACCCTTCTGACATTCCAAGTCAGGTGGTCTTTCAATTAAGTGGTGTACCAAGGCGAAAATCAAGAATTAAGGCAAAATAATGTATTCTCTTATCTTCCGTAGTCTGTTACATTATAATAATAAAAAAATCTGTGGATTACGTAAATACGAACTTATTATTTACGAGAGAAATAATCTAAAACCTCCAAAGTTTCAATAACATGCGATTACGAGCGGTCAAAGATATCAAGGCCTTTGATAAACTTACACGCCTACAATAAATGCTTAGTTCTGTCACAAACGAATGCTTCCTTACCACGTCCACCGAGGCGGTTGGCGACGCGTCGCGCGTTTTCTCTGTTCCTTGCGTTCTTCCTAATAATGTTGACTAAGTCAGCCGTAGTATAACGCGCAATGAACCACAAATTCGCATAACGCGTCGTAGTCACTCGTGCTCATTTCCGAGGCTCCAAATCGGTTTATCTGGACGACGATGTTAACTCCTCCAATAAACATGGAAAGGACAGATAGAATCCACCGACGATAGGCGAGCGGATAACCGAGAGGATATTTACGTGATCTTTTACTAATATTGCTAAGATTATTGATTGCCGAATATGGTCCTTATTACTTGGAACATAAAACGGATTTAGTGGGCAATGGTGTTGATAAATGGGTGGACGAGTGGCGCCTTGGGATCGGTCCCACGACTCCTCGCCTACGCGATCCAGCGCGGGCCAAGCCTTCTGCCACACAAATAGATCTAAATAGAAACCGCATATTAGTGTCACTTTTTCCTGTGCAATTTAATAACGAAATTACTTACCAATGAACGGCAACTTGTTGATTATCTTGGCTAAAATTTGTTGTACTGTTTTTACAGTTAATACGGAGTAGACATGGGCGCCGCCGTGGCTCGCCGCCGCCGTTTAGGTATGGCGCGCCGCCGCCGCCGCCGACTGTTCAAAATTTCGCGCCGACTAGACTATTCCAATGTGTAGGCTCTTGTAACAATAATCTCAGTTTATTCTTTATTCATGTGGGCCGTGCGGGCGCCGCGCGAGGCGTCAGCTCAGGTGCTCGATGAGGACGAAGACGACCCTATTTCCGATCAAGAGGGAGAAGAATCAGAAGAACGCCCTTTGTTTGGGGACTTCGCGAACGAGCCTAGCGTTAAGACGTCCACACCAACGCGTTGGCATAGTATCTTAAAAATGTTGGGGCGTATGGCACAGTGCTGTAACTGTAACCGGAACCCCGTCAGCTTTCTTAGCCTGAGCTAATGCTCGACCGCGCAAATCGTCGGGTACCCAGACCCTGAGAAAGCCCCAGTTAAAGAACATTACGTAGGGCACGATTCAATCACATCGGCCCCATCGGTGTTAAACATGCTTCGCACCCACTTGGTAATACCTTTATTTCCACGGAGAGCTTTGAGTAACTCCCCGCCGCGGACATGAAGCTCCCCGATAGAGGGGTCGGCTATATTTAATACTAATGGGTGCGAAACATTTGGAAATACCTTTATTTCCACCGCTGATAAAGCCTGACGGCTCACTTGCCCACACTGCAGCTGAGAAGGTAATTCCACTTTTTTTGCAAAGAACTCACGTCTAGAAGTCGCTAGCAAGGTTCCACCTAAGTTGCCTATAGCCGACCTCTCCATGGGAGAACCTCACATCAGCAGCAAAGAGGTACTCAAAGCTCTCCGTACTCTAACGTGAATAAGGCTAGTGGTCCTGATAGAATCCCGGCCATAGTCCCACATAAGTGTGCACCTAACTTGTCTACTGTTCTAACACACCTGTATCGCCTCTCACTTGAGACTGGTCTAGTTCCTCAGTCGTAAAAGCTGGCTAACATGCAGCCTGTGCCCAAAAAAGGTAGCCGTGCCGATCCATCTTACTGTAAGACGATTTCAGTCAAGTCCATACTCTGCAAGAATACGGAACGTGTACTGAACTCTCGACTGCTGGCATACCTTGAGACCAATGATCTCCTCAGTGACTGCCAGTTCGGATTTCGCCTATTATAGATCTGAGAAGTTGGAACTCACTGGCTCATTGGACTTAGAAATAGTGGACAACTTTATATACCTGGGTTCCAACATCAGTAACGATGGTTCGTGCGAGAAGGAAGTGCGCAGGAGGATTGGCATGGCTAAGAGCGCCATGTCTCAGCTTGCAAAAATCTGGAGAGATCGCAATATTTCCGTAAAAACCAAAACCAGACTGGTACGGACTCGTGTCTTCTCGATCTTTTATACGGCGCTGAGACTTGGACACTAAAAGCTGCAGACCGCAAACGCATTGACGCTTTTGAGATGTGGTGCTGGAGAAAGATGCTCCGTATTCCTTGGACAGCATTTCGGACTAACGTCTATATTGCGACGATATAATGTTTTGTTGTTGAAATCTTTGTGAAGTGTTGGTTTTATTTATCACTCTTATTTCTACCTTTAACTACATAACCAAAAACGACTTCAAAAATCCCACGCCGCCGGCTTCACGCCGCCGCCGAGCATATTTTTAAGGCGCGCCGCCGCTGGATTTTTTTTACTCGGCGCCCATGTCTAATACGGAGCAAGTAGTAATTTTTTAAAATTACTCTATGTGTCAGGTGCTCACAGATAAACGCGGACTAAATGAACCACGATCTAAATATGGGATTTTACCATCCTTTTGGCACCATTTTGGCAAGCAAAGTAGGTACGTACACTTTAGATCTTAAATAATTTAAATGGATCTAAATTGAAGTCGCATTTCTATTTAGATCTATTTCGGTGCCTTCTGCTATGTTGAGGGAATATGTAAAATGGAAGCATTTCGGTACAGACGTGATAGCCTGAATGATTATCACGTCGGCAACGCTACGTTAATTAATTGGAGTTGAAGTCTGAGTAAAAGAGAAGATTATATGTTTTTTTTAGTTATAGAATCTAGATAAAGTCTTGTTATTATAAATTATTTCTGTTCCGAAGATTAGATTTTCTTATTAAGAACACAGATGCGGCCTTCCTTTATTGGTAAATGCGGTCAATATCTAAAAAAGGTATGAAAATAACGTTAAAATTGCTTATACTTTTTTCAGGTACTCTGAAACTAAAACCATTTACATTTCTACGCGCGGTCTAAGTATACATACGAGTACAATTCTATTACTAGTATACGCATTTCTGTCAAACTGATAATCACCTTTATGAAACCTAATCGAAATCGATCGAAAATAAAAAACTTAGTACTATAGTTTCACGTCTAAAATCAAAACATATAAGTATCTAAGTAATAAAATATATAAAAAAATCCTTACTCTCCGAACTTCAAAAGCACCAAAGAATGCCACAAACGTTACACAATCATTTTGGAAAATGTCCTTTACATACATAAATAACTGATCTAATCACAAATATTACAAAGACAAAACGGGTTAATAAAGCATACGAACCAAAGGCCTGGCAACAGGCAAAGTAATCATCGAAAATTAATATGCAAATTGACATCGTGCCACATTGAAGTGCGATTCAAACTCATTTGGCGCATCACAAAGGCTCAATAATAACACGGCCATCTTTGTATAGTATTTGTCAAACAACTTAGTGTCGTCTTATTTATAGCACATAATATATTGAGCATGGGCTTTTAGAGCTGCGTGTAATATATTCGACGTCGTAATTATACAGGGCTCGTTGCGTCGTCGGCTGAATAATGCATGCGCCGGCGCATGTGTCTTATATGCGAAACGGACGAATGTTCCTGATTGACAATTTGGGTGAAAACATACTGTTGAAGACATTTTTTTCTTAAAAAAAATTACAAAATCCACATATAGAGAAAATACAATACGAAACAGAAGTCGATTTATAACAAATAAAATCACCAAATATCGATATTATAATCTTTTATCGCCATCCACGTATAAAACGTCTATAGGGAGATATAGTCATAATAACACACGCTGATCCATCACGGGTCAGTGTGTTTTAATGACTGCTATTTTACGACAACAAACGGGAATGGCTTAACGTACTTAATTGCTTTTTAATTTTTCATTTTCGTCTATAAAATTATAGGTAAGTAACATAAAGGTTCTGTAGGCTTACTCTTGAAACACAATTGCATTAGTCAATTTCCAATCACAAATCTAAAAAAATGTGAATGGCACTTATGTAAGCGACAATAGCGCCACATTGGGATTAAATTGCGTGGAAATTGATTGAACAATGTATTATCGAGATGGCGTTCCGGAATTATCTTTACTTATCCCAATATCGATACATATTAGTCGCATTGGAATTGTATTGAGATTGAGTTTGCGTTCAAGAGTAACCCCCCTGTACTGAGATGGTAATTTTGTTTGATTACTATTTTAGACACGGAGGACATATAGTCTTTGATTTTAGGCAATACAACACAATTCGAAAATTAATCAAAACAGCAGATCATTGTTAAGGTTGCTTCACACATATCAGTGAAGCCACAGTTCCGGCACAGTACCGTCACAGTGGTTTTCATACATTCTCTATGAACGCATCCCCACCTGTCAGTGATAATGCTCTCAGTGTCAGTGCTGCCACCGGCAAATCACGGACGTATTCTTTTTGAATGAAATATTTTTTTTCACTGTGCCGGTACTGTGCCGGAACTGTGACTTTACTGATATGTGTGAATCAACCTTTAATTCATCTTTTAAATACGACACGTCCAAAAGCACCTCGAACGAACTCGAGCGAGTTCAGAATAAGGCCGCCGCCGGCTGCGCCCGCGTCTGCGCCGAGAGCTTTGACGTTTGAATTTGATTTGATTCCTCTGTATTTGGCGTGGCCTCTAACTTCGTCTGATCTTTGCTTTCTAGTCCTTTTTGGTTGTCGTTTATCGTATTTTATTGCCGCTTTCTATAAGATAACAGTTCTGATCCCTTTGTTATCTCTTAAAATAAAACAAAAGACAGTCGGTAATAGGAATAGGCTTTTTAAGTGTCATTTCCTCTATACAGTGATATGTCTCTATTATGCTTTGTTTATATGCAATAAGAATGTAAAAACAACATTTGTAACATTATCTTTATCTTAGTGGGGCCTTGTCGGAGGATGTTTAGGCCTAGACCGTACGTATAGCTTAGAAACAACGTGTGTTACTTCTTTCATATCTTAATTGGGTCTGCAAAGATTTCCTTCTCTTGGTACACTTTTACCCCATAGTTTGACCTTCTTCTTCAGTAAAAATAACTGCCATTAGTTTATCAATATCGTTGAGGGTAAAGAGACTTAATTTATTTAAATTCAGTTAGGCATTTTCTTTCGAAAACAAATAAGTACTTACCTATTTATTAATATTGTTCCATCTCAGTTTAGTTCAGTAACTTTTTCAGAAGGTAACTAGCAGTACTAAACTAGTATGCGAAGACAATGTTTAAACCATTATGTCATTAATTTGTCTGTTTCATAACATACGATAAAGACATTAAAGCTTATAGCCAAGCGTGACGGCGCTGGTTACGCAATTAATGGAATTCATCATCATCAGTCTTGGAATGAAGTGACAGTTTCTAAGAATGTTCCTAGCAAATAAAGATAATTGTTATGGTCAGTTACGCCAGCACATACGTTTCACTAATTCGTTAAAAGTTATCTGCAGAAAAGATAAAGTGTAAACGTTTGTATGAACATTATGTTTATTTTGTCTGTGCTAGAATAGTAGTATTTGTGTTGCCTAGCAGTACTGTTTTGCATTGCTGTGTTCCACTTCAAAAAGTATGAGATTTATAAAAATCACATATCTTAGGTTCGACAACGCGTGGAGACTGTATACCATTAGACGAATAAAATTTTGATTGTTTGTCAATAAAATGCTAAAACCTACTTAAAGAAACAATTATACTTACTCATCAATATTTTTAAACAGAAAACGAATCGCTTTTCTAAGGAAGGCATTTTAAAACAAAAAGGAATCGCTATTGACAATTGACAATAACACAATTTAAAACAAAAGCGAATCGCTACTGCAATGACGACATTTTTAAACAAAAGCAAATCACTCTTTGAAAAGAAAACATTTTCAAACAAAAGCGAAAAGATATTAAAGAAAAGACAGGCACAAGTAAACAAATACGTTTAATGTGGACCACATGAAACGAAGAGTGATCCGTAGAGATTAGTGAGTGTCCGACGCAAGTGGATAACACTCTTAATTTGTTAGCGTGGGAATGCTATGTAATCTAGCGAGGTCGTTATGACGAATAATGCCATGAGAAAGCGGTAATTTAGATTGCGTACCGAACACAAAAGTTAACAGTACAACAAGAACAACCATCGGACTATGTTCAG
Source organism: Scoparia ambigualis (assembly GCA_963921215.1). Lineage (NCBI taxonomy): Eukaryota > Metazoa > Arthropoda > Insecta > Lepidoptera > Crambidae > Scoparia > Scoparia ambigualis. Next base: position 8,647,587 of record OY992509.1, read on the forward strand.
GGACTCTGTCTTTACGAAACGTTAGGTTACTCTACCGATATGTCAGTATTGTTTTTCATAGCAAAGCATATAGCGTCTACGGTTTACCAAACATTATTACGGTCGCTTCGTAGGTAGAGTAGCGAGAATTTTCCATAATAAACAAACGGTAGAGATACTACGAAAAATTACTTGACACACACATTTCTACGTACTTATAAATTACATCATCATCATCATTCATAAACTAAAGGTTGTTTATCTAACTATTAATGTATCTATCTATCTATCATCAGTCTGAAAACGTCTCATAGAATGTAGTTTGGTTGGCATTGACTGCTCTCACAATAACCATCGTGCCCATGGGATTAGTACTAGTAGGCATGGCATATCACTTACATAAAGCTAACGATCTTACTTATAGCAAGACGTTGTAGACCATCTTTAAATACAAGTGAGGAAACCACATGCAGACCCTTGTAGAGTCAGGAGTATGTAAGGACATCGTCACAGGTCAAGTGTCTCGCTTATTTACCGGCCGAGCGGTGAACTACACAACATATACATATTCAGGACTATTAACCCCCAAGTGTTAGTCAGAGAATAGCCAATAAGGGCCGCAGAAGTAGTTCACTGCCATATTCTACGTGTAGCCAAACATCACAGCACATGTGCTCAGCATGACAGGTGGTGAGTCAATCGCCGCTCTATGCTGTTGGATATATGTGCAGTTTGTGCAAAGAAATTTGGTGACTCGTTTCTTTGTCGCACTTCCAAAAGATGGAATAGTTTACCAGCGCACGTATTCCCTCCTCCTTTGACATAGGCTCCTTCAAACAAGGCGTGAAGAGGCACTTTGTGGGCCGGCAGAGTGAGGGTGACTGATGCTACGTCTCTAACGCTGCACCAGTTGTCCTCTCGCCTGGACTTCATTTCCACTTAACATCAGGTGTAGTAGGGGGTCATTTGCCGGGCTTTGTATATAAAAAAAAGTCTTTAATCCATTAGTCGTCTTTTAAGACACCCAAGGGAAGATAATGAGCCGCTACACAAAGGCTCTACACTCACGCCGCAAGCATGGCGGCTTATTGTAAGTTATTAAACAAAAATACACCAGTTGCTTGTTGATGTCTGGTATCCCTACTGAGGAAATCTCACGCAGGCCCTTGTAGACGTCAAGAGTATGTAGGGACATCGCATTCAGCGGTCAAGTGTCCCGCATAATTACCGGCCGAGCGGTGGACTGACGCAGAATGGCACACAATATCCGTAGCACAATATTAGTCTGACGAAACAATGAAGCGTTTAGATGATCACATATTTGCATTATAATCTTGTTTACCTCGCTGAATTTCTCGTAAGAAATTAGTTGCATTAGGGTGTGTTGTGTTTGAATGTAGCACATGGAGAGCTGTGGTCTCTGCCTACCCCTCCGGGAAACGTGCCTGTCAGTCAACTATCAGAGCAGTATTACCATGGTAATATGGTCATTATTATCGTGGTAAAACTTTAATAAAGAAAACTGCGATCTCTGCCTAAACCTCTGGGAAACGTGCCTGTCAACTCTCACAGCAGTATTACCATAATAATATGGTCTATATTACCGTGGTATTATTTTAATAAAGAAAGCTGTGGTCTCTGCCTAAACCTCTGGGAAACCTGCCTGTCAACTATGACGGCAGTATTAACATGGTAATATGGTCATTATTACCGTGGTATTACTTTAATAAAGAAAGCAGTGGTCTCTGCTTAAACCTTTGGGAAACGTGCCTGTCAACTATCAGAGCAGTATTACCATGGTAATATGGTCATTATTACCGTGGTATTACTTTAATAAAGAAAGCTGTGCTATCTGCCTAAACCTCTGGGAAACGTGCCTGTCAACTATGACAGCAGTATTACCATGGTAATATGGTCATTATTACCATGGTATTACTTTTATAAAGAAAGCTGTGGTCTCTGCCTAAACCTCTGGAAACGTGCCTGTCAACTATCAGAGCAGTACTACCATAGTAATATGGTTATTATTACCGTGGTATTACTTTATTATAGAAAGCTGTCGTCTCTGTCTAAACCTCTGGGAAACGTGCCTGTCAACCTTCAGAGAAGTATTACCATGGTAATATGGTTATTATTACCGTGGTATTACTTTAATAAAGAAAGCTGTGGTCTCTGCCTAAACCTCTGGGAAACGTGCCTGTCAACTATCAGAGCAGTATTACCGTGGTAATATGATCATTATTACCGTGGTATTACTTTAATAAAGAAAGCTGTGGTCTCCGCCTCAACCTCTGGGAAACGTGCCTGTAAACTATCAGAGCAGTATTACCATGGTAATATAGTCATCATTACCGTGGTGTTACTTTAATCTTACTATGCAAATTCCCATATGAATTTTGGTAAGGCCTCTGTGAGCCTGACGTATGTAGCGATGTAGTAGGGTTTGTAGTTTCTTCGTTTGGCTCATTGCTTTCATCTCAGTCAGGTTAATGCTGTGAATATAATATAACAAATTTCACGGTTTACGTCTCAAACTTTAGAGTCGGTAAGCAAAAATGTTTTTTGTAAAAAGTTTTTCAAGTAGGTACAATTTGTTACTGACTTTCAGTTTTTAGTACTGAGAAACTATCTTATCTCTTACGATAAGAAAGTTCCTCCGTACTAGGGTATTCCCGGTGAAGTGGATTGTACTTTAGACCTTTTCGTCGCTCAACATAAAGTGAGGTGAATTAACAAGGCCAATATATTTTCTGTCATATATGTCTTTTATACCTATAAGGTGACTGCTAGAAACCGCAAGAAACTTCAAGAGCTGGTCAGGTCAAGTGTTTTGAACATGACAAAAATAACAAAAAAGTAAGTAATTCATGTTTTTTTAATTTTTAATGAAATAATTCATTTTGTGAATTTTAATTGGATAGTCTTTAAGTATCTATTTTATATTTTAAAGCACACGCCGTCTAGAAAGCGGTCATCTTATTTATCATAACAAATTTATCCACAACTGTATTTCAAAACAATTTGCATCCTATTTAAACGGTGTTAACAGTACGCCCAATTCATCTCTTCCGGCATTTATTAAATTCTAATTTCATCGACATTAATTCGTATCGTTCTGGTAACATTGCAAACTTTTTGCTAACCTTATGACTTCGTAATAAGTTTCATAATTGCAAAGCTAACTTTAATTCGAACAGTTGTTTTAGATCGTTTGGAATTAGAGCAGGTTGCGTACTATTTTGCGAAATTTTAAGCGATATTAGAGGCGCATTATGCGGTTTTGTCGTTCCGCTACTGGATAATTTCGGACAATGTGGATAATATCGGATAATTCTAGTGGGGCGTGAGTTGGCGCATCCGTCGGGCTATGCAAATGAGACAGTTTGGTGGTGCAGCCAAAATAGTGTGGCCCCACGCTAAGAGCTAGAAGCACCAAAATATCGAAAATTCTACATAGGTACATATTACATAGTCTCGCGACAATTATCCCTAAAGGGTTAGCCCTCTGGCTAGTGTAGTCTCTACTAGGCAGGATATGGACCGAAGCAGTCCACGTTTCACTAAATTATAACTGCACATGTTTTAGGCGGTGAGTCCATTTTTTTTTTCGGGTAACGGGTAAGCGCTTGGCCTTCATCTCACCTGATGGTAAGTGACGATAAGGCCGAAGGTGGAAGCGCGCTTCACCCGGAATCCTCAACCACTGAGGAACTGGCTATCTTATCTCAAACTGCCGGAACACAACAATGCTATAAATATCGTTGTTATGGCGACAGACTTAGATAAGATGGTGGTAGCTAGCCAGGCGGACTTAACAGCCCTACCACCAACCCAAAAAAAATCCTGTTTCCCCTTATTCAAATTGATAATGTGATAAGAATGTTCTATATTTCGAGTGAGTTAAAATTAAATTATATGATTCTATCGAACGCATCGATGACAACAGTTTAACATGCCTTTTTCAATTATGTCTCCCGTTTATTATACAAAACGATAGTTGTTAAACAAAATTATATTAACTGACAGTAAAAATGACAATAAAGAGATAATAAGAATTAATGCTACAGAGAATATGTAGTACGAGTACACAGGCTTTGAAACCTCCTAACTCGAAATAACAGCACGAACACACGAAACGAAGTCTACGTAAACCCAATAACATTTTCATTTATTATTGCACAGCAGAACCTCTCCCGTCCATATTTGCCAGAGTGTCGGATAAATTGGGCGTAATGGCGTAAGCTGCAGCGGCCACTGTTATGCAAATCCGCCAATATGGCATTCGCGGACCGCGACGACGCCACTCAGTGTGGAGAGAGCACACGACATTGCTCCATCATTAATATTATTTGACGAAACACAGGTACTTAATATATATAACATAACTTTTACATGCATAAGTATATACAATCGAGATAGTTCCCGGTCTACCACTTTTCGGTGATCATTCGGGGTCACCGTCGCTTTACCACTTTGCAGCGATTTTCGTATGAAGCGCACCGCCCGCCCGGGTACGTGCCCGTACCAAATAGACGACGCGGTGTGCAAGGGATTTTGACCTTTAGACTGGTAAAGCGACGGAGTCCGCTATTGTACATACATACGTCTGACACACATCCTTTGCTTCACTAACTCTCATAACGTTTTTCGTACATGCTCGTCGGTTTAGCGTACTCTTGAACTGACCTTTAACGAGATCGTCACTGTTCTGATCTAAGTACGTCCGCCGAGGTTTCCCTATGCTATGCAATTCACTCTCATGCTCTTAGACCTAAGTTCACCAATAGATGTTTAAGTTTTAAACAGCCGTTTACATCATAATCGGCTGTTAAACAATACTTTGCTGTTCGCCAAACCTTAAACAATGTTTCAGTACAGTAATCGGCTATTTAGCTTAAACATGGAAGGCGACTTCGGTGTTAAACATTGGTTACCGCTTCATGTCATCAAATTGTCAAAAATGTACGCAATACTTATTAAAATGAAAGACGATTTGACTTAAATCTTTGAGAAAGTTAACGTATTAAATTATTTTAAACACATTGAAATATTTTTGGGCGCTCTCCGTGCATTCTAAAGAAGTCGCGATTATTTAAAAAAAAACCTTGTTATATTAATTGTCTGACACTGACACAACAGTTTAGTACACATTGACAGTAGAAATTAAATAACAAATACGTTTACACTATGGTCATGACGGGTCATGACATTACCTAACAGGGATTTTATTTCATAGTATTAATGCTATACTACCATTTTATGATGGCGTCTGGCTCTATGCAAAGGTATGCTGATACGTTAGTGTATGGATGTCTTTACAAGTAATGTTAATACCATTCGATCTTTTTTGACATATTCATTCAAAAACATTTGGATAGCTGATTAAAAATTTCTGGTGAACACAAAAAAAACGCGTCTTGTTTAAGTATATAATTGTTACAAAATAACCAAATGATTATAAAATCCTTGGTTGGTTGTACTTCATGAACTCGACCCTTAATAAATCTAATCGATTGATCTAATATTCGTCAAACAATATGTATGTTTGCGAGTACAATATTAAAGAAAAGATAAAAACCAAATCCCGTCCCATTCAACATACAATGAAAAAGTCATTGCACCACACAAACATCCGAGACCGCGTCCTAAACATGGTGACTGCATCGCTAAGTAGCCATAGACAGGCCCGCAGAGGCTGTGGCGGGCTGTATCAGGAGCCATACAAGCACTCTGCATTGAAAGCATTTATATAGCCTACGGACTAAAGCGTTATGAATAGCCGCAATAACAATATGCGAATAGTGGCATGTTAGGAATATAAGTAGATCGTTTACGGGATCAAGGTATCAGAAACAAGCGGGTAATCAGGAATGTTGGAAATACTGCTCAGAATAAAATTATATTAGGGCAAGCTGGACTTAGATGAGTTAGGTATAAGTTTATGTTACGGTATCCATTAGCCATATTGGTGGTTATCATATTACAGAAACCTATCAGGAGAGTAATATTTACTGTTATCGTCCTACAATTGCGAAATTCTAAGTAATAGTACAGCACTTGATTTTGAAGTACTTATCAAAATTGCGTCACATAATGATTATTCATTACTTGGTACCTGCTTACTAAACGGACTCTTTGTACAAATTATCAGTAAGTAGGTAGGTACTTTTGATGTAATATTACAAAGAAAACACTCATTGGACAGGTGATTTAATGTAGCAATAGCTTTCAAAGATATTTGCTTAGGTTTACACACATCGTAAATAAGTATTCGATATCAGAACTTGTAAGCTAACAAATGTTATAAAATACATGTTGTTCGAACTTTGCTTTTTTTACTGTTGCAAAATACTGAACATAAAACAAAGAGCTTGTTCTTTCTACCAATATTTTTATTAGAAAATAAGTGCAGTGGGGACATGTGTGTCAGGACTCAGGATCGTAGCATATGGACATGCTGTAGTCTGTGCCTGCCAAAGACAAAGACAACTGAAAGAGTTATTAACAAGGAAGATGAAAAAGCCAACTTCAACAACAAGTCGTACACACGTCGATATTCACGGGCAATGTATGACGATCCGTGCCGACGACAGTGCGGCATCTAGCGGCCATTTGCGGCGGGCGGGGGATAGCGGGGGCTGGCGGGGGCTGCGTTGTTTACGAGCAGGGCTGCTAGCCAGTATATATAAAGTTTCTCTATGCTGCTAGCCCACGATAGGGGCGGACGGAGGCCTTGTTAGCCCGCTAATAAGTCCTAAACATTTAGCTCGATAGCGCAGCGGCTAGCTCAACTTCGCAACAATCTCGACCTGCTACGTGCTTCAGAAAGCACCGACGAAAGATGGCAGTCAGTAAGATCCATTTATTTGTAGGTATAGGAGAAGTGTGGTATAGCGGCTCACTAAAAGAATACTACCAACTCCTTTTTTTTTGGGTGTCGTAAAAGGCGGCTAACCGACTTAAACATATATTCAACTGCGGTCCTCATTGCCTAGTCTCTGACTAACCCTTTGGGGATTAATAGTCGTGAATCTTTTGTTTGTTTAATATATAAAATATATACAACGTATAAGTGTGTACTTAACCGCCTCCGTGGTCTAGTGGCTACGCCACCGGTTTTAGACCTAGAGGTCCCGGGTTCGATTCCCAGCGGGGGGTATGTCTTTGTGTGCTCGGTTTGGTTGGTGGTAGGACTGTTAAGTCCGCCTGGCTAGCTACCACCATCTTATCTAAGTCTGTCGCCATAACAACGATGTTTATAGCATTGTTGTGTTCCGAGAGTTTGAGATAAGATAGCCAGTTCCTCAGTGGTTGAGGATTCCGGGTGAAGCGCGCTTCCACCTTCGGCCTTATCGTCACTTACCATCAGGTGAGATGAAGGCCTAGCTCTAACCCGTTGTGGATAAAAAAAAATACTCTTTACACTCTTTTTTGTAACTGTACTTAGCGCAGTGACAATACATGGAGCATGAGCACTGAAGTAATATTATTCTGTGACTGAAGCTACTTTTTACTTCGGTTTTTGAGGATGAGAAATGGAAATGCAATGTCGCTACAAGAGATACTTAATTATTTTTTTTTGAATTTCTTATTTGCTTATGCATTAGTATCCCACAAACGCTTTCTAGTTCTCTTCTCTTCCACATAATTGATTCCTCATATACCCAGAAGCTCGATGGAGCGTATACCCAAAAGCTCGATGGCGCGTATGCATTTTTCAATGTCGCAGAACAGTAACAGAACAAGCATTAGCCTAATATAAAGATTTACAAATGATATCTCAAAGAAACATTGAAAAATGCATACGCATCTGCATAAGCGTGCAAACAAGCCATAAAACTAACCGCTCAGTTTGCTAGCTTATCAGTTGGAAAACATCGCGGTTCTCTGCACCCACACATCTTAGGAGCCCTCAAGATTACCAGCTCTGCCGTGAGCCGGAGTGCTGATAAGGCTAATCAGTGAATGTCACTCGCCAGCAGCATAAACAAGTAAATTACCTGTTCGAGATTTCTATTACGGTCCACTTGATGTTGATATCGTTTGACGATTACATCATCACAGATGTATTCATCTTTTATTAATTGTAGTATAAGTAGTTCAGTAATGCTCGTCTTAACCAATGGAAGTAAACCAATAAATTCCATAAATAGAATTTGTACCCTTCTGGAATTCCGGGCCAGGTGTTCCGGTTACCGTATTGGTATGCGAATTGTGTAAATTTAGTCAGTCAAATGAAAAACATAAAACATTTTGCAAAATGGAAAAAGCCTGCAAAATTCATTAAAGTTTCAACAACAACATTACATTCCATAGTATTATCATCAATCACAGATGGTCCTAAACGAGGTAACAAATTAATTTATAGAATTTTTAGTTGTTACCTATATTATTAATGTGCTTATAACACAATATAATTATTATACCTGTGTTAACCAATCAGTAAAGCTTGAGTCAGCTATGGGTTCCTACAAGTCAGTACTCTACCTCTAAAGAAGGCTTTTTAGCCCTTATTAGCTAGCTAGCTAGCTATAAATATAGAACAACATTTTGTCGTTAAACATCTATGCGTTCAGATACCGATATTAAGAGCATTGATATATTTTTATGTACTTATTTTTTTATACTTGTTGAGACGCTAGGTATTTGCTAAAAAGTGGACTATGGTAGTGGCTGCTTTGCTGTCCTCTTGCCTAGTCTCTAGATAACCCTTCGGGGATAATAGTCGAGATTATATTGTATGTATGTAAGTATATATTTTTACTTCTTGGTGAATGACAAAGCTTTGAAAGTGTTACAAATACTTAAAGAGATGTAACACAACAATTAGATCCCTAAATTAAAGCTACCACGCCTAAGTTAATATCCGCCATATATTCGGGGTTATCCCCGTTCCACTTATTAAGTGTGTTCCTGAAATTCTCATAAGTTGGCGCCCGGGGTACGCCGCGGGATGCCGTTAGCACATACCCCGATTTATGTGCCTCGCACACGATGTTTATTATTTACAATGCCTTATATCAAACTTGAAGAGTTACTATCAAAACGCCACAGGATCCGGGACCTACGACACATGAGTAAATTATCCATGTGCCTACGATCTTCCGAACAATTCAAATACCTATTAGACTGCTACATTTTTAAAGTTTGTCAGGAGCGTAGCAAATGGAAGGCTACCCAGATTTATGTGCCCCAAACACGATGTTTATTATTTTCAATGACACAGGATCTCCAGGACCATCTTTTTTTTTATTCTACAACGGTTAAGCGCTTGGCCTTCATATTACCTGATGGTAAGTGAAGATAAGGCCGAAGGTGGAAGCGCGCTTCACCCTTCAGAATAGGTAATTAAAATATTTTTTTTTATTCCTCGAAGCACACCCACGGACAAAAATAGAGAGGAGCTTAAAAGATTCGTAATATTGATGTCGATAGAGACTAGGACTAGGTGCTTATGCAACTTTCTACGTCAATAATAAATTGAATCATGACAGTCATTTTGATCTAAAAGTACCAGGGAGACATAAAAGAAAAAGGTAGATAGGCGCGTTAGCGTTCTCACTTACCTTTAACTATCAGGAAAAAAGAAATGAACGAGTAGTAGTAGTTAGTTGCCATCAATCAATAAAAATAAACGAACGTTATTCGTTATCGATATTTTCTGATAGTTACTACATCTCTTTCAACATTTTTTCCGTGAGTGCGCTTGGAGGAATGAAAAATTAATATTTTAATTATCTATTCTGAAGCGCACCCAACGGGTGCGCTTGGAGGAATAGTTTAGGTGCGCTTGGTCTGGGTGCGCTTCATATTGGGTGCGCTTCGAGGAATACCCCGAATCCTTAACCACTGAGGAACTGGCTATCTTATCTCAAACTGTCGGAACACAACAATGCTATAAACATCGTTGTTATGGCGACAGACTTAGATAAGATGGTGGTAGCTAGCCAGGCGGACTTAACAGCCCTACCACCTTCTTGAGGAGTTACCAATGATATTATAATATTGTAACATCATTGGGAGTTACCATAAAAATGCTACAGGATCTACAGGACCTATATATCAATTTATACCTACTTAACCAAGAACATTGCAAACGCAATGTTCTTTAAAGTGTGTCGGGAACGTCGGAAATATATGTCGGTGGCCTCTGCCTACCCCTATGCATGATTGCCACAAAAGCAGATATATTTAATAGACATTTTATTGTTTATCGATCATGATGGTGCTTTAAGTGTCAGTTTGTTATATTAAAACGCTGGTAACAAATTTGATCTCACACAGCCGTGTTACCAATATTATAAAAGTAAATAGTACTGGATCCAATGAGGTTACAGAGCATAGACCTTTGATCACATAATGTCATCGAAGATACAGGCAGGAGAAATGAGACTTCAGAGTTTACAACGTTTGCGAGATACCCATATGGTGTTAAAAAGAGGGCCCATTAACTAACTGCACACTGCAGTACCTGCTTTGTATCAGGGCCGTAAGCTCGTTTATAAGCTTTACCTTAAAACTTTCACATAAATGCAAAAAATAAAAATAAAAACATAATAAGAATTAGAATCGCAGCACTGTTAGATTAATTAAGAAATACACTAAACCAGTTGCTTGGTCTACTGGACGAGATAATCAAAATTCCAAATCTCATTGTTAACATTAACTTAATCAAAACCGTTTTCAAATAAGTCGGTACATTGTGTCCGCACCGGAAGTTACGAGCGAAGCCAGCCGTTTAGTGATTTACGATCGATAGACGATCCGATGATCTCGAGACCGGCTAATTACATAACAACCAGTTAACACTGATGTTCGCCTATTGACACTGCATCTGATAATGACCTTGACTGCCGGAAATATACGTTATCGAAAGATATTTTTTTTTATTCTACAACGGGTAAGCGCTTGGCCTTCATCTCACCTGATGGTAAGTGACGATAAGGCCGAAGGTGGAAGCGCGCTTCACCCGGAATCCTCAACCACTGAGGAACTGGCTATCTTATTTTTAACTGTCGGAACACAACAATGCTATGAACATCGTTGTTATGGCGATAGACTTAGATAAGATGGTGGTAGCTAGCCAGGCGGACTTAACAGCCCGACCACCAACCAAACCGAGCACACAAAGATGTACCCCCCGCTGGAAATCGAACCCGGGACCTCTGGGTCTAAAACCGGTGGCTTAGCCACTAGACCACAGAGGCGATTAAAAATATTATATAAATGTTATGCAGGGAACCTTTTACGTGATGCATGGAGGAGCGGTGTAGTTTCTTTAGATTCTTAATCGCATACAAATGAAAACAAAGAGAACTATTCCGCAGGGTGTGGTAGTGTTGAGTTTTAATACATTTTTGTTGGCCCAGACTAAGAGTTGCTATGGTAGAATCCCAAGCAGAAGTTTAAAATCTACTCGGTTTGGTAGGAACCAGGTAAAGTAAGTATTCTACCTGGCTAGCCACCACTCACTTTTCGAAGTTTGCCAGCCTAGAGGTCCTGGGTTCGATTCCCAGCTGGGGGTACATCTTTGTGTGCTCGGTTTGGTTGGTTGTAGGGCTGTTAAGCTATTACCATCTAGCCTGGCTAGCTTAACCATCTTATATAAGTCTGTCGCCTAAACAACGATGTTTATAGCATTGTTGTGTTCCGACAGTTTGAGATAAGATAGCCAGTTCCTCAGTGGTTTAGGATTCCAGGTAAAGCGCGCACAGAATAACTAATAGTACTATCAGGTGAGGTGAAGGCCAAACGCTTACGCTTACCCGTTGTAGAATAAATTTAAAAAAAAGTAATAACATTGCAGCGAAAGTAGTGGTAAATAGACATTCTATCGTAGAAATTGTATCATTGATTTTGTCAACATTTCTATTTTTTTTTTTTTAAATTTATTTTGGCACATACAGTCATTCAACAAAAAATATGTTAGAGTATATATTGAACATATTAAAAGACAAGGAGTGCCGAAAAGGTTAATTCTATTGTCGTATTATTTATAAAAGATTGGTATGGTCAAGACTTTCACAATACGGGATAGTATGTTTTCTTTGCCGCCTTGCTATTGTAGTCCGCACATTTTGCACTTTCATACTTAAGTATATTGTGAAAATTCATGTGTCATTTCTATTACCTATTAAATTTTGCAAGCCGGATCGGTTCATAGTTAAATTCTCATAAAATAAAGGTATTAAATTAAGGAGTTATTATCTGAAACCTAATCGATTTCGCCTTATGCAATTCGTAAGTGGCTATTAAGCACGCGGTATTAGGCGTGTTTATATTAATTAACGCATTTCATACAAAATACAAGTAATTATTAAGCAGTAAAACGAGTAACATTTTTATATAATTACTGTTCCGGATATAGCATCAATCGATAAAATCAATTCGAGGAGCCAAACTTACTAACATTTCGTGAACCCTTACCGCTTGGCCTATTATGGCAAATAATGTTGCGATATCTGATTTCTGTTCATTGCCTCCTATTTATTACCGTTAACTTAGACTTCCGTATAAGAACGCGCAAAGTACGTGTAGAAATACGCTTACCGCGTCGCAAGACATCTTTCGTCAAGCCCTTCCTTATTCTAAGCCTGCCTGGAATCCAAAGTCCGTTCGTCGTACCGCGGCTTACAGATAGAATATCGAGATTCAAAATAGGCTGTGTGTATGTGTACCTGTAGATCCTGTGGGTCCTGCATATAAGTAATACATGGCAAAATAACTATTCATTGCTTTGTTTGCGACACGTAACGAACCCATCACTTTTCACTTTCTTGTTTTTTAAACTTTTTAAATAATTACTCAAGGTGTGCAAAATGAATGGACGGAAGAATCTCTACAGCTGTATAGAAGTAACGATATTAAACCTAATTAACCATATAAGTAATGAGTTATGCTACCGTTTTGGTTTCTTCGGAAATTTTATATTGAACATCACATCACCTAATGTCGTGAAGCACCTAAATTGTATCACGACAGAGTTAATAATTGCGAGTAGGTACCGCAAGTTGGAAACTTTGTAGTTATGTCTCATTTAGCTTGACTTATTTAGCTTTATATTTATGCATTACACGTGTTGCAATCTCGCGGTATCATTCCTAGATTTATCGCTTCAAAGGAGGTTTAAGACCCGTTAGAGGTTTCACGTTTTATTTTTAAAACCACAATAACTCAGTGGAAATAAAACTTTATAGCGTTCATCGTGCCTTTATTTATTGCTAATACAGCCAGCCAGTCCCTTTTCAGTGCTCGCAACCATTTGAACCTCATTTTGCGATGACGATAACTTTTTGTAGGGTACACTGCAGGCAGGTTATAACGACGGAGAGTTGACTTCCGTTCAAAGGAGTACTGACCGTCTAAGATGGACGAGTATTTTTTTCTCCTACATTTATCAGGCGAACGTGTCAAGCATAGAATGCCCGGGGAACTTGAAAAAACAGCTACTCAACCTACCTACACGGCAATAAATAAGCAATTCTAGATAGGCTGCCCGCCAGTGGGCGTCGGGACCGGTTTCACTCTCATACTTTTATTTTTATCGACGGATTTGCTAATAACGCATCGGCATAGTGCATTGGCCGGCAGAGTGGCATAAAGCATTATATTATGTCTTTAATGGTTATGTATATATATAAAACAACACAATACTTGAAAAAACGACTGCAACCGTCTTAAAATTGCCCGTGAGCTGCGGTAGCGTATTTGAAAGAAAAAGCCGTGAATTCGAGTCCCAACACAAAACAGAGGCACAAGTTCCACCTGACCTTTTGTCAAATGTTACTTAATTTTCAATAAAATTAAATTAAATTGTAATACAAAGAACAACTATATTGTTAACCAAACACAGTTTAAATAAACCAGTTGCGGCAAACATTTGCGTCGTAAGTCTAGACCTTCGCGTTAACGTTCCAATAAGTAGCTTAAACTTCAGCCATTTACGGGACTAACAATATGTTCGAAAGGGTCTAACGACCATCCATAAATCCGCAATAGATATTTTATGCGGGCTATTAAACAGGAGATTTGTCAAGAATTTGTCGAATATTTTGCTTAACATTCAAATTACTTACATGTTCCGAGAGGGCGCTAGGTGGCGCTAATCTGTTTAAGTAAACTAGGCTGATTCATCATGCTGATAATTCTTAAATACAACTAAAATGCATTATCCAATCAAAACAAAATGTCACATTTATTACAAGTAAACACGAGAATGTCCGAGACATTTTTATAAAAAAAAATACATTTTTATAATGGTTGGCTATTCATATACGATACCCGGCTCATAAGTTTTTGATATGACAAGCCTTTTACATCACTTTTCACCACTGAAGTGAAGGAACCTTTAATTGTAGTATTGATTATATCAAGCCTCATTATAACAGCGCTTCATTTTTACTGTTGAACAAAGATCAATCCTAGGAAATGACAGAAAGTGCGAAGACAACATAATGGCTTGCAAAGAAATCCTGAAATACATTTTAACAAATTGTAGTCGTTGTTCGTCTTTATATGAAAAACAATGTCTTAAACAACGTTAAATCTAGATTTAAAGACCTCTTCGAAGTTCTTGTTTCAAATTATCAACCATAATTTAGAATGTAGAACGTTTTAATATCATAGTTAAATTTATTATGATTCGTGTCAATGACGTGTGCGTGCATATTTAACATAATAAGCACACCTCCATTTAGGGAAGCTGGATTGGTATAATTTATACAATACACAACATAATATGAGCAAGTAACACTATACAATATTATATCAAGATCAGTATAGAGCCTTGCGCAAAGTGATCGTTCGAAAGGAGGTAATATAACTTTGAAGTATTTGCTCCTTTTACTTTTCGTGAAAGTATTGTTAAATGCTGCAATTATTGTGTTTAAGCGAATAATCGTGAATTAAGTTTTATTACGCTGTCAATTTTAAGTTAAGGTAAACATTTTAATTATGTATCTTTTGCAGATTTTTGTATAGGCACAGGTACAGGTAGAGTCTTTAAATCTAGGGACACCAGGGCTTACCTATTCTAAAACGTGTGAAATAACCATAAAGTTACGATACCTAGGGTATAGTAACTTTATGGAAATAACTAACTGGAAGGAAAAGTTCGGAATTATGATTTCACTTTCTATTCCCTTTCTGGAGTATCTTTGCGAGAATGTTTCTCTTAACATTAATAGGACAGCTTCTGGTATTTTACTTTCGTGATAAAATAAAAAAACAACTACCACAAATCACAAAACTCATTTGGTCAATGATGCAGGCGTTAATAAAGCCCAAATCTGTGGTGAAAGTTAGACACAACGTCGTCGGTTCATATCACAGAGGCCGCTTAATAGTTTCTTATGAAATTAACACCGCGCTATCTTAACGATACAGTTTATGGCAGCTTTATCTTCGGGGAAATGGTGAATGTTTGCTTTAATTCTTTAAAAGGCGCCGCGGGGCAGGAAGAACTCCTCAACGCAGCGCCGTGAGACTTGATTAATTCATTTGGGCTGTTGAACGAGTGCTCTCGTATCTTATTTGATTTGGTACGTTTCCTTCGGGTATAACATAGATTGGACACTGGTTTTCAGAGAAAGTAAAGTCAATATGTCTTTATTAGTATCAATCATAGAATATTAATTATTCTAAGGTATCAATATGGTAAATGTGAAAGACATTTTGACTTTGCACTTTTGTCATTCTCTGTTAAGATTTCTTCTCAACACTTGAAGTGTTTTCTATATGTTTAGCCTCGTAATCATTTATAAAAATATTACTTTGGTCAACCGCACATAGTACTTTAAAGTTGTTTATTTAATTCCATCATTAAGATCCACTAATCCACTAACAATTAATTCATAATTTAACAACGTCGTTATTTTCATCGCTGCCCAATTTTAGATTCAAATACATATCATTCGTTTCTCTTTCACGGTGATAAACATCCAAGATCATAATCATCCGTGGGCAAGTTTCACGGCGTGTAACCCCAAATGCTCTGCCTCCATATTGAGACATAAAGGAAAAGTTGAATTTACATGCCATCCGGAGTTAG
Organism: Scoparia ambigualis; assembly: GCA_963921215.1. NCBI lineage: Eukaryota > Metazoa > Arthropoda > Insecta > Lepidoptera > Crambidae > Scoparia > Scoparia ambigualis. The sequence goes on from OY992509.1 coordinate 8,663,614, forward strand.
CGTCATATTTGGGATGTGTCAAAATGTACGTAACTTAAGTACTCCTTAATATGGCTGTCGATTCTGGATAACAGCGGGCGGTGACCGCGGGAGTCCAAAGCACGAATGCGCCAATGATTTTGTGTTTATTGTGGTTTAATATCAGATTATGGCCGTAATATAATAAAAACTGTGTTCAATTGAGTATCTGAAGGAGGCGACAACGAGGTACGGACGATACGAGACATTCGTTATCTCAAAGCGTGGTGGGACGATGAAATTAATCGGGGAGCATGAAAGTGATATGCATTTTAAATTGACCACAAACATGTAATATTACTCAAGGGTGAAATACACTATAACTATACTGTAACTCTATAGTTCAGCAGCTAACGCGTTTGGTTTGCAATCTTACAAGATAAGCAGCTTTTCTCGCGCCCCGTAGACTTACGAAGCGATGGCGTAGTGACATTCATAAGAGCTATATTATTGTAGTATAAACTGAATAAATGAATTTCTGAATTTAAGCTAAAGGTGACGTTGACTCGAAAGAACATCAAGTTACGTAGAGTTAATCACACTCTCTCGACGCTGAGATAGATTTGGATGATTTAAGTGAAGTTATAGCGGTCGTTTTCAAAAGCGTGCTGGAGCCATAACTCTTGCTGGCTACGGCTCGGAATTGCAGTGTCAATACTGAATGCGAGAGTCTGCTTATTGAGCAAAGATTTATGCCCATATTGATGTGTGAGTAATTGCCAGAGATAGCCGTAGTCCGATTTGCGATTCGAACAGATATATTTATTTCTATTGAAACATGAATGTATTTTAAAAGCCTAATTTGTCATGTTAGTCATAATAATATGTCTGCGATAAATGTCAAACAAAAACCCGAGATTATCGAAACCAAGAATGTTATTAATCATATTTACTTAAAACTAAACAAAATAACGAGTAGAACACTTCGACTTATCATATGACGTGTTTTAACTAAGTTTTAGATTCTAGAACACGCGAAATTTAAAAACCCTAAGTTAGGAAGGTCAACTGACCAGCGTAGGGCCAGCGTGGTGGGTTGTGGCCACATCTCTCCCGTATGCTGTTTTCCATGAGGGAAGGCCTGTGCTCAGCAGTGGGACATTTATAGGCTGATGTTGAATAGTGACGTCATGGCTCACAAAGATGTTCGTTTTATAAAAAGGTGCTTTAAAGTTACCATATTAATGGTAACCAATCAATTGTGAAATAAATCAACAGATAATAATCTATTTGGCGATTGAGAATAGTAAGATTTAGTAACATAATACTTTATGTATTACGAATTTTACTTAAGGGGGTGCCGCGCGATCGCAAAAACTGCCATAAAGTCTCTTAATGAACTTCAAAGCAAAATCAATCATATTGATATCTAAAATTAGAACAATTCTACTTTGAAGTTTCAGACCTAGTAATTTGATTTTGAGTAATGTTTTTATTCTGCGAAATGTACAAAGCCATCACGCGCTTGTGTTAAAAATTTAAATTTACTTTTTAAGATAGGGGCGACCTGCGGAATATCAATACAAATATTTTCACGTAAGAATTATTGTTTCATGCGTAAAATTAAGAAAGTTGTCAAAAAAAAATGTTTTTAGGAGTCATTAGATTTATGTATTGTTTGTTATTGTTTAAAGAGTTTGTTTCAAATTTCATCAAGGCCACGATCTTGTGCAATGATCAGGCTAACTTACGTAAGTTCTTTTAATGTATTTAACTAATTCTGCGCATAGTAAGTAACTTCAAAATACGTAAAGTTTCACAATTTCGTGCAGGATCCCCTTAAAGGATCAATAGATAGCTACATATTTATAGACGTGTGAAATGAATGATGGCACTTGTTTTATAGACTCCACGATTGACGACGAAGTTTATAACGTCATAACTAATACAACACGAGATGTAACACAACTTTGTAATCGATATAATGACGTTAAATTATATCTTCTACATCGACGAAGGACCACTAACACTTAACAAGATGTTTCTAAATACGTAAATGTAACATCTTGGGAGGTTTCGTGAATGTTGTCTCCATATTCTATTGAAAACTATATTGATAGAAATACATACATACTGCTCAAGCCTGAGTCCCTACAGGGGTAGGCAGAGACGATGGATCTCCACTTTGTTCGGTAAGAACGATAGAAATGTATTCGGTTTAACGAATGACTAGCTTCTGTACACGGTTCCACTTGCGTGAATTCAGCCAGTTAAAACAGTTCAAAAAATGCAGTACATACATTGAGATGTAACCGACTATGCTGCACTGGCCTAATGCAGATTTAACGTGTTAACGACTACTAACTTACTATAGCAATCGAGACCAAAAGTCTAATATGTTTTCCAATGCATGAAGGAGTTTATTAAATAAAAGAAAATAAATGGGCTTAAATTTGCATATTTTTTAAATTCTTCATCTTTGATTGGCATCACGCAGTCTTTTGACTTATCTCTTAAGAAGTTGACTTAAAAGTCTTTTGATGAGAATAAAGTTAAAACTCAGCTAAGCTACATCAAAGTTGCTCGCAACCCAAGCAGCAACAGCACGAGGAGCTCGTTCAGCTTCCTGTGTTGTAATTAACTAAAGCAGATTCTATTAAAAAACTCCATGGAAGTTTATGATGTGGACGCTGCGATATCTTGGGGCATTCGCCGCGGCCGGGTGATGCGCAAAAACAAAACGATGACACAACAGCGTGTTCTCGGAACCCGATCGGATCGAGTTAAGAGCGCCGCAAGTAAACTGAGACGTGAGCGGCGGCGGCGGCAGTGCGAATAGGAAACGATTCCGCAGCTAAGTTTTTAAAATTTCGATTACCGAATCATAACTCATTTACTGTTCAGAAAATAATTGATCAATACCTTTAGGCAACGAGTAAACCCTAAACCGCATATCAATAATGTTGTGAGAGTAAATTAGGTTAGGGATCTTCAAGAAACGAGTCTATTCCTTCCTTAAAGGCCGGCAACGCATCTGCGATTCCTCTGGGTTTGCGGGTGTTCATGGGCGGCGGTGATTACTTTCCATCAGGTGACCCGCTTGCTCGTTTGCCTCCTTCTGCTATAAAAAAATAAAATAAAATAAAAAATATGCATACAAGTGGGTTCAGGATCGTAGCAAATGTAATCTCTGTCATATTATAATAATAATAATAACAAAAGCATAGAAGGAGTCCTAATGAGACTCGTATAGTTGTCCTTTTTTTTCAAATGGGCCATAAACATTGAAAGAAAAGAGACAAAATAAGTTGCTAAAAACGTCAAATGTAAAGCGAAAAAAAAACCGGTCACCATTTATGATACCGAATTCAAAAGCAACCTATACAAAAATGTAATTCGAATGGTGACCAAACGGAGTGCACACTCAAATGTCATAGCACTCCTTCTTTGCTTGAGTTATTATTCTGAGGTCTCTGTCTATCCGCCATGGCGTGCAAATTTCCATTGAATTTTGAATCGTGTTCAATTCATAATACTTATCGCATTGCCATTGTTGTTTTACAATGATTTGAATCACAAAATTATTTGGATAGCTCAAAGTGACCATTTCAGATCAACTGGTGTAGTTAATATGTAATATGTGGTTAATTATGCTTCACTTAGAATTTATTGAATGCTGATAGTTCTCCAACGCTTTCCCTGGTAAGAAGTTTCGTGATTAGATAAAGCGTATAAATTCAGTTGTAATCCGTGAAATGGATGTGAAGTAAATTATAATTAAATTAATCTCCCAAGATAACCCTCTCTGACCGCAGTTATTAATTGTTAGCTTAATAGTAGTAGAAAGTGCCTAAGCTCTGACTCCGTATGGGGTTCCTAGGTAGCTAATAAATTAGACATCTCGTTAAATTTTAAATACTTAAGTTGCTGTTATTTTATACGTTCGTGTTAAGTAATTTCTGGGCTTAACCAGCTTTCCTAGGCATGAATAAATACAGAGACTATTAAATTCATCAATCATTTAGGCTGCCCTGGTGAAATTTGGTTGTCTTTAAATGCGTAGATATGCTATAATTAAGCTTTTCAGAAGCTTTTGAGTAGCGTTTGAGTAAGCTCTTCAGAATTTGTCATCATCATTAGGTAATAGTGTCTTTTTTGTTTTTTATTTACACTTTTAAACTTTCGCGTTCCATTATAAATACACAATCAGTCCGCCCGTGACTACGACCGGTGCAACTCGGTCGAAACGTCGGGTATAAAAAGGTATGCGTAGTATGCCTATAATATGTAGTTAGCGTTAATCCCTGTCTAAATGTGTATTGTTTTTTATTGTTGCACTTTGTGTCACCCCTATTATATTTATCTCGCACACTCTCTGGCTTGACTGGAAGAGATCTCTTTTTGAGATTAGTCCACCTTTGCATACAGTGTCACTTTTGTTACTGTGTTTCTGTGCTTTTTAGAATGTAATAATTGTTATTTTTGCTGGAGATATTTGAAGATATTTTTGCCGTTGGCTGTCTGTCACCTTTGCATCGATATGTCGCGTCGCTTTCATGCGTTGGGAGGGAGGGAACCAAACGGTAGTGGCTCAGACCCAACAATACCTTACTGATACTAATAATAATGACCTTATAACCACTTAATATTAAATCGCTACATTATCTCAATGTTATTATTAAGCCAAATAAATAAAGCTCTTTAAGACATTTGAGTTGGCAGTAAGATGGATTAAGCAAGATTATACCAACTAAATACATTCGCGCCGTCGACTTCGCGATCATAGAATAGATTTTAATTAAAATTGACACTTATCATAATTACCAAATAGTAGCTCTATTAATGTAGGTGTACCTATTGAACGTTATCTGTGGTACATTCAACGTTTTAATGGTAGTAATATATTGTTTTTTATGAAAAGAGTTTTTGTTGAGTAATCCTTGAATTTTTTAACTATATTATTTTGCTATCCAAAGTTGCTGTGGGAATTTGTAAAGCAGCCTATTTGTTTAATATAGACTCTAAGGCACATTAATTTGGGCGTTCAGGTTGCTATTTTATTACAAGTTAAGCAACTTTTGCAATACTGGGTCGCCGGTTGGGTGAACATATTCTATGTCTCGTGTTCCTCCGTGTTCTGGAAGGATACGTGCCTTAAGTAAGCTTAAAGTCCTAGTTGAACATGCCAGTAGTTTACTCATACTTTGCCGTAATGAGACGGATTGAAAAAAAATAGCTTTTGTGGTAATTTTATTAGGATACATTTACTTAGGTACCTCGTTTAAAAGTTCGTAAATTTGTTTGTGAAGGAGTAGATATAAAGCGATTATAGTATATTAATAGCGACATTTTGGTTAGAAACTATCCATTCTCTTAGCGCTACGTGACTTCATATACAGGGCGTCCCACGGATATGCCATATGGAGGGAAAGTACCTTGAATATTGTAGATGGAACATTTTACTGAAAGAAGACATTATTTGAATTTAAAAAACAATTTAAACTGCATTCATAGATATGTAAATAATTACATGGTTGAACCGATAATCGAACCCGTTACATGAGAAAAATAATCATTCTGTAGCTTTATCACACCGATCGAAAGGCTTCATCATAAGGATTATTTTTTGCTATATAACATAGTGTCACGAATAAAAGGAAGATCATGAATTTTAACATTTTTAATACAAAATTAATGAAGCCTTCGATCGGTATGATAAAGCTACAGAGTGATTATTTTTCTAATGTAACGGGTTCGATTCCCGGTTAAACCATGTAATTATTTAAATATCTATGAATGCAGTTTAAATTGTTTTTTAAATTCAAATAATGTCTTCTTTCAGTAAAATGTTCCATCTACAATATTTATGGTACTTACCCTCCATGTGGCATGTCCGTGGGACGCTATGTATATCTTCACGACTTTTTATCGATCGCTGAGCGTTGAAACAAGTGTGACGTCACCGTCTCAAGTATGCGGATGCCGGTTCGATAAAACTGCAACAAATCGCACGTCAAGACATCTCCATACAAGGCGCACGATCAGCGCAAACACCGTTACACATTCCCGGTATATATGCACCACCCAACTTTGGACCTTATAACGATCGAATAAGAGCGTTCAATTAACACGGAATGGGCGAGGCGTGGTCATAATTCGGGACGACAAATTGGACTTGTGTACGATGAGGGAATTATTAAAATACAAAACGTTTCATGTTCGCGCGTTAATTACTAATGCGAGTTACATTCTGTTGGATACCGCGACAAAATTACAGTTCGAACAATGATGTTACAATAAAAAGAGGTAGATGCGTTACATGTGCCAAAAACTGGCAACAGAAAACTATGCTAATTGGCTTACTTTAGCGTAGTCTCAGAAAAAGCGTTGACAGCGGTCTGTGGTTGACAGTGTCAGTTTGCGTATATTCGTTTCCGTAAATTAGTTTATAATGCCGTCCTGTGTAGGTAATACGACACTGTAGAAACAACACAATAATTAAGACTAATAAAATTCATGGGATGTTATAACATCGTAACGCTTTGGTCCATTATTGACATCACATTAGCACTGACATTAACCTATCTACCTCTTTTTATTCTAATATAATTGAGTTCGAACTAGAATCGCTCGAAAAACACTCGATCGAATTAGAATCGGATTAAAACCAAATAATTTTAAACAACATCTGGGGTTAGGTATATGCTTTCATCTCATCTATCGGTGAGTAACAATTATGCCGTAGATGGAAGAGCACTACATCTCTAACGAGCACAATTACAAAGCTACTGACGTTGTTTACTAGGGCAACAGACTTAGTAAGTGGTAGCATGTCAGTTCACAGAGGTACAAACACAATTATTACCTGTGAGACACATAGGTTCGGTTACCTTATGTTTCTGTAACACTTTAAAGTGTCATTATTTCTTTTTACATGTCAAAGTATAAAATACAAGGGATTATTCCAGGAATCTCCTAGTGAAGATTGTATTTTTTTTCCAGAAATATAGTGTGAACCTAAGTATCTTTATAAAATGAAAAGTTTTATTAATAAAAACTAATAAAGTTATAGATATTGATAAATAACAATTTAAATTCATAACTTTGAATTTAAATTCATAACTTTGGTTAACGGAAATCATGTTAATCGTAATGAAAAAAGTAAGAATAGAACATGTTATAACCAATTCTGCACCTTTCGTCCATTTCCCTGTTCGTCTACTCGGTCCCCGTTCGTCCATTTCCTCATTCGTCTATTTCCCGGTTCGTCCATTTCCTATTTCGTCTAACATGCATCAGCAGATAAACACTATATGAATAATTAATATCTCTATCGGCTCCTTAACTTTTTAATATGAAAAAGTTTTTATCCCTATTCGACTTTTTTGCAATTATTGCATAAGACATGTCCACCACTTCGATACACCAGCGTCTTAATTCACGTTTCATCAACAGTGAATAGTCAATGAACTTTGGAGCATGTCGTATCAAACAAGTTCCGTGTGCGATTGCTCACGGTCAATAAGAATGAATCAATTTAAACTGACTGGAAGATGTTTGTGTGCAATAAATCTACATTAAGGTATACTAAATGAAGGCAAAAAATACTAGCTTATATCAAAGATTCGATACTACTTTATATATCTTTGGCATAATGAACAAAATTCGTAAAGATGCAACCAACTAAATGTGTTGGGGATTCTCGGAGGGAAACAGTCAGGTGCGCCTTTTTTATCAAAAGAACTACCAGCCCGCCCGCTTCTAGTCGGTATCCAGTTATGGTTTCGGTGATACTCGTAATTATTATACGTACCTACGAGTACATGTACAATTGTACATATTTTATACATTTTTTCGGGTTAAAAAAGCATAAAGTTTTTTTCACTTTTTCCATAGATTTTCTGAAACTTTTGTTCCATACAAACATTGTTCAGACGCAAAAGAATTCAACCATAACGGTCGAGTTATTTTCAAGTGATGATCCGTCATATATGTGGAAATTGACTTTTATTTAAAAAGTTAGATAATATGGAGCAAAACTATTATTTTGCCGAATACTAACATTAAATTATAACGGCGATGGGCTCACCACCTGTCACGCTGAGCACATGTGCAGTCGCTATTTGGTGAAAATTGGACTATGGTAGAAGACTGCTTTTGCTGTCCTCATTGCCTCTCTCTCTGACTAACCCTTCGGGGATAATAGTCGTGATTATTTAAGTATGCAATTTTAGTTATAACAAAAAAAAACGAATTTAAGCGGCTTTCAACAAACTTTTATTACAGGGAAATCATTGGTAGTTCTTACACTCTTTGAAGTATTTTACGACCTCCTTGGTCGAGTGACCGGTTTTCACGGTGTCGCCATCTCTGAGGTCCCGGGTTCGATCCCCGGTCGGGTCCATTTAGAAACTATTGTTTTTCTAAATTGTCTCGGGTCTGGGTGTTTTCTATTTATAATAAGTATGTATTTAAGTATGTTTATCCGTTGTTTAGTAACCATTTAACGAGTTTCATAACGAAGCTCTCTGGGCTAGATAATTGTTGTGAGTGTAGGAAATTTATTATTTATCAAAGTGAATATAATTTAAGTCAATATAATCAAAATTTAAATTTTACAGAATATGTAAAAAATTAAAATTAATATTTATTTACATATTATGATATTATTATAAAAAATAACAAAAGTAACATCTAATATTAAAATTAAAATATTTACAACTTAAAAAGATAAATAGAAAACTATAAAAAAAAGAATTCACCCAGATCATCCCCATCAGGCAGAGTACCCAGAATACTAGCCGCATTGCCGCGCTGGATGGCGAGGCTTAGACGTTGACCCAGATAGCTGCTGGCTCTGGGGTCTCGGGTGGCTTCCACCAGTTTTTTAGAAATATCTCTAAAGAGCTGGTGGGCACCCAAACCCCACGGTCCTAACGTCTCCACCCCAAACGGCTCAAATATGAAATCTCCAGTCAGATTCTCATACTTGCGCCGTTTGAGGTTCTCCGCATTAATTGCAGCCGAGCCAGCATTGATGCATGAACTTGGAAGATGGGACGGGGCAAGCGTGTCGACACATGTAGCATCCCACACCAGTGCCCGTCCCACCCTCCAAGGTACCAGGGTCATGCCGTCCGGCCTCTTGCCATCATCGCGCGCCAGGCCAGCGGGCTCTAGTACGGCTGGAATTCCGGCAGTGACTAGAGCTCGACGAACGATGTCATTCAAAGAATGATGGCGGGCAATGCGGCCAGCGCTCCGTGTACAGGACAGCCCGTGGTGTCCGAGGGTGTCTACCGGTGCGCCACAACGACATTGATGGGGGACGATACTGGGGGCGCCAAGACGCAGGGCAGTGGCTAGGCGAAAAGTGCTGCGGTCTAGCAAAATACCCGTGTTCGATGAGGGTAGTGCCTGCAACCAAAGACCCGACTCCCATCTCCCTACAGCTAAAAGGCAGGCACGCTCTGCGGAACTAGAAGACGTGTTGACAAGGTTATTTCGCAACAGTTCGCAGAGGGGCCCATCCCAAAGCCTTTGGGAGGAGGTGTTGTTTGGAAGATCAGAACACGGGAAAGATGCGCTCCAGGCGGCCTTGGCCTCGTCCATGTAGGGTATCAAAAAGGAATTGGATGTTCGGTCCAGTATTTTATTTGTAAGTGGTAGGGAGGCATGGACCGAGGACAAGAACGCCGGGAGAGAAACGTCAGCAGTTTTACGGATACCCAGGCCACCGAATCTAATTGGAAGTGATGCTTGGGTCCAAGAGCGGTCACTGAAGTTAATGTTTAAAATGGAAGACAGTGTATGTTTTATGGTGCTATCTAGGCTGGCAAGAAGGTCAGGAAACTTCCACAGCTGACAGCACCGCAAGACATACGTGAACTTAGGAACGAAAAGTGAATAGCGAATTAAAGCGAAAGCCATGTGACAATTAATTTTGAAAAGGCGGTCTAATGTATCACTAAAATTTTGTAATTTTGATGATATAAAATTTTGGAAGGAATCATCTAGAATAGGAGACCCCAGGAGGTGAAGAGAACTTTCGTCTATCACTTTTAAGAGAGGAGCAACGTCTCTAAAGCTGGATATTATACCGTGTCTGTCGACGCAACTGTCCGCTATGAAAAGTTCGCACTTAGCAAAATTAAGCTCCAAACCAATGGCTTGGAACTCGCGGACTAGGATTAGGAGGTCCGAAAGGACAGTTGATGCATCGCCGCCTAGAGTCCCATCATCTAGATACCACACGTTAAATTTTGAATTTAGTTGCTCGATGACCGGGTGAATGGCGAGACTAAAAATAGCTGGGCCCAAAGGGTCGCCCTGTTGGCATCCTACGGCAGATGAGATGAGGTGTTTCTTATACAAAAGATTGGCTGGGTTGTTATAACACTGCATCATGAATGGTAATAATGCAGGAGCTTTTGATTTTATTTGATCCAACATGGCGACCCTGTCGACAGAGTTAAAAGCGTTTTTAACGTCGACTTTCAATACCACATCACCGCCCTGATTAAATAAAAATGATCGGAGTGAGTGGACAGCTGCCTCACAGCCTCCTTTGCTGCCAAAACCTAGCTGCTTCGGTTGGAAGTAATTGGTTAGAAAATTTACAGATTAGCAACAAATTTTAGCTGTGAGGCGCCGGTAAGTAGAGCCAATGGCAATGGGGTGAATGCCACCATCCCTCTTCCTCAGAGCGCAGAGGTTTGCTCCGTATAAAATATCCACAACATCTTGTGCTACCTCACCCCGCAACATCAGATTACACAGGCTTGTCAACGCCTGAAGCAGGGAATCGCCTGCCTCACCGCAACAACCACTGGTGAGATCTTTAAGGTGCTGTGGGGGTGAGGCCGTCAAGACCGCCCGCAGAGCCTGGAAGAAAAGAAAAGATGGCACCGCGAACGGTATCTACTAACGCTTGTATAGGTGTAGTTGAGGCGTCAACGGCGGTGGAGTTCGCAGAAATATGTGTAAGTGGTACATGCGTAGATGAGGGGTGCTTACTACGTAAGGCGGTGAGGGTTTCTGGGCAGTCAGGAGCGATCGTGTCATTAGAAAAAAGGAGCCGCGCTGCCCCCTTAATGTCTCCCTCACTTATCTTGTTTTTTACATACTTATAAATATTATAATTTGGAGAGGCGGAATAGATACTAATATTGCCATCTAAGCAGTCCGAAATGCAATTTTGCTTAACACGAGAAGTGAGGGAGGCATTATTGAGTGGATCTCTGGAAACATGCAGGACGCGGTATGGAAAAGTTAATAAGTGCTCCCAAGCCTGTCTTGTGTTCTCATGCACTGTCTTGCGAATAGTTTCGGCGAGCTTCTTGGACACTGCCACTCTCGCACCTCGCGGTATTCGTTTTAAAACTGGCACGGAATGTTTTAGTGTAGATATTATTTGCCAAAAGGGTTGATCAGCAGCGGTGGAGTTGGGGATAGAAGCATGTGGCGTGGGTGTTGGAGCCGGTGCCGTGGCCTGTTTGTGGCATTTGCCAATGTGAATGCGCAGGCCTCTTTCACTTTTGAACAGACGGGCCTGGGGGCATTGTAAGCACTGTACAAGATTTTCTACAGACACGATCGCGTTATCAGTGGAAGTCCCTGCATCTTGGCTTTGAGTTTGCATTCGAAAACACTTATAACTTACAATATGTAACTACAAACATTAATAAACCCTAAAAAAAAGTAAACAAATAAATATAAAACAGGCTGACAGTCTTTAAGTACGGCGGGCGCAGGCGCGCAACGTCAGCAGCACGAAAAATAGTTAGTAGTTAGTGTAGGCTCAACCTTACACTATTGGCCGAAGCGGAGTCGTCGTCGAGGCGACGAAAGGCAGCTTGATATGTTGTGACAGAAGGAAGGTGGCATATGACGGATCACTAACGCCAAAAATCATCGGGTGCTCCTTGCTCCACTGGCGCTACAGCGGCGGCGCACGCAGTTGATAACAATAGCGCAGGCGTGGTCACAAGGCTGGATTACATGTTGCACTTCGGCTTGTCAGAATAAGCTCTCTAATTATAAAAAAAATATATTTAGTGCGAGTGTAAATGACACATTCTTTCAGTCACCGTGACGTAACATTTTTTTTTCAAAGTTAATTTGTCACCTTAGCTCAATAAATCAACAAGACATTGTAATCCTGTTGTCAATCTATTAATTCGTTACGGTTTCGTTTCGTCAACTCTCTGATTAGAATCGGCCTTGTCAGGAATAGTTCACGTATAATTTGATACAGCTGATTTCGATACTGTTTTTTGTATTTTGCCTGCAAACTTATTAAAGCAAACCTATGTTTGCAATGTTGTCCGAAAACTATGATTCGTATCTCAAATTACGTTATTTGACAGCAACATTTTATAAGGTCCAACTGCTAGGCAAAATTGGCCAAAGGCCAAATTATGTCATAAAATCTTGTCAAATTCGGTTTAGCGGGTTTAGCAGTCCCAAAAACAGCCTATGCATTGTGAAATATGTAATATGAACTGTGCTAAAATTTACTTAAAAATACTTTTCAAACTTTTTATTTTATTCATTAAAATAGTGAGGTTTCGTATCAAACCTGTAATTCTACTAAAACAAGCCAACATGAGCCAAAAACCAAACTTTGCCACTACATTGCCATTATTCACCGGGTCGTATTACCTACACTATGACATTTTAATTTCATTTTAGCTGAAAGTAAGTATATATTAGAGAAGAATCGAGTTTTTGTTACCGACACAGACAAGATATCCAGTCCGGTCTGGCGCCACACGTATCGCCCACGCCGGCTATGCGGCTAATGCTTCGTGCGAATGCGTTTAAACGCGTAATAGCTGACTAAATGCCTTAAACGGATGTTTAAAGGTACTACAGATCTTAACGGGTACCACTATTCAACATAGGTGAGTTTAAATTGTATTTAACTTAACGTGAAAGCGAATTATTAATGCTGCTTGGCTGCAGAAACATGTATTAAAGTGTTGCCGTCAAGTTAGAGCGTAGTGATATTCATAAGTGCTCAATTATGTTATTATAAAATATATGTGTAGCCTAAACTAATTAAACGGATATTAAATTGAATTGTACTGCGATTCTGTTTAAGTTTCAAGAAGACTACGGTGTCGGAACCTATTTTGATGAAAATAAAATTATGTGCGTTGGCCATTAGATGTACCGAGAAACAAAAACAAATCAAAAATTAATGCTTACTCAGCTCTTTTAGGACCATATGGTGGTATATAGGAATATGTAACAGCACTCATAGGTCCTAAAGGTGCTAATGTTGAAAAAACTGGGTAACGTAAAAGCGTACCCAGTTTTTTTCAACACTCGATCACGAAATCGTGATTAGCCTCGCCTCTTTTGTCACCAGGAGGCATGCTTCAATGCCACAAATGATTCCGTTTTCATTATCGTCATCGAATATAAAGATAAATAGGTACCTACATTGATACACGACTATTATCCTCAAAGGGTTAGGTCAGAGACTAGGCAATGAGAACTGCAGAAGCAGTCCACTGCGATAGTCCACGTTTCACCAAATTACAACCACACATGTGCTCAGCGTCATAGGTTGTGAGCCCATCGCTGCTCTATGCTTTTGGTTGTATGTGGTATTTAGTCCGTTAGTCGCCATTTACGACACCCAATGGAAGATAGTATTCTTGGTTGGCAGGTAGTGCTCTTTTAGTGAGCTGCTGTACCACGGCTTCGAATGGTGAACAAAAATAGCACCAGGCTCTCAAACCGTAAATAGATTGTTGATGATGTCAAACTGTTGAAGACAATTTGCGAGGCGCAATATGTGCTCGAATGGGCCATAGCAGTAGAACTTACGACCTTCGCCGGCGTGATGCAGTCATAAAAGACAAATTAATTACGATCTTCAGACATCAAATGATCTGCCATAGGGGATAGTGTTGCGAGAACGTAGTCAGTTTCAAAGAGGATTTGTACCCTTTGATTAAAACTTTATTTGTTTAATTATCAAAGTATTAAATCACGTAAGGATGTTCTGTAAGCCACTAATATGAGCATTTCTAAATAGTCACGATAATAAAAACATATTGGTTTGAATTGTAGTGGGTCTTCTATCGTAGCTCGTTATTATCTTATTTACAAAAAAATAATCTTATTTAAACTTTAATTTAACCTGTCAGCTACCGTAAAACCATACACAGACGAAAAACAATTGTTAATAACTGATTTACGACATCTCACAGACGAGAGAGAGAGGGTAAGACACATTAACTTAAGGAAAATCCTACTTTGTATATTATATATTTATCTATTAATATTATAAACGCAAAAGTTTGTAAGTATGGATGGATGTTTGTTACTCTTTCACGTAAAAACTACTGAATGTATTTGGATGAAATTCGGCATACAGATAGTTTATAACCTGGATTAACACATATAATACTTTTTATCCCGATATTCCTACGGGAACGGGTACCACGCGGGTGAAACCGCGAGCGGCCGCTAGTAAAACATAACATCTTTACAGATGTAATGAAGACACGTATGGCCGTTTGTCCCGGTTGTAGTCGTGAGATGACAGTCGTAAATGACATACCAACACGCATTAGGCCAGTGTGGGGAGATGTGGACTAATATCCTCATGTGTTGTCCATATGGGAAGGCCCCATGTATTACTGTCCATATAGGAAGGCCTGTGGCCAGCAGTGCGACGGATATAGGCTTACGATGAACCTTTATACGGGTGTGTAATGTTTGATATAATTAGTTATGGTCTAACGTTCAGATAATATAATTTCATTTCATATAATTTCATTTGATATAACAACTAACTTAATATAATAAATATTTAATATAATTTTAGATTTTATAATTTCATTTGATATAATATACTTTTGATATAATGTACCTTTGATATAATAATCAAATGATATAAAACATTACTCATGTAATAAGCAAGCAGATAGCAAGCAAGCAAGCAGCATGCAAGCAAGCATGCAACATGCAAGCAGCATGCAAGCAGGCATGCAGCATGCAGGCAGGCATGCAGCATGCAGGCAGGCATGCAACATGCAAGCAGGCATGCAGCATGCAAACAGGCATGCAGCATGCAAGCAGAATGTTTTCTGTCACGGCTTCGGCGCTGCGGGACTCCGGCGGTCCCACACGAGCATATAGGAAGGCCTGTGGCCAGCAGTGCGACGGCTATAGGCTTACGATGAACCTTTATACGGGTGTGTAATGTTTGATATAATTAGTTATGGTCTAACGTTCAGATAATATAATTTCATTTCATATGATTTCATTTGATATAACAACTAACTTAATATAATAAATATTTAATATAATTTTAGATTCTATAATTTCATTTGATATAATATACTTTTGATATAATGTACCTTTGATATAATAATCAAATGATATAAAACATTACTCATGTAATAAGCAAGCAGCATGCAAGCAAGCAAGCAGCATGCAAGCAAGCATGCAACATGCAAGCAGCAGCATGCAGGCAGGCATGCAGCATGCAGGCAGGCATGCAACATGCAAGCAGGCATGCAGCATGCAAACAGGCATGCAGCATGCAAGCAGAATGTTTTCTGTCACGGCTCCGGCGCTGCGGGACTCCGGCGGTCCCACATGAGCTTATCGTCGCAGATGGCTTTCGCTCACCACCGCAGCTTCGGCTTGCTGGCCGGCTTCGCCAGCCAGCCTCAGCCGCGGCGGCGGTATTAAACCCACCTGCTCCTCAGCTCGTGGGCCGCCTCTCCCCTCCGCGCCTACGCGGGATTGAATTACACTCTAGCGTAGGGCAGACAAGTCTACGTGGAGTCGGTTTTGCCGCGATTCGTTTCTGTCACTGACTTTTTTAGCACAACCATAATCGAAAACACAACGTATTAACTTTTTAAGACAATATTTGAAATCAATTTAGGGTTAAAATGTTACTCTTATTTTTAAGCAAAAATTATATCAAATGAAGTTATAGAATATGATTATTCTACCAATATAGCTTTATAGAATAAGTTGTTAGAGAATATGAGTATTATATCAAATGAATAATATACGTAATGTTGTTATACGAAGTGTATATTTAGAACAAGTAAAAATTATATCCAATGAACGTTATGTTCTTTGAAATTAGTTCATTTGTCATTATATGAAATGATACGCACCCCCTTTATACGATCTCTTTCTGTAGTTATCAAACTTTAAGATCGTGGTCTTATTCAATTATTTTTATCGAAAAAATTTACCATATATCACGCTCTTATGTTTGATTACTACTTTTCCGTATATATAAATATGTACCAGTATATATAAATATGACCACATCTATTTGGCTACCCGCATCACTAAAACGGTTAAGGGTCAACACACAGCGGTCGCCGACTGGACCGATAATGTGTCGCAGCAATCTGCCGCAATTAACTATGACGCGATCGCTCGCCAATTGGGCGGTGGCGTCAGACAAAGGAGAGGGATTCCTAAAATGTTGCAACTGTTGTTATGACCTTCGCTAGTCCAAAATAAATATATAGTCCAGTCAGCGTCAAGTTGAAGCAACTTATATGGCCAGAAAAATCTTCTTATTTACATAGGAAAGTAAACTGCAGCATACTGTACCACTGTAGGCACAGAATAAATAAGGTCAAACTCCATCAGTCATCATTGAAATCAAAACATCGCTACAATTGACTACTAGAAAAAGTATTTTAAGAATTACAAACGCTTATTTTATACTTCTTACAATATTTTTTTACTCGAAAAAGCTTTATTTAATAAAAATAAAAAAAAACATTTTTCTTAAAAAAATATATTTTCAAACGCGCGTATACGGTTGGTCACGTGATATTTTACCCTGTGACGTCACACTTCAATAAACAAACAAATTTTATCTTGAAACCTGAGATAGATTTTGTTTATTTTGTGAAATGTGTCACACGAAGCTCAATCATGGCCGCCTGTGTTTCGGGTCTTGTAATCCACAGTTATGAAATCGCAAATTTATTTAGTAAAAATAAAATATTTAAGTACATACATTATCTTAATAAAATAAACTATTGGATAATTGTTAAATTATAAACTACCTACCATTTCCGACATATTTCATATTTTATTGTTAGATACAACTGTCAAGAATTGTATCCTAATGGCAAGTAGTGAAAACTAGTTTTGACCATAAAGTTACTATACCTAAGGTATAGTAACTTTATGGTTTTGACTGAAATAATTGTTGCATTATAAATACATTTTCACAAGTAAGCAAAATTATCAAAACTCTATCAAATTCGCCAGATACTCATGACACGGTCCAAGGTAACTGTTATTTAATTGCGGGCGGTTTCAAAACAAAACAAAAAAGAATGGATGGGGGACCGGCCTATGTAAAGTAGCTTCATCGCAGAATGTAAAGTAGCTTCATCGCAGATATATCGTATTGAGTAACGTATACTTACTCAGTCACAGAAAAGGCGTAATTGTGGGGCAAGCTCGTTACTTACCTGTGAACAAAAAGATAAACCATTAGGAGCTATTACGCAATTTTCATTTGCAGGGTTAGCAATATAAAAACAAAATAATAATATTGACATTCTTTAAAAAAAAACATTTCTTATGATCGTCCTTTAATACATAACTTTGCCATTAAAAACAAAACATTCAAATTTGAAATGACTAAAGAATCTCTAAAAAATTAGGTAAAATAATGTGTAACTTTGAAATTTTGCATCAGTACAAAATATAGGTACAAACACATATTATTATACAACCAACCGAAAGTTTTGTTGCAAATAAATTATAACATTCTCTCTTTTTACCAAATAACAAAACTTTTTACAATACAGAAGGATAGGTACACAGATTTATATTCAACTAGCGGCCGCTCGCGGTTTCACCCGCGTGGTTACCGTTCCCTTAAGAATATCTGGATAAAAAGTATTCTATGTGTTAATCCAGGGTGTCAGCTAACTCCATACTAAATTTTATTAAAATCGCTCCAGCTGTTTAGACGTGAAGAAGTAACAAACAAACACACTCACAAACTTTCGCCTTTATAATATTAGTGTGACTAGTGGAACGTACTAAAGCTTTACATATCCTCGTAAGTAACGACCTCGGTCATTATGATCATTGAATATGGGGTCAATCGTGATCACTTCCAATGGTAAGATCTAACTGTGGATGGCTAACTACTGATAGATTGCAAACACGCAGATCCAAGGTCAATTAATATTATGACGGATTGCATTGTACCCCAATCGATTTAAGATTAAAAACGAATGACACGCGTGCCTGACCAAGCTACGTTAGTCGTTACACTATACAACTCTGTAGATTGCACTTTTATTGCTTTATTAATAAAACCTTGCGTCTCAGCCTTGGCAATTATTGTATCCAGTCCTCATATAAAGTGCTTTACGAGTTCGTTGTTTCTTTTTATGGGTTTTCATTAAGTTTAATGGTAAGTTGTGTTCGTAAATTTTTTTTGAGAACGTGTTTGAAGCTTTTTTGCATTGTTCATCATTTCATATAATTTAAGTTTAGTAGCTAAGTAATAATGTGGTGTTATTAATTTTCCATTATTAACACGTAAGTAAGTTATATGAATTGTGCATGAATACATGCTGTGATATCATATCATGACTTTTAACGTCGTTGCTGTGCACTAAGATTATTGTACTGAATAACAATTCATTTAAACAATACAGGTATATTTAACACACACAAAACATAGAAAGTTATGCACCAAGCAGCACGTTCCATTTATAGCGCTGTAATATTTATTCCTATCCCCCTTTATATATTTTTTTTAATAAATCACAAATCTTCGGTTAATTTATTGACGTCGAGGCTCGAGGATTATAAACGTAGCACAGATTTGGTGAATATTTATGGTAGGTAACTGAAATTCTATTAATATTAAAATAAAGTGAGTTGCATATTCAAATAATATGTAATTAAAAAAAATATTTTTGCAATGTGAAATTTTCCGGTGTAATCAATATATTTTATCTCTTTATGTCAAACGTAACATTTAGCTAATTTCCTGACACTTAGCCGTTCAAATGATCGCTTTTTAACTGCCAACTACAAGTATATATTTCACTCTAATTAGAAGAGCGTTAATAACGACACTTACTCTAATAAACTACCATGTTAATTAAATGCAGTAGCATACAAGCAGTAGCTTAAACCCCGCGTTAAGGAAGTCATAACTTATTTCGAACTGGCTTAGCTTTTGCGTGTTACTTGTTGTATGTGTAGTTACAAGTTTATGATCTAGAAAACAATTAGCATCTTTTAAAGCAAAACGAGTACTTAAATAATCGACATAAATAAAATATATTCACTCCAGTTTTATAAAGAGGTAGACAGTAAGTAGGACCTCTTCTTGTGGATCAGACATACTAGTTTGTGCACGCTCTTCTACTCTATTCTTCACCTCGAAATACTACATGTTATGCTCATACTCAGGCTCAAGATTACCCGGTTTATACGCCTGCTTTACCTACCTGGTAAACCCGATACAGAGATGTGCCTAGCTGGACGCTTATTTGCTCCGTTATGTCACCCTCAAGCGGATGAAAAAAAGATACGTCTATCCTTATTCGGTACTTCGGTCTTAGCTCTTTTTTGGAACATTCTTTATCTGAGTTCAGTATGTTCATATTAAATACTAATAAATACTACACAGCTTTTGCCCGACTTTAAAAATAACAAAATAATTACTACCTATAGTTTATTGCTGAATACATAATAACATACATTATATATACTAAAAATAGTATATAAGATACACTACAGTACATTGTACTGCAGAACCACTATAGTTCAGTTCTTCGGTTACTTAAACTTAAACTGAAGCTTTAAGTGAGTACCCGAAGAACTTGTCTAAGTAGTTAGCCAACGGAGTGCCTTCGTAGAAAGCTAGTTACTTAATTCTATACAAAATCAGTTACAAAGCCGCTTAGCGAGTAATTAGGCGGAAATATTTGCGTGGCACGGACTCGAACCGGCTATCGGCAGGCATCTCGGCGCGGCGGCACGGTCCGCCATTATTGTGTGCCAGACAAAGCTGAGGCGCCTCTTTTTTGTATAACTTCGTTACCCTAAAATCTTGGGAATGTGACCATAATAAAAGTAAAAGTTATTTGGTGACTGGTTGTAGAAAAAATTTAAACAGTTAGCTGTTTTTTTTTCTACGTTAATGCTAAGAGATGTACTTATGTCGACCATGTGCTCAGGAATGGTAGGTAAATGCTGCATCAGCTGAATATGATGGGCAAAGTGGAGGGAAAAAAAACCGCTGGACCAAGGAAGAGATTGTGAATATAAAACATACGATATTCGAGACTGAAATTGCATAAGTGAAACAATTACAGTTCTTTCTTGCTATTGAGAAGAACGAATAGAAGAAGCTGACCGTTAACCTTCAAGATTGAAGTGACATGAGAAGAAGAAAATAAAATGAGAATGGTGCTGACTGGCTGACTGAAAAACGATCTAAATCGCACAGCTTAAAGCGATGTTTGTGATTGTTGATTGATGATGAGCTAGAATGCTGATTTGCAGGTCCTATTCCCTTTCGTGACGTGCATAGGCGTGAAAAGAGACGGGATGTTCCAAAACTCCCTCAAAATCACGGCATACGGATGTTTACGCGGACAAAGTCAACAGTCGTGGTATAAAAATACTTGATTCGAACACATTCAATTAACAAATTGTTGAAATCGACCTTCAAACACGAAAAAAAACAATACAATAGCATAATAACTATTAAATTGTTCCATTAGAACTGATAATATTTGTGGTTGCCAAACCAGAAACCAATCTTAGGCCTTAAAAAGGAGGCCATAAAAAGGATTACAACAGCTTCTAGATGCGTAAGGCCACATTACAATTAAGTGTTTATTAGAAACAACAATTTACTATGTTAGGATGATAGCCTATGCCGGCCGCGCGCACCCCGTCAGATTAAAAACATCTGAATTCTGAATAAATACTTTGAACTTTCGCCTTCCTTAGGTGAGCGTGCTTATGAGGAAACGCTACATCAACGTGGCATGCAAAATTCTCAAACAAAACACAGAAAAATGACGTTTCGTATCCTCTGTTTCCTCCTTCAGAACTGGACCAATTTTTATTACTTTTTTAGAATCGGTTAAAGAAGGAGATTTTCTATGTCTGTATGTTTGATTTTTAAGCGTTTCCCCTCGGGAAAAGGGCGTATGTAAGTAAAAGAGAACATTTCCATGAAATCCATGCACTCCAAAATTGCAAAACTTATTATTTAATGACGGCAATAAAACAGTCTCCCACGGCATTCTTCCTTCGGCTGCGACTTCGACACTAGACTTAACACCTCGGCGCCTCATAAGGAAGTGGGATGGCCAATAAATCCGTTTCGCCACCACCTGGAATGCGCTGGATGTCGCCGGGCCCACACCGCGGAATGCACTGCCTACGCCCGCGCCCGCCCCGCTCGTTACGCTATCAATCGTACAGTCACCAGCATTAAGATGTGATATGAAAAAATATCTGATCATTGGTGGAAGGTATATATATAAACTTATATATGCCTTCCACCAATCATCAGATATTTTTGCAGGCCGTCGATAGTCACATTTAATGCTGGTGACTGTACTTCGAGCACGAAAGCCTTTACGGCACTTGGACAGTGGCGATTAAACAAATCAATAAAAAAACATACATACTCTTTGACGAAAATGAAATCAATCGATTGCGCTATTCTTAATGTCACCGTGCCCCAGCACTATTGCCGAGCTCCTATGAGGAGCTGGTCAGCTGGATGTGTGGCTAAGGCGTTCCGTTGTGATCTTGCCAGTTCAGCAACTTTCGCAATAGCAGTAAGACAGTCGCATGATGTGATGAAACAATGGTCACCCTGCTAGGATCCGATCCTGGAATTTTCTGATCTAACAGTAATTTTGTTTGGGCATCTTGGTTGAACATGTGATAAGAGAATTTGGTGCTGCCATACCCACTAAATTATATATATATATACTCTTTATTGCACATAAACACACATACAGAAAAAAAAATACAGACAATAGTGAGCAAAGGTGGACTTATCTCTAAAAGAGATCTTTTATTAATTAGCTGATCTTGAATTCAGAATCCTTATATTTCGACCTGGCTCCGCTACCTGGATTTAAAATACTACGTACGGAAGCAGCTGCTGTCCTGTCAGCCTTGTTGTCGTTAATCTTAAACGAGGCAATAATTGTAAGACTTGAACGATTATCTAATTGAGCAATCACATCGACGTTTACCACAGCTGCTTGAATTACAAGATGCAATCCTACTGTTAGTCCTTTTTAATTGGTTTTAAGGCCAATTTTGAAGTCCTCAATTTTAAAGCCAATTTTTGAGTTTTTTTTCGTCTTTAGTGTATTTCTCAGAGGTGAAAACTTCTAAGATTTGATGAAGCAATGTTGACTAAAAACATAAGCATCAAGCACTGACAAATTTCGACGGTTGAAAGCCAGACCTCGCCGCAGAAAGCCAAGTGGTTAAGGCAGCCGCCCGGAATGCGGAAGGCCCGTGGTTCGATTCCCGCCTGAGGTTGTCGTCTTTTTTCAGTGTTTAAAATTTTACTTAGTGTATTTGTTTAATGTAGTTTTATATAGACAACTTAAAAAGTGTCTTTACTGTTAATAGAAAATGTTGATAAAATGGGTTAGTCTATCTAGTTATACTATTAGTTATACAATCTAACAGAATGGACGAAAAATGTCTTATTTGTTATACTGCTCAATATAACCTGAAATTAGATTGTTTAAAAGTAAGAGTACCTAGAATTGATTCCAGTAATGAATAATATGAGTCAGACTATATTTAAAAAAATAACATTTTTCTATCGTCTTTTTACTGGGGTAAATGAACACCTAGGTGTACGCGCGGAATCATAGAGTTCTTAATTTGCAAGTAATGAAAGAAAAAAAATTCTATTATAAAAAAAAAATAAGTCTATCTTAGGTTTTCCGCTGTTTCATTAACACGTTGTATACATGATATTTTAATTTGGTCGAGTTATATTTTATCAGTTGGCTTGGCTACCTTTTATCTGACGATTCTATAATCAGCCATTAGTAAACAGAAAACATCTGAACACAGTTCAAACTGGCCAGAACACCTCCAATATATCCAACAACGTGACGATATGAATTGGAAACAGCAATTTAAATTCACAAGACCAGAGTGGAGACTCTACCACTTTCGCGGTGAACTCTAAGAATCAGAATCGTGCCCCATTTCTGTTCTCGGCGGCCCGGAGACAAACAGACATGTAAGTAGGTATACAGGTAATTTATAAAACATTAAATCCATTCAACCGTTTACTTATTCCTAAACCTGAATGACAATTTTTTGTGCCTATTGATAACTAAAAAAAAAGTTTTTAATGATAAGTTTACAAAATTCTTTAGGTGCCAGCATTGCGATTATAGGTGCCATTATAGTATTGATGTTGCAAACGTCTATAGGCTACGGGAACCGATTAACATCAATTGCGCCGTATTCCTGAAAAAAAAATCCCAACATTTGTAATAAGTTTTTTATGTTAATTTCCTCAAGTCGTAAAACAATAGCGGTTCAGAATGGTATGTAGAATAATAGGTGGTAAAGAGGCTTTTAAAGTTTTACAAATCACCATGTATGGTTCGTGATCTGAGGATAACACAACAGCAACAGCAACCTACACTCCATTGCAATGGTCCGAAATCACTTTAGGCAGGCGCATTCACGTCGAAGCATCGTAAAAAACACCAGACTATTTTATTGTAGGGTCCAAAACGGTTTAGTGGGTCTCGTAAAATGAAAACGGTGTAAAATCCTCGGTTAAAGCAGCCACGTTACATTTACGGCGGCGAAGCAAACCTCCTCAAATTATATATTTTGAGTGTCAAGTGGCGGTTCAGTTCCGATTTTAATGGTGGAGCTGAAGACGCACTTCACAGGGCATTGCTGTGAAAAATAACTCCGAGAAAAAAAGGAGGTAGTTCAATAACACAAACGTACGCAAGCTTTGAAAATACTTAAACATTTGTGGCATGGTATGCCTTTGTTTTCTTTTCAATTTTAATAATGATAACAATAAAAATTCTTTACAAGATAGAGCTTTATTACAGATCCAAATAAATTTTAACAGATTTATGTATCAAGTCATAAAATTTTAACTTTTTATTGCACAGATACTGCTGTCTTTTTATTTACAATAGCGAAGCGCTATGCTTTTATTTCACTGGATGTTGAGTGATGATATAGACAAAAATAGAAGCGCTCTCACTTGGAATCGTTAACTGAGGAGTTGGTTATCTTGGCTTGGCTTAACTGATCACGGAACACTACATTACAATGCTTATAAAATTTTGTTATGGCAATAGAATGATGGGGGTTAAAGTTACTCGCGTCCGTAGGTTTACCCTTGAGACCCTACACGTGACCCCTGGGTGGTGCTAAATGAGTGACACTGACTGAGTGGCAGAGCCACGCTGCGTTGCAGCACGCATTGGCCGGCTCGCCCGGCGTAATACCACCCTCTCACGAATATCCGGCGTGAAGTAATGGCAATTGGTGCTGTTGTGTTTCGTCCAGCCAGTGAGAGTTCCGGAGGCCCTTCCCCCCCCACAATTCCTATTCCTTCCTTAACCCTATTCCTTTCTTAAAGGTCGCCAACGTATCTGCGACTCCTCTAGTTTAGCGGGTGTCCATGGACGGCGGTGATTGTTTTCCATCAGGTGACCCGCCTGCTCGTTTGCCTCCTTCTCATATAAAAAAAATAGACTAAACATACACTCGTATACATTACCTATAGGTAAGTTTTTTTTTATCTACATTTTATTAATGGACTTTTGTTTTTAGAATACATGTCAGTCCCATCGAACCTTATAAACTTAAACCTTTTTATATTTAGAAGCAAGATCACAGAGCATCATAGTGGGCCTCGAAACTGGCTGCGCTAGGATGCTCTGTAATCCCAACTAACAATATACCCATAAAAAAATAAAATATAAAGTCAATACTCTTACAATTGTTTTAAAATAGCAATCAATATGTCAAATTTAGCTAATACTACCATTATTCTTGTAATTCAGTTGGGTAAACGGTAATAAATCTAAATAATATAGCCACAATAAGGTTTCAAAATGTGGTATTCTTATAGGAGCTAGTTATATGACTTTTTACTAAATCCATTGAAATTTTGGTGTAAGGATATAAAATTCTTGGCAGTAAAAATCAATATTACCTTCATATAACTTTTATTTATTTTAAAATATCGCAGCACGTAATTAGACTATTAGGCGAGTATTGATAGCTGGCTGGCTGCTGAATTACCTACTTAAAACACTGAAGGAAGTCTATTACTGTTATTACTGCGTTTTCATAATATCTTGTTTCAATAGGATAAGACACATTACACTTTTATTACTTCGGCTTTATCAGCCGTAAAATATTATTATCCTGAAAAAGAAATAATAATTAAAATATGAACAAAACAGTAAAGAAAAATTAAATAATTAAAAATCTTCGGGCAATAAAATGATTGTGGGTACGGGATTTGACTGGTGAGAAAAGAACCCTAAATATATACAAAATGGCAATAGCATAAGCTTAAGATTCCTTATAAACGATGTGCGATTTCTTTTCCCATTATAATAGCCTTATTAAAAACATGAAAAAATAATTAACCATTTTTGTATCACAAAACAGCCTAAATTCAAGGGCGCGTTGATAATATAACACACTGCGTACCACATTTTGCCATGCATTTGAATTCCCACACCGTTTTCACCACATACAAGGCACATACTCAGTAACAAAATAAAATAAATTATAAACATACTGTTCTTGTCATTTTAATGGTTGACGCTGTCACTTTAATTTTTGCCAAACTTTTACGAAAATGTAAATCCATAATACTTATTACAGAATCATACATGGGCTTTATAAAATACTTTGCTTTGCTGGTATAAATTTTACTCCCTTGATGCTGGCCATAATAAAACACGTATAAGAAGAAAAAGCTGACAATAAATCCACTTTAAGGCGGGTATAAAGTTATTGTCCTTATAATTTGTTCCCAAACGCAGGTTTATAAGAGATAATACGGCTATTACAAAGCTATTAATTTTGGCAATGTAAGCCATTATAAGAATAATTTTTGTTAGTTGGGATATGCCTACATCTAAAGATTTTCTAACAATACGAGTATTGTATATGGGAACTCTTTTGGTTTGTAACTTTATACATTCCAATAGTACATGCTGTATAGGTAAGTTGGTGGTGATAGTAGATGATAGCTAGTCTGGCGGACTTAGAATAAACTGAACTACATAATATAAAATTCTGGTCTAAAAACGGTGTTCATACCAATAAGTAAGTTATCACGCATTACATAATAACAAGACAACAGTCACGTATGAAGAACGATCAGAGAGTAAGTGAAGCAAAGGATGTGTGTCAGGAATTCAGGATTATAGCACTGCCGTCCATAGACTAAAATGCCGTTAACTGCAAAAGATACATTTCGATATAATCGCCATTTAATGAAAAACGTTACGTGGTGTTTAGCCACATTATAGTTTAGTATTTTTAATCAACGACATTTAAGTCATGGGATTATAACTTTGTGATTTGAAAGAAGAGAGCTATGAAATTGGAATTAACGAAGTTATAGCATTTTACTATTTAAAAAAAAAATTTGTTTAAGGGCGTTTTTCGTGTCGATATCTCAGGTAACTAAAAAGATAGAAAAAAATGAGTCAGACAGTTCAACGGCGCGTTTTATTCTGAGTTTATTGATATCAAAAAGTCAAAATCGACCTCATATCGGTTAACGGCATTTTAGTGTGTGGACAGTAGGCAGACCACAGCTTACCATCTGCAGCGTGATGTATGTACTTATGTATGTACATAAAAACACAAACAGAGTGTATTAATACTTAAATATCTCTAAGACTAAAGAGAACTTGGATTAACAATAAACTGTGATTACGGGGCGTATGGCAACCGAGTACCTATACGTAACAATAAAATCACTCTTTCTTTATATCGACTTGTATCAAAGCCTTGTACATGCCGTAGGCAAGGAGACAAGAAATTCCAATAAAATAGAACATTTGTTATTCGTAAATGACTCCGCTTCCCTGGATAAAAGGCTATAAAAGATCAAAATTCCAGAAGCCAAAGACTTAAGCAATAAATCTCTAAGATTTTTTCTGTACTTCAGCCACGGAATACATAATATGGTTCTGCGAAAAATAATTTTGTCTTATTTCAAAGCGGGGAAGCGCTTAGCTCTTTCACTCTTACTTGATGGTTATAAGACGAAAGGTGGAATCATAAATTATTTGTATTAAAATGCGATAATACTATAAAATATAGCTTTAATCTATTTTGCTCTACTCGGTACTAAAATTCTCTTCGACTATGAAACACTATAGACATTACCAATGCGGTCTCATTGAGTATGCGTAACACATAAACCTGAAAAATGTATGATGGATATTATAAAAATAAAAGCCTTTAATAATATGCCTGCTTGCCTCGCATCGCTCGGTCCGCCCGTTTCATTAATAAGAGCTGTCTAATTAATAATAAGTCAATTTGACAGGACAATTTGTACGGTCCTACAGTCCAATATTGATGACAAGTTTGTGAAACGATGTGCGATTAAGCACACCTTGCAAAGAATTCGAAACGTCATTATAAAAATAATACTAAATGTTAAATAAACGCTAGTAAAAAATCAGCCAGTAAAGTCAGTATAAGAGCTCATCTGTCGTAATTAGGGTTGCCGGGTCCTAAAATAAAAAAGCCGGACTCAGCGCTGTATGAGGCCGGACATTTTGCCCTAAAAGCCGGACATATATTTGTGGAAAATTCAAGATACTAATTTAAAGTTACGCTTTTAAGCCGGACAAGAATTTTACAATAAAAAAGATAAGGATTAAGGTTTTTAATGATTAT
Organism: Scoparia ambigualis; assembly: GCA_963921215.1. Classification (NCBI taxonomy): domain Eukaryota; kingdom Metazoa; phylum Arthropoda; class Insecta; order Lepidoptera; family Crambidae; genus Scoparia; species Scoparia ambigualis. The sequence goes on from OY992509.1 coordinate 8,691,547, forward strand.
TATTTATGAATTACACATTCACAATTAGTCGTAGCATTTGCACTTACTAGAAATTTTGAAAAGAAAAAAAGCAATCTTATAATTTAAAAAAACACAAATGGAACTTACTTAAAACTAATAATCAACCTGCTATTTGGTGTCCTAGCAATCACCTTCATTAAAATTAAAAATATAAATTTCCAAAAACAAAATCAAATTCACGAAAATTTCAAAATCAACACGTCTATCATTTAAAGTAAGTAATCAAAAGTTATAGGTATTTAGCATTTGCACTTTATCTAGAACATCGGTTCTAATTAAAGATCATTTCATAAAATTTTTTGCTTGTTAATTTAACATTGCACAATAAAAACATCATCTTTGCAATTGTTTGTGTCTGTAGTTTATTGCGTTCCTTTGTCCACTGGGCGTTTGTGGCCTGGAATCGCAAAATTTTCTGCCAATTTAAGTAATTCGGACTGAAATTCTTCATTATCAGATGATTTGAAATAAGCAGTTCACTTTTGATGTGCCAATAGCTTCTTAAGATCACAATGGGACAAAAAAGCCTAACAAAAGCCGGACAGGCCGTACACGTAAATATTTGGCCGGACACGACCGTAAAAAGCCAAACAGTCCGGCACCTGCCAACCCTATAATAGTCGTAATACCAGACACAATAAAAATCCAATTGTTAGCAGCGTCTAGGAGTCTTCGTGGCAGACAAAGGAATAATATCGATTACAAAAAGTGTATTTTCAGTTCATTGACGAGACCTATGTATAAAATGTTCATAGGCTATTTGTATCTAAGTTGGATTATACCTATTGTATTGTAGTGTGTGGACACTGCACGTCACGCACACACACATCCTACATAAATACATACACAACCGCGACTATTATCCCCGAAGGGTTAGTCAGAGACTAGGTAATAGGACCCCAAAAGCAGTCCGCCCCCAGTCATAGTCCGCACTTTTCACCAAATAGCGACTGCGTGACAGGTGGTGGGCCCATCGTCACTCTATGCTATTGGATGTATGTGCAGTCTTTAGTCCGTTAGTCACCTTTTACGACACCCAAGGGAAGAGAGGGGATGGTAGTATTCTTTCACCGCTTCGCGAAACGGTTATCTCTTCACATCTTACTCCCTTTACAATGTGCAACTAACCTTTAGCTAGCCATTTAAAGAAATGTCAAACCTCTCAATAGGACGCTGCTTTATCTTTTATAGATGTAAGAAGAGGCCTATAATGATGACATTTTGATAGGTATAAGTACCTAGATAAAAGTAGCAAGTGCATTATCATTCCGTTGCGAATATACACCATTGCAGTATCAAAACATTGTTGTCCCACAACGTTTTATTTTTAAATTGAACTAGCTTTGCGTTTTAAAAGGCTATAAAAGAGATACTTGATTTGAAAAGCTGCAGTGGCCAACACATTGATACAATATACACATTCTGGATTCTGGCGTTTTGCGCATAAAGCGTCTACTTTATAGGCTGCGTGCTTCAATTACGCGGTGTGTTATTAAATAAAAAGGTGCCAATTAAAAGGCTCCGGCGCACAATTACCGTCCGCCATTGGCAGGTTATTGAGGCAACTGGCGTAGGGCTGTCACCCATTTTTATATAGGTAAAACGGAGTTCGTGCGGTAAAGCGAGCGTACGTGAAACGGTTGTCCTCAGTACCTCTAGGGGGCGGTCGGCAAAGACTTTCGCGGGCTCCACGTGGATGGAGGTGGCACAGGACGGATCCAGAAGGCTCTTGTTATCGGAGGCAAAGACTCACTTTGGGTTGCTGCGTAGCTTAGCTAGTTAACTTAGCAAGTTTTTATATGCAGTCTTACGCATACACCGGAATCTGACTGCGATTATGGTGCTACGGACATGTTCTACCAAATGCAGAAAGGAGGCTTCAGAAAGACTGCATGGCTGGTCCCTAGGTCAGGAAGATATACAGTTAATGACAAGGAAAAAAGAAGGAGTGGTCTAAGGTATGGGGACTTTTATCTCCTCCTTCGCTCTACCACCCGCGCCCCGCTTCAAACAGCTTGACAGCTCCTGATAAACACTCGTTGGAATTGGGATTGCCGCCTAGTAAATGCTTGATAAGCGGTGACAATATGCCCGATGGCGCAGCGGTTTGCGCGTTTGGTCGATCTTGAAAGTTAAACCACGTCGGAATGCCGGGTCACCGAATGGATGCCCAAAATTATAATTTTCGAACTTCTCCGTTTGTCAGAATGCACGATAAACCGTTGGCTCCGGTGGTTTTCGTTGGATAGCAATCGATACAAATCCACTAATCAGCATTCACCTAGAGTTGGCCATAACCAGCTCATTGCTTTTCCGCATGTGCTGTTTTATTAATATGGACATGTTTGAACCTAGCAGTGAGTTTATTGAGACTGCTGGTAATTAATTGCGTTGATAAATACTCTAGTTTTGAATGTTGCAGTGCCAACCCTAGCGGACTCAGGCGCATAACACAACATGTCATGATTGATACGGCGGGCCCGTGGCGACTGGCAGTGACGCGACGTACTGGTGTCTAGCGCAACTTATGTGGCTGCCTTAGTATTAGTAGGACAATTTAAATATCTTACGTCTGTTGGGCTCAAAATTCTTATTGCGCGTTTGAGTCTCCATTCGATCACGTCAACAGATTCAAAAAAATGTTAAAAGCATTAAAGCAGCGCCTCCGGTGACAAAACTCAACTCGAGTTTGCAATTATTATAATACTCAAACTCAAGACATTTATTCGATGTCGTTATACAAAAAGGCTCAATTTCTAAACCTAATACTAATAGATTAAAACTACAACGAAAAGGAACCCTCTCAGCATGATGTTGCAACTTTAAAATATTTAAAGCTGCAACGCTGATTTTCAGAGGAGCCCTTTACAATACAATATTTTGTTTTCTCAAAAACTCGCTTTCTGCACTCCGGATTTCCCACATTAACATTAAAGGACGAAGGAGCTCACGGAATTTTAGTTTGTTTCCCTATCAGCTGACTTGGCATAGCGAAAGTTGCTTAAACCACAAGATCACCTATCACTATTTTCTCATGTAAATATCTATAAAATTAGAGACGAACCAAAATTGTAATCTTCACAACTTATCTTTCTCAATTTATGCAGCATGAAATTCAAAGCGACAAATACCAGCACAAACAACTATCTAACTATTAGCGACTCTCCTTAGTAAACGTCTCAGACAGCTACAGACGGCAGCAGTTTAATCTCCCATGTAAATGTGGCGGCCATTATTCAAATAAGCGTTTAGTTTTAAATCAAAAGACCATTTTGCTGGCGGAGATGTTGGGCGCCGACGCGCCGTCGCCGCCGCCGCCAAAGGTGTGGGCCGATATTGGCTGCAACAACAGTTTCTGGGTTCACACATACATACGTACTCGTATTAACGACTATTATCCCAGAAGGGTTAGTCTCTGATTAACCCTTGGTAATGAGGAAAGCTGTTCCGTGCTTCGGAAGGCACGTAAAGCCCTTGGTCCCGGTTGTCGTCGGAAGATGGCAATCGATAAAACCCACCAACCCGCATTGGGCCAGCGTGGTGGGTTATGGCCCAATCTTTCACGTGCTGAGTTTCCACGTGGGAGGCCTGTGCCCAGCAGTGGGACGTTTATAGGCTGATGATGATGATGAATGAGGAAAGCTGGATGCGGAGAGCCGAAGACCGGGCGCGCTTTAGGAGAGGCCTATGTCCAACAGTGGACTGCGATGGACTGATGATGATGATGATGAAAGAGGAAAGCGGGAGTAGTTCACTGAAATAGTCCACGTTTCACCAAATGTTAACAGCACACGTGACAGGTGGTGAGCCCATCGCCGCCCTATGCTGTTGGATGTATGTGCAGTCTTTAGTCAGAGTCGCCTGGAATAGATGGGACGGTAGTATTCTATCAACGAGCCGCTAGCAGCACAGCTTCTGGGTATAATTTTAAGACAATTCGATATTTTATTTGTGTTTGATTAATACGCAGATGAAGCTTGCATACTGATCTGTGTTTGCAGACAACAGTCTAGAATCAGTACTAAGATCTAGAATAAACGAATAATTTACGTTTAAAAAGATACAGTGGCTGCACCAAGCCTTTCTGGATCTGATGAAGACAATAAGTCAAGCTGTTCTAACTTAGAAGCACTAGTCTTTAGGTTAGTTTATCACACAGGGTTTAGAAAGCTATAACCCGTGAAATGTTATGCTATTCTTGTTTTGTGTCTATAAAAATAAATATAAGTCATAGAAACTTTTTAGGAAGTTTTTAAGCAATTATTTACGAAACTTAATGACGATATAAAATATAAATTTAGAGATTTATGAGATTTGGTGATCGTTGTGGCGGTGTCTATAGAATAAGATTATCAGCCAGTTAGGTACATTTGTGAGAACTTTACCTACAAAAAAAACTAGATGTTTTTAAGTTGCACTTAATTGATCGAGCACTTGGCCGTGAACCCAATAAAACTTGATCTGAAAGTCTGACATAACATAACTGTTTACGTATAAAGTAATCGATATAGATTGATAGCATGATTGTAACAAATTGTAAGAACATTTATTTGCCCCGACCACTCGTAAAGACAATAAAAATCGAGATCACCATTGTTATTGTCGAGAATTCAATATAGCAGCCATATTAGAAGGAGCTGCCCCCAATCGGTTCGAAAATGTCTTTATTATCGTTGGGATCATAAAATTAAAGATTTGGCCGATAAAACAGCAGTCAATACGGATTTGGCCGGCGGATTGCGGTAGGCGTCATTTATGGCGAGTTACTCCGTACCACCATTGTCGCCGACCGTTTGAAATGTGGACGACATAACTTATGAGGCAATAATAAGGACGTAATATATTTATTGCCGGCAATTTGGAAGGAGCACAACTTAATGATATTGTAATTAATTTGTAGATATCGTGTGCGTTCAGTGACATATTTTTATGTTATATTATAAATATCAAAGATGATACTTATTATAGAAAAGAAAGGGGTAAATGTTAGAATGACGACGTATCGAGGAGAAATGGAAAAGGAAGACGTATTGCGCAGATGGTTGAAGTCACCAACCCGCATTTTGCGAGGACAGCGTGGCGATTAACGCCCGAAATTAATAAGCTATCTGTAGATTGTTTAGCTTTTTAAATTTTTTTTTACATAAGCTCCATACCAAAATATGTCCAATTTCTCACTCTAGTAAGCTAAACAATCTATAGAAAGGTTATTATCAATTTCGGACGTAAGCCAATATCACAGACCACGTGCTAATATTTTTCAACTGATCGCCACAATCTTAATTTTAATGATGGAGGCTGTTGCAAACAGTAGGACAGTGAGTATATACATAGTTACACAAAAAATACAATCACATAAATTCGCAGTTTTCCATGAAAGTGAAGTTGTTTAACTTATTACACGAAATCGTATCTAAAGCAAAAAATAATGACACAATGACAGACAAGTCAAACCACATTGTTACGCAGAATTTGTAACAAATTATTTCACAAGTGAAAGGGATTATTAACGAAAACTGAGCTCGTTAATGTTTTTTATCAAATTGGAATCTGAAATAACTGGTAGCTTGGTATAATTAAGCATGTTTTTCTGTTATTACACTTTTTGAGAGGTTCTCTTAGCAGGAGTGCGATTATTTGAAGTGGAGACAATAATTCTCAAATATTGCGAGTGCATTGTATCTGATTTTACCGGTGATTATTTATTTAGTTAAAACATTTTCGTAAAGACCTATTTAGTAGGTAATTAGTAGGTAGGTATGTATGTATTTATTTTTGTTATTTTTAATTCCATGATCAAAGACACTTGATAATTTCTTACTATTAACACTCGCACAGAGCTACACTCGTAGATACATTCAAAACGACATGAAAATTACACGAATATAAAAATAAGTCAGGTTATCCTTCCGTTGAATATCCTTTATAAGATAAGACAGTGATTTCGCAAGTGCTGACGGAGCTCCGACTCGAAATAAAATAATATGTCTACATGGTTGTGTAAGCATAATAATAAAAAGGTCCCAATTCTATATAACCCTCTAATGGAATGCTAAAAGAATATAACAATATCGCACCCAATGATGCGGGTAGCGAGCGTTGAAGCACTGTTACAGATTTGGAAAAAATGAACGCAGAAAGGGAACTCATTATCTATACTGGCCCAATGGTTGAAGAATACAGATACAACGGACGCTCCGGTAGGAATGAGAGACCGTATCGAACGCTCAGCATTTTGGCCACGTCGCGCGTTTACACCAGCCTGTTTATTTTAAATAAGGTTTCGCTAAGTAAAAGCAAACCCGAGGGATTTGTGCCCCACTGTGCTGAATGAAAAATTAAGCCAAATATTCCGATTATTTTCTCGGGAGATTTGTAAATTTTCAAAGAGCAACTTTTGGGAGGGGTGGGTGTTTGAAGTGAGTTTTGCGATGGAATTGAATGTTTTTAAACATGCTGACAATTTATTTTGCATTGTCTGCTTTGGAATATATTTATACATTGTCTTTGGAAGTAGTAAGAACATTTTTGATTTTCTACCTTAGCCTACTAGCTTACTACTTAGCCTACCTACCTACGTTAAGCCGTTGGTTGTAAGATTTGGCAGGCAGTAGGTAATGTCTTTGTCAGAGACCTTAACTGTCAGGCGTTTATAAGCTATGGTGATGATTGATAATGATAAATAGAATTCATTATCAAATGCGTGTCACAATTATACCTTAATTTGTATTAACGTAAGGTAGCGCGATGCTCTCAAACGCTGAATGGATCTCGAGTACAATCACTCGCAGCTCTACACCGATCAATTATTCAACATCAATTCCTTAAGAACCGTTACGTGTTCGGATGGGGTGCTTATCTTTATTGTTGTCTGCAAAAGATGTTTAAAGATAAAGAAACATTTATGTTTGTTGTTTTTCACATGTTTCTTACTTAGGTGTTTTTAGGGTTCCGTAGCCAAATGGCAAAAAACGGAACCCTTATGGATTCGTCATGTCTGTCTGTCCGTCTGTATGTTACAGCCACTTTTTCCGAAACTATAAGAACTATACTGTTGAAACTTGGTAAGTAGATGTATTCTGTGAACCGCATTAAGATTTTCACACAAAAATAGAAAAAAAAACAATTAATTTTGGGGGTTCCCCATACTTAGAACTGAAATAGTTTGCGCGAGAGACACTTCTAAAGTGGTAAAATGTGTGTCGTCGTCCCCCCCCCCCCCTGTAGTTTCTGAAATAAAAGAATGATAAGACTAAAAAAAATATATGATGTACATTACCATGCAAACTTCCACCGAAAATTGGTTTGAATGAGATCTAGTAAGTAGTTTTTTTTAATACGTCATAAATGAATTGATTTAAAAAATACACTATTATTAAAACATCGATCAAAGTTTTATAGATAATGGTACGGAACCCTTCGCGAGCGAGTCCGACTCGCACTTGGCCGGTTTTCTTATTACGCACATCGTTACAGACATCGCTGTTATATTACATACGATAATATGGAGAAGTCAACCAGATGGAATTTATAATAAAATAAAATAAAGTTAGAATCGCACCGACAAAAACATTACACAAGATTAGACAAAAATAATAAAATAACAAAACGTTCAAATCTTTGAGCTTATTTTAGCGATTTATAGCGCAAATAATCACATACTTCTTACGAAGAAAATAAAAATAATAAATATTGTTTAAGGTTATCTGTAGTCAGCAATGTTTAAAAAAAATGTAGTTATTTAACGAACCGAACTGTGATTTTGGTTTTGTGAACCTATTAAAAGTCTCTATTTCATATACTTACTTAAGTTATTGGGACTAACTCTATACTTCGAGAGTAGGTAACTCGCTAACGCTAAACACGCACCGGTATCGAATACCAAAATGTGAATTATGGGCTAAGCTCGAAATAATGCGGTTTCAGAGGAATCACGTTCCCCGAACGTCATATTGCTGAGGGAATTAATTAATATAACACTTTGTTTCAGATGGCGTGGTCTGTTTTGTTGGAATATCAAAACACTTAAATCGATAGATTTTAACTAAGCATAATATTTGTGGTAAAAAGGGTGAGATGCTTGAAGTGGGATTAAACGGGTTGAATTAACAAAAATAAAATTTATTTCGTTTGCTTTAATAAGTCAAGGATCATAAGACCGCTGGCGGTCGCGATACAATTGATTATTAATTATGTCTGGTTTTACGATCCTCAAGGGGTTAAATATGTTGTGTAATTGTGTTTATTAGAATAATGACGATATTTTTATAACATTCACCTGTATTCAACTCATTGTCTCTTTATATTCTTTGATAATATCTGTTTGTTGATAATTGTTTATGCTCGTTTAATATCAAATCAATCGTATCGAAAGCATCGTAAACAAGTCCTACGTCTGTTGTATTGTCATGAACATTCATCGTTTTTATACGTTTAAAATTGGCAAAACAATCGCTTCTCACTCTCCGTTTCGAACAAACGTAAACGCAAATACGTAGAAAAAATCTAAACAAACAACTTAAGAGTAAATTAAAAAAAAGCCTTGTTGATTATCACGGCATGCAAATGAGCTTTTCGTATACGGTGTCTCGCGGTGGGAAAATAAAACGCTGCCAGAGCAAAAGCACATTTTAATGTCACTAGCAAACACTGCACGGGAAAGTTTTCATGCGTACTATTTAAAAAACTTTGCGCATAGAAGAATTACATTCTTACTTCAAGTCAAGATTTCCAATTTAAACCGTGTAACCAATGATAATAATATCATTTAGCTTATAATATCATTGCATTGCGTGTAACGGAAACTTTTTAGTTTCGGTTAGCAATGCAACGTGGCATTTAAATTTCGAATGGACTCGCTGTGAATAATAAATTATGAAGTAAAAACAGATGAACAATAGTTATTTTTTTTTCTCACAAAATTCAGTAACAACTTCATGGTATCATAACTTTTTATCTATCAATATTAATAGCAAAAAACCATTATTACAACCATTGTTAACCGTGTCGGTAGCGGTGAAAGAATACTACCACCCTCTATCTTCCCGTGGGAGTCGTAGAAGGCGACTGTGGGATCAACCCAGAGGATGGGCAGCAGCATCCTCTGAGATTAACACCGTCATACTGCGATCGCCAACCCGCCTGCCAAGCGTGGCGATTATGGCAACATTCCGCCCAACATGAACGACAGCACTAAACTCCGGCCCCTAGTCCCCGGCGGCCCCGCTCGCCCTAGCTACGGTAGCGGCCAAGGCAGCGACGGGGCAGGGGGTGCTAAGAATCTCCGGCAGAGACCTGGCTACCGCCAGCAACGAACTTTGGCCCTGGCAACCTACAACACGCGTACACTGCGAACCGACGAGAATGTTTGCGAACTGGAGGAAGAATTGAGCAAGATACGGTGGGGCATTGTGGGATTATCTGAGGTCCGAAGAGAGGGGGAGGACTCGATAATCTTGAAGTCTGGTAACTTGCTTTATTTCCTGGGGGGGCGAACAACTGTCCCAGGGTGGTGTCGGGTTTATCGTCCACAGCTCTCTCGTGAACAACGTTGTTAAGACCGGAAGTGTGTCGTCGAGGGTAGCGTACCTTATACTCAGAATAACCAAACGGTATTCGTTGAAGGTTATACAGGTATACGCTCCGACTACGGCACACCCCGACGATGAGATGGAGGCTACGTATGAGGACATCTCTAGAGCCATACAAGTCTCCAAAACTCATTACACCGTTGTCATGGGAGACTTTATCGCAAAACTGGGCAAACGAAGCGGCGATGAGCTGAAAGTGGGAAGATTTAGAGTTGGAATTCGGAACCACCGGGGTCAACTGCTGGCGGAGTTTCTGGAAAAGGAGGGACTCTTCATGATGAACTCCTTTGTTAGGAAATCTGAACACCGCAAGTGGACCTGGCTAAGTCCCGATGGTGCAACAAAAAATGAGATTGACTTTATCATGTCGACGAGAAAGCAAATATTCAATGATGTCTCTGTGATCAACGCGTTCAAAACTGGCAGTGATCACCGGTTGGTAAGAGGCACATTGAACATTAATATCAAGCTTGAAAGACGTCGATTGATGAAATCTACGCTCAGCCCTGCACCCATCCAAATCCAAAACCCTGAAAGCTTCCAGCTCGAACTGAAAAATCGCTTCGAATGCCTGAAGGATTGCGTAGACGTGGACGATTACAACAACAGGTTTGTAAAAACTGTCCATGCGGTTGGGTCTAAGTTCTTCAAAACCCACCGTATAAGAGGACCTAAAAAGCTCTCGGACCATACTCTCAAACTGATGGAAGAGCGGCGCGTGATGGTTCTGCGTTCTTCGGACGATTCGTCTCAGCTTCGGCGGCTCAATAGGCAGATCTCGAAGTCTTTGACTCGCGACACTCGCCGATTTAATACCGACCGTATTAAAGAGGCTATCGAGCGAAACAAAGGTTCGAAAGTGTTTGCAAGAGATTTGGGTATTGGGCAGAGCCAACTGACGACGCTGAAAACCGATGATGGCAGAACTGTCACGTCCAGATCCAAAGTTATGGGAGAGGTCGAGAAGTTCTATGGACAGCTATACACATCCACGGCATCCATGGCAATGGGCAGGGCACATCGCCCGTAGAACCGATGGCCGTTGGGGCAGAACGGTTCTCGAGTGGCGACCGCGCACCGGAAGACGCAGTGTGGGCAGGCCTCCAACAAGGTGGTCCGACGATCTGGTGAAGGTCGCGGGTAGCCGCTGGATGCAAGCAGCACAGGACCGGTCGTGGTGGAGATCCTTGGGGGAGGCCTTTGTCCAGCAGTGGACGTCTTCTGGCTGATGATGATGATGAAATGATGATTATTACAAGGTTTTATTTAGTTTCACTTGTCCATGATCCACTTCCCGGTTGCCGATTGAACAGAAATTTTGTATGAATGCGTAAAATGACAATGCAAAATTATTATGACATGGAGCTGATCTGATGATGGAACCGGAAGGTGGCCATAGGAACTAGGTAGTTAAACGACACAACCCCCTCGGGTTTGGACTACTTTGATTTGTCTGGACGAGTACTTTGGTGCTAGATGGTAACCAGGGTCTGACGATGGAGCTGGAAGATGGCCAAAGCAAATCGGTAATTAAACGATACAACCCCATCGAGTTTGGGCTCGCATGATTCGTCTTGTCAAGTACTTTGGTGCTAGATGGTAACCAGGGTCTGATGATGGAGATGGAAGATGGCCATAGGAACTCAGTAATGAAACAACATAGCCCCATCGGGTTTGGGCTCGTTTGATTCATCTTGACGAGTACTTTGGTGCTAGAGATAACCAGGGTCTGATGATGGAGCTGGAAGGTGGCCATAGGAACCCAGTAATTAAGCGATACAACCGCGTCGAATTTGATTCGTCTTAAATATGCGACTCCATCTTTGGGAAAATAAGTTCGTTCGTTCGCTCGTTCCGTTTGTAATGAATGTGGATTCAGTCTGTGTCTTTGATTAGATGGATTAGATGGATGACCCAATGTCAAGGTGAATCTGTTGTACTGTAGCCCTTATCCTCCTACAATAAGTGCTCAAAACAACATATTGTGAGCATACTACGGGCTATATAACGGAAAAAACACAGCTACGCGCTACGAACTACGCCGTAGTCAATCTCGCATAAAAAATACCAAAAAGTTAAATATAAAATTAAAAGAAAAAAAACCTTTTTAAAAACAAGCTTTTATTACTTGTTAATAAATAGAATTAAAAAGTTAAAAATAATTTAAACTTGATAAGAAAATGACCATTATACCTAGGCATTTCAACCTTTAACGATAATTAATCTTCTTCGTCTATGTCACAATAATCCCAAATTTTTTTTCGCAAATAAAATTTTGATTTCACTATTTCCGTTTCCGATTGCAAACTTTTTTAATCTCAGCCACCTTCGCTGCGGCACTCGCAAAAAGCCGAGAGGCTTCATAACAATGGCCGCAAATAAAAACTTGTATCTAGGAGCGGGTGCATGTCAACAGCATCGCCCGTCCGCTTGCGAACTACCCTCCCCCTATACTCTCAGGTGGCGCTTGCAGCATTTAGCGGTGGTAATTATTCTTTTGTTTTTATATCGGTCCAGCCCTTGTTTCGCGACGATACTGTAAAAAGCTGGATGAACTGCCGATTTCCCCCGGGCACAAAGGAATCGATAGCCATTGTGATTCCCCTTCAACATTAAATTATATAGGAGGGTGTGCTCACTCAGCCAGCGACATCTGCCAAGGCGATCGGCTTTGCCTTTTATCAATATTTGCTTATTTGATTTTTGAGTAATGTGAAGTGAGAAAAGAAATTTGTGCCTGGTGCAGCACAAAGTTCCCGTAAGAGGATTTTTTTTTACCGTTTATTACCATACATTTTATTAGATAGTTTCATCGTTATTCGCAATGGTCGTAAATAGAATTAGTATAACTTTGGTTTTTTATACTAACTAATACTACTACTAACTAATACCAACTTTGGTTTGGTATAACTTTGGTTGTGAATTGACACTTAATTCTAAATCACTTCAAAATTAGAAAAAAAATGGTAAGTAGGTAAGTATTTACTTTAAAAAAATAAAAATAAATAAAAATAGGTCGATGCTAACAAAAATTTTAAGCATCTGATCTTTTAGTACTTAATATTTTGTACATAATATATGGGATCAAAATTGAAGCTATTTATTTACTGATTTGTATATACCTCACTTATTACGATATTATTTTACCAGAATACATGACGACACATTAATAAAAACAATTGGTAGTAAACATCAATCCCTCCTCCGAGCTTAGTATGATTAAACTCAGTAAAAATGTTGTTCGCCAGCACGTAAATTGAGACCATTATTACATTATATACACGACGTGTTTACGTTAAACAAGGTTATAAAATGTTCGAATTGAACGCACAAATGTGAACTGTGAGGAACGTAAAAAGTTTACAGCATAAATTCTCTAATTAGACGTTTTACGAGCGAACAACTCTCAGTAGGCAGTGTAAGTGAGATCGGCGTAACTGCCAATTATGATTTTTACGTGATCTCCTTATGGAGGTGACACTTCATCTGTTGGTAACTAGGAGATTAGGATGCGTGAAGGACGTCTAGAGGTAAGCGCCGATCACGGAGCAAAAACAATTTTGCTCCGTGGCGCCGATAATACCAGCTCAATATTATATTGAAAGTCAATATATAAAACCAAAGAATCAGGGCATTATCCGGTACGATTTTTCGTTAATCATGGGCAGATCTAGGAATTACTTATAAGTCGTAACATTTGTAATATTATAATTTTATATGTTGATTAGCCTTTTGATATGTAATTTGAGTTTATAGTTTAAATAAGCTAATTAAGCCTAAAAATTCAAATAACATTATTTATCATAACAGTTTGTTATTTCAAATAAAGTTTCGGTAATTATAACTTCTGTCGGTCAGTACAAGTAAATTAATGATTTCAAAACGTGTATGTTCCAGACACGTAATTCAAAAAGCTGTATCTCAACTCAAGCTGAACTGAACTTGAGAGCCTGCCTTATGATTGCGGCGGAGTATCGACAGCGATCTGACAAACGGCTCGATGTTAAAAAGATAAGATAATTATTATAATTATTATCGTTTATTTTGTAACCGGCGGGCAATAAACACTTTCGTATCAGCAAGGTCGCGTAAGACCTTGGATGGACTACGCTACGTTACGTACGATGTGATCAATGTGATCTGTAGAAATTACAAATAGCATCATATCATTGCAGCTAACTAAATTCACGTGAAAAATTACTCTTAGTCCATTTACTTACAGTCAATGATTGTATATAATATCATTGCTTACAGTACATTTTTCTGTACTTAAATATATTCATTCATATCATATTTATTTATTTTTCATATAAAATCACACATATAAACAGAACAGATATATTCTTATAGATAAAACATATTAAATTTTTGCCCGAACTAGGAAAATCCTGTATATCAGGCGACCATAATGCTAGTAAGTACCTACGTTTATATTGAAAGAAAAAAAAATTATTTAAATAAAAACCTAATTAAATCCACATAGTATGTGTCTAATTAAAGTTTTAACAACTTAAATGGATTTACAAAAGCTTTATAAACTATAATAGTACCTAATTCTAGTCCAACTTATCTAAAATAATTATAAATTAAAAACCTTATTTTAATACTACAAGTAACTTCTCTGTATCTTCATAGGACACGGGTTGCAAAATATTTTTCACTTTGTTCTTAGTTGGTATAAGTGAGAGGAAATATGTCACCGATTTTATTTAATCGGTTATAGAGAAAAGGACCTAGAAAAAAATAGAACATTTCTGTAAAAGAGTATTTAATTTATTTATTATTTTTTATTTATTGAATATGATAGTTTTATTTTTAAGTGTGAATGAATGTCAATATGTTGTTGACTTCTTGTGTAGCTATGATAAATTTGACGCTGGCTGTACCTACAAGTTATAAAGCTGGTGCCCTAAAATTGAAATATCTCTTAAAATAATGTGAGAACCTTAGTGAGACTTACCTACCTACTCAAATTACGGGGCGCGCGGCGTATCAAAGTCAAAGTCAAAATATTTTTATTGAAAAAAACTTTATTGATAAGCACTTTTGTATCATATTTATATTTTTTAAATGACGAAGATACCTGTTTTACAAAAAAACCTATTGTGGAAAGAAACAGGTGTCTTTGACATTTTATTGATGAGATCCATATTTCATGTCATATAATAGATGAATATACTTCAGTATAATATTACAGACCTAACCCGATATTAGTCAAAAGTAGTTAGTTACGACTAGTCAAATTGATTAATTGGTAAAGGTTGGATCTGCACCCTTATTATTAATATTATTCAGAACAACTTGCCGAGGAGGTTATCGATTGTGATATATTCTGTCGCTGTCACGTATACGGATTTAAAAAGAGACATAAAGAATGCTTGCTGACTCGAGATTGTGAATGATTAGGCTACTTACGTTTTGGACTACTACGTTTCGTTTGTAATTGGTCATTCTTCAAAATTCACATGTCTTCTACTTTTTTCAATCGACCAGCAGTGAATCCAAGTTCACAACTGCATTACTTCTGGCACGCTTTGCTTTTATAGTATCGCTTAGTCAAATCATGTTTAAACTGTACAGCTGTCATTCTACATATATTATACAGTCAAATGCGATACAGTTTATAACTACATGGGCTCTAAAAGTATTTTATTTTAACGAAAGCGAGACTAATCAATATTTGACATTATGTACCAAATTAAAATTGATGCGACCTATGCGGAAGTGAATAAAGCTCTTAATTGAATGCGCATTATTTTGACGGGTCTATTACCAAATAAGTTTTCTATGCCCACGAGTGATTGATTGATTGGGCAATTAACTGTCAAATCACGATTCGGCCGAACATAGTAGCGGGCGGTTAGAATTATTGGCAGTTTAATAGTTATATGTCGGTGGGCACGAGAACATAATATCACATGTTATATGACCAACTTCTGTGTGGTATTTTTTTATATTTACATAGTTTTGTTACTTAGGCTGGATTCGACCACACTGGAATAAGACTTACTCCGAGATTAATCTATACAAATTCGGCGTTTAATCTAGGTATTCCAGTTTGGTCGAATCCTCCCTTAGACGGCTAAGGCCCATCTAAGTAGTACTATTAATAGTAAATATCGAGGATTTATTTGTTTATTTTTTACTTCGTCCGCGTGAATACCCCGAGTCTCCGAGAAAAATATTTTCATGCAAACCTTGTCCTAACAATTACAAGCAAAATGCAGCCGTTCTGAAGTGATGCGTGATCAAATCATTCGTGGTAAAAGATTTTTATTTATATAGGTAGATAACATTTCGTTGCAAACTTTATAGTTGGTAAAAAAATAAATTTTAATGACTCTTTACCGCCAAGCGGCACAGTACAAAGACATTTTTTTTTAAACTGTACTTACATTTAAAAATAAAGTAAAATTAACTTGTAATAAAGTCGCTAGCGATCGTGACGAACGTCCTGACAGGCGGTAATTTAACACGAATATTGAGTATTCGTAAAAGGCAATGCATTTTTACTACATAATGGAGGTGCCACAGATAAGGACGTTGAAGACTGAACCGTTGAAAGCTATAATGAGGTCGAATACTCGAATACACCCTGTCTTTTTAACCGACTTCAAAAAAAGAAGGACTAGGTTCTTAATTCGTCGAAATCTTTTTTTTATGTACCTATGTTCGCCGATTAGGCAGAAACGGTTGAACCGATTTTAATAGACAGAAAGATAGATAACACTTTTATTGCAACAGTTTATATTTCACAAAGCGAAATATAAAGATAATTAGGTAAAATTACGGAGCAAAAACTATTTTGCTCCGTGGGTAAAATTTGTTCTGAGGGTAAAATACACAGTTATGATTTGGCGGTATTATTGATTATGTTAACTACAACGAGGAAGCGCTTGGCCTTAGTCTTATCATCAGTCTATGAAAGTCCTACTGCTGGACAGAGACTTTCTCACATGGACTACAGCACATGGAGAGGTTGTGCCATAATCCACCACGCTCGCCCCATGTGGGTCGGTGGGTTTAATCGACTGCCATCTTACGACAACAACCAGGAGCATCGGCTTAAGTGCCTTCTGAAGCACGGAAGAGCTCAAGATGTTTTTATTCTGGTCACCCATCCAGTGCCTGTCATTGCAAATTTTTTTTTTGAAAAATATTTTCAGTTATGTCGCGGACAGGACCCAGCGACCCGTCTGATATACAAAATAATCATTACCTATCCATAAAATAAAACAAAAATATCGTAACTAGTAAAATATCGTAAAACCAACCTGTATCAAATCTTTTATCGTATTGTTTAAGTTCAAAGATCTTCGATTCCCACTATAAAATTAGTTAGGTACTTACATGAGAACTTATGACTAAGTATAAATATTATTTTAATTAAAAAGCCTAAATATTAACACATGTACAGACAGTAATGTAACTCACAAGCATGATAGTTAACTTTCACAGATTATGCTCATAAAAGCAAATGGGACGTCACTTTACTATTATTATTAAAGTAAAGTTACAGTTTCGTTACGAAAACTGTTCTATTATATAGCAGTGCCGCGATGTTTAAACAAAAATTATTAAGTTGCAATGAGATTAAATCCCACAAGGATACAAATTGTTTTCATCTTTTAAAAACTCAAGCTCCACCGTGCTTCAGAATACACGTAAGGCAGCGTGATGGTTTACGGGTCAATCTCACCATGTGGTTTTGTCCATGTGGAAAGGTTTGACTTTTGTGATTTTCATTTTTCATTTTTCCTATAATCACGACTATTAACCCCGAAGGGTTAGTCAGAGAGGTTTGGGCATGGCAATGAGGGTATCTCCTCTCCTTAATTCACTCAGTTTTATTTGTACTGGCGCCTCGAGACCAACTGTTAGGTTATGCAAGAAGTGCCAGACGTCCCTGCGCCAGTAAACAACTCGCGCAGGAGACCATCTGCGTTAGGTCTTGACGCCAAATCAGTGCCCGCCGAAGCGCGCTCTTCATTCGGTACTCATAAGACTAGTGTCTCGGGAGAGTTTCCCCGTGAAAACGTGTAGTTCACTGCCTATTGTCCAGATTGGTAACCGGAGCTGTCAAGCTCGCTCACTTCTCGTTGCACGAAGGGCACAACTCGCAGTTGCCACTGCTCGGCACACTCGGCGGCTCAGCCACGGCAATGAGGACAGCAAGACTGCAGTCCTCTGCCATAGTCCACTTTTCACTAAATAGCGACTGAGTACATGTGCTCAGTGTGACAGATGGTGAGCCCATCGCCGCTCTATTCTGTTCCGTTAGTCGCCTTTTACGGGAAGGAAAGAGAGGGGGTTCCCTTTACCCAAGGGAGGAGGGGGGGTCGGGTGGTAGTATTCTTTCAACGGTACGCGACACGGTTCTTCTTGAAATGGATACTGTACGTAATATCAACGGTAACGTGAGTAAACAATATTGTAACGGACATTTAGTATCAATATTTTGAGACGTAATCTTTGCGATAATAAATCTTTCTTTTCTTTGCTCGTCGTTGTAAGTTGATAAGAGTGCGTTATCACACCTTTCCCAGGATCACTATCAGCTTATCACACTATCCATCGTCACTCGGACTAATGCTCGCATACCTGCCCGCCTTGATCTATTTGAATATGACAATCAAACAGGCTTAAGTGGACATCTCTAGCAAATATGGTTTCCAATGACAATCCTGAGACTTCACACAGAAGTGAAGCTATCTTTTGTCATTTGAAAATAGTTTTTTTTTGTCTAACGAAAGCTGGACCAGGACAAACGCGGCAAATTCAAAAAAATCATGACTGGGTAACACAGGGTCACCCACACCGCTGCAATTTTCTCAGAAAAATTTCAATTTGAAATACGACATGACACCTCAGATAGACACACATACATAGAGATAAAGTGTTTCCAATCAAATAACTACGAGGTTCACCTTTCGTTGGCCAGACTCTACCAAGCACTTCTTTGGAATAAAAACATGTAGTAACTAAGTTAACATCAATGAAAATGTTAAAGAAAGTCTTTTGAGTGCGCCAGCAAAAATAGATTTTATAGTTGTATGCCTTTTTTGCTTTACGTGCCTTTGGAAGCTCGAAGCAGCTGGAGGTGTTTTTTAATTTGGTCACCCATCTCCTGTTCTGGCATTGGCAAAATTGCTTAACAGGCAAGATCTTTAGCCACTGCGCGATCAAGCTTAGCCTGGCTTCAATTTGATAATTACGTACTAAAAATTAACAAAAAGACTAATGAAGATTATTAATGTGGTTGCACAAACATCTAAGTAGATATAATAAGTATGACGGTAAAATAAAAACGTTCCCTGGAATGAAGAACGCTTTCTTTTGTAACAGATTGGTCGGGATTACCCGACATTAGGGGAACAGACAAAGGAAACGTTTGTATGTGGCTAGTACAAATAGCTATGTGATAGTTTGCTATTAGTAATGTACTCAATTGTCGTTATGTTTTGCCACATTCAATAGGCTTGTATCTCTCGTGCTTCTGGGGCTCGTATGGAGTCCCTATTTTTTTTAAATTAACTGACCAGTTGATAAAAAGACATTAAAATATCATTGAAAAACTTAGGATCATGTTTTTTAGTAAAGAGTAGGCGAAGGAAACGGGCGACATTTTTATCAGATTGACAGTATCTTTGTGGTTTGTGGTGGGAGGGGCTTGAAACCCAGATTTTCTGTAGAGACACGCACACGCTTCTCAGCCGCCTAAATATTGTTCCAAAATATCAGAAGTACTAAGCGTTAAGAAGGAACTATTGCGAAAGGAAGGAGTAAAGTATTGATAACTCTATGTACTTACTACTTAGGATAAAATGTCAATTATTAAAGAATTCAATAATAAATATTTATGAACTAAGGTCTATGTTATTGAGCACAGGTAAAGATATCGTGGTTTAATTTATCTACCATACATATATTCATTTATTTTTAAAGGTGTTAAGAATATTACAGAACGGGTTAGTATCACGGGCGAGTCGCACTTTCAGCGAAAATGGGGGCCCTACTGGAGCGAACGAAAAAACATTTTCAATGTTAAAACATCCTTGACTGTATGCATTTTCTATACGTAACGTTTACAATAACAACATCGTGTTATCTCCCTTCACTGTCCGTGCTGCGTCTCGCGACCTTACCGGGCCTGTGATAGACAGCACGTTTCTCGTCACTTAAGCCCGTCTCCCGCACCCAGCTAAGCCGAGATGACGCGGATAGCCAGCCACAATGTATATTTACAATAATTATACCGATTACATCGTCGGGTCAGGTTGCGATTGACGGCCGATGCGCCGATAAAACTGAGCTATCACTCGGCCCACATCTAATACAATGGATAGGCGGTAGGGCTGTCAACGATTCGGTGTCAAGTAGGAAGGAACACAGTTTTCTCTCATAGGTTTATAAAAATAATAGATGCATTAGGATAAAATGTTAACTAAAAAAAAATGAACCAGTCTCAGGAAATCTCGAATGGAATGAGACTGGTTGATTTTTTTTCTAGTAAACATTTTATCTAGACTATATAGCATTGTGAATGCAAAATTTCAATAATAAAATTAGATCATTATTTATTAATAGCCCATGAGTCATGCATGACGTATGAGATAAAGTAAAGTAGACATTTATTGACAATCTCATACTGTACCTATATTCACAAAGATAAAACACACAAAAAAATAATGAAAAAGTACTGACAGTAAAAAAATAAAAGAAAAAAAGTAGTAAAATATAAGTGTATTGTGTGAGGGGGTTGTTGTACATTCGCCACAAAGTTAGTTTCCCACGTTTTTGTAACTCCATTCATTGAAAGTAGATTCGCCACAAGTCTTCATAGTACATCATTTTTGCATAAAGTACCGATAGCAAGAAAAGTTCGTTTTGTGCACTCGTAATGAAAGGTAGTTATTTTATTCTAAAATTATTATTAAAAAATTATTATAAAACATTGTTCTTACTTCACTTATTGTTTGATTTTTCTGCTGTCTGTGTCGAAAATAAGAGTGTGGCGAATTTACACATACTTTTTTCTGTGGAAAACTAACTTTGTGGCGAATGTACAACAACCCCCTCACACAATACACGTGTACAATAACCCGTGTGAGGGTTACCGGGTACCGTTTGTAAATATAAAAATACTTGTATTCAATGGATGTGCACATACATCTCGCGCCGTTTTCTAGAGGTGATGGCAGAGACCACAGCTATCTGCTTAATTTTGGTAAAATACAATAAAACTTAAGGCAAAGCGCAGTTGCAGTAGGACTGGCTAGGGTAAGTATCTTATTTCTATGCAATGCGAGTGTTCTAAGTGTTATATATAAACAAGTGACTCTCTTGCGGTTAATGGGCTTGAGCAATTTTTTTTTTACTCTACTTTCTACTGTTTGAAATTATACATGTAATGAACTTGGAGTTAATTCATAACCTGTCAACTGCTGCAAATCGAGACACAGTAAGTGATTCAATTGTGTAGGTTTTCTCACAGACGAGAAGATAATAAAGAATTAAAGTAGTAAGTAGTGCAGTATTTGGAATTGTAATACTAATTGAGAATATACCTTACTATTTTACTTATGTAATGTAGTTAAAAATAAAAGTTGACAGCCCTAACTACAATGTACGACAGTAGGCAACTGATTGATTCATGTTTTCATTTGTATCCGCTCGTCTCTAAATCGAGTACGTTTCATGTTACACGTGCATAATGTAAAAGTGAAATTGAAATGAATACTTACGAGTTACGAAGCAGTAGTTTGTAATGTTTTTTGAGCTGTTGCATTGGTTGTACTTACCTGTAACAAAATAATATTTATTAATAAAAAGGTCATTGTTTTACGAATGGAATATTTTCGGAGATCCTGGGTTCAATTTCCAGAATTAGTAGAACGTTTTCAGCTTTTTTCGGGATGGAAACACCAAGCCGCATTTAGTAAACGTAATGATTAGCCCAATACCTATCAATTGTAAAAGTAAAAGCCTTTTATAAGACAACATCATAACTTTATAACTAGTATTATTATAATTTAACTTTAATACGTTTAATAACAGAGCAAAAATTAATGGAAATGTTAAAGAATACAGTTCCGTTTTCATCCTTTATACCCAAATAAATCGTGATTTGAAAGCATTATGGATTGAACCTATAGACGAGCGATCAATCGCTATTTCTCAAAAACAAACACAATAATCAATATTTAATAGCGACAACGCTCCGAATTTATCATCCATCCCCCTTCCACTTTCCATAAAGCCATCGAGCTGTCTCTATCTAACACCCCACGCTCAATACGTCGGAAATTCTATAGAATATAATCCCTAAACCATTGTATGGCCAAACACGTGTGTCGCGAAACTTTAGCTAATTCCACTTAATAGCCCCCTTTTGAAGACAAAGCAAACAGAACTCTGCAGTATTGAGGATAAAATATGGTTTAAGTTTGTGAATAAACAAAGCTTTAGTGAATGAATCAAAACGTTTGGAAAACGGCGAAAGAAATTAGTGGCACCGCCATTGTTCGGCTGTTTGAACTTTTGCACGGGCTTTGCAATGAGTTGTCCTGTTCAAATAAATTGATATTGACCGGTAGGAGTGTATTAAAACTAATTTGTTTTGTATTTAAAAGAATATTGTTGGATCTTTGTTTCGTTGTAGTAAATTAAAGTAAGTATAAGCCAGTATATCACTGAACTTGGTCACTGAAAAATGTGATGGCAACTCGTTTGATTTCGTCCCAGTTGCGTTTCGCACTTGTGGTATTATTATTGAATTTCAGTTATGTTTGGTCACATTTTTTGCTTTCCTTGTCAGTTTATTGAATTTGTCGTTGTGTTTGGTCCCCATGTATACTTATGTCGTTCGAAGTATCGTCAGCAAAGAAAGACAATTTACAAAGAAAAAACATACTTCCTAGCAGTACAATTTGGATTTGTGACGAAACACAACTAGAATTATTATTAAATATTACGGTATGACGAAAACCAACTGGTTGTATGGAATATTTAAAATGTGACGAAATCAAACGAAGCCCTGAATGCGATCAGCACAAAACAAATGTTTTTTTAATTTGTTTTGTTGATGATACATAGGTACATACATACCTCATATAATCACGATTATCCCCGAAGGGTTAGTCAGAAACTAGGTAATAGACAGCAAAAGCAGTCTTCTACCATAGTCTACTTTTCACCAAATAGCGACGAGCACCGAATATGCTCAGCGTGGCAGGTGGTGAGCCCATCGCCGCTCTATGCTGTTGGAACATCCAATGATGTGCTGTCTTTAGTCCGTTAGTCGCCTTTTACGACACCCAAGGGAATAGAGGGGGTGGTAGTATTCTTTCACCCCCACGCGACACGGTTAATGATGATGATGATGGTGATTATACATAAGTCAAATATACTATCAATTCATTACATACTGAGTGGCACCCTATTGCATCTCATACCCTTTTATTCTAAAACACGTAATAAACTTAGTTTGATTATGCTGTTTCTACCTGCCTTTAGCATCAAAACTTGTGCTAAATATTTGAATAGATTGTGAAGTTTGCCAAAAACGTTCTATTCTGTAATACTAAGTAACAATTTACCTGATCGTTCAATTTCCAATGGCGTAATAAAGAGGATTGGAATAATAAATAGAGTGACACAAATGTTAATGTAAAATTAAGTTGTTATTCTTAACGTCTATCGCCGTACCTTTACGTAACAGAAGAAATCAACAGAGACTCCTTGTCCTTACAAAACCTGTCTGGGGGCTCATGCAAGCCTTCTTAGGTCTCTAGGCGTTTGCACGGGCTCGCACAAAGGGCCAAGAGGGCGTACCATCGAACAATACGGCGCATTCAAAGTGAGCCTGGAAAGGGCATGCGTGCCTTCAAATAAAGGCCGGGATCCAACCCGGCTAGCTTTATAAAGGACCGATTTTTTGCCCTATTTGTCGTCAAAATGGCCGCTAAAACAAATAACCGCAAGTATATCGTGTTTGGGATGCTCTTATGCGGCTATTGGAAAGTCATTATAGAGCAGTTTCATTTACAGCAGCATTTTTGGGTTGGCGTTATTTTCTGCCTTTGATTTTGTGGCAATTTGGGCTGGATATTATTCGCATTAAGTAACTTAACACCTACATAGTAGCTTCTCAATATTTACGTCGCATGAAACATTTTGAGGTTTGATGATTTTATTGAAAACAGATTTTAGATCTTATAACACTTGGCCAAACTTATACCCAGTAGTATTATTTTTATTAGTTTCGCACTTCGCTTTTGAGGGTAGATGCTGATTTAATTCAGAATCCACAGCTAGTCATGCGAACCAAGACTTACAATAGCAGTTTTTCTTAATCCATTATCTTTATAACTGATTGTAAAATTTGGTAACGACATGTTGTTTTGTAAATGTCGTTACTTCTATATTATTTTAAAGCTGTAGAGTTTCTTGCGCCCGTTCTTGTCCACAGCTAAAAGACTTCCTGAATGGGTGTTCATCCCTCCAAATAAATTTAAACGATTCAAAGTGCTTATTTTAAGTTTATTGAATAAATAAATTTTGAGTTTGAGTTGCCAGACCGAGAGAAATACATAACTCCACTGGAAGTGGAACCTGAAACTTCTTGGTTAAGAGTCCCGCTTACCACTGGACCGGACTGGACAGAGATGGTCAAAAACAAATTGTTTGCTCATTGAATGACCTTCGTAACTTAATTTAGATACATGTTACTGAGTGACTAAAATTAAAGGAGCTGTTGTTCATAGGTTACTGTAATAAGAACTACTTACCTTTTTATTTATAAAGATACCGCGACTACGTCTGCGTGGACCCCGTACCCCGTGATGAGTTTACAAAAAAATATTTCATACGAACCTTGTCCTGATAACTACAAAAACAACAAAAAAAAAAGAATTAGCCAAAAAGGGGCAGCCGGTCTGAAGTGATGCACGTATAAACATTTCAGCAATTGATTTTTATTAATAAAGATATCTAGTGTAAGTGAAGGAGAGCATAAAGTTATATTTTTAACCGCCTCTGTGGTCTAGTAGCTAAGCTACCGCTTTCAGACCCAGAGGTCCCGGGTTCGATTCCCAGCGGGGGGTACATCTTTGTGTGCTCGGTTTGGATGATGGTAGGGCTGTTAAATCCGCCTGGCTAGCTACCACCATCTTATCTAAGTCTGTCGCCATAACAACGATGTTTATAGCATTGTTGTGTTGTGTTATAGCCAGTTCCTCAGTGGTTGAGGGTTCCGGGTAAAGCGCGCTTCCACCTTCGGCCTTATCGTCACTTACCATCAGGTGAGATAAAGGCCAAGCGCTTACCCGTTGCCAATTAAAAAAAAATAGGATAACATGCCCAGTCTCCGGCCTCTTAAGCGCTCAGCTGAGTTAATTCACTTATATACAACTGATTTAGAGGATTCAGTATATAAATATATTTTTTTTATGCCAGAAATATGTTCAAGATTAATTTTTAAACTGATATAATATACAAAGACTGCCAGTTTTTATATAAATAAAAGATTTTCAGAAAAGTACGTTTTTGCCAGTGTCCGGCCACACTAATCTAGTGACCGACCACTGGCTACCCTGTGTTCGGCCACCTAAATATAAACCTACAGTTATTGAATGGATAATAAACTCTTAAGTAAATGAATAAGGATTATGATTGATGATCCCACAATCTAAGGATTTTTGACAACTAATGTGCTACGGATTTACTTGCGGATTTTATGAACCGCAAATCTTTATTTATAAAGACGTATGAAAAATAAAAAGTAAGTATTTAAATACAAAACATTTATTCAGTAAATATTGACGTAATAATAATTTTAATTAAACTATTTATTTTAATGGATTTTTCTTTGCAACCAGCACTAATCATTAAATTAAATCCTTTTTTTTCTAAATATGAATTGCAAATAAATAACAAAACGTAATACTTATAAAAGTGCAAATAGAATAATAAAACTCTTACTAATAATAAAACGTTACTAAATATTATTAAACAGACAATTTTTTTATTAGTAGATAATGGCCGAATACTGATACCATAGCCAGTGTCCGGCCGCTGAATCATTTTAAGGGCCGGCTATCCGGTCATAGCTACCAGTATTCCGGCCATTCTATTCTCATACGATTAATAAAAATTATACATAAATAATTTTACCTATAATTTTTATCTCTGCTGATATCGGCCATAACTAAGGTTTAATGCTAAGGCCTGTCACTACTAACATTACTTATACTTCACAACACCCTAGGTATTATTAAATACGTAAAAATCATGGTACCGTTATTGCTAGTGTCCGGTCGGGGTGGGCCGGACACTGGAAATAGCCATTTTCTGTTCCAGACCACCGGCCCCCATCTTTTTTAAATAACGGGCGTTGAAAAGTCATATTTAACAACTAAATCGTGTATATAGACATACCTACGTGTTATAAAATATAAAACTTTATTGGTATTATAACAAAATATACATGAACTAACCAGTTGAAAACACCTCTGCACTAATCTTTTTATTAAGTTGTGGTTAAATTGTGACGCGTGCACTGACCTCCACTTTTAGATGACAACTAAACGTAGAAAATTTAGCTAGCCGTAGATGTCGCTGTGTCTATGTTGTAGGTAATTCAAAACACTTTTTAAGAGAATTGATTTTAGGTTCAAATTCATTTAACTATTCTTATTTTATTTAAAAATCATGTCGCACGGCCGGGCACTGGAGGGGGCCGGCACACTGGGCATGTTACCCTACTTACTTGAAGAGTTTAGCTTGCACTCTCATTAATTAAAATCTTTGTTCTTTGTGCTTCAATAAACTGACCATAGCAATAAAATGCGCATTCACATAAAGCAGCGGTTCATAGCTCTTTCAGCAGAACCTGTAGCTTTCCTCATCATTATGACCCTTAGCCGTTCCACAGCTGGTCAAAACCTCCCCACTATGAAAATTAGCACAGCACATGTGAAGATTGAACCACTTGTCACTCTGGCCCAATGCTGGTTGATAAAGTTTAACGACCTACCATCATACAGATCCAAAACGGTTATAACGTTATATAATATGATCACCCATCCTGTGACCCGCCATTGCGAAAGTCGCTTAACTTTCGAAATCATATCCCTCCAGTAGTGACAATAACGATGATATATACAGGGCGCAGTCAGAATAATCGCTGCAGTTACCGTTACCAGTTGCGAGAACTCGAAATCGCGATAATCGATTATAAATCATATCGGACGTCATTACTGGTAGGAACTCCTGGTGCCGTCAATTAAGCTAAATTATGTGGGCAACACTTCTCCGCTGATTAATAAAAAATAATGGATGTCAAATAGTTGATAAAAAAGTAATCAGATTACTTAAATTTTTCATCATTTAGAATACATAAATGTTGAATCATGATTTTATAAATAGGTAGTCGTACAGATTTTTTAATACTATCGGGTTCTATTCGGTATTTTTTTTATTACAATTTACCCTTCGTATAATGAACTCAAAAATTATTTCATAATGTACCTACCTATAAAAATATTTTATTTTTCAAGTACAAACATTTTGTAAGCTTGTGGCACATCCATAAAACGAACACAATGCAACAATTTAAAAGTAGGATCGCCGTTATCGACGCCATCTTTATTTACGCAAACACGGCATTGTTAAGAGGACATTCGCTTGATTTAACATTTCAGCTTTCCCGAATTATTTGGGCGATGGCGGTGATAGTTTCACCGCCTTGCCCTTATTACATTTGAGAGGATTATTACAATGGACATTCGGCGTTGAACGAAAAACGTGATGATAAGTTACGCGGCTTCGAGAAATTATTGCGAGAGTTCTGTAATGAGAGTTTCCAGAAATCAGTGGTAATAATGAATCATTGCAGTGTTGTTGGAAAACGATATATAGATTTTTTTTAATGGTTTATGGTTTGGTAAGGTTTGCTCATTTCAAAGTTAGGAAAAGATACTGTAGAAAAAGAAGACTGCTGTCTTTTTCTAAGTTTGGTATGACTAGATGATGATGCTACTTGGTAGATGAGGAACGGTATCTTTCTTTTTAATAGCGCTTGCGACACCGGAGGTATTACTTGCCCGACGATCTTTCAAAACTAGCAAACCTAGGAATCGCCTACCACTTTACATGTAAGTGAGGTTTAATAGAGTTATTATTATTAATAATAGCACGTATGATGTCATTAAACATCTATCCAACCCAATGGTCCCAAGTTAACAGTAAACACAAATCCACACATTAATGTGTTTAATGCAAAACGCAAATTATGTTCAATTGCTGTGTAATTGATATTTTCCTAGTCGACTTGTGATTGATCATACATGTATAATTCCATGTGTATAAACGTGCTGCTTCCGATTAGTCGTCATATCGGTAAACGCCAATGATATCTTGTTATTTTTAATTCAACGCTTTAATGTTTTTTGTGTCTAAATTTTTTATTATATCATTCTTAATATCATTATAAACATCACTCATCATGTCTATACACACTTTAGCTACTGGTGGTACTACCTATTCCTACCATGATAGTATTTATTACTTTTTAAAGACATACGTGATTGTAAAAAAATAAGTTAAGGAATTTAAAAACAATGTAATTTTAAAATTCCGGAACATAGGTACATTAGCAAATTAAAGTACGCAATTTAAAGTACTTGTTGATTTTCTCATTTATTTTATTAATTATCTCAAGGAATCGACTCAACACGATTCTACTTTACTCGTACTTACTTACAAAACTTTTAAGCTAACACAATAGCAGTAATTTTCACCCATTTCTAATTTTAAACCTGACAATAATTTCATAAGCAAAATCGTTGCTAGTAAACCCACCGAAATTTCCATAGAGTTTAACAACGTACAAGTTTCAGGGACATATTTGCAATCGAATCTGTGTATTCAATGGGCTGCTATACATGTATCTATTTGTCACAACAGCAAACCATGATTAATGTGTACAACTTAAGCTTTTCACACACATAACTCTATTAATCTCACCAGAACACAGTAAACACTACAAGATGACAATTTCTATTTGCTTACATGGTCCGTAGTGGTGGTTTGGAAGAGAAGTTCTAGGTGAGTACCTACTAATTATGTTTAAGTTGTTAGGAAATCTAAGTGAATTTGAAAGATATATTATCTTTGAAAAGTTACTTAGCAGACTTAAGACATTAATATCTTTCAAAATAACGTAACGCGACTTTTTTTAAATGCTATGTAAAAATTTCTCAAATGCACTATGAAATATAACAATTTTTACGTTTTATATGTACTATTTACTAGCGGCCCGCCCGCGTCTTCGTCTGCGTGAGAAACCTGTATCACGTGACGAATTTCTAAAATAAATACATATTTCACACAAATCTAGTCCTAACAGTTAAAAACACGACAAAAAAAGGATTAGCTAAATTGCTAATCAAAAAAACTCTACGTCCAAATCATAGTACACAACAAGTTTTTTCATTAGCTAGAAAATCGCACCTTTATTCGCACTCTACAAGATAAGTAAGACAAGTCAATTTCAAAGATTTTTTATAGAAACTTCCCCTAAATAACAGCAATATTTAGCAGTGTGTGTAGCAGCATGAATACTCATAATAAGGTCGCAGGTTCAAGTCCCGTAAAAGGTATGCCCTGTTGAAGTGCCGATCACGAACATTGGTACTTGTGTCATAGGTGCCTTTGCTTTAGTGTAGGAACAAGAATCTATAATCGACAATTTATAAAGCCTTTAGAGACCAAACGGTGACAGTGGGATCATTGTGAAATATTCGATCACAATTATTATGAAAGTAGTGTTAGAACTTTGAAGTCTTTTTTTGTTCTGCTTTTTTTTCTGTCTAGCTGCCTAACTTTCAGTGGCATGGACTAAGTTTTTAATAACTTTGTCCGTATGTTAAACGAGTCGCGTAGCGGTGAAAGAGTGTCGTAAAAGGCGACTAATGGACTAAAGACTGCACATACATTCAACAGCATAGAGCGGCGATAGGCTCACCTCACCCACCTGTCACGCTGAGCACATGTGCAGTCGCTGTTTGGTGAAAAGTGGACTATGGCAGAGGACTGCTTTTGCGGTCCTCATTGCCTGGTCTCTGACCAACCCTTCTGGGATAATAGTCGTGATGTATCTAAGTATGAACCTAATTAACCCACCAACCCGCATTGGGCCAGCGTGGTGGGTTATGGCCCAATATCCCAACGTGCTATTGTCCACGTGGGAGGCCTGTGCCCAGCAGTGGGACGTTTATAGGCTGATGATGATGATGATGATGTAAGTATGTATGAGTCCAATTACTATTATGATGAATAATTTCATAATATACAAATGTGGTACTCGTATGTGGTGCACAATGTAAAACATTCCATTATAAACACAATGATAAGTACCCGAGAAGTATAATTAACAAAATAAGTTTTAATTAACCGTGCCACACAAAACCTTCTAAATCAGATTCTACGAGTAGGTATTTTTAATTGCAAAGGTCCCACAAGAGAACCCAGATTCATTACTCAACTGTACGTTATTTTGTTTATTTAAACTGTGCCTTCTGAAGCTTTAAATGTAATTTATCATGTCAAACGTGTACTGGGGAGTAACGGGAAACAACGGAATGGTAAATGTGTGTCTGTTGCTTTGTTATAAAATTCTGAGTTCTAGTCCGGAATCTAAATATTCTCTTTACGGTGTATGGGACAGACTTACATTAAAAAAACATTCTCCTTAGCATGCCCACCAAGTCTAAGTAGTAAGTAGTGATATCGTGTTCTGTATCATAAAGACCTTGCGAACATAATAATTATAATAATATAATTTGTATGTAGTGTCAATCCATAATTACCAAAAATGCTTAGTCTCGTCATGCTGTTTAAAAACCTCATGCTGTTTAACTTATCCAATTAATAGTTTATAATAATTTAGTTTAAAAAGAAAGGTAAAATTACCTTATATTGCGTGCGGTTAACGCCAAAAGCCAGAGTATAGTAGCTTAACAGTGTAGTATCGTTTAGTTACAATTTTTGTAGAAATCAACAAGCGCCACCCATTCTTTAGCTTCTCAGACAGACACAGACACAGTCCTATAAGTGTTCAGTGCCTCTCGCCGCAGACCATAAACAGAACATTCTAATTCGCACTTCTTTTCATGCTCTGCCATTATACACGGATTGGCATTGCATTCACAGATACGTGCATGATCAGCATAGATTTGCGCTTTCTTTTATTGGGCTGTAATGATATACTGGTCGGCTGTTTTGCGGGACGTCGCCGGTCGTTTGGCCCGTGGTGAAAACTGCCCGCTCCCAATAATCTGTGCATGATCTCTGTTATGTGCTGCAACTCTCATGTGGTCTAAAGTACAAGCTTTAGAGGGTGTAAAGAATTTGTGAAGATTTGTATAAGACAATGCACTTGTAAATACTGTAGATAATGCGGGGAAACAGTTACAAACACTTTTATAATAGTCATCAGCATAGAAAAGTTTTACTGATGTGCTCAAGATTTTCCTAGTAGAGATTTCAGGTCACTACCCAAAACACTCAACCAATGTGAGTTGTAGGGGTAATGTAAAGTTTAAAACATTTACAAACGGATCTAGACTCATAAACCGCACTTTCAGGGATACATATTGTACTCGCTTTGGTGGGAGAAAACATTTTTGGTGTTCTTGATTAGTATTTTAATAATCTAAATTACGAGATTCCGTCGTCTGATATCTAATTCTTGTCACTTGCACCACAAGGAGGCACAGGGCAAATATCATGTCAGCCGGCGAACGTGCCCGCAGATAACTAGCCCGTACGTGACTGCGGCCGCAGATAGACGCAAATTAGCGTTACACCACCGCAACTTATATTATTAGATAACTTTTATGTGGGGACACTTTTTACCGTTGCCGTTTTGGCAATATTCTTAGAGCTGCATTAAACAACATATAACAGTGACGTTTAGTAAATGAATGAACAAACAGCAGTAAAAAGAGTAAAGTTGTAGACAAAAAACAATAACTAAAAGAAATGATATACCAAAATTTACATTAACTCGGCAAACAGAGAGAGGCATTATGTTCAGCTGTAGGTTAAGAAAGGCTGAATTGATGATCAAATGCTGAATGATGATGCAATGATGACAGCAATAATTAATTACAGGGTTATGTGGTCGGTGTTTACAATAATAAAACGAAGCGGATAGCATAATGCTACAACGCGACGTAGAATGCGATGAAGCGCTGATATTCTGAAAGATTTTTCTTCGTTTTAGCCCATGATTTTAAAAAAGGTACTCGTGTACAAAAGTTTATATCGTTAATAAAACAAATGTATGAATTTAAAAAACTAGGGACATCAATCAAAGGCATTTTTCTAAAGCGAAGCGGCATTTTTCTTTTTCTAAAACCCGATTTGCTTGAAAGGTTTAGGAGGTAGATGTACGGTTAAAGAATACATTTGTTATGTCTTTTTTCTATTATTGGTTTATGCTGGTCGTGAAGTTTGTCTCGTAAGACTTCAAAATGATATGTTACAGTAAGTAATAAAACTCTCTTTTTTTGCTATAATTGTCTAGTTTTTGTTTTATTTCACTTTATTGGCGGGTAGTTGCCAAGTTAACTGCAAATTTTCATAGCTCTGATTATTTTTCATTATAAAAATACTTAAACTAAATTATTTACTATTAATTATATGCAATTATATTAGGCATAAGTAGTACTACTCGCCTGCAGTATTTACTCTCCTTTGTCCCATCTCCAACATCACAAGACACCATCACCACACCATGGACCACTCACAGTTGGAGGCGAATCTGAATGGAATGGCGAAAATGTTCGAAGAAAAGATGGCCGAGTTCCAGGCTGAGCTGAACCAAGCTACAGGATCACGTAAGGGCCCTAATTCCATTGCAACACTCAACACTGAATTTGTCAACTTCAAGTCGTTTGTTTGCAACGGCCTTGCTGTGCTTCGTGCTGAAGTAGATACCCTTTATTCTCGCATGGATCGGGTAGAAATGCGTTTTCGTCGCAAAATGCTTCTAATACACGGCATCCCTGAACGAAAGGGCGAAGACACGTGCGCTACGGTGGTCTCCAGTTTGGCGGCAAAGTGTAAAGTGCAAAGTTTTACTGTAAGCAGCATCTCAGCTAGTTATCGGATGGGCAAACAAGGCAACAACAAGCCCCGTCCTATCGTGGTAAAGTTCGCTGACCCATCTGTGCGCACCGCTTTGTGGAAGAACAAAGTTGCTCTAAAGGGGTCTAAGGTAACCCTCTCCGAGTTCCTGACAAAGTCGCGGCATAGTGTTTTCATGGCAGCCAGGGATAAGTTTGGCATCACTAATTGCTGGACTATGGACGGCATTATCAACATCAAGACTCCTGATGGCCGAAGACATAAGGTGGAATCTGTGCGGGAACTCCGCGCTATCACCGCAAACACCGCGGCTGCCAAAGCATAACACCAACGCTAACATTTACACGGTATGCGCGTCACGGTTTCGTATTCGTAGTTTTTACCCACTTTTTTCTCTTAAATCATTAATTTTTTATCTTGTTTGAACTACGCAATGCACTCTCTTTCAATATGTAATAATTTTAACTTTAATACCCTTAACTTCATGAATATTCATGATTGTCATTTGTTTGTACTTTTTTAACCTGTTATTTTGCCGGCTGTCATCTCATTTAACTCAGTTTGACACTGACGTGTTTCTTTGTGCGTTCGGAAACGTGATTTAAACGTTGTATCCGTTTTGTTTGTTGTAGTAAATTTTGTTTTGTTTAAGTTAATCTAATTCGTTTATTGTCGTGCGTACGTTCGTTGTTACTAGCTTGTAAAAAATATTCTCAATTACTTTACTCTTTACTGTATTTTGGTCCTTAGAGAAAAACAGTGTTGTGTTTATGTGAATTTAATTAGTTTATTGTCCTGCGTACGTTGTGTTGCTGGATTGTAAAAATATTTTCATTTATTTTAGCTTTTTTTTCTGTTGTTTAGTGTGTCCGATCTATGTCTAGCGTTTTCTTCCATACTGCTAGCGAGTGGTATAGGACAAACTTAAAAACCACATATTAATTGAGTAGCATAGTTATATGTTCATTTATTTTTATTATTTTTATTTATTTAAATAATTATTTATTTTACATTTATTTATGTACAATGTTGCAAACTATTTACAACGATAGCGATGACGCTTTAATTGACGGCTCGGATTTTCTTTCAGCATCTTCAACCGACTGTAGTTTCCATAGCGCTACCCAACCCTTGGATTCCCTTATTGAGTCTGAGTTTTCAGCTACTCATAAAAACTTTAACGTGGTCCACATTAATGCTCAAAGTGTCCCTGCCCACTATACTGATTTAGTAGCTACTTTCTCCAATAACCCTAATGTTCATGCTATCTTGATCTCGGAAACGTTCTTAAAACCCTCTCTTCCCTCCGCTTCATACTCCCTTCCTGGATTCCATCTTATCCGAAATGACAGGACTGGCAAGGGCGGCGGAGGTGTAGCCATATACCTCAGAAGTCACTTCCCTTTCAACGTCTTAAATAAGTCCCCTTCTCTGTACTCTCAGTCCTCTGAGCATCTCTTTATTGAAGTCCTCCTTGGCCACCGCAAGCTTCTGTTAGGGGTGTTCTACAGCCCCAATCTCCATATTAATTATTTCTCCAATTTTGAGTCCTTATTAGAAAATCTGGTCCCGACGGTTGATCACGCAATTATAATGGGCGACTTTAACACCTGCTTACTCAAGCACGATTCTCGATCTTCCCGTTTGTGCTCAATTGTTAATTCCCTTAATCTTAGCATACTCCCGTCTTCTTCAACCCATCACTTTCCTGGCTGTCAGCCGTCCTTGTTGGATCTTGCCATTGTTTCCTCCACGGGTCATGTCGGTTCCCACGGACAACTTCCTGCTGAGGCCTTCTCCTATCACGACCTTATCTTCCTCTCCTATAGAATCCGTTGTCCCAAACCTAAGCCCCGGGTGGTCATGCAGCGTAATTTCAAGAATGTTGACGGTGAGCGCTTTATGGCTGATCTTAGGGACATTGACTGGGTTACTGTGCTGGACGCGCCAAACATCGACCTCAAACTTCAAATTTTCAACTCTATCCTTATCCAACTCTTCGACGTTCATGCACCTCTTCGACCCATTCGACTTAGGCACCTTCCAGCTCCTTGGCTGACCGCTGACATCAAAGCTTTGATGGTGAGGCGTAATGCGGCTAAAGTAAAATTTCGAAATAGCCCCTCAGATGAAACCCGCTTTCGTTATAAGCAGCTACGCAATCGCTGTAGCAGGATATGTAGGGATGCGCAGCGTCGTCACATCCACGCGTCGGTCGCAAACGATGACCCTGCGAAAGTGTGGTCTTTCCTTAAATCACTTGGTCTTGGTAAGCCTAAGTCGAATATCCCTCATAACCTGAATCCCGACTCGTTAAACCGGCATTTCGCATCACCCTCCTTCCTTTCCCATACCATTAAACAATCCACGCTGCAATCCCTTTCCTTAACTCCTTCTCTGCAACTTCCTACTTTCTCCTGGAGGCCGGTGTCTGAGAGTGAAGTTGAAAAAAATATCCTTTCTATCAAGTCCAATGCAGAAGGAATGGACGGAGTCAGCCGGCGTATGATTCAGCTTAGCATGGCTGGTATCATTCCAATTCTCTGCCACATCTTCAACTTCTCGCTTAACACCGGAACTTTCCCAAACTGCTGGCGTCAGGCTGTAGTTATCCCTATTCCTAAAACCTCAAATCCTTCTCTTCCCTCTCATTTTCGACCTATTTCCATTCTCCCGTTTCTTTCCAAGGTTCTCGAGCGCCTGGTCCTTCACCAGATCAGTGTGTTTGTTAACGCAAACCATTTACTGAGCCCCTACCAGTCGGGTTTCCGCCCTGGGCACAGCACTGTGACTGCTTTGACGGAGTTGACGGACGATATGCGTGAGGGTATGTCGAATCAACAGCTCACAACTTTGGTTCTTTTAGACTTCAGCAACGCATTCAACACTGTTGATCTCGATATACTCTTGGCAATGCTGACGAGTGTTCTTGGGTCGGTCTCTGTGGTTGAGTGGTTCCGCAGCTATCTTGCGAACCGTAGGCAGTCTGTCCGGATTGATGATAGTCTGTCTGATCCCTGCGACGTTACTGCTGGTGTGCCACAGGGCGGCGTCCTTTCCCCCTTCCTTTTCTCTATCTTTATCAACTTCCTTACTCCTCTCCTGTCATGCCAGTATCACCTTTACGCTGACGACCTACAAATCTACTCCCGTGCTCCCATCGAGGACGTTGACGACATGATTGCTAAACTTAATGTTGACCTTGCGACTATACATGAATGGAGTCGAACCCATGGCCTCTTGGTCAATCCTCACAAGTCGCAGGCGATCATTATTGGTGGGTCGAAGCAGATTGCGTCTCAAGCACGTCAATGTTCCCCCACTCCTATTAAATTCTGTTCCCCTTCCCTTCAGTGATGTTGTCAAGAGCCTTGGTGTTCTCTTCGACCGTACGTTGTCCTGGGCGCCTAATATTGCAGAGGTTAGTAGGAAGATGTTTGCCGCCGCTGGTTCGTTGCGGAGATGGAGAAATCTGCTTCCTGTGAGGACAAAGATCGAGCTTGCGCAATCTCTCCTCTTGCCAATTCTGGACTACGCTGATGTCTGCTCCATTGACCTCAATGAGGTTTTTTTGGATAAGCTGCAGCGACTACAGAATCTGTGCATAAGGTTTATATATGGCCTGCGCAAGTTCGATCATGTGTCTGAATATAGGACAGAACTCGGGTGGCTTCCTATCAGACTGCGACGCGAGGAGCATGTTCTGGTGCTCTTGTATAACGTGCTGTATGACCCTCGCACCCCTCCTTACCTTAAGGAACGTTTCCAATTTCTTGGTACGGATCACAAGCGTGAACTCAGGTCTAAGGCTGACAACTTTCTGAAACAGCGCCTGACTCGCTCTGAATACTTCAGAGACTCCTTCTCGGTTAAGGCTGTCAGCCTATGGAACAAACTCCCATCTGAAGTTCGTCACTCGAAGTCACTTGCTTCTTTCAAAGCCAAACTGCATTCGCATCTTTTGGCTAGGTCTAGTCTAGGCTAGGTATGCAACAACCGTTATAATATTTTAAGTATTTTATTATATTACTAGTATAATATATGTATACAAATATATGTTTATCTATATATTTTTATAATATAGGTACCTAGGTATCAGTATTTTATGTTTATCTAATTAATTTTTGAATGATATTAAGTATTTGAATTCTGTTTCTATTTATTTTTTTTTATTTTTATCTCATATTTGCTTCTTCTGGTGCACTGCCTGTCGCTCTTTTTTTTTTGATGTCCTATACCACAAAGGTTGTCTGGAAGAGATCGCTTTAAGCGATAAGACCGCCTTTGCCCACATTAGTTTTTTTTTTCTTTTTTAATGCTTACTGTTTGTACCTTTCTTTATTTTTGTGTGTGCAATAAAGCGTTGTATCTATCTATCTATCTATCTATTTTTCATCTCTATTTCACAACAAGGAAACGCTTGCAAAAATGACCGACCACGGAGTATTTTAGATTCAATATCCTGAACACAACAATGCTACCAATATAAAGCGCATACAACCACCACATAACATACAAATTGACCACTACACATAAAAAGTTTACAGCTTTGATTAGCAGAGTATCCACCTACTTACACATACTCATCCGAATTGGCAAAAATGAAGGCGGACCGAACATCAAAACACCCTCCCAATTTATACTAATGACAGCTGCTACTATAGTTATACGAAACCGAAGCAATCCCGCTAAAATACAGCAGGCAGCGATGAATTCCACGCTGACTGCCACAAAACTCCCCCTCTATATTAGACGCATTATATCCGCTACAGGCTTGTTTGACAATTCTTATTTATGGACGTGTATCAAATGGAGCCCAGCACTTTCTTGTCTGCGGCGTTGTGTAGTTTATTAGGAGAGGCATTTTTTAAATCATTGACGTTGTAAAAGATTGGAGGGAAAGAAAGCCGTCGTTGGTAGGGATGTTGTTTATTAGTCACATTAAATACCCAAAAAGTTACATGTAGCAAAATTACTTCACGTAATTAACCATTTTTGATTGGAAATTGAAAATCGTCATACGGAGTTTCAATTTCGAATGTAATCTCAATATACATAAAAACTCATTTCGAAACGTCATTACTAGTACGTCGTTTTGCCGATAAAGGCATTGTCCAAGTAGGATTGATTAACATGTCGCTGTTGTGCAAACATCGTCATTTTCCTTGATAGACCTTCTGCTACGGAGCGGTAATATCCTATAGATGCTGAAAAGTTTATCAATTTACTAACCAGTGATTACGTCCATGCCAGTGAACTACCCTTTTGTGTTGAAGGTTTTCAGTACAAAGTCTTCAATTGAATAACTGCCGACGCTGATGTGCTTGAGTTATTATTTCATACAATTTAACGTTCGTCTACGGTTTTCATTAATACAATTTATTACAATACTATAGCAATAATTAATAAAACAACACAAGATTTTAATCCTAACTCCTCATTACAAACTGCATTCCTAAGAAGCTAGTACCTGTGGTAGTGTACCTACGAAGGTTGTATTTAATATATTTTATGAGAGTTTAATAAACGACATGCATGTAAATTACAGCACATTTCTGTCATTATTGTATTTAATTGACCGTAATAAATTACCTTTGGCATCGCGAAGCGAATACTTTAACGCGGCTGGTCTCTATGGAGTGGCGCCGACGATGTAGAGTACAGTCGCTTCCTTATATAGAATTTGCATTGGACATTGAGATATAGGTCTACTGACATAGCCCAAAGAATTGCTAAAGTCAAGTGGCAGTAGGTAGGGCATATCGCTTGTTGGGACTGGACAGTTCTTAAGTTTATACTTAAGATTACGGGCGCTATCTGCCGAACCGGAAGACGCAGTGTAGGCAGGCCTCCAACAAGGTGGACTGACGACGATCTGGTAAAGATGGTAGATAGATGCGAGCAGCACAAGACCGAACGTGGTGGAGATCCTTAAGGGAAGGCCTTTATCCAACAGTGGACGTATTCGGCTAATGATGATGATGATTGAGATATAATGAGAAGTTAGCTCGATGGCGCGGAGGCTAAGACGGTTTAAACTACTTTCGCAATGTCCAACCAAATTTAAAAATACGTCACGAGCTCCTTCCGCGCTTCGGAAGACACGTAAAATCGTTGGTCCACAAATCCGCATTAGACAATTGGTTATGTATGACCTAATTCCCATATGCTGTCCAGGTGGGAAGAGTTCTGCCTTATGATTATTAAGTAAAACACTGAAGCATATCATCATCAGCCTTAAACGTATAATGAGCTGAGGTTTTCCTAACAACGAAGGGGAGAACCCCACTTATAACTCCAGAACCGTTGCTGGTATGCGACATTAAGCATTTTTACTAGACGAAAAAAAGAAGGCTTTACTACAAGAACAATAGCACGTTGGGGAGATCGGGACGTAATGCCGGTGGTATATTCTCCAATTTTAAATGCTAACGATCCTGTGGGCCTACTTTCTTTTTCCAAAACGAAATTTCGGCTGATTTTCGTTGGCCTGTTGTAGCGCTTTCCATTATTTTTAAATTTCTAACAATTCTAATAATTAATAATCTAAATACCAAACCTATTTTGTATGGGTTAGTATCAAATTGTCAAAAACGCCAGTGGTCTACCGCATCAACTCACTTAAACATTATTTGGGTAAAGTTGCAGATAGTCGAATACGTATTAATTGTCTATGAAGCAACTCGTCTAAAATCAACCGGACAAATAAGTGGTTTGTCCGACATGGTCTCTTTAGCTACTTGTCATAAAATCATCTAGACGAATTCGCAAATAGGTTAAAAGTAATTAGTCAATACAGCAACTCGTCATAAATGTTATGCAACGTTTAGCACTCAAAAGTGGTTTGTTATCTGGAATTAACAGGCCACTATGAAAGGACACTCGTTGGATTTAAGACGAGTTGCTTCGTAGGCGACCAGCAATTAAGATATTTATGAACGAAAGGAGAATGACCATTTTACTATGGGAGTTAGGCTAGTTTTTTAGCTAGCAGCGTAACACAGCGCTTTAATGAAATAAATAGTAATCAATAGCAGCAATGCTCTGAATTATGAAGAAAAAATTACATTACAATATCATGCGGGAGTTTGAAGCTATCTTCATTTTTAGCTTAAGACTTTTTAAGGTATTTTGAGGTTATGGCAACGTTATCGTATGACTATCAGTTCAGTTCAGCATTTATTTATCACTTGACTCTTAACGCGGCGTTCTATAGAAAACTTATAACTTAAGAGAACACTTTTGATATGTGAATGATTAAGACGCAATAGATATCGAATAGGCTGGTTTGGTCATTCTCCTTTCGGAAGGAATGGAAACCGCTGTAAATAGCAAACGTAAACCGACCTAAATTTCGTTTCGGAGAAAGAGTAGGCTCTC
Source organism: Scoparia ambigualis (assembly GCA_963921215.1). Classification (NCBI taxonomy): domain Eukaryota; kingdom Metazoa; phylum Arthropoda; class Insecta; order Lepidoptera; family Crambidae; genus Scoparia; species Scoparia ambigualis. The sequence continues at coordinate 8,731,692 of OY992509.1, forward strand.
TGGCTTTAGTAAGTGTAAAGCTTCTTTATCAAGAAATATAAAATCAAAATCAAAAACCACATTTTAATTCACACTTACCTACAGTTCAATATTAATTTCTTTTGGTGTTTTAAACTTAAACTATATTAGTCATTATGACGGAACGGGTCCTACTTTCATAATACAAAATAGAACTGCTCTCGTTTATTCTTTATAAATTCTATTCGAGAAATATTTCAAAGAGAAAGTAAACTAGGAATTTTACAATATATGAAACATAAGTTACGCAGTCGTACCAGCAAAAGTGTAGCACAGTGATCAATTCTATTTAAACTGATACGGAGCAAGCGTCGTGGAAAATTAAAAAGGCAATTTCCTTAATGACACCGGCACTAAAGGGTGAACATGGCGAACGGGATAATGACCTTTGTTAACAGCCGACAGTGACAGCCTTTGTGAGAACTCGTCGAAAGAAATGTTTAACATAGACATATCTGTCGATGACAACCGCGTAGCGGTGAAAGAATACTACCACCCCCTCTCTTTTCTTGGGTGTAGTATAAAGCGACTAACGGACTAAAGACTGCGCACATACATCCAACAGCATAGAGCGACGATGGGCTCACCGCCTTTCACGCTGAGCACATGTGCAAACGCTATTTGGTGAAAAGTGGACTATGGTAGAGGACTGCTTTTGCTGTCCTCATTGCCTAGTCTTTGACTAACCCTTAGGGGATAATAGTCGTGATTATAGTATGATGTAATATGTTATCTGTCGATGAACATTCTACTGGTGCAACATTGCGAAGCGTGAACAGACAAACAAAAAGGTATAATTAGCCGCAGTGGAATAGGTGCCACATTTTTTAAAAACATACAAAATAATCACGTCTATTATCCCCGAAGGGGTAGTCAGAGACTAGGCAATGAGGACAGCAAAAGCAGTCCTCTACCATAATCCAATTTTCATCAAATAGCGACTGCACATGTGCTCTGCATGACAGGTGGTGGGCCCGACGCTACTCCATGCTGTTGGATGTATGTGCAAGTTTTTAGTCCGTTAGTCGCCTATCATGTCACCCAAGGGAAGAGAAGGGGTAGTTGTATTATTTTAATGAGTCGCTACGCAATACGGCCCGGTGGAAAAAATCTCCCATAATACTCGGAGGTTTCTTTATAAACTGCTACGTTATTAAAACGTTTTTAAAAACTTAACATCCCAAAATCGTAAAGATTAATGAATAGGTTAAATATGGAGCGAAGCCGCCACACACTGGCTTCATATGTAATAAATACTAACATAACTTTATTAAGTGACTGGTATACTGTCTGTCGTGTTAAATTAAAATTAATTCCACCAAAAGCATAGCCATTGCAAAGCTAATCCGTACATGGTAATTCCAAAACACGATAGAGAATAAACCAACTACCATTTGCATATTTATTCGGCTACCTATTAGGAGAATTATTGAAATACTATGTGTGGGATACATACCTAGTAAGCATATTATTATGTAGTAAATCAGCATTGCTTCCTACACTATGTTGTAGGTGTTTTGAAGGCGGGGGCGCGAAACGTCTGATCGTTTTATTAAGGTTGTTTTATGGTATCTAAAAGGCATTATGCAATAAAAATATAAAGTTATATGTGTAAGAGGCACCTTTATTATATATATATATGGGTAACCTCGAGCTGGTGTGACAGCTTATTGGCTGCGTAGTCGAAAACGATGACTGATAAATAGATTTAATTAAAACATTGCATTATTATATTCCAATTTAGAGCCTTTTTAATATTTTGGTAGGCAAAACCACTCAAAAACTTAAAAATTCAAAATTTTTCATAATAATTCAATTAGCCAATTCTACCATCACCATTGAAAGCTTCGTTCACATTATAAAAAATTGAAAGGAAAAATATTGAAAGGTAAATGAGTTATTAAGAATCAAAATATTTCAAAGGATTTATATAACGAAGCTTAATGATTCGAATAAGAAGGGACACGCAATATATGTGTTCTTCTAAATCACAAGAATTTACATAATAGGAAAGCTTATAACTGCACGTTTCCCAAGACACTAGTCGTTTATATTTATAGCATGTTAGAAACAGCCATATCCAAAGGTCGCGGGTTTGAACCTGTGCGCTACAGCCATTCAATACCCTTGTACAACATCACGTGCCCTTAGGACCACAGACATAGATGGAACCTGTTAATCAGGTACCTTCATAAATTATTACAGGATTGAAGATTTCGTAATTTTTCATTAACCGTGTTGCGTAGCGGTGAAAGAATACTACCACCCCCTCTCTTCCCTTGGGTGTCGTAAAAGGCGACTAACGTACTAAAGACTACACATACATTCAACAGCAAAAGAGCGGCGATGGGCTCACAACCTGTCACGCACATGTGCAGACGCTATTTTGTGAAAAGTAGACTATGGTAGAGGACTTTTGCTGTCCTCATTGCCTAGTATCTGACTAACCCTTCGGAGGTAATAGTCATGATTATGTATGTATTTTCAAAAATTATTACAGGTTTGAAGATTTCGTAACTTTTCATCAATCATTATCATCAGAACACTGCTGCACAAACCTTCCTATACAATAGCACATTGGAAGATTTCACCTTAACCCTTAACTCGCCAGGCTGGTTCAAAGCGGGAAGGTGGGTTTTATCGACTGCCATCTTACGACAATAACCGGGACCAACGTCTTTACGTGACGTTTTCTTCTGAAGCACGGAGGATTTCATTAGAGGTCGACTCACACATATCAGTGAAGTCACAGTTCCGACACAGTACCGGCACAGGGCGAAATATTCTTTCATACATTCTCTATGAATGCACTGAGAGCACTGTGTCCTCACTGACACTGTGGGGATCCGTTCATAGAGAATGTATGAAAGAACATTTCGGCACTGTGCCGGTACTGTGTCGGAATTGTGACTTCACTGATAGTGTGAATCGACCATAAGTCAAAATAAATAAAAAATCGCTGAGTACCTACCTACCAGCACCGCATAAGATATAAGAAAAACTAGTCTAGCTTTTCATACGGTCCACAACTTAAATATAATTTAATTGTATTGTGTTGGATTTAAAAATTGGTATATACCTAAATAGACAATAAGAATAGAACCACTTTGAGCTCGTTTGTAGTTCATATTGGTAGTTTGTAAAAATACAGAAAAAAATTGGTAAGAAGATATACAGCTTCGTTATTGTAACACCTTTTTAATACCGTGTTTGACAATAACCATGAATTATATGTTACTATATAAAACAGTTTTACAACACTTACAAGATAGCGTGAGTAATAATCCCAGAAATAAACTTGTCAAAACCGAAGAATTTTACAAATATCAATAATCAACTAAACGTAAGACAGAAATGTCTCAATTACCGGTACAATATAGTTTCACGGTATAATCCTTCGATTAATTGTCTCCTCCACAACACAAACCATTGGTTAATTTACATTAAAGAAAGCGTTTAATTCGGTTAAGCTCTGCGGTTAATCGCTGGTTTAAACTAACTAAGCTCCTCGTGGTCATTTGTACCCGTCTCTCTAGTAATTAAGTCAGACAAGGCGAGCGTTGTAAACGGTTAACTGCCTTTAAATAGCAGAATAATGAGAAGCGTAACGAGATCTTCAAAGGTTAAGAGTTATGTTTACGCGTTTCTTGTACTTTTAGACGGTTTAAATTAATTATGTTAATTAAATTGTCGTTGACGGGTTCACCGTTATTGTTGTGAGAAAGCTAAGGCTGTCTTAGAGACTCACATAGTAATAGATTCTTCCAGCTCCCGCCGAGGGCGCGGAGGCAGCGGTGGAGGCGCGGCGCTGGCGCGGGCGGCGCGCGCGGCAACGGCATCCTGACGTCACCTTCAGAAGAACTCCTAGCCATCAACGATCCCCTATCCCGAGACAACGATCTACGTCTCCCGAACGGGGCGCCTCTCACTGTAGCGAAGTTCTCCTCGCAAGTAACACTGAAGGTGTCCAACGGTATCCCTTCAGGTTCTTCTCGTCTGCTCCTAACAGAGAAAGTCCTTCGAAATCCATTAGCTAGACCCTCCATGGTCTTTCTTTTAGGCTTAGGAAGTTCTTCTGAACCTAAAATTGTTATGTCGTCGAAATGCTGCGGCTCGTACGACCTGTAAGTCCTTGTTTGTTCTATTCCAGATAGGTCTTCAACGCCACCATGGCGGTATCGGAGTGGCTTGTTCCTGTCAAGGTTGCCGAGCTCATCATAGCTGCGGTAAGTGGAGGCAGCTCTACGAGGAGCTGGTGGCCTTCCAGCACGATCTATCGTCATTTTAAAGTGAGGCCGAAGGCTTAGCGAAAACCTGATGAAGAAACAATGCAGTTAAGCTTTCGTTGAGATCATGGAGACAGATCATCTTGGCTTGCACTGCTTAATACCTAAACGTTTAAATGTAAATTAAAACTTTAAATTAACAGGAGTGGACTGCTATTTACTTTGACGAAGACCCCATCATGGTTACAGTTGTGCGCAGTACTTTTGTTAAACTAAAGTCTCTTTATTACAAGCTTTTTTGTAACTAAAACGAAATTCATCGAAAAAGCGGAACAGTTTGAGCAGTAATTTGTCAAAAAAAGCGCCGACAAAAAAGTTTGGATATAATAAATTTCCCTAGCCACCTTTCCTTGCGTACCTTGGAGCGGAATTTATGTGTGACCAACAACAGTTACTTCGATGTTATAGTTGCATGTGCGACAACCGTTTAGCATAACAATATCGTGACTAGGAGAAGTTCTGGAGTTACATCGTAATAAAATTTGTTTACCATCCCTGAAAGCGCCGATAAGGCAAATAAATCTATCGATCTGTTCAAGTAAACTTGTCAAGTCAAACGAATATTTCAATTACAACTTTCATTGTTGATGTATGTTAATATAATTTCCCTGGAAATGTTGCAAGAATAATTAGTGAATTGAAGTTGAAGTGAATAATTGTGTCTCAGACACAATTTCAAGTTTTTGCGAACTTTAACTGTATTTGGGGAGATGCTCGACCTGCTACTCAAGTGGCTAATTGTGACCAGACAATTACTGGCAATTCCACTCGCCTGCCTACTTGTCCAGACCACTCGAAACAGATCCGCTTAGCGGCGGAATTCGTACAATTATCGGATTAAGCATGGCTTCCTGTGCTTCCAATTGTAAGGAGCATCCTTTTTTCGTGAGCTTGTTAGCTCTCAATAAAGTGAAAGTCAACACGTATTGATTAGAACGTATATCGCTATCGGCGTTCAGAAAGTCTGCTAGTAAATAAGTAGGTGATGCGTTTTGAAATGAACAAAACGTAGCTGAAGAAAGTGTTCGCTTTGTAACATTTCAATTGATTCTTTTATCTGGCGACACGCTCTCTGTCGTGGTTTTGCGACGGGCGAAACGTAAATTGAAACACACTAAGTGACACTTTTGTCTCCGATAAAAAGCGTAATCGATCTTGGAAGGCGCAAAAAGTATCTTACTCAATGACGGAGTACTGGCTGTGAAAATTTTATTTTGAATTTGTAAAACTTCACTCAATTACTTTAAAAACTGCACAAATCATCAATTACCAGTACTATTTTGTATTTTGACACATGTTTTTAATTAATAAAAAAAATAATGTTTTTAATTAATAGAAAGACGTTCGATATGAGTTCAAAATGGGTGGGTTCGGGCATTCACGAGCCACCGCGGCGCGACGCCACGGCCCAGAGCGGTGGATTTTGGGGCGAAAGAAAATCCAGAGTTTTACATCAGTCCAACGGGTTTCACACTCATGATCAAACTTTGGATGTATATATATATCACGCGCGCCATTTGACGCGATGGCGCGACCGTGTATGCCCACCTTTAGTTGTCTGGCAATCTGGGCCAGGTGCCATTTCCAGTTGAGCTACCGTGGACTTATCCATCCCGCCAAAATTATTATTTACTTTTTTCCTTTGAAAAACCAAAGTCGCCCATTCAATGTCAACAAACTAAATACTTCATCAAAATCGGATCTTAATATTTTTACTAACATTTAAGATCAGTTAAAAAATAGGCAAATTATAATTCAATTTGTAATTTGTTCGCAAATAAATTAGCTGCAAAATTATTTATAACATTATGTTTAACTTTGGTTATTGAAATGCAAAATAAGAGATATTTATTGGGAGCAAAGTTTTAAAGATGCTCATTTCAAAATTCAATGTTTGACAATATGAGTTCAAAGTTAACGCACATCACGCAAGATGACGAACCAAAGGCTTTCGAATGTTTTATCATTCGAGATAGAGGTTTACTATTAATACAATGCATACATATTTCAGAGCACTTGGTTTCATTTTGTAATATCCAAATAGTCATAATAAGTAAATCTAGTTTTTTTTTTCCGACTTTTATTTACGAAAGTCGTTTAACACAAACTTGTTAGAGTTATGTTAACTCCAAAATAAATTAGTTTAGAACATAAGTGAACAACCACTATCAAAGGATTAAAGTACCCGTATTGGCGCTCACCATCACTGCTGGGCGGAGGCATTTACACGTGGAAGCACTTGGACAGATAAAACATGCTCTGCTAAAATTAGACCCACGAAAGAACAACTCGAGATTCAAGACAAACTATATAAAGGACGCCCTAAAATTGTAACTGATGTTTTTAAACAGGAAACAGCTAATGGTTTCGGTTTCTAATAAACGTTATTCTTTGATAGTGCTCATTTGTTGTTGTTGGAACACGCTCAAGAGTAAATAAAGGGTTATGATATGTTTCGTTTATGTAAGCATTCGTTTCGAATAAAACGGCGCGTCTCGTGACATTTAAAAGACTATCTATATTTATAGAAATTGTATAAATCAGATTCACTTTACTGGAAACCAATACCTAGCCTTGTTTTAAATCAAAATAAATGTAGGCGCACTTCTTATATGTTTTTGCATTAATATAAAATTGTTTCTTAGAACACTCCTTTATAAATCGATTCAGAATAATATGAACATAAAGATTTCGCAACAGAATCAATCCGAAATCACGATCTTTATGTAATGTGATGCATGTGTTGGGCAACTTCCCGAATATGGGAGCTTACGGCTTGCCAGAGGTATCGAAGGGACAGTGAATTTATTAATATTCGATTTGTCCGCTTTATAAGGATGCATGAGCGATTTCTCTATTCACATGGTGCGTTATTGATTGTTCGTCAGGTCACTTATGAGAGGAAATAGTACTTCATTCTACATTCTTTGAATGTCATGAGAAAAAGTTGTTTTTAGATTTGAAAATAAAAATATGCTAGTATTATTTTTCTGTCTATGCTAAGCATGTTCATTTACTTTTCATAATAATTATGACAATTTAGATGACATATAATGAATGTTTTATGTTTTATCTTTGTTTAGTGGTATTCACATTTTGTTAATTCCAAATGAATTTCATTGTAAACGCTAGTAGCTCCATCATTTTCAAATTGTATTAGCTGGAGCCATACATTATAATCTGTAGGTGCACAAGGGACTTATTGATCGGCACCAAAGCACAACGATGTCTGGCTCAGATGATATTCAACTTGCTAATTACTCCACAACTTAGTTATTAGGCGATAGTGCACCTATAGCCATCGGCTTAAAGTGCCATATTGATTTATCACTATTTCTTTACGCTCCCAAATCTATGGGGTATTTCCGTGTTTACTTGGCAATGTTATGTTCATCGTTAGAGAAAATGTTCAATTTGACTATGTAAATTTTGTTAACACACAGTTAAGCGTTTTACTTAGAATTACTAATCAGTTTCTATATTTTTTGCAAAAAACATTTTCATGCCTTAGGTGTGGTGTGTTCGATGTGGAACTCAAACTTAGAACCTTTTGCAATTCGTTCAAACGAGATATTAATATCCCAAAGAATTTCTTAAAAATGAGTACCTAACCTACTTACGTATCGACCCTAACTCTCCATTGAGCCAACATACTACACAAGGATCCTACTGAAGGTACTTTATCGCAATTATAAGTGCATAAATAAGCTACTGGTGTCAGAGCTGTCTCATTAGTTCTGTGACACCGATAACGTAGATGACTCTTAAATGCCAATGTTTGAATGTTAAGCACAGTTACTAACGATACCAGATTGGAAGATTTCAGAAAGAGATTTATTGTCAGAAAAAAAGAACATTAAACATACAAGATTGAAGATGCTACATCATCATATCAGTCAACGGATGCCTCTTTGCAAATTACGGTGACCGACCTACAAAATTATAAGTGGCATTTAATTACAGAAGATTTGGAGGGAAAAGATAGAGGTTATTTGTCAATGTCAATGTGCAATAACAATTAACTTTTGTGCAAATATTAAACATTGTCTAATATGTCTATCTAGAAGTGAGAAGTAGGTAAGCTACTACGCTCATTAATTTTGCCATAATCACATTAAAAAGAAACGCCTTCTATTTTTTCTGTATTTTTTATAATATTATAAATTACCTGAAGTTTTCATTAATATGAAATGCGGAATAATTATGCCGTTTGTCCTCAGTTTGTCTCAAAAGCTGTCGCAACAGTTTCTCATTTGGCATCAGATTCAGATCAGTTACACATAAAATTGCACTTGCATTGCCACATTTACTTAACGAATCAGTATTTTTTAGCCGTTGAAGCGCATCTCGCAAGAGGTATGGATTTCTCGCTGCTTAATGAACTCCGAATTAAGTTAACCCACTTTTGAGAATTTTATTCTGTTGCGGGTTTGTTTGCAAAATCGATTCTGGTGTTTTGGATAATGATGTTTTCTGTTTTTCATTACTGACTGGTGTTTGGTTTATCGCTATTAAAATATTATATTTTTTCCACTTTTTCAGTGTCATTTGTACAATGATTTTGATAAGCCAAGTCAACGTAAGGCAAGTTCTACGTAAATTTCATAAAAAATTGGTTAGAGGTTATATTAATTGGAAGTTTTTTTTGGATAATAACACCAACAAAATACATAAATTTTGTGCAAGACTTTTAACTACACACTACACCGTATATATGGACTACAAAAGTAGAATAACATAATGTGCGACAGTACGCCAAGTTTAGCGATTGGTAAATAAATAAGTTTTAAGACAGTAAAAAATGATGATGTGCTTAACGTCATAGAATATAATTTAAATAAACACCTTTTTAAATTATTACTCTATGCGTACGAACATAAATAATTTATTAGTGCACAGAATTCATTTAGTAGGTACTCGATTTTAGAGAGGATATTCGAAAATAGCTTCTATATAATGAGTTATAAGGAATCAGTTAACAAAAAAATGCCCCGTCCACTAAGCAATAAGAAAGGTTGTAAGAACGCGTTGTCCCAAAATAGAAGAGTTAGAGCGCATTAAAAGATGCCCATAATTTAATTGTAGCTAAGATCACGCATATCTTAGGAAGAATAAAAAAAACAACCTTGATTTATCTTTCCCATTCAAGTTTATGTGTTCAACTAATCAATTAGTGTATAATTATAAACACAATCAAAGTTGCGATCGTAAAACAGGTAGGTACTTTACCTTTTACTTCTATAGATTTAACAAAACAGAAGCACACTGTGTGATAGCCTAATAAGACAAAAACCTGCAACAAGACCCCACAATAACGAGACGGGGCAGCCATCCATCAGGCAGAGCAAATCTCTCTGATAGCGGCAAATTACCCCTTCGCACAGAACGACTGTACCAAGACAACTCAGACAAGAGACGCAAAACTTAAGCTACTGAGGCAGAAGAGAAAGCACTATAAATCTAGTCTGAAGAAGAGCACTAACAATAACAAGCAAAATTTCAGGTAGGTTGTAGTGAGATTAGAAACTGCTTTGTTTCGTTTGTTTTCAGTGGTCGATACTTAAAGATAGCACTTTAGGACATCTTTTACCTACTTTTATGTTTAGAAAGCAGACTTTTAAAATTTTGGCAAATAAGCTGAATTTGGTGTTATAAATATTGAGATGAAGTTTTCCACACTGAATAACGCAATTTAAAGATAAAATAGCAAAGAAAATTTGTGTAGAACAACAATATAATACAATATAATTTCGCTCGTTCGCTGGATACAAACATAATACAAATCAAGACTATTATCCCCGAAGTCAGAGACTAGGCAATGACGTCAACTGTCGACGCCGCGATTTCGCCGCTGTTGTTGCCGCCAATACAAAAATACGGTCGCAGCGACTTATCGCCGAGACAAAGGCCACTTTACGAAACGTCGCACACCCGGAATGGCTTCGTCGAGGTTCGGAGCAAGAGCGACGTCGTCAGCGAGTGAGACAGAACTGTTGCGGTACTGCACCGACAGGGCCCGCCTTCCTGATGCGTGCCGCGACACCGACCACGGTCGAGTTCCGTCTGCATTACACCACCACGTCGCAGGAGGTAGCAGAGTACATACTGTACGTACTGAATGAAGTCTTTGAGGATTGGACAACTGGAGTCGCTCCATAATACAAGCTTCAAAGCGTTTGTGGTGCGAATCCCGACATCAAAGCTGGACATCTTCATGAAGGAGGACTTCTGGCTAAGGGTGTAGTCTACAGGTGTTTCCGAGGGAAGTTGCCTGTTGCAACCGAGTTAGTACCGCAGGTGCCAATCAAATAGTACTGACATAGTTATTAAGTTATTTACTAGCAAAAACTTTGTATTATATTTTTATGTATGTTAGTCTGTAAATATATAAGATGACTGCTAAAAACCGCAAGAAACTTCAAGTGCTGGTCAGGGCAAGTGTTTTATACATGACAAAAATGCGAAAAAAGGAATTCGTGTTTTTTTGGTAGGTACTTATCGCCCAGCTGACGGGGGCAACGGCTAGACGGCCGGCCGTCTGTTGACCCGTCAACGTAGGTACTTATCGCCCAGCTGACGCGGACGGGTCAACAGACGGTCGTATGCTTTAAAATAAATTAGACACTCAAAGACTAGCCAATTAAAATTCACAAAATGAATTATTTCATTAAAAATGAAATAAAACCCTTTTTTGTCATTTTTCTCATGTTTAAAACACTTGACCTGACCAGCCCTTGAAGTTTCTTGCTGTTTTTAGCAGTCACCTTATATATTATATGGGCCAATGTAATTTGCCATCTATTTACATTTTGATGCCTGAAATAAATGATTATTATTATTATTAATGAGTACCGCAGAAGCAGTCCTCTGCCATAGTCCACTTTTCACCAAATAGCGACTGCACATTTGCTCAGCGTGACAGGTGGTGAGCCCATCGCCGCTCTATGCTGTTGGATGTATGTGCAGTCTTTGGTCTGTTAGACGCCTTTTACGACACCCAAGGGAAGAGAGGGGGTGGTAATATTCTTTCATCACTATAACGCGACAAGGTTACCCGGATACTCTGTACATATTTTTACATCTTAATTGCCTAATAGAGTGAGAATTGGTTAAATACATCAGTAGTAACGAGCCTATTAATAACACATAGATCATGCACAGATTTCATATGTCAGAAAGCATCGTTAAACAGACTCAGGATCACGCTTATGGCAAAGAGACGACGCCCCGCTGCCAACACAATACCTGACCTCGGGTGAAAGTGGCAATGAAATTGATTAATCTCTCGAATGTCCTCCGGGCATCCAATAAAAGATATATAGTAATAACAGATCGAGAGCCGTAATTGTAAATTGATAATTCATAAAATCAACTGACGGTGCAATTGCCGGTTCCGCACCGCCAACGGTTTACCGAGAAACGTGAACTGTAAATTCATATCGGTACGTCTCCGTCGACGCCATTATTTGTTGACACCGTAACAAGGGGGTTTTAAAATGAAATTTCATGTAAACAAGACAGCGAGAGCGATGAAAGGGGAACGATTTGTTTCTGAAAAGCAGGGCATGTCAGGAAGCGAGAGGGACGCGGGTGCCCGGGTCATTCATCAGAAGTGAAAGCGGGACCAACTGATAGTCCTAAATTACCTCAGGCTAGCTAAGGGTCGTTACCAGCCTAGGAAGCCTCCACAAAAGGTTTTACGCCCAAGAAACTGCGAATCACCCGTCAATGGATAGTTGTAAATGACCTCGTGTGGTTAGCGACACTGATGTAGACGCAAATACAGATTGAGGGGAATGATTGATGGCCTCACTATCGTAAAGGTGTTACTGTGCCATATAATGTAGGACGTGGTGAGAATCTACATCAATCAATCAATCTCGCTTACGGAAAATAGAATAAAACGTATAAAACAACGGTCAATTAACATCTAAAGTGCTGTACCACACACACCGGGTGGATGAATTCTGCTACAATGTTGGCTTGTTTGCATTGCGAGTGCACACGTTACGAGGGCCTTTATTTTATCTTTTAAGTGACGGTTGTTTAAATGAAAGCCAGTTTTGGTGCATTTCGCTCAGTTTTAATGAGATTCCGCCTTACAAAAGCTCGGGCAGCTTTGACAGTTATTTAAACATTTTTGTTGTTTGTTGAGATAAATGTTGTTTTTTGTTTTTGGACCAAAACGATACGTGAGGTCGCAGCAGGAAATATTTCATCTTAAAGATATGCTCAAGTGTGACGAATTTCGGCACATCGAGCAAGGTTGTACAAAAACTGTAGTATCACACGTAGGTACGAAATGTCTCCGTTGAATTTCAAGCTTGTTAGCAGTTTGTTAGTAAGCTGACGCGACTTGCCGGCCGTCAGTTCCGTAATGTACAAACCCAAGACATTATCGATTCATATTACCGAGAACAAACGGACAGGTCAAACATGATTAGGCAATTTCTAAATTCCCGAAGCGTCATGACATGTCTATAATTATTGTCCCGACAATCAGATATCGACTATTTAAAATCTCACGACAAAGCTGTTTTAGAAAGCTGGATTCTGATACCATTAAAATGCGTCCGGTTGGCTAAAGACACTGGCGAAATTGTATTGAACACGTATTAGAATCGTTAGAGGTAATTGCAAATCATGCAAAAAGCGGGCCGTTAGATCGATTCAAAAACGTTTTCACTCCACATGACCCATTGTGCGGTGTGTGATTAATATAATTTTTATTTGCTTTGATTGTATGAGTACACACATGTTTCTATTCACCCGTCTCGCTGTCGAGAGGCCGTTGACATCAGATAAAAACCCTGATTGGATGGGAGATGGTTTAACAGTACCCACTGAACTAGAGTCGTTTGATGGATTGGCCTGTCAAGCATGCCCAACCGATTACTGCTTCCACAATACTTTCATCCAATTTCAAAAGTTAATATTTGTTATGGGGCTAAATTAATAATCATGTTTGTTTTGCGATCGATTTTAACAAGGGCGTGGTTCTGTTAGGAGCTGTTATTATGAAGATTTCTATTGGTAGGAGAACGTTATATTTTCCTGTAATATTGCGTGTAGTGTATCTTTAAGACCGAGGGAATCGATTATAAATGAAAAGTAACATTATTATACCGAATGAATAATCTAAATGAAGTACTAGGTTATCATGAATGTTAGGATGTCAACGACTTAGCAGAGCCCATTTATAATTTATCCCAGCGTAATGATAGGTGGCCCGACGATATCGCAGTCAGGGCTAGCTACACAGACAGCAACGATGATAATCATTGGTTAACGGTTGACACTATCTCTGGTTATAAATTGAGTATTCAAACCGTACGTCGCGTCGAATATAAATTGTTTGAAACACACACGGCGATTACACCGTCATTGTTCACGCTTCGACTCTCTTATGGAGTCATTATGGCCTTCTTTGACGTGTAACTCTTTGTTCTTTACCTTTTTCGATTTAGAAAATGAAATTTTAGACTTTATTGTTTAGACCGTAAAAGAGAAAGTACCTCGGATCCCCTATTCGAGCAAGGTTAATAAGGTTATTTGTATTCTTCGGCGCTAGAAATTTTAAAGCTCCTTAGTTTAAACGAATTTTCATTAGTTGTTCCTTGAAGTTAGCGTAAGCTTTTAATGGAAAGGAAATCATTATGTTCATCATAATGTTCATAAAGTTGAGAGTGAGGAATTGAATATTTAACTTTATTACTTAAGTATATCTTTATATATTATTGCTTGTTTATGTTATATTATGAAATTAACGTACAAAACATAACGTAAAAGTTAAAATAGTACTCTCAAGAACTTAAAACAAATCATTAGTTACTAAAATTTGAAATCACGACTTACTACAATTAAAAAATTAAACAATTTTGGTAGTTATACTAAGATAAAATATCAATGTTCACCATGTTATGCCTTAATATTGATAGGCGTACAAATATACAAGTGCTACATCAATCGCGTTTAATTAGGTTCGCGTTAAGGTAGGTACATAATGTTACTAGCTAGCAGATAGTAATAAAAGTTTTGAGAACCACTTAAATGAGAGAATATGCAATGATAGTTTACTAATTAGAAAGTCCCACAAAACAACAATACGTTCATGACATGCAAACAAACATCTGTTAATAACACAATTATCGTCGGTAAACAAAACGCGGGCATGCGCACGCGCAAGATTATAGAAGAGACGTGCACAAAGAAAAATAATATGACAGCTAATTGTGGTGCCAAACATGGCGGCGAGATACCGAGTGTCAGTGTCTGGTATGGCGCACGCACCAAAATGGGAAGGCTTGACTAATCGCACGGCACGACCGAGCGAAACGACTCGAAACCGGGATGGATACTTGCAGCTGAAGAAATGTGCCGCCGTTGTTTTTTTGGTTAATTGAAAGGAGGTGGCGCAAGAAAATCATCTTTAGAAGCAGTACTCTACCATAGTCCACTTTTCACCAAATAGCGACTGCACATGTGCTTAGCGTGACAGATGGTAAGCCAATCCCCGTTTTATGCTGTTGAATGTATGTGCAGTCTTTAGTCCGTTAGTCGCCTTTTCACGACACCCAAGGGAAGAGAGGGGGTGGTAGTATTCTTTCACCGCTACCCGACACGGTTACCTTTTACAAGGTTATTAAAATATCATAGAATATATTCCTGTTAAATAAATACTAATCTACTAACTTTAACAAGCAGCAATGTAATGTAAAACAATGTAATATCCGCCAAAAACATTATTCTCGATGTTATTATAAGATATAATGAAAACGTTAGTGAAGTTGTATTTGGTACGGGTAGTGCAGTTTTAGGTTTTCTCTACAAAGGGAAATAATTTTTAAAGTATGTTATTTTTAAAGAGTTGGTGATGTTAAGTTTGACCCTTTTGTGAAATTGATACGTTTTGTTGTGGGTAAAATAATATTTAAAGTATTATTATTATTCGAGTCGTTTACGGCTCTACGACGACTACGAATACAACGAACGATTTAACGTTCAAAATATAGTATGTAAGCTTTACTAACTGTTACAACTAACGTATTCGTATGAAGTCGGTAACTTATTATTTTCATTTCCTATCCATCTATTATATTTGGGCATAACCACAACAAAATATATGGTTTCATTAATACTACAAGACTAATTAAAAGGACCTTGAATCTTATTATATCGTGTGTGTAACCTACACGCCAGATGGTATTGAATGAATATGTTATGGCAATAATTCTCACACTTAAGATTGTTATTGCGACCAGACAATTCTGATCTCATTTACAATACGATGACATTATATTTTTACTGTAGTAAAGGATATGTGTCACATAAGTATTGCGTTGAAACCAGAATCCAAATCAGAAGACAAAATGGAACATGGCAATTAGTTTAAATTAATAATTGGACACAGTCAAAAGGAAAGCAATTAAAATAACAAACGTCTGTAGAAATAAAACATCATAGTGAACACAGCGATTTCACGGTCCACAATCTAAATTTGGGCGCTAGAAGCTCCTATCGTTTCCAAGTAACACGAACCATTGATGCTTACAGACTTGTTGCAGCGCAGCCGAGACTTGGCGACGGGCCAAGGCGTTAATCGCAGGGAACACCTGCATTTCACTCATTTTAGATGCAACAAAATTGGTAAACCCTAACAAACGAACGGGCTCAATATTAAAATAAAAAATAAATTTGCATAAACAGCAGTGTATTTTAATTGGGCTCAAAGCGATTCTACACGGTCAAACAGTCTTCTAAAACAAACATGTTAAAAACATTCCAATTCATGCAAACGTTCGACTTTGCATACGTTTAGTCTGAAGACAAACACGAAAACGTATTTTACCGTTAGCGATTTCCATAGAGAACAATAATTAATAGTGGCTTATTCTGAATCCGACCGAGTTTTCGACATCACAACAACAATAGCGAACCGGAAACCTACAGTTTCTTCACAAACGTTACAAAAAGGAAATGTAACTCGTGGTCTCACTAAACAGACATAAATTTAACATCGTTGAAAGGTTTAGTGTTCTCGGTTAATGTAAAATACTGTATAGAAAAATGGAAACAATAAACGGGATTTATTGTAGAACATATTAATGAGACGAAAGATTTGTAAAGTGGGTTATAAATATCATCCACAATGAATTGTTTTGTAGATTGGTGTTAGTTAGTTAAGGTGTGAGATATTTAAATAGAGAAAAGGACAAATTAATTTAACAGTATGTATTTTTACAGTTTTTTAAAGCAATAACCACACCATCATCGGCCTATAAAAACGTTCTACTAGCTGGGCTCTGGTCTTCTTACACCAACTCTTATCACATAGGAAGATGGATAGTGGCTGGCCTAACGCGGGTTGGTTGGTTTTAACGACTTTACCATCTTACCACAACAACCGGGTCCAACGGCTAACGTGCTTTGCGAAGTTTTCTTCTACAGCATTAATTGAGTCAAATTTTAATTTTTTATTGGATATATTGTCGTCTCTTTAAATTATCCAGGCCAACGCAACACTTGTTGTAATCCACTTTTTCAGCAAATTTGTTTTCAACGATACCGCTCCGATAACAGTTTTATCGAAATAAGATAAAAATATATGTCCTGTCAGAGTGCGAATTTAAAACGGATAGATAATCTTATCTGAAGTTGTAACTTAGTTATGTGGTGGAACAGTAAGTAAACACCAATTAGGACATAACATAGGGTTTAACATTACCAATACTTTAAAAGTAGACAAAAAGTTTCCCTTAGGGACGTCAACAAACAAGAGGAAATTAAAAAAGCCCCATCTGTGACAATTACTCAGTCCCTAAGCTGCACAGTGCTACAAAGCAAACAGGATAACAAAAAAACTGTGAGAAAGTAAGAAATTTTCAAATAAGTAATATCCTTTTTCCTGTCTGACTTTTAGGGAGCATACATCACAGTTCCAATTTCATCCGGTTCCGCTGTTGAAGTGAGTACAACACGTCACCTTTAATTAACCGTGTCATTTATCAACTGTATTGGATTTGGTAATCACTGTGGCTATTCAAATTGAAAATCAAAATTTTCTTTGCCAAGAATGGGAGTGATTAACGATGTAATGTCATCAGGTCCGCCTCCCGTCAGACCACAATGTCCAAGTCATGCCATATAATAGCAATATTACAACGCTATGGCGTGAAGTAAATTACCTTTTGTACCATAATTAAGCGATGTTGTAACAGATATATAATGTAATTTGAAATCTCTGGACATATTTTTTCTGAACGTAATTTGAGAATTATTTTATAACAAACGCTTACTCGGATCAACGAACTCATGCTCTTTAGCGGGGAATATTGGAGCACAGGATATGGTAATGGAGGCATAGAAATGGAAGGCGTAGAGTGTTCGACTATTTTAGTTTAAGTTCGAGGTAAGGGTAATTTATGAGCTCTATTTCCTCCCCAGACGATATCGGACGGTTGATATTACTTTTACTAGATAGATACGACGATTAGATACAGCGTGGGTGTTAGATGTGGAAAATACTAACAGCATCTATTGCGATACGCTGGCCAATGGTGATTGAATTGCAAAAGATGCTTACTTACTCTATCTCTGAAGTAAAATTGAAAGTGATCTTCGCAACATCGAAATCGCAAGTTGCTTGTAGCTACAGCTACGTAGATGACGTAATTTGAGAGCTTTGAACTTGGGTTTATCAATTACTTCAAGAGGAAAATGGAAGATTAAGGTGGAGATGAGATTAATTATATTATAAATGGGCTCGTCAACCGTATTACCCACTAAGAGGTTCCCACTTTGTGTTCCTCTAAGGCTATGGTTAAGATTATATAATCGATGTAGATTAATTGAGGCCTAAATACGGAACGAATTCAATTTCCGGGAGATAAACAAAGGGATTTTT
Organism: Scoparia ambigualis; assembly: GCA_963921215.1. Lineage (NCBI taxonomy): Eukaryota > Metazoa > Arthropoda > Insecta > Lepidoptera > Crambidae > Scoparia > Scoparia ambigualis. The sequence goes on from OY992509.1 coordinate 8,749,899, forward strand.
ATAACTTAAAGTAATTATTCAAAACCTAATTAGTTTTATGTAATTAAAATTACAAATTTTTTAACTGTAAAACATATATTTCCACCTGGAGAGTTATGGATCAGTCAAATCGTTTTTTTCGTAAACATCTGCTTTATTTATCCCCGCGGGCATAATTTCGTTGCAGTTGTAAATTCGGCAGCTGTCGGACAGGTGGCTTGGTACGTGCCACATTTTGATGCATTTGATTGTAAGTCTCGTGTTACGAATACGTTTAGAAAATTTTTTTTAGATTTTTAAGTGTTCATATTACATACAATCTGATAAACTGTAACGTGTTTTGGTTAATTATTATGAACAGTACAGTCACAGAATTTTCCTTATCGTTACCATGTAGGTATGTACGTTGATTTGATATCTTGATATTGTTTTCGAACTTTTTGACAAGCATTTCATTAGATTAGATCATCCTTCCAAACGGCAACTGTTTATATAGGTCTAGGAGTTAACTAAGTCTCTGAGAGAATATACTTATGTTTCTCGATGTCCAATTTATTCTGCTACAATTTCGCATTTACGTGTTTCTTGAGTATTAATATTCATATAGCGTCTTGGCGATTACTCAAACCGGAGTTTACACGTTCTGCTTTACTGTTTACTTTAAGTTTACAATGTGTTTACATGCCTTGTTACCTTCAATACGTTTCAAATGGAAGTATTGTATTACATGTTTCTCCTTGCGAACCGTGTTTTAAGTTTGTTACTGTGTTTTGCGTGTTCTTTAACGACTGTCGTTTTATTACTGATACTTAACTTTACCAGGTAAAAAGAAATTACTCCAGTGCTAATAAATAATTAGTTCCTTGTACTAAGTTTAGCACTTGTGGCTCTCCTTCCAAGAAACTTGGAAACTTTTCTCTTGTTTGCGAATCAATCGGAACAAGTCAGATAAGTGCGGGGAATTTATGGCAACACCTAGTTAGTCGATAGTTATCTGCAAGGGTCGGCTCTATGTCGACGATCCCACAGTTGTCAATACCAAGTCTCCGCGCAGGTTACCGTAAATGGCGATCACCGTGAACGAGATAACGCCTATCATTGGCAGCGGAAAAACTTGGCCCTGCAAACCGGACTTGACCTCTTTGAAACTTAGAAACCCATTTCGGAGTGATTGCAAGCCGGACAAAGAAAGAACTTTGCTCAAAATTGTTGGCGCCAATTTTATGTGCCTATGGGAAGAACTCAGATATCATCGGGTCTTTTAAAAGTTGAAGCTTAAGGATAATGGAGCTTAAATCTCAGCTGTACGCTAAAGATGGAAAGATAATGGATCGTGCTCTTGGTCTCGAGATGGCGGCTGTGAGATGCGCATGCACATCTGCCGGCCCACGTGCCGCCCCCGCCTGTGCAGGTTTCTCTTCATATTTTTTTTATTTCCAAACGCTTCACCGAATGCATTCGTCATTACAACAGATGCGTCTATAATAACAGGGTTACCTAAGATAATTCATTCTTTAATTAAATTTCATTCTCCCCTTCGGGTTTGATTTCATTGCGTAGGTGTTTTTCATTTTGTTCGTTTAGATGGTTTTGTTTGTTATATGGACGTAACAAAACAAAGCTATATGTTGGTGTTTTGTTACGATCAAAGTAGATCGTGTGAGTCAATTTGGCCTGAATTTGGACGCACATGTGCGGTGAGGGATCTGTTTTTTGTCAGTGGCCATTTACCATCTTAGATCCGTGTAGTAACATGTGCAAAACTTAAGCGTTTTACGATCAGAACGTAGGAATTTTTAAGGCACATACTTTAAATATTTTTATTTTCTGCAAAAGTTCCAACTTTTGATAGCCTGCTTACTGCTTACCTGCTTTTCAAACTCATAATTTCCATAATTAAAAATAGTTTTGCTAGGAAATAATAATAAATAGAAAAAAAACATGTTTCAGAAAACAACATGACCGATATTATTGATTAGTACCTAAATACCTAAACTACAAGCCAACTTTGTAAAGTCTGTAAAAGCATTTGTTAGTATAATCTTATTGTTATTTCAATGGGCTTGTCTTCTACAGTCTGCATCTAGACATGCTTATATAGGTCTCTTGTGTAACTTCTATGGCGGTGATTAAATCTCACCATTATTATTAACTGGCTCCATTCAAACACCCACTGGTGTGCTAGGCGGTTTGGAACTATGCCGTCCACCCACAGCGGCTGGTCCCGTAGGCGCAGCAGGGTCACACACACAAGCCTTTATTCATATGTCGCCTTCTAAACACACTGTGTTCATTATTCAATCCTCAAATTTACATTCGGAGAGTCAATGTCGTCTAACAGACGCAAGGTCCGCCATTGTTTTGGCGGTTTCGGTGGTCCGGATGGAATACGCTACACTCATTTGAATATTTAAATATCTGGTACCAATGCGAGTTTGTAATTGTGCGACGTGCAAGCCAAGATCATCAGATCATCCACACAGCATACTTAGTGATAGAACAAATCCAATCATGCATTATATTTGAGGACTTTACCATTTATTTTCATGTTACTATTCAAGAGGACCATCGGCTCGAATCTCTTAAGCTGCGCTAACGGTTAATTGTATCACTCGAAGCACACTTTCATTGTCGTCGAACGTCACAAACACTGCAACCATCCGATCCACTCGGAACCCGAGCGCACTAAGTTTGATCACAAGTTGGTCGTGAGCGCGTTGGAACTTTCGATCCGAGAATACACGTTCGCGATAGAATCGTGCGAGCGACAGACTGAAGAGCGCGGGCCGGGCAGCGCGATGCCGGCGAGCGACGCGCGGTAGCACCCCTCCCCTCTCGGGGCATTCAAAGCAAACGCTGCACCCGACAAATCTGGCGACGGCTCGATGGAACTGTCGTGACTCGGCGATAGATTAAACCCACCTTTGTATGAAATTTCTTCTCGTTTTTACGCGGGGATTTCGTTTGAGTAGGTCGTGATTTTGACGGGCGCACCGACACGCTCGTGTGGGCGCGCGGGCCCTCGATTGCCGTTCGATAACGTAATAAAGCGAGATTGTAAAATTTATTTACGCTACGATGCGAGACCGTTATCTGACGTGTGGCACTCGACGGAGCAGCGGTGAGTGCACCGATAACGACGCGACACACGAGCACGATGCCAATAGAGGCTGCGGCCGATACAACCGGCTGAATAGCCAACACCAATATTGATGTTTATCCAGCATGTACGTACTACGAGATTTTTGTACCGATATAGAGAAACATGGAAAAGAACCGGATCCCATGAGTAGAAAGCTCGGAAAGATTGATGAAGTCAACTGATCTTCAGAGTTTAATAAAGTTCCGATCGATAAATCATGCAACACGTGTATTAAACAGTTGTCTGGCATTGGATATAGTCTAATGATGCTAAAAATATTTACAATGTGTTAAATTAAGCAATATACTCCAAATTTTGGTTTCGAAATCGATATCTGGGGCCAATCTGAGCCGATATTTCCCTTCAGGCTGTAATCCATATTTCAACTCGGTCCTTTATTTCCAGCGAAGAATTCTCTCGCTCTAATCTGACACGTTTATTATACTTATTACTGAGGATAACAATCTATCAAATAGCGGATTCATTTGAAACTACATTAAAGCTCGCCCTAGGTCCCAAATTAAAATTAAGTTCGTGCAAACCTAACAAATTCAAAGTGAAACGAAGGCTCCTTGATAAGGAATTAGGTTTATAATCCGTTCCTTTATTTGTTGATCGTACGGGAGCGATAAGCGGGCACACTAGCCGGGATGGGTCCGTCCATCAACATCGAAGCTCGTTGTTTTAGTTTTGTTTTGCCCGACTTCTGGGAAGGTCGCGCGCGCAAGGTCGTCCGGCAGGTCACGATCCCGCTCCTTTTATAATGATTAAAAAATTCAGTGCCGTGAACCATTTAGTCGGTGTATTCCCAGCAGGCTTAACTTGTCCGGAGACTGGGATACGACTACTACTACTGGGATTTATCTTATAATTTAGAGGTTCCATTGGAATCATCATCAGCCAAAGATAGCTATCCCGCGATTAGATTAAATATTATTAACGCGAAAAGACCAATAGGTAGACCGTTACTACGATTCAAAGACTGCGCTTAGAGGGACATATTATCAGCATTTGATATGGACCATATGGACTGGGAGGAGCGATCGAGGGACAGAGACAAATGGCAATTTGCAATCTCAGAGAGTCGCAAAAAACACGATAACACCTGGTTCTCGTCTCTGGAAAGCAAGCGTATCAAGAGGCATCAAAAAAACACCAATCCCCCCCAGTCCAACCCACAGGTGCCAAACATGCGGAAGACTTGTCGTTCGCGCATCGGCCTACACAGCCATGCAAAGAAGTGCTCCCAGTCCCAGTACACTGCATAAACAAATCGTCTGAAACAGACGCAGGGGCCAATGACACCTCCCAAGGATCTCCACAGTAATGCTCGTATGCAGAGACTTCTCACGACCTTCACCAGAAAACGTTCTGGCGAAGGTCGCAGGAAGTCTGCAACAAGGTGGACCAACGGGTCCACCTTGTTGCAGATATTCCATACATTTCCATACAGACATTCCATATCGAGGGTGCCAGCTCAATAAAAAATCAAACAAACCCGGGTAGCGATTTTAGTCGCAGTCACGTGCCAATGATCTGTTACTTACTGGGAAGAAACATTCCTGCAGTCCCCTCACAGAACAATTACAGAAGGGCTGTTGAGAATACGATCGTCGGACTTGTGACGTTCCTTACGCAAGATTATTCGTTCTCAATTTTAATTAGTTCAGTTGTTTGTGTGTTGTCCTTCCGCCGATCTTTCTGAATCAATGAAATTTCCCAGATGCCAACTTTCCACAGATTCGATTTACTTCAATCCAAAAGCTTTAAGCAATTTATCGATAACTTGAAACAAAAATATCAATTACCATAATTAAGCTACCACTGCCGAAAACCAATTATTAGCTAATAAAAACCGGTAATTTTTAGGTTATTGTACCGTTTGGAACAAATAAACAGAAGAAGTGATGAACAAACGCTACACTTGCTAATTACGATTTAAAAGCTTTTATGTTAGTAAGTAGGGCAGCAAGTGGCCAAGGCTAGCGCAGGACAGAATATTGCATAAACAAAGAGAAGCCTACGTCTTATCCATGTTAAGCTTCAAGAATTAAAAAATGTCTTGCTTGTCAAATTATCTGAATAAAGATGAGCTCATACAATTTAGATTTCTGATACGATAATATTTATATTAAATCATTTGAAGATCAGTTATTTAATTTTCGATACAATAATGAGCACTTGTGTAAGTCGGTTCGTAAATCTATAGGGGATTCTTTGCACAGAGAAGTACCGGCAAGGGCATTTCTTTACTCCCTTTATTTTACAGCGTTAATAAAAAAAAATATATGCCCTCCCTATCATAGATATCCTCCCTCCCTATCATATTGACATTAATAAAAAATGTCATCAATAATAAAATAAAATAATTATCGGTACTTTTCTAAACGTATTCGCACCAATGAACTGAACCAAACAATAACATCACCGAATTAAAGTCCATGCCAAAAAAACAAACTTCCTCACTATCATTAAACTGCAAAATTGCTCGCTTCTCCACTCATCTTATTATCTTATAAAAACCCATCTCATTTTACTCACAGCGCCTGTATTTCATAAGATTAAGTTTATAATCGAGCAGCGCCACCCACGCCCCATCTCGGCACACTTGTCATAAGTCCCACGTTTGTCCCACGAACACTTCCTATATCATTGTAAGCATCAAAAGCGCTTTGCTTTACTCCGAACCTCCGCACTCTCGTGTTATTGTGATCGAGATTGTACCCAGTGAGCTATCAGCGAGCGACATTAACCTCTATGCGCTTGTTAATAAGGACATATTTACACATTTTCAATTTCTTCATAAATTCCGTTATCGCCTCGTTATTTTATTGCAGTACGATACGATCGTACGGTACCAATAAAAATATCGATGTGGTAGCAATTGTTATGTGCATTGTTATTGATTTCAAGTTTAAGAAATGCAATTCAACTTATTCCATTATTAAGAATGAACAGCAAATAAGACACCAAATCTTTGAACTTTATGACTTCACAAAATTTTATGGTCAGTTTTCAAACAAACGTTTTAGCCATTGTGCTATCGAGCTCCTGGAAGAAAATAAACTTTGATATGAATAAGCTAATAAGATTATAATTGTTAGATGTTTCGTACGTTGTTATTTAATTGGCAATGCTCTCATCGGCGTTGGCGTTAAAACATTTTTAATTCGGTCTTCACGAGACAAATAAAAGATCACTAAGTGGTGTCGCGGATAAAGAGACTGGAAGAGCTAATTAACAAGGAATCGCGTTTAAAATTGAATATTAATTATCCAGATAGCGCACAATACAATATAGCCGACTTGCAGTTGGCTCTTTTGGATATTGCTGTTAATTATTGTCTATTTTATTGTGTGGCTCTAACATTTTCTGCCAATTTTTGGTAAAATAACCATATTGCATTTAAAAAAAACCTTCTTTATCATCAATTTTAACCGGTAATTTTTGCATTTGAAAAAAGAAGATTTGTCCCGGGTGGTGCGACTACCTAAAACTTTTTTTTCTAGTACACATTTTATCGTATACCTAAAACAACCTAAAATATTAGTATAGATTGGTTTGAAAATTTACGATAAGAATGCAGAATCATTCAGTAACTGCTATGTGCATGTGGCGTTTATGCTACATAAATTATTTGATAATTAAAATGTCAAACCTTTAGTTGAAATGTTTTAAGTTATTTCTTTGTACCAACACAGTGTTGTTTGTCTTTATATACTTAATCAATTAATAAATATTCTTTGGATTATTCAATTATACTCTTTTGTTAATATTACATTCTTTTTCAAAATTATGTAAAGACCTAATGGTACTCATAAACAAAATAAACGTGATATCCCGAATACAATGTTTTTAGAACTTAAATGCATGCTTCATCTTTATCCCTTATGCCGTGAATCAAAGCAATAAGAATTCTGGCCCAATATTTCGTAAACTTATTACCTACATTTTGATTTATAGGAACCAATCAGTACCCCGTCATGAGTCATTTGTTTCTCAGAAAACTGTTATTCATTTCAAAATTAAACCTCATTCTTTCTTCGAAGGGTCATTTATGGTGAATTTAGGATCTTTTGTATTCTTATCTGTAGTATTCACGGGGTAGGAAAGCTTAATTTAATAAGGGTTAATAAATTAATTTACGCTCGGTGGTGCTGCTTGTAACTCAAGTATCTATAAAATCCTAGAAATCAAGAATAGAGTATACGAGACAGTCTGATTTATTTTATAATCACGATTTAGGACAATTTTATGTGTTCGAATTTGCAGGAGTGTTCAGCTATTCTCTTGATTTACTGTCTATGTTGGGCGATCTTCAACATCTGTCTAAGGAGCTTTTCAAACAATCATCTCCACGCGCGTACGAACACATTGTCATTAGAATGTATGTAAAATGTTTATTGAATGTTAGCATACATGTTGTGTTGCTATTAATCTGTACCTGGTTTAACGCGTGACAAATAAGATATCCGCTCAACGGTCTGACAACCATCATCGAGTGTTACGTTTCGTTATTTTTTATAAAATTACCAAAATTTGTATTCACAAAACTAATTTCACATGCAACCAACACTCGGATAATTTTAATCAAATAATTTTGCTCAAAATCAGCCACACTTTAATTAAAGTATCGTTGACCTTTATGCAAATCGGTGAACACACCTCAACGTACCGTAGGGTGTAGGTAGGCATAAGTGCTTAGTATGTAAATTTCGTCTTTTCCAGCCTCCAATTATTTTGGTTTGTTTGCCAAAGAAAACAAATGGAGGCCGCATCAGGCTTACCTTTCAGGTTTCTTTGGCTCTACGTTATTAAGTCGACTCTTTGATCCGTCGAGTGCGAAATAGAATAATATTTTGTTTCAAAGTTCATGTTACCCTAGCATGAATACTTTTTGACGCCATTTCTTTCTTACACGTAATGTTTTAAGTCATAATATATTTTTATTCGATTTACCGTTAACATAGATAAAGATAAGGATACCTAATCATGACACTTTTTTAGTGTGCTTCGTATAAAAAGTTTAATAAATAATTACGATGTTGTTTAACTTAATTGTAACTTTAACTATTTTTTTGTTTTAGAAATGAGTTTGAACTCTTATAAAATCTCACTGCTGTGCACCATTGGTTCGTTAACCTATGTTAGAAAACCACTTGAACTTACGACTTAATTAGCGATATCATTATTTTGTTAAGTTTTCACACATATTGAAATAAAAGACTTTCTAACAGAAAAGTATGATTGTTTTAAATTAATCCTTTCTATGGTTACTTATTGTATCTGGCAATAGACACAAAATAAGAAGAATTCAAATACGAAATTCGGATATACCGACAATAGAAGTAGAAAAGAAACATAATTAATTCCAATATGCTCGACTTAACTGTATTATTTAAATCTGATTTAGATAATATTTTTTTATACTTAATATTTCTTTTTTATAAAAATTACTTTTTAATAAAACCTTTAGCACTGTTGTGCCCTAAAACAGAGCTAATAAGAACGGCCGCCTTCGCGTCTGCAATGTATTCCCAGTCAATATTTTCCATACAAAGCATAGACATTGGGAAATGTGTTCTCGATAAGGGGTAATGATTGATTGGGCGCACTCCTATCTCTCAGATAACGATATCATTGAAATTCTTTTTATAAATATTTTACCTGTGTATATAGGTACTTGTTTATTCAGCCTGTTCGTTTTACAAGGATGAGCCAATACCCATCAATTGAAGCGATGACTTTGATTTCAACGATGTATTAAGACAGTATGTTATTATTTTACTTAAAATATCGACAGCGAAGTGCCAATACCGCCAATCTAACATTTTTCGAAAAATTTACTTTCTATATCGATAGCTCCGCGTCCACACTCCACACCGACCGAGCACGGGTCGCGAGGCGGCCTCGCGAGCCAATGTCTCAGCCGGGGTGGACGACGTGGACGTGTCTCGCTGCCTCGGGCGCACGTTACCTCGGTCGAGCGTGCCTCGGGGTCGAGCCGTCGGCTGTGCTGTCGGTAAACGGGACGCGCTCAAAGGTGCCTCAGGGTGCGCTGTGCGTTCGGTGTGGACGGTGGTTCTTGGGGACTTCTAGAGGCTCGGCCTGCCTGGCGAGGCGAGGCTCTGTGTTTCGGGGGTGCATCTCGAGTCTGCGTCGCGAGGCCATGCTCGCGAGCCACTTCATCGAGGCTGTCGCGCTCAAGCCCATGCGCCCGGTGTGGATCCGGCTATTAATTTCCGCGTATTTTGATGAAACCACTTATCCGTATTTTTGACGACAACGGGAAAAAAATTAATGTGGAAATAGCTTATAACTAAATGGATAATGGATGTACAACTTGGTACAACAACCCGATTAAACTTAGAAGCGAAAGTTTTCGAGACACGAAGTTTTTTTCGCTTTGTGTAAAATGTTGTCTATGTTAGTTGGAAGGTATTGGCACTTCTCCGTCGATATGTGTTTTAGGGTTTTTTTTTAAATATTATGTACTATGTCAGCTGTGTGTATATCTGCTCAATAAAATAATACTGTCGCCCCATCCCATCTCTTCCCTTGGGTGTCGTAAAAGGCGATGACTAACTGACCAAAAACTGCACACATACATTTAACCGCATAGAGCGGCGATGGGCTAACCACCTGTCACGGTGAGCACATGTGCAATATCATTTGGTGAAACGTGGACTATGGCAGTGGACTGCTTCTGCGGTCCTCATTGTCTAGTCGCTTACTAACCCTTTGGGGATAAAAGTCTTGACACTATGTATATAATATACAATCTGTATGTAACGTGAAGTGAGGCGTCTGCCACAACAACTGACATGATGTTGCGCGCCTAATTGTCGGGCGGTGTAAGGTTGCTGCAGGGTAACCATGAGCTTTAAGAAAAAGTGGAATCACAAATAGAACACTAACATTTAATAACTTGGACAAATTTATGGAGAACAAGACAGCTTAAACGACTTGAATAATTAACAAACAATTAACAATTTGGATAAGTTGGTGGTAGCTAGCCAGGGAAACTTGGAACAAGCTTTTTATCAAGTAGTTTTAATGTATCTCTCGTGGGAAGTTGTTGTTTTCAATGCATCAGTCACTTAAAAAAGTCATATTTGCCAGTCATTATAGCAATTCATTGTTTTCTATGTTAATTAAGTATTATATTCCATATTAGCAATAAACAACATACGTAATTTATGATGGTGAGTGAGAATGTTACCCACTAGTTTCCTGATTGTAATTATGTATATGAACATGCTGTTCTCATTGTATTAAAGTTATTTAGCTGACTTAAGGGGAGTTAGGCGGTGAAAATGGAAAAATTGGATGTTTCTATTGGCTGTTATTCAAAATGTTTTAGATATTTAGCACTGAAATTTTCAATATGTATTACATTACAGAACGTATGTGTGATGGGAGGACGGTTTCCAAAACACGATTGGAAACATTTTTCTTAATAGAGAAAAATCCCTGAAGTTACCTCTAAAATTTTATATAAATGCACATTACGACCGTGTTTTACAATAATAATTGCAATAAAATCATAAACACATAGATAGTAGCGCTTATGAATTTCAGCGGACCCTGTACCGCGCAACACCCACGAGGGCCTGGAATTTTCACTGACCGCCTAACCCCCCCCTAAGGCTATTGTTTAATTTATTACTTGTTCCTGCCATTTAGTTCGTGAAACAAAAAAATAATTACCTACTACTACGTCATTGAACTTCCATGAAACATTTATCATCCAGTGCCATATGGTGATTATTAAGTAAGTATTTCGTATCCCATAATAAGATGACACGTTGTGTTTTTATTATTAAATGTTTGTAAATGTAACATTTCGTGATGATCTTAATAAAATTAATGACTTTTAATGTGAATCTACTCGCATTTATAATACCTACATATAATTTCATTCTGATGGTTCAAAGCTTTTGCAGTGACCGCGGTGTACATTATGTTATATGTCCCAAAAGGTTTGTGACGGATGGTGTCCCCACAGAATGCCATACCGTAAGCGCGCGCTATTTTCGTCAATTTTATTTACATATTTAACGCTCAATTGATAGGGGTTCATTAATTTAGGGTGCGATCAGCTGCATTGGGGGTGCTATGCCGCCGATTTGGCATATAGGCTATCAGTATGTAGGTAGGCATATGCCGACAAACTGCTATGCAGTTTGGCAAATGCTAATTTGTCTTGTTACAAATTAGCATTAGCATAGCATAGCTTGTATTTAAAAGAAAATATCACTACTACTTCTTATAACAAAAATACATATTCACTTTAAAAATACATGAATTAGATAGAGAAAGTCGGTTCTAGAACAATTATTCCAATTTAAAAGGAGAGGCCCATACAATTACTTACAATTACAACTATTTACCAGTTGCAAATAATAAAGATTCCCACCAGGTATAATTCTTTATAGGTAGGGTTAGTTGGTGGTAGGGCTTGTTTTAAACCACCATCTTAATATAAAAATATCGGCATAACTTCAATATTAGAAATAAGATAGCCAACTCCTAAGTAGTTGAGGATTCCGTGTTAAGTTAAGTTAAGTAAGAAGTGCGCTTCCATCTTCGGACTTATCATAACTTAACATCAGGTAATATATAGTGCTTACTTGTAAATGAATAGTAAAAAATCTTATACCGTAGTGTATCGCCGTTTGCAACTACTTAATTGCATTAGTTAACTATCAGCAACGAAGATTGTTGAAAAAAATCAACATCACTTAAAACTTCCTTGACAGACATTTGTTAATCGTTCCTAAATCGCTCTATAAAACACCACAGTGTTTCAGACCGTCCTTTTTGGCGGTCACCAATTAAACAAATATGGACGCTGATTCCGATGAAACTGTTTGCGGTACGTACGAGGTATCTTTTAAGTATCACCTAATGAAGCAGGAACAGCAAAAACCAACAAAACAGAATACTTTAAATCTATACCTCTAATATATTCTATAAAAGGATGTAACATGCTGGACGGGGTCTACAGACAATTTTCAGTGCAATATCCAGTTTTTATTTCATGAAAGTATTTTATAGGAGTTTAACATTAAGTTAACAAAGTACAAATTATCTACATATTTGTAACCGACCGACTTGAGAGTGACATAAGCATACTTATTGTCTCGAAACATTTAACATTAACACGAAACTCCCTAGGAAGCGCTGCTACTAATCTAAAAGGCGGATAAAAGCTACGAATTATAATTAGCATAACTTTATACGAAACTTTGTATAAAACCCATGCTGTCTCTTAATGAATAAACATTACTTATAAACTAGGTTTAACTAAATTCCACGTTTCGGAACAAGAGGCTCTGTGACAAACCGTCCAGCCAAGCTCGCCACAGCCGGAAGCTAGTACTAATTAAAACATTTCTGCCCCACTTTCAGCTTATTAGTTGAGAACAAAAGATGGCACGAAAGGAATCCGAATACGAAAAACTCGGGACTATTTCAGTTGGAGGAAACCACACGTGTGCAACGGCAACGGTCCAATTATAATAATGGATATTATTTTTACGGCACGACCGAACAGACGGACAGACTGACATTCCTGTTTCCCGCGGAAGGATATAGTGAGTTTGGGTAAGGAAAGACGAAATGTGATACACGTTTAAACATTTTTGTAACAACTAACTAGGACATGCATATATATAAGCAGCTTTGTCTTCCTGGGCGCAGTGGTATGCAATCCTAAAGCATTTTCTACATTATAACAAAAAATAGGACATGTTGTTATGCATTCATCAGTGCACTATAGTAGTATGTCCTATTTGTTTGTTTGTTTGCCATGCCATGATATCTAGCTTTTGTTTTTCACATTACAAAGCGCTTGGCTTCACTTTTCGGTGACGGTAAGGTTGAAGATGGAAACACACTTCACTCAGAAGTCTTAATCCCTGCTATCTTACCTCATACTGTCGGAACACAGGTAATTGTGACATATTTAGAAAAGCGTCGCGTCATCGATGACTAGCTAGTTAGACTAAGAACTAGCCCAACCGATAACCCACAAGAAAATAAGGACATGTGGTGCACTACTGATGGCACTATGTACTTTAGTTACTTTATAACATCGGAAACTTTGATCTTAACTGATGGAAAGTGACGATAAGGAAAAAGAAACGGATTCCACCAGGAATCTTTAAAACCTGCTATTGTAACCCTTACGGTCAGAAGACGACAGCTTTTAACATTTCTTAAGATGATATATTTTGAAAATTGTTATAAGTTAGCTAGACTTAGAACAAGACTTAGAACAGATGGAAGATTTTGTAAATGACAAATAAGTATGGACATTGTGCATGTACGAGCATAACCTATTTACTTATTAGTAATTTGTATTAATATATTTCTTTTTAATGTATTTTGTGTGACTTGGCGATGACATTATAACTTTTGTTACTTAGAGGGAGAAAAAATAAGGGCTCCTTAGTTTCTTGCCAGATTTTTCTCAGTCGAAGACTCTCCCAAAATTCGAACTGGCGGTAGCTTAGTTAGGTAGGTAGATTAGGTAGGTAGTTAAGTTATATGATAAGATTTAACTACTGTTAGTTAACTTTTTTATATACCATATTGTTTGACGTAAAGGTTTATATTAAATAAAGTATTTGACTTTGGCAAGCCCATCACTAAGCTAGACCTGACTGTGAACGCAGGACGTCTAGGGTTTAAGACACGTAGAACCACCGGACCACAAAGACGGTTTTTCTATTTCCAGTATCCATAAAAATATATTATGCTAACTAATCGGTGTTTTCCCTGACGGCTGATCTTATCCTGAAATTTTATTTTAATACAAATCTCAACATTTTATATTGATCCGTTTCACATAGCTTTCGAAGCCCGCAAAGGGTTCGAAACATCAAGATAAAACAATAATTAAGTAAGACCAACGCAAGTATGCCCAGTGAGCGTTTAATTTTTACATTAATTCTTAATTATATTCTTTACTCCGTACTCATGTTTCCTTAAGTACTACAACTTTAACGAGGAATCCCATTTCTTATCGTTGTAATCGTTTAAGCGTCTCCGAAGTTGTGAGAAACATTAAAACAGTAGGTGTCCGATTATTATTCATAGGTACCGCCATACGGCTATGTAAATACACTAATTAATTATTCTATCGCACGGCTACCGTAACGTAGAGACTGGAGTCAATAAATAAAGTAATTTAGTATAGATCAAACAACATTAACTGAGAATTAATATCAGAAAGTGAAGCAGCTTAGCATTATTAAACGCCCCATTGTTACTTCCTATACAGGGGCGTAGCTACCATCGTATCAGACGTATCAATGATATCTAGGACTTTTATGGGAATAGCTATCAGACTTGTCATTTTTTTTTTTAGTTTTGAAAATTGAATGCGATAAGTACACCAAAAATTTATTTATTTATTTATAGAGGCAGAAAAACTTTTATAAAAATTTAATAAAAAGCTCTAGGACTTCGGAATTTGCATTGTAAGATTAAAGTAATACTGCTCAAAGAGTTGATGATAAAGCTCCAGGACAAGACCACCCCTAGCGGCAACATGTATGAACAATTTTAAGAAATTAAATGAAGTATAATTAGGTACAAATGTCAGAATCGTAGCAAATAGAAAGCTGTGTTCTCTCGGGAAGTAGGCTTCATGTGTGGATAATCCCTTAACTGGGCATTCTATTAATTGCAAGTGAACCACAGTATCTATGTAAGAAACTCTGAAGAAACGAACATACATACCTACACTTAATCACGACTATCATCCCCGAAGGGTTTATTCAAAGATAATGCATCTACCATAGTCAATTTTTAACCAAATAGCGACTGCACATGTGCTCAGCGTGACAGGTAGTGAGCCCATGACCGCCCTATGCTGTTGGATGTATGTGCAGTCTTTAGTCCGTTAGTCGCCTTTACAATACCCAAGGGAACAGAGGGGGTGGTAGTATTCTTTCACCGCTCCGCGACACGGTTAAAAAGCAAACACCTGCTATTTTGTGATGGGATTTTTTTTTAAATATAACATATCTACTAAACACCCTGTATGTAAATGTGTGTATGGCAAGTGTAATAATGACCTAATTACCCATTGTCGTATGGTATCCAGTTCGCCGAAATCCGCTCAAGGTAGACCAGTAAGGACGCGATAAAAGAATCGCCACATCACCACAAAGCAAACAACAGAGCGGCCATTGCCAAAACGTCATTACGAAATAGCGGAGTCCTCTAAACTCTTTTGTAATTGTTGCTTTGTGAGAACCGACACCGAAGGTCAGTGCGTTGAAGTTTTAATTGCCACAGGACACGCCTCCTATGGGAATTGGACTCAATCCAAGGACACGAACGCCAAACGTGACGACAAATTTACAACTAGACCTCGTTATTTTTAAGATACAATAAGTAGGACTTTATAATCAAGTGTATCGTTAACACATATCTCCTGTTCGTAATGTTTTATTTTTTTCGCTAATACCGCAATGAACTCCAAGAAAACGAAACGTTGAATAAAATACTACCTCAAGTTGAAATCGAACCCAAGTCAAATATTACGAATCTTCAAAGCATTCTTATCTTAACCGAAGGATTGAAATACTTATATTGTAAAATATTTTCTTTCGAATCTCCGTAAATTCTAAGGCTGGTTTCAGAGTCACGCTGACCGTTCGCGCGGGCGGTCAGCGTGGTCTAATCATTACTCAATGGGTCTAATCAATACATCGGTGGTGGAGTGGTCCAAGTAGCCGAGCCGCCCGGGTTGCGGAGGACATAGGATCGATTCCCACGTGAGGTAGTCATTTTTTCAACAGCTCCTGTTCCAGCCTACTGCCACAATTCAGCTTTCTAATTCTGATCAATATAAAAAATAACAAATCTTTAGTGACCTCAAAATATCATCACACAGAAAATAAAAGAAAGACCCTCTTGCTGTGGTGTCGAAGGCAAAGTGTGCGAGACTAATAATAATTGTAAAATATTCTTGTTACACTTCATTCAAAACTAACCCCGTTTCACAGTGAATGTTTTGAGAGCACTTGGATCATTACAAATACGTGTAACTCATTTTGATAGAAGCACTTCAACGTCGCTATGAGTTCATTGTCTGTCAATCAGCTGTTTAGCTCTATTTTGACAGATAACATCCATTTATACTACCATACGTTTGGGGGTCACAGTGCTCGCGTACCGATTTAGATTTTTTTTAAATTTTAAATGTAGTCTACTATAATAGCTTTATTATAGTAAGGCATGTATTTAATTGAATAACAAATAATAATTCCCTCTTGTTAAACAAAATAAATCAAAAATAGCACCAAAAGTACTGCACACGAAAAACGCACTCTATTATAATTCGTAATTCAAACTGGGCATCAGTTTTCTGGTCTAAGCAAAACTATTTGAATTGCATGCTCATCTGTTTTCGGAACGCAGATCTAATAATTTATTCAGATCTAAAAATATGTCAATCTATCCCTTAAATTAAAACATCACTTATTCTGAAAAGAACATCATTTATTCTAAAGTGGTCACTTTACAGGAGTAAGGCAGCTAGTATCTCTGTTGCCTAATAAAAAATAACCTCAAAATTCTTTTCCTAACTTAATACGTGACCTACAGGAGTAGGGCAGCTAAGTATCCTCAATTATTTTTACGACTGAACAAAGTAGGAAGCAAGTCAGTACTTTTGATCTGCTATTAGTATTTTGTTTTAAGAAAAATAAGTCTGTTGTATGAACTACATTTTAGCTGTGAATAGATTTAAAAAGATAGCTGGTTTTGGTATACTTTTTAAGTTTATTAGAGAACATATATCTTTTGATGAGCAGATAGTTTAATTGTA
Organism: Scoparia ambigualis; assembly: GCA_963921215.1. Lineage (NCBI taxonomy): Eukaryota > Metazoa > Arthropoda > Insecta > Lepidoptera > Crambidae > Scoparia > Scoparia ambigualis. The sequence goes on from OY992509.1 coordinate 8,766,869, forward strand.
GAAAAGTCATGTTTCTGATGTGCATTAAGTTTATAGGAGATTGTTATGTTTGCATAATATTTTAACAGAGGTGCAATTAAAAATATCCCTTATAGTAACCTGGTCTCTGACTAACCCTTCGGGGATAATAGTCGTGATTATAATATTTATTTATTTTCAGCCATGGTTGTCCCTGTGCAGGGCAAAATCGCCCTAAATTTTTCTCACCCTTCGCGATTAAAGCTCTTGATTTCCAGTCGTTGCAGTAGGACTGTGAGAGTAGCTCCTCTTCCTTCCTTAAACCTATTCCTTTCTCAACGGGCGGTAACGCGTCTGCGATTCCTCTGGTTTTGCGGGTGTCCATGGGCGGCGGTGATTACTCTCCATAAGGTGACCCGCCTGCTATTTTGCCTCCTTCTTTTATAAAAAAAGGAGTGTAGTTCGTCACGTCATCTCCTTCTAGACCTGCCGCGATATCATCATGCGATATGTGACCGGCCCAGTTCCACTTCAGACTGGCGGCTTTTTGTCCACCATCAGGGTTTTGTGTTTTGAAAACCTTTACATGCAATTCGGGGAGCTCGATGGAGCAGCGGCTAAGACGTTCGGCTTGCGATCTTGCTTGCTTGCTGATCTTGGGAACTGGATGGGTGACCAAATTAACATATACCTTAAACGCCTCCGTACTTTAGAAGGCACATTCAGCTGTTTGTCGCAATTGTTGCCGTAATATGGCAGTCATCAAAACTCATTCTGGTAAGCGTACCCCGTACCTACGAATCCGAGATCGATGTTTTAACCACTAGACCGTAGAGGTGCATGCAAATTTTCAAGCAATGATTTGCAATTATTAGGAGGCTCATAAAGATGGTACTCTCATAAACATGAACCTTTACGTCATTTACGTTGAAATATAAATGAAATTACTTAGTTATTTTCTATACCTAATACTCATTGCAAGACTTGATTTTACCATAGAATACATAATAATACAAGTAACTCGTATTCTAATTATACATCCTTACGAGTGCTGCTTTTATTCCGGAAGCGTTCTTTTTGACGTGACAACGTCTTATAAATTGGTTTGCCGGGTGACACTTTAAGAAACTGCGTTACGCTCCGCTCACGTTATGCGCTCACAATGAGAGCGAGTGAGAGGCACGCGTCCCTTCCACTCGGGCATGGTTAGCCCGCCTAAGAGCGAGAGAGACAGACATAAAAAGTGAAAGGCACGCGTCCCTTCCATATTTTGCGGAAGCAAAGAGGAAGACTTTTTTTATATAAAAGAAGGAGGCAAACGAGCAAGCTTGTCACCTGATGGAGAGCAATTACCGCTACCCATGGACATATGGCAATACCAGAGGAATCGCAGACGCGTCGCCGGCCTTTAAGAAAGGAATAGGCTCGTTTCTTGAAGAGCCAGTGGACCGAGCCGACCTGATATAGCCAAATTGTCGACAATTCGAGCAGCTCTGCGTTGAATGCGGTCAAATGGAAGGAGTTGGTATTGGGGCGCTCCAGCCCAATAAGATGGGAGCATATTCATATGCGGCCTGCCTTGTACTTTATATAGTTGTAAGCGGTGGGCCGGCGTGAAATACTGACCCGCGCTTTTTCGAAGCTAATTTAGCTTTATCTTCCAAATGACCCCGAAACTGAATGTCACTCGAAATATCGACGCCAAGGATTCCAATAGTCGGGTTGGTATCAAGGACACCTCCCTCAAAGTTCAGGGGTACGACGAAGGGATGTTTTCGCTAAAGCAAACTAGGAATGGTCTGTCTACCAGCACACGTTTCCCTCATTCCTATGACATTGGGGTCCTTCAAATGAGGCGTGAAGAGGCACCGTGGCCGGCAGGGTGCGGGAGACTAATGCTGCGTCTCTTACGCTGAACCAGTTGTTGTCTTCGCGCCTAGCTGAGCCTGTTGCGCAACACGAGAAAATTTTCTCGACCCGTTTTCTCGTGTTATCTCTATATACGATATGTCAAAACTAGACATAATAGTAGTTTTTGCTTGTCTGTGGTATATTTGTCTACAAACCCCACTAGAGACCACAAACCCTAACATGCAACCTAATTTTATCGAGTTTTGACAACTCTAACCGAGATTGTCGTTCCCGCTATCGAAGGAAGAGAGAATATCGTCCGCGACATATCTCGTGTTGCGCATGCTAGGTCTACTGGACTCCGCTTCCACTTAAAATCAGGTAGTGGAGTTTGCCGGGCTATTCACAAAAAAAAAGCTTGACCTAGAATCTCAGTTGTAACCAGGAGTCGCTACTTCAATGCCTTACAAATTCTATTTTCATAACGTAATCGCATGGTAAGTAAAACTCACGAGAAGAGAAGATGCCATCAGCATTACCGTACAGCAAAAAAAAAATTTCTACGCGTGTTGTGTGCGCGTAATTAAGCAATCAAAGTAAAAAACCTATCAATTGTTACGAAGACTTGATTTCAATGACAGAGGTCTTTGTCCAGCAATGGATCAGTATACAGGGCGTCCCACGGAGATGCCACATGGAGGGAAAGTAACTTGAATATTGTTGATGGAACATTTCACTGAAAGAAGACATTATTAGAATTAAAAAAAACAATTTAAACTGCATTCATAGATATTTAAATAATTACGTGGTTGAACCGGGAATCGAACCCGTTACATGAGAAAAATAATAATCCTGTAGCTTTATCATACCGATCGAAAGGCTTCATCATAAGGATTATTTTTTGCTAAATAACATAGTGTCACAAATAAAAACTCCATGTGGCATCTCCGTGGGACGCCCTGTATAGGCAATGCTTTACTTTACTATTCTACAATTCTACATGTGTACGTGTCAAAGAAACCTGGAGTTGGTGACCGTCCAGCTACAAGTATTAATGGCAGCCGGACGTGACCGCTGCACAGACGCACCGCTCTCCGCGTTCACCCGTAATGAGTTGTGTTTCCGTACTACGTAGGGATGGGACACACCGCCTTCAAGGACAACGGACAACGGGTACCGGACAACTTCAAGGACACCCTGTAGTATCCCTACTACCGCTAATGCCAAACAATACGGTATTGGACACAGAGGTCCGATTCTTAGCAGGGGTACATATTATTGTGCTTGGTTTGGCTGATGGTAGTGCTTGTTTTATGTTTGTATGTCTAGCTACCACCACCAGCTGTCTGTGTTAATGACCAGATGAGTGTTCGTCGAATGTTGTATATGAAAAACAAAACTGCATGACGAGAAACAAAAACCTTCCTACACCAAATCAACTAACATCGTAAAGAAATATAGAGTAAGTGTTCTCAAAGTTTTTTGCTTTTTGTAGTACCAAGAAATATTTTTTATTTTATTTTAGGTAAGGTGGCTGTTGAAGGTAATTTCCAGATTTCGGTCTTTGTTTAGGTACGCCTTCAATGAGTTAACCCCCTTATTTTTAAAGTTATAACTAGTCTACTATTCTCTATACATTTTTATATTTTTTACTTATTGACACATGAAATATCTGGTCTCATACAAAGGTTATACACACATTATACACACGCCCACAGGTCCACCAACCCCTGTTTTTCTTCTATTTATTTTCTTATTTGTGCAGATTACAAGGGTTAGGAATCTATTTCTTAAGTGAAATACCTGTATTAGGAAAAACCCGGTATTTTTTTGTCCATTAGATAACTCATAAACTCGACGAACACTCAGCCACTGTGTCCAGCGCATAATGAGTGTTTTCTCGGCTAAGCCGGCGCGCGGCGTCGACCATGAATTCTTTCTATTGCCTACAACTGACTGATAACTGAAGCGGCGGGCTTCGCATACAAATCCAGGGCAGATGAACATTTCTACCGTGAGAGTGGATTTTATTGACGGCCGTTTTCGAGGAGGTAAAATTTTCGGTGCGCCCGAGTATACGCGATGCATTATGCAAAGAAAGTTTTAACGGGATTTTGGAGTCCTTAGTTACTTTACAATACTTGATAACGTACTAGTTGTATAACATTCTGTACTAACGTGAAACAAAAAGCTTAAATTGTTGTGTCGAATAAAGTTAGGAAAACTTTTGTATTTCCTCTTATTTAATAACTATGTAATAGAAAGCTACAGAATAAAGTCTGGCTAACGAAAGCTGAACCAGGAAAAACGCGGCAAATTCAAAAAACCATGACTGGGTAAGTAACACAGGGTCACTTACACAGCTGGAATTTTCTCAGAAAAATTTCAATTTTACATACGACATGACACCTAATATAGACACACATAGAGACAAATTGTTGTCAATCAAATAACTACGAGGTTCAGCTTCCGTTGGCCAGACTTTAGTAACAAAATTCTTTTTTAATCTGCATATTATTATAAACAAATTCCTCAAAAAAATATTTGATGAGGACTTCAAGATTCAACCATGAGACGCTCTACCAACACCTATTACAATATCAAAGTATTAACAGGCCAGCCCCCAATTTAGCATGACAAAGACGTATTAATTACAAGAGCGGGCAAAGAAATAGTGTGTTCTGTTCCCGCGCTTCCGGGGCGAACCATGAATAGTCATGGAGGGTGATGGAGGCTTCGTGTCCCAGTACCAATATACCCTTCTAATTTAAATTTCATACACATTGAGTAGTTAGTGATGTGTACCAAATTGTTTGAGAGATAATATGGAATTGTACAGAGACCACAAAATGTCACGTCAATAATCCTATTCTCCTATTAGTAATTCTTCCTATTTGCAAAATATGCCATACAAACACTTAATCTTCAATTAAGTACCGTAGAACGGAGCTATTTTATAAAAAAGCAGGGATAAAATTTGAATATTTATTTTTCCTTTAATTTTTAACAGATAAAGAAGTATGTGTTGCTTAATACAGACATAACTCTATAAAAATACAAAAATAAAAACATAGAATGAACAAACAGTAAGGTTTATTTTAAAAAAGAAGGTGCCTTTCCAAATAGCCCCCAGGGTGGGGTTATTTGGTATGCATACAAAATGACATAGAAAATATCTTTATAAACTGTTTTTATTTCAATATAAACACGGACGGCGATTTAAGGTAACATACATTTAAAAATTTACAAAAATAATGCAAAAGTCAACACTAAATAATGTAACATTTTTACTCAAAAACTAATTTGGAACAAAACTGCCAGACTATCGCTAAATGTACTTCTTAACATCACACGCGCGGTGTTCTTTTCTATGATTGGTCGAGATTGACAGATAACGGAGTAACCAAAAGTTACAGAATAAAAAGGTTGCGTTCACGTTATTTTGTTTGCGTTCGTTGAAAAATATTATTTTTTTCCAAAAAGCCACACCGTTACCAAATACCCCTTTCTACCGGTACCCAATTATTTTTAAAATAATGAAAATTTGAAAATAATGCGTGAATGTAATGTTAAAATAATCAACTAAAACAATAAATTGTATAATTTATAAAAAGAAATTAAGTTAATTATTATAAAAGCTTAGAAAGTGGAAGATGTTGTACTAAATGAAATTAAGAAAACTTTATATGACTCCGTTTGTAACGTTTGTAACAATATTTTTCAGTTTGATTGTAAGATGGTAGGTGACGTTAAGGCCAGAAGGTGAATGCAAAAACACAAATTTTATAAATACGAATTCCTCACCTCGTGGTACATCACTAAATGTGCGTCAAGAACAACCCTCGCGGTGTTAAGTCGCGTCTCATAGGAGCACTTGAAGGCTGAATTGAAATGCATTCGCTTATAAAACGCAAAGGAAGTTAAAGATAAGGATCCCGCTAAAGTGCGACCTCCGATGATTCGGAGTATTAAGTATGGGAAATGGGGCGATAATATTTCAATTATTTTTTATGTTATTAATTATAATTGATTTAACTTTGTCAAAGTGTTTTCAAAAGTTATGTAGATAGGTAATATAACGTCGAGTATAAGTTGAACAAAGAATTCCTAGAAAGAATATGAAGATAGAAAGTAAAGAAATGCTCTTGCTTTGTTTCTTTCCGGTTCTTCTTAGCACTATGTCTGACTTAGGAACCCGATAGATAAAGCGTAATGACATCAATGATTGTAAGCCTAAAAACTGATAAAAAGGTTTGAATTTAAAAAATACCTTTAACAATGTTACTCATTTAGTTTTATCATTACATCATCCAAAATCTCACAGGCTGAAAGTTGAAACACATTACGAAACCGTATCCGTCTCAAATACATACCCAAATTCCGCTTTGATCCCAACATCCCGCAGACCCGCAGTAAGTACAGTTGGCGTCAGAAGTAACCTCACACTTTAGTACAATGCCACGACAAACGCCGTGAACGATCGCGTTCGTGCACCCATTACAAAATAACGCAGCAGTTGGTACGACACGGTACTAAAGTGGTTGAGGCCAACCGTACTCCGGCTAACATCTGAACAGCACTCGTGCGGCTAAGTGGCGTGAAATAAAATGCTTATAACGCCGTATTGAGAGGCATTCAATTGAAAAACTCGGAGTGAGCCGAACGGGATCCACTCCGCATGAGCGGGCTGAAGCCGCGCCGTTTATTAGAGGTTTATTAATAAACAACTTGATTTAGAGCCGATTTTTCAATTGCCGGATAAAACTTATTTGTTTGTTTAATTATGCAATACAACCATTTAAAGTGTACCTACTCTAGGTATAGAGGTGTCCAATTTGTATTATTTTTTGTATTTTTGTTTTTGAAAATGTATTGTCTTATCCTATCTTATGAGTTTTATCCGAAGATTATAAAAAGGTCTTTAAAGTGCTATTTTTTGTATTATTTTTTTATCAATTATTTTAACGTTTTTTGGAGTTAGTAGTGTCGTTTTGTGATTATTGTAAACACTATTCAGGAGCAGATACCAAAAACAAAGTACCTAAATTAATAAAAGTGCTCTAAAAATAAAAATTACATTTAAAATTATAAGCGCATACTAAAGTTATTAAAACTTATTGCGTTTAACTAGGTAAGTAAGTGTACCTATAAATTTTTCATTTTCAGGCATTTTCAACCATTTCTCGACTTACTGCTTAAATATGTCCATAATTCCATTTAAAAGAATGCGTTACCTGTAAAAATAAAAACACAATTAGTATAAACAAATCGTAACAAAAATATTTTAAAGCGCAAAATAATTTGACAGCGGTGGGATTCGAACCCACGCCCTTTCGGACTGGTGCCTAAAACCAGCGCCTTAGACCACTCGGCCACGCTGCCTGTACATAATATGTCAAATTAACAATATGGCTTCTGTTGTACTATTTGCTATACATATTTTTCATTACAATTACTTAATTATTTTATTTTTCTACTTATAAAAATTATGAATTATTTAATAGATTATTACTTTTAATCAGTAAGAAATAAAATGGTTGTTTTACAAACAAATTATTACTTATTAAATTAATACCGTACTATTCTACTGTTTTAATGATCTGTGTTTAAACTACAATAAAATTAAAAATTACTTCGGTAGTCAGACATTATATGACTTTTATCCAGTAACTAACAATATTGTATCTAAATTTATTTTTTTAAGTTGAAAATAATATTGTAGGTCACCAAAAATACCCACGGATCAAATATAAAGGAAATACCCAATCCCAATTCGTTGCCATTAGATACATGAATTTTTTCGGCAGTTCAATAAGTCGTCGATTACATTCTGAACTTCAGGAAAATGGACAAATGTTATAAAATGCATTTTTTTCTTTATGTTTATATTATTGAAACTTAAAAGAATGTAGTAGGTAGGTACCTCAACTTGGGATTAACCACGAACTATTTAACGGAATGATAACTTTTTCGTTATTGTAACTGAAGTTACACCGAAAATATGATCTACTGCGGCCGCTCGCGGTTTCACCCGCGTGGTTCCCGTTCCCGTGGGAATATCGGGATAAAAAGTATCCTATGTGTTAATCCAGGTTATAAACAGGTAGATTTTACGTGAAAGTGTAACCAACATCCATCCATACTTACAAACTTTCGCGTTTATAATATTAGTAGGATTACATACTTATAACTTTCCTAGACTTTCTTATAAGACTTAACCTAAGTTAAGCTTCTTTTGAAATATTTTTACATAAATACATACATACATACATATTACCACGACTAGCTATTATCCCTCAAGGGTTAGTCAGAGACCAGGCAATGAGGACAACAAAAGCAGTTCTCTGCCATAGTTCACGTTTCATCAAACAGATAACAATGTTCTCAGCGTGACAGGTGGTGAGCCCATCGCCGCTCTATGCAGTTGGATGTATGAGCAGTCTTTAGTCCGTTAGTCGCCTTTCACGACACCCAAGGGAAGAGAGGGGGTTATTGGTTAATCTTTTTTTTAATGGTTAAACAAGATAAGGGATTACCATCCTCATTTTACATAGAAAACACCAAGACCCGAAATCAATTCTGGAAAACACTTATTTCTAAATTGCCTCGACCGGGAGTGGAACCCGGGACCTCAGAGATGGCAAGGCAATACGTCAGAACCGGCGTGCTAGACAACCACTCGACCGCGGAGGTGGTCAAAAAAACTAGACTTACAATACCTACAATTATGAACTTTTTAAATAATTTTTCCTATTAAATTGACCAATAATTTCTATCCTGATTAATCGTTTTCGTGAGAAACCCAGAAATATATATTTATATTTACCTATAAATACATATAACAGCCATACCTATGCGTTGAATCACTAAAGACCAATTTGTCCAACAAAAGCCGGTCGACACTCTCATTACTGCCAACGCATTAGCCGCAAAACAAGGTCTAATTCGTAGCGACGCACTCATTTGCACCGATCACTTGCAACGGCCACTTACCCGCGCGACGGCCAATCATTATGGATTTATGCGCGATAATAACTCGATGACGCCCACTGAGGTTGAACAAGGGATGCACTTACAATGTGCTCGCACATTGGATGATGTTTTATAAACTATTTTTGTGTGTTAAGGTTCGCGTCCGCCATTATTGTTTTACTACGGATAATTTCGCGTATGAAATAAATTATTCCAGACGCAAAATAATATGGACTTCAGCATTCTTGGCATGGACATCGGCCAGGAACTGAATCCAAAATGCTACATCGAGAGTGTTATTATATACCTAGGTACTTATTCTTAGTATTAGCAATTAAATCAAAAGTTGTTAGTGGAATAATAATTTCGAAATATTTTAGTTAGTTTGAAATAGTTTGGATCATGTGTTGAAAAGGAACACTTTAGGTAGGTCAATACTATAGCTTATTTAATTAAGCTTAGCTTAGAATTTCGAAACTTTCGCAAAGTGCGTGATTATAAGAAGACAGTCTGCCCGTTCACGGAAGGATCTATAAATAATTTCATTTTAATGCACAATGTTCGTGCTAACTTTAGATAACAATGTTGAATCACGTTCAAGTACTGTACCTACACATGGCAGTTACGCAACTTTTGTTTTTATTTAAACAGCTGATTTAAAGTTTATCGTTTTCAGCTGGTACTCTGTATTGCATTTGTTTGATCGGGCCAAATGTGGCTCGAGCAAATAAATAATGTTACGTCATTGCATAGGTCTTGATTTATCCCATCAACCATCGGATTAAAACCCACAACAGGTGCAAATTACGGTTAAATGTCACTTACAAAACCCATGCTAACGAGATTTGTGTTCACTCACACCACCCAAATAAATAGCAATCGGGGAATGACTCAGAGTATTGCATTTACCAAACTGCAAGAATCTTCTGCCTACGTACTATTAAGAAGGTTAAAGGTGCCATATAATAACAGGTCTTAATTAAATTATCTAATTGCCTACTCATACTGAGTAGGCAGTAAATATTTTTGTTATGAATGTGGTGTATTACATTATTTATTAAGTAACTTAATTTATCTCTTAAAATAACATACAAAATTACAGTAACGTTAAAAAATAAAGGTATTATATGTTGCAATCTTAGAAGGACAAAACTATAAATTCTGGTTTGGACTAGATTCAAAGAAACGAGATAGAACAAAAAAACGACGGCCTATTACATCTCGACTGTGTTTTTGCGTAAAATGCACATTTTTGCATTTTGTAGTAGTTTTGCAGTTGTTTTTATCGTTTTCATCGAAATAGGATAATAAATTCATGCTTAATATTACAAAGACTCTGCGAGAATAAGCTGAGTTCGGACGGCCGGCGCATCGCATTTTGTAGTAATTTTGCAGTTGTACTTATCGTTTTTATTGAAATAGGATAATAAATTTATTATAAAATCTTTATTCCTCATGAAGTAACAATTATTCTGGTATAAATTTTTCTCGATAATCTAGGAAGATATGAGAAATTCACAGTTAACTTAAGGCAATTTTCGAAGTTTTTTGGTTTAAATAAGATTTTTTTTCTATTTAAAATCAATGATATCTAGAAATTCAGAGTCCGCTGCAAACTAAACGACTATTATAAGAGAGAACACTCTATTTTTTTTATTTCATTTGTTTAAAACAGTAGTTAAATTTAGGAGCTCAAAAAAGTGCTGATTTTGAGTTTAATTAAATAGTTGAGCAAAATTCATAAAAAACGAGGCCGCTACGAACTATGCCAATAGCTATTCTACACTATTCAATAAGTCAAAATTGTTAATGTATTTTTGTTTCTGAGATCAAGAACGCCGAAATTGTCCATTTTACGCAAAAATCACAGTCGAGATGTAATAGGCCTCATAATTAATGCAATGCTATTTGAATTTTAATTTCGTACTTATGAAGATAAATAGAAAAGTGAAAAATTTTGACAATTAGTAACCAAAAGCAAAATCACGTAGTTGTTAATAATTTAGTTATAAAAAGAGAAAAAAGTAAAAAAAACTACCGATCCACGATTTCGTAAAATCAAGTCATAAAATTAATTCAGCTGTTCTTGCACATAATGTGGGGGAACTTAACCAATATTCTTGATAAAGTTATTTATTCAAAGCGATTAAAACAAAAGCGTCCAAAACAACTGAAGGTTCAGTTTTAAGTTGATCCTTTGAGAATAATCGATTAGCTGGGGCCATCATAAAAACGTGTCCCGCAGACAAAACCTTGCTGTCGAAAGTAATTTGTGGCCCCAACCTCCTATAACTATAAATCACCGATGTAACGAGATTTACAGCACTATAAACATGCAATATCATCAAACTGATTTAAGTGCGTACCGAATGTTTCGGTTTCAACGCGAAGTGACCAAAATGCGACAGCCGATACAGATGCGATTTTTACATTCAACAACTGAACGGAATTTAAATGTACTACGCCTGTTAAGGGTACCAAGCGATTACTTGATTTCAATGGTGGACGACTTTGACTAGCAGTGGGACAGTATTAAAGGCTAATAATTAGTTTAAGTAGGTACTATTTTCTCTATCTGTACTTTACCATTTTAGACTATAGCAAACTTTATATATAGTCTATTGCCTCAATAAGGTCTCAATCTAATGCATCAGAGAAGCAGCCAATTCGCTTGATAACAATTCGATACAGCAATATCAGTGGATACAATCTACGTTACTAAAAGAGCAACAACTGACAAGCAATTACAATTCCTAACACAAGGGAACACGAATGCAAATATGATACGAAATGTCAATTCTGAGAGTTATTCCTCGATTGACGTCAAAACTGGCTCTCATTGTAGTGTATCAGCACAATGAGAGGTATTTGTGTCACTATGTCGTCGTGAATATTGAGATTGTCATTGTAATGTGATCAGTATGTGATGACAATTAGACAGTAAAGGGCCATGCTGTTGAGTGCAACGTTTTGATATTATCTTACATTAGTCGTACTGGTTGCGTGGTTTCTTTCTCTTTCAAAATAAGGTAATAAATATTTTTATATAAAACTAGCGGTCCGCCTTCGACTTCGTCCACGTGAATACCTCGTAATTTTCTGTCATATACTACGTCAGTCGGAAAGGGGGTACTAAGCCGCGGACAACTGAAAGTGCTACTATCAACTGTTATATTGCAAATATAAGCTTTGCGAAAAACTTTCATAATTTTATTCCATACAAAATAACTTATGGTTAAGTAATTTAAAAAATGTACAACCCTTAATAGGGAACGGGGCTAACGCATGTTACGTTTAGCTAACGCAAGAAGCCCCGGCAATGAACTCAAATCTGTATCTCTCTCAAAGCAGCTGACCGCCCGCCAGGCCTACCACAGCGTGATTTTTTTTGAAATCTTAAAAAGCTGTTTATCTAAAATTATACATTTTTAAGGAAAAGTTCTTAGACAAAGTTATTCACTATCACGTATACTTTACCCTCCTTTCGACTTAGTACCCCCTTTCCGACTGACGTTGTTTAACTTTGTCCTGACCATTACAAACCATTACTACAACCAAAAAAGAAGGCCCCAGCACACCACAGATAGTGTATATTGTCTTTGCTACAGCGCCGTTCTGAAGTGATGCGGAAACATACATACAGAGCAATTGATTTTTATTTATATAGATTTAACGCAAATTTTGTTGCGAACAAATTACAAATTGCAAATTGTAAAAAAAGGCTTATCTTACATTTACACGCACGTTTCCAAAAAATCAAACCAATATATGAAAGTTGTGCGAAAGAGAAGTACAAACACAATTATTGATCCACTGTAGTATCCAACGAAGACGTAGGTATACAGAATCCGTAAAGTTGTACATTACTGTAATAATAGGTAGGTACATCTAAATAGAAAATCTAGGTAGAAAGAAGTAGTTACTCCTAGATTTGCTTAAAAAAGCTGTTATCTAAAATTATCCATCATCATCATCATCATCATCATCATCATCATCATCATGTTTATCTTAAATTATCCATTTTTAAGAAAAAGTTCTTAGACAAAGTTATTCACTATCATGTATCTTTACCCTCCTTTCGGCTTAGTACCCCCTTTCCGACTGACGTTGTATAAACTTTGTCCTGACCATTACAAACCATTACCAAACCAAAAAAGAAGGCCCCAGCACACCACAGATAGCGTATATTTTCTTTGCCACAGCCGTTCTGAAGGGATACGGAAACATACATCCAGAGCATTTGATTTTTATTTATATAGATTTAATGCAAATTTTGTTGCAAATTACAAATTGGAAAATGTAAAAAAAGGTCTGTCTTACATTTACATGTACGTCTCCAAAAATTCAAACCAATACATGAAAGTTGTGCGAAAGAGAATTACAAACACAATTATTGATCCACTGCAGCATCCAACGAAGACGTAGGTATACAGAATCCGTAAAGTTGTACATTACTGTAATAATAGGTAGGTACATCTCAAGAGAAAATCTAGGTAGCAAGAAGTAGTTACTCCTAGATTTGCTTAACAAATTCAAGTGTAGACGTATTTGCTCTAAACCATGTATTAATTCTGATCCGAATCTAGAAGTCATTGCACTCAGTGTTGAAGGTAATAAAGACTGATACTCCTAATAATGAAAGTTGGGCATAAAGTGTGAAATCCAATCACAGACAGATCAATAAATTGAGTTCGACGAAATCGCACGAAAATGATTTCAATTACGAAGACTCCGATATCAGACAAAGAATGTTTAATCCTATTTGACAGTCTAAAGGTGATGAAAAGATTCATTTGTGTCTGGATAAGGTTATCTACGCCCAATAATAGCGCTGCCACTTTTTCATCTTTTGTATGTTTGAAAAAAGAGAGAAAGAAATATCATATAGTGACCACACAAACTTAACAATAGATATAACATTCAAAAATAAACACATTAAAAGTTCACAACTTCATAGATACACAGGGCAAAATACATTATTATAGTGTGTGGATAGTGTATGGCCAACTAGGCCCCAGCACAGGGGCGTAGCTAGGCTAGAAGGGCCCCGAACGTGTATGATAAAAATATCGTAGAACTTCCATGGGACAGGAACAGCTATCAGACTTTTCATTATTGTCTATAGAGGCAGAAAATCTAGAAAACCTGAAATCAGCTATAGATGATTTAATAAAAAGGCCACACAAGTGTACTTACTGATTTGAATAGTTTGGCTAACTTAGTTATTAGAAGCAGCATGGAATTTTAAAAAAGAGATGGAAGAAGGTCCATAAAACGTTACGTCAACGCATGATTACTTTTACGTCATAAACAGCCGTGGTTAGTTCAGTTACCTCTTTGTCGGATGATCTACCCTTCTCATTCTTTACTTGCTAAAAAGTGGCATTCAAAATACCCCTACAATTACCCTGCTTTAGAAAAAAAAAACAATAGAACGTGAAAATTTACAAACGGTTAATAATTAATTCCAGAATATACAGAACATGTTATTGCTGACCCAAATCGTTTTTTCCCCGTCTGTCGGGCAGAGATACGTGAATTAGTACGAACAGCGGGGGTGGGAGCCGGGGTGCCGTCATAAAAAAAATGCCAGGCACCCCGCAGCGAGCATTAGTCGCGAATATGGGAGAGATATAGACTGCCCTCCTGATAGACAACGTTACCACACACTGGTTATACGCAGGCAGACGTTTACAAATTGAAAGAGATTGAAGTGGATTTATACGTACATAGGTACTTCTGGCTGTTAACGAATTTTGGAAAAAGCAGTAGTACCCTTCCGATAAAGGTCAGATGAGTGAGAGAGAGGTCAGAATATACAACTTATTGAAAAGACAACGTGTTACCCTTAGAATGTGTTACCTACCATACACTGGTTATACAAAGGCAAATTTTTACACATTGAAAGAGATTGAAGTGGATTAAGTTTTCTGGCTGCTGACGACCGTTTAAAAAAAGTAGATTTCATTAAGCCCACAGGGAATATATGGTGGCAGATATATGGTGTCTGCCATGGCGTTCAACGTGTTTATGAAAAATAAAAAAATAGTCATTATCTGTTAACACGTTTTATTAGCTAATTTGTTTTTAAAAGGGGGATTTATTTTAATGTCTATTAAGCACAATGGCGGAAAATGGTAAAAATTGAGAGAAATTGCCTGGCAGACACCTTGATCTGCCATGGCCCAGCCGAAGCACTTTACGTTATTTTAGTGGAGGGGGCCCCGCGGGTCACCTTGGCAACCCCCCCCCCCGCACCTCTGCGCTAGCGCTGCGCTTGCTCTCGCTCGACACAGCTCAGTGTAGAGACAAAAGTATCGATACTACCTATACTCATGAGTAGTATCGCAATAAAAGTAATTGATACCATTATCGTATTCGCATCAAAAGTATCGAGTTACTCGGGTATCGAGTACTTTTTGTTTTTCATTTAGTGTAAATAAAAAGACGTAAAATAGTACTTAAAAGCGATTTATTAAAATATTTCTTTATTTTCTCAATCGAGAGTCATCTCCCGTGCAATCAGACAAAAAATAGTAATTTATTAACCCTTGAGCCCAACAGGCGGGTCCTATACTAGGAACCGATTACAGAGACTAGGAACTTCCTAGTTTCTGTAATCAGGGCTCTAGCTTTTGAAAATAGACGTTCCGTCGGAACTGACATCCCGGGAATTATTAAAAAACGCTAAGTAAGCATATCTTTATATGCTTACTAGGGCTTTCCCTCGGAACACCGTTTTCATATCTTCCCACTGCTGGAATGGGTTTGATTTCAACGGAAACACTAGATTCGCGAGATATAAACTCATCTCGTCTCTGTTATGTTCGGTGGTAATGCTAGTGCGTGGTCTTCTCGAATACGCTAACATATTTTGATGGTATCCCCAAAGGTCATCAACTTCATCGACAGGCGACGAGTTTCGTCTTACCGAAGCACAAATTACAAATAATAATATGTCCAATCCAAGCAAGCATTAAATATTTATCACAGACTACAGTACAGAGACGAGTCAATCAATCCATAAACTTTTTTTAAATTAATTCTCTGATCTCAAAAATAATTGTATTTTTTTTATTTTAAAGGTATTTTTTAATTTATACTAAATAATGTAAATAATTGAGAATATACATTTTCATACAATATAATTTAAGAAATGACAAATAAACCCTATTGAATAAAACAAATAAATTAAATAATATGATTTATAACAACACTAGTAACAACATGTCAAAGAAGAAATGTGTCGGGTCCCTGTCAGGTCACGAATATTTTAAAAACTTGTAAGTTTTTCTCTGCGCTAAGGCGTAAAGCTTGTTCTACAGAGCCCCGCGGGTCATTACGAATAGCGTTTACACTGATAATGATGTCTGCCAGCCGGGTCTGATAGACCTTTTAACGCAGGTCGTACTGGCAGTCAAACCGTGTCTGCCGCAGCCCGATGGGCCCGGCCAACTGTCGGGCATACGGTGTCTGCCATGGCCCATGTGATGATGAAGTATTTTGGTCTGGGCGTTTAACGTGTTAAGCCCACTGGGAATATATGATAGCAGGTATATGATGTCTGCCATGGCGTTCAACATGTTAATCAAGTTTTCTGATTGCTGTCGAATTGTGGAAAAGAAGCACTGGTCTTTTGGTAGACGTCAGATGACTTGATACAACTTATTGAATAGATAAAGTGTTAACACAGACTATGTCTACACGACATAAAATGAAGAAAAAAAATTGAAGTGTGACGGTGTTATTATGTTAGCGCGGAGGGTAGTACTATTATTTATTCTGTGGCGGAGGTAGATGCAGGCGAGCCGCTACGCTAATAAACAAAATAATGACTAAACGAAGTCTGCAATGTGCACTTCATTATTGCCCATTGTGACTGCTTGCCGACTCATTGATTTATTAAGAAATCTACTTATCACTACACTCCAATATATTATTATTCAATAATATTTGTATGCATTATCATTATTACCCACGAATATTCTAAAGGCTACACATACTGGACCACTCAAACAATCAGATTTCCTTGTTTATAACATACCTACTGAAAACATGACATAGCCTGCATATTACCAAATGTCTTTATTTAAAAAGAGACAGTCAAAGGTCTTTATGATGAGTGTAGCAACGTTGAGAGTCGCACGAAAGAAACGCTGTATGTCCGGGGCATTTAGGTATTATTAACTAGAGACGAGGTGCAATTTTTTCATTTTTTCGAGGTATTCCTCGAAGCGCACCCATTTTGAAGCGCACCAGACGAAGCGCACCTAAACTATTCCTCCAAGCGCACCCGTTGGGTGCGCTTCAGAATAGGTAATTAAAATATTATATTTTCATTCCTCGAAGCGCACCTACGGTAAAAAATAGAGAGGAGCTTGAAAGATTCGTAATATTGATGTCGATAGAAACTAGGACTAGGTGCTTAAGCAACTTACTACGTCAATAATAAATTAAATCATGACAGTCATATTGATCTAAAAGTACCGGGAAGACATAAATGAAAAGAGGTAGATAGGCGCCTTAGCGATCTTACTTACCCTTAACTATCAGGATTAGGTGCTGCAACTTACTAATTATGTCAATAAGAAATTAAATCATGACAGTTATTTTGAACTAAAAGTACGGCAGTACTATTACTTATTCTATGCTAAAGTACCAGGGTGACATAAATAAAAAGAGGTAGATACTCTAAAAATAAACGTACGTTATTCGTTATCGATGTTCTCTGTTAGATACTACATCTCTTTCCTAATTTTATCTGCTGGTGCGCTTCGAGGAATAAAAATATAATATTTTAATTACCTATTTTGAAGTGCACCCAACGGGTGCGCTTGGAGGAATAGTTTAGGTGCGCTTGGTCTGGGTGCGCTTCTAAATGGGTGCGCTTCGAGGAATACCCCTTTTTTCGCACCGATTTGCAGTCCACAGTCGCTTGGATCACTAACAAACAATGAAGCGTTTGCAACCCACAAAGTGCAAGCAGCAAATCAATGCGCAACACTTTGCTTCGCGGTGTCTTCTCCAGTTGTTATACATCAATGGTCCGGGGTCATTGTGCCCATAATAGGCAAAGGGTAAGTTCTGTTCCGGCCGTGATAATCCCGGCTTACCACCCGCCCGTCCGACGGCTAATGCCGCGGTACACACTTGACCAGTATTGCCAACTGTTACCTCCTGCTAGTAGCTAGACGTATTGCAAAAAGTAGCTAGATTGCTCAATATTTAACCCCAAAAAGGTGCTAGAAGTAGCTAAAAGTTACTTGTGAAACAAAAGGTGTAAGAAGTTGCTAAATGTTTCTTTAGTAAACAATTAAACGAAAAATTTATGACAATATCGTTTTTTAAATGAAATTAAACACAAGTAGGTATTCTTTTTGATATTAAAATATAATTAGAGTCTGTTTAATGAGTCAGTTTACTTAGTAATTTTACAAAAATGTAAAATAAAATAATAAATAAATAAATATCAATTACAATTTATTAATTGTTTAGTAAAAATTGTGTACGGGTATTATCCCCGAAGGGTTAGTCAAAGACCAAGCAATACTTCTCGTGAAGTAGCTAGAAAAAGTAGCTAAAATATTTAGCTACAAGTTTCATTAAATTGTAGCTGCCTGGCTTCCAAAAGTAGCTAGATCTAGCTACAAAGTAGCTGAGCTGGCAACACTGCACTTGACCAATCATTACGGAATAAAGTGGGCTGTTCCAGTCGTGGCTCAATGCGGATCGGATTTGAAGTTTGCGTTTCTGCCTTGACAGTTGACAGTGATAATATTTAAGTCGTTAGTGGCGTAACCAAGTTGTAACAGAATGGTTCGATGTCGTCCGATGACATACGTTCACTGTTGCAACATTTGATATACGAGCTATATTACCTATTGTGATCATTGACCTAGAAGTATAGACAAGAACTTCCATACAAACAATTTGTTCAAATTCTGGAATGAGAGACCTAAAATTCGCTGCAGCCGCTACAGCGCTTAACATTTCAATGTCGTCTAATCAACAGACAGACGTCGCAGCGCGCCGCAGCGCCAGATCGGTCAAAGACAACGTAGTGTGTATCAAGATGGCGTCCCAAATAGATCGTCAATAACAATAATTAAAAAAATATCTTTTCTATTCATAAAATACTATATACTACATAATAATGACTTGAATAACAATTAATTTCACTTACTTGACAACTGAATTGTAGTAAACGTCTAGGTGTACACTTTGAAAAACATAAAAAAACATTTTCGCCGCTCTGCACGCGCGAATGTCAAAGCCACACTAAAGCAAGGTGCCGAGTACTGCCGAGTCGACTCCGCAGATGAGTGGAACATAGTGCGTGTTCGGAAGGGCCTATCTAGTGTAACGTATATATCGCTGATTGTGATGTGCTTATTGCTATTTCGCCTTGGTGGCCGAGAAGTCAAGCGGTCTAGTTCAATTCCTAGGTCGAGCAAAGTGTTTTTCGGATTCTTCGATGCATGTATTTCCATACATGTATGTCACTTACACACATCACACCCTTTTCCGGAGAGACATAGGTACCGCTTTCCACTTTCTACGGTCCTTTCTTTTGCTTTGGTTAAATCTAATAAAATAAGGATACATTTTAATTCGTTTTTCAGTTTGATGTAAGTTAACTTTAACTAATGTGTAAATAATGTAAAATAAATAATAATATTATAGTAAATAAAGACTAGAAGAAAACACTTTTGTCGTCACCTCTACCTGTCTTATTAGACTTTAAACTATCGCGTTGCATTGCATTAAAACTGTTTTAACGGGACCTAACACGATTAATTTTGTAAGTAAGTACATATCTACTTACTGCTTGACGTTTTGGCCGCGATGCTTCGGCCGTGGTCACATCACAAGCGAACTGGGGGTGCGTGGCGTCTACCTGTCTTTTTTGTATTAGTTTAGTTATGCAGATGTTTAAGAATGGCACACGTAAGTAAGGGTGAAAACGAAACTGATTCATAGTGATTTATAATTGTAATTATTTCAGGTGAAAATGAAACTGGGGTTAAACGCCACACTAAACGCGGTATTGCGATAGATGTTGCAGTTATGAGTTTAAAATCCTACAAGACTATCACACGACCACGATCGTTCTACCGTTTTAGGAAGTCAAAGAAAATTCACCGAATCATCTTGACGAGTGCAACCAACCGCACATAATTGCGTACTGTTTTCACGTATCCATCTAAAACCTAGCCGGTGGCAGGGCAATAACGGCCTTAAACCAAAAGGGATTGAGTCGTTAATGCCTCATTGCGGTGTGTAACTATCAAGCACACGCATGATAAAAGCCAGCGGGGTGCAAGAGTGATGATTAAAATAAGGAGGGATTTGGGAGCGGCTGTGCCTAATGGCGGAGTCCACGCCCCCACACGCGCCGGGGCTAGGGAGGGAAACCACTGCTTCATAAAAAGTATCGTTTGATTTTCTTCCGCAATAGTTAAGTACTTCTTTGTAGTTTTTTTTGTGGTTTTTACAATGATCCAATAAGATGTTTTGATAATGGTGATTTCATACCATACGAGTAAGTATATCGCTACTGTCTAAGCACGTTATTGTTGAATATTTCGTTAATTTCGTATTTATAAAATTTCGTTCGTTGAAATAAGCAGGAACGTTGCAGTTATTTTTCTACAACAACGTGGTGAGTAAATACGAAAAAAAAAATGTGTTTTATTATTTGCCCCGTATCCGTTCGTATACAATTGTAATCGATTAGTAAAGAAGTCGGTTAATAAATAAATGTATCTGATTGCGATATAACTTAGGTAGATAACTTTGTTATGCCCGTACACGTATGTTTCAGTGTTCTTAAATCCTTCACGGGGTACAGGCACAAAACAGAAAGGTTTCTGTTTTGTGGTACAGTTTTATTCGAGCAGTCAAAGTCGCGAACGAGTCGCTAATAAATCTACATTAATCACGACTTTTATCCCCGAAGGGTTAGTCAGAGACTAGGCAATGAGGACAGCAGTCTGCAGTCCTCTGCCATAGTCCACTTTTCACCAAATAGCGACTACACATGTGCTCAGCGTGACTGGTGGTAAGCCCAGCTGTTAGATGTATGTGCAGTCTTAGTCCGTTAGTCGCCTTTTACGACACCCAAGGGAAGAGAGGGGGTGGCAATATTCTGTTGTCTGTATACGCGGAACGTCTTCAGAACGCAACGTCTGCACCTCTTTGCCCAATTCTATTTTTGTAGAGTTTGTAATTGTCAGGATAAGGTTTGTTTCAAAAGCTATTTTTAGAATATGCATTGAGGTAGTAGTGTTGACGCAGACGAAGTCGCGTGCGGGCCACTAGTATTAAATAAATAATGACAACGATGATTGTCAATACAGCACAAACTGAGCTTAGATTGTCAACTTTTCCTCACCGTGAAATTAGACAGATAACACAAATAGGTGAATCACTCAGCTCTCGAGTCGTTATTTTCGTTAAATACATGTAACAAACTGTTTTACATAAGGCACCTGGGAACCAAACAGTGTCATGTCGCGTGTGAACAAGCAATTCACGTTAAAGACAGCAACAATGAATATTCAATACAGAACTGTCTTATCTTGTCACAGTACGAATACATTCAATGTAATAGTGGCGCAATGAAAAACATAAGACTCGAAGTCTAACTGCCGTACTCAGAGACGTCAATTAAGTTTTAATGACAATTAAATGTCTTTCCTCCCTATTTAGTACATAATTGTCACTAAAACTTAATTGACGTCTCTGAGTACGGCAGTAAGACAATATTGAAGCAAGGTTAATGCATCTCAATCTGATCGAAGATCTCAATAGACCTTTTTCCAACACTTCTTCGTCTGTCCTACTACCGATCCATCCCTTCCTTTCCTTGGGTGTCGTAAAAGGCGACATATGCCTAGTTCGCACCTGTGCTGGTATTTTAGTCGAGTAGAAGTACATTGCTTCGCTAGTTTGCCTATTTGAAAATTAATTTTAAATTAGCAAAGTGACGAAGCAATGTATCCCTACTCTACTAAATTACTAGTACAGGTGTGAACTAGGCATAACGGAACAAAGACTGCACATACATCCAACAGCATAGAGCGGCGATGGGCTCACCACCTATCATGCTGAGCACGTGAGCAGTTGTTATTTGGTGGAACGTGGACTATTGCAGAAAACAGCTTTTTTGGTCCTCATTGCCTAATCTGTGACTAACTCTTAGGGGATAGTAGGCGTTAGTCTATGTACCTATGTATGTATTTAATTTTTTTAATTTTTTTTATTATTCGGCAACGGGTAAGCGCTTGGCCTTCATCTCACCTGATGGTAAGTGACGATAAAGCCGAAGGTGGAAGCGCGCTTCACCCGGAATCCTCAACCACTGAGGAACTGGCTGTCTAATCTCAAACTGTCGTAACACAACAATGCTATAAACATCGTTGTTATGGCGACAGACTTAGATAAGATGGTGGTAGCTAGCCAGGCGGACTTAACAGCCCTACCACCAACCAAACCGAGCACACAAAGATGTACCCCCGCTGGGAATCGAACCCGGGATCTCTGTGTCTGAAACCGGTGGCTTAGCCACTAGACCACAGAGGCGGTTAAAAATTTAATTAAAATAAAACTTTTTTACTAATATAAATAGGAATCCAAACCAGCAGTAGAACCACTTATGGGCAGTGGTTAGAGTCAGGATCTCTGGATATCAAGCCGAGCGTTGGATCACATTCGACCATGATCCCCGAAGGGTTAGTCAGAGACCAGGCAATGAGGACCGCAGTCCTCTGCCATAGTCCACTTTTCACCAAATAGCGACTGCACATGGGCTCTGGTGGTGAGCCCATCGCCGAAGTTCGCAGTTGGATGTATGTGCAGTCTTGAGTCCGTTAGTCGCCTTTTACGACACCCAGGGAAAGAGAGGGGGTGGTAGTATTCTTTCACCGCTAAGCGACACGGTTACAGGCGTTCGATCATTCGGCCGCTAAAACGTTATTTTTTGTTTAAGATAAAGATAAAAAAGATAAAATATTCTTTTCATCCCACCATCTCGGAAAGAGTATTTTTAATCTTCAATATCTGAATGGAAAAGCCGTTTTTATTCTCTAGAGGATAAATTAAATTGAATTTAGAACATCGTGTGCACTAAGTTTGTGAATTAAAAAAAACATTAAACCTATTTACTGCTACCTCTATGGTGCCGAATATATCATACAACTTTTTTTTAATTTGTTAAAAACTCAGACTCGGAACCTTTTTGGTGTACCTACTTTTTTAATTTGGTTGGTAATTTCCTCGTTGAGGTGGGATGAAAAGTTACGTGTTGCACTCGAGTGCAAAGATTTTTCACCTCGTGCTCTTTTGATTCCCTCGGTAACGCTCAGGATTCTAATTTTTGAATCACTCGCTGCGCTCGTGATTCAATTTTAGAATCCTTCGCTTGCTCGGTCATCAAAATTGAGCACGCGGTTAAAAAGCAAGTTTGCACTCTTGTATAACAAATAACTATTATTGTACACCTTAACAACAAAAGGACAAACACAAAGTAACATACAATTAAATTAATAATATAAATTTAGTTTAATTATGTCTACGAGTAATACAGCGTGTTAGTTAACACGAGGGACATATTTAATCCTATGGAACTACCATAGGATCATCCTTCCGGGACTTAGCTGTTCACATGACTAAACGTCCAAATGGTTTGACTGTATAGGTGTCAAAATGTACAGAGTTTAATGGTTAACATGTTTCAGTGACAAAATGTCAAAAGTTCACATTGTATTTTTATGCCTAGGTAAACATAAACAAATAAAAAATTACTACTCGAAGCATATAAAATAATTCAGAAAATCGATGTTAAAATTTTATATAATTTTCCGTAATATTTGGGCACCCTAGTGCTTTCGACTCATTTACGCGTATGCTATTGAATAAGTAGCTGTCGTAGTTGATGTGACCCGTTTTCCCTTCATACTTGATCATATTTGATCTTTTCCCGCGCTTAGTGTATACGCTAACATTATTTAATAGAATAATTATGCATAAAATTAAGATTTTTTTTTAATCAATTGGGACGGGAATCGACTTCCTAATGTCCTCCCTTATATGTCCCCCGGGTTTAACTAACGCGCTGTATAACGCCTCGGTGGCAGAGTGGCCAATCGCTCGACTCGATATCCTCGATATTCCCGTGTTTCATTCCCAGATAGATATTCGCGGGTGTCATATCCAGGTCGATATTCCCGGGCCTAATTCTCAGGTCGCGACCGACCGATTGGCCGAAGTTTGTTTTCGAGTTTTACGAGGAATAGATCGGACCGGATTTGTGATCACTGATCACTAGCCCGCATTTGGCAGCAAATCCCCATCAATTTTGTCGGTGACTTTAAAAAAAAAAGCTTCGAAAAAACTCGTTAAAGGTTACTAGACAACGGATAAACATACTTAAAATACTTAAATACATACTTATTATACATAGAAAAAACCCAGACCCGAGCCAATTTAGAAAAACAATAATTTCTTAATTGACCCGACCGGGGATCGATCCCCGGGACCTCAGAGATGGCGACACCATGAAAACCGGTGTACAAACCACTCGACCAAGGAGGTCGTATTTTTTTTACGTCGTCGTCACTTTATTTCAATGATGGAGGATTGCCCTGCAGTGAGACAGTATACAAGCTGTACTTCACGTATGAGTGTTCTAAAACATCTATTTAAAAAAAAAAAGGTAAATAAAATTTGCGCATACATAAAAAAGCATAGAGCGGGAATGAGCTCACCACTTGTCACGCTAAGCACATGTGCAGTTCTAATATGGTGAAACGTGACTATACAATGTGATAGGGGTGGTACTTACTAACCTGTTAAGGCTAAGTACTACATCTAAATTCATCGACAAAAAAAATAATATGGGGGGTCCAACCCCCTCCCCCTATAATTTGTGACCATTTTTACTAAGCGATATCAAAGGTTTCATACGTCGGAGAAACTTGAAAAAAATGGCAAACGGTAGCTAAATGACACTGGCTAACTAATAAATTACTTTGTTTCATATGTTTGAAATTATTTTGGTGAGAAAAAAAATCATTACTTAAGTATTTTGTGATTTAAAATTACTTTTTTATAAGTCCATATTATTTTTTTTGTCGATGAATTTAGATGTAGTACTTAGCCTTAACAGGTTAGAAGTACCACCCCTATCACATTGTATAATGCAGTGGACTGCTTTTGCGGTCCCCATTGCCTAGTCTCTGACTAACCCTTTGGAGATATTGTAGTCGTGTATGTATGTATGAATGTAAATAAAACTTGCCTTTAGCTCCCAGAACTATGCGGCAGGGTTAACCAACCGTTCGCAGAAAAGTTAACAATGTTTAACGAGAGCTGTTTAAACAAGCGGCTCGTAAGTCGAAGCGGGAAAGATTAGTACAAAAAAATAGCGTGTTGCCAAGCTTCGACGAGGTACGGAGCTGCGCGGCGAATACTTTGGTCCCTAGAGTAATTTTGAGTTGAGGAATACGTTATTTCGTAATAATTTCGCATTTTCCTTTGGCACCGTCGGTTCGGGATGTAGACAAGGGGCCTTACTTTTAGGCCGAAACTTTGATACGCAAACTCATTGAATCATTTTGGGGCGTTACAATTAATTCCCCAGTGGAATAGATGGTATTCATTGAAATTAAGACTTTAGGATCCATAATGTCATCAAATTAAAGTTTAAACACAAAATAGTGTAGTGCTGTGTACAGACAGACATTTACCTTGCAAAATAAGTAGTAGATCCCTACAAATTACAGAATAAATAGTTTATATTATAAACGAAATATTACTTAGTTTCTTTAAATTTCCAACTACTCAGGCTTTCCTGGCAAAATGTCCAACTAAATTTGAATATGTGTCCGGCTTTTTTTATTGGACCTGGCACCCCTAGTCGCATATTGATTGCGATTTGCATGGCCGATGTTTCTGCGTGCAACGTACCGATGATTGATGGCGGCGTCCGCTCTTGACCCTGATTTACGGCCAGTTGGGAGCTTGGCGGATACAAATGCACCGGTTAACATCAGCTAACGAACGATAGGTGGAACCGAGGAAACGATATACCTGTGTTACGTAAGGTTTTTTCCTTACATTTCGATTTTTGGATTGAATGCGACGGAGTGACGACTAAATCTATACTAATAAAAATCAATTGCCGAAATGTTTGTACGCGCATCACTTCAGAACAGCTGCACCTATTTGGGTAATTATTTTTTTGTTGTTCGTAATTGTCCGAACAAGGTTTTTATCAAATAAAAATTTTGTAAATTTGTCACAGGGTTCTTCAGGGTGTTCACGGAGACGAAGTCGCGGGCGGGCCGCTAGTGGTAATATAAAATTCTTTGTCGTGTTTAGACGACACATGCGTACACACTGACTTTTTTGCCTAATATTTCCAATTCTGATGGTACAAAGGTTTATTTAAGTACAGGGTTACTTATAAGTTTAACAAAATCCTGTTTTAAAGGGTTTGTCTGTTTCTATCAATAATAAACATCGTTCCCGAGTTTACTGCGGGTGAGGACTTTTTTCTTTTTTCATCTACCTGATAGTAATCTCAGAGGTCCCGGATTTGATTCAAAAGGATGGTGGTTCAGGATTCTGGGTAAAGCGTGCTTCCACCTTCGGCTTTATCGTCACTTAAGTCTAAGGGTGGATTCGACCAAACTGGAATAAGGTCTTATACCTAGATTAAACGCCGAATTTGTATAGACTAATCTCGGAGTAAGTCTTATTCGAGTTTGGTTGAATCCACCCTAAGACTGTGGCGGTTTTGCACTTAATCTATCTCCAGTTTGATTCAATTTTTTTTATTATTATTAGAGATCTAATTTTGCAAATATACAGTACTGATGATAGTTTAACTGCTACATTCCCGCATCACGCTAACCATCAGTAATCTGCGCATGGTTTATATCAGAAACAATATAGGGCAATCAAGACGTATCGGCGGAGGGCCGCTGGTACAGTCGCCCGCCGACACCGTGGGTCAGACTCATTAATCACCATCGGTTTAGGCGGACTGACCGCCCTATGCGCGATACATACGGTCAGGAATATTGGCCAGTAACAACCCTTAGATTTTGGTGTCGTCGTCTCATGGCTTTTTATCCGTAGCTCGGCAGATGACTCCAATCCGCCGTGTGTAGTGAAAATGGAGTCTAGGCGCAAAGACAACTGTTACCTACTGGTGCAGCGTTAGCAAGACGAAGCATCAGCCTCACCTTGCTGGCCCGCAAGATCATCACCATTCTCGACTTATAATGCTCCACAGACGTTTCTACCTCAGCACACGAGGAGATTGACATATACATAACCTATACATAACGTTGTCCCAATACTGGTCGGGTTTTAACGACTGCTATCTTACCACCACAAATGAGACCAAGACAACTTAAAGTGCCTCACCATTGAAATCAAGTCATCGCTACAAATGCGGGTTGGTGATCAGAAACCCGGGCTTTGCATCGAAAAACCGAAAACACACTTTGCCCGAACTGGGAATTGAACCTGGGACCTCCTGATATCGAGCCTAGCACTTGACCACTACGGTACCGTGGCTTTTATGAATCATCATCATCATCATCAGCCTATAAACGTCCCACTGCTGGGCACAGGCCGCCAGGCACGTGGGATTGGGTCATAACATAACCCACCACACTGGCCCAATGCGGGTGGTGGGTTTTAACGACTGTCATCTTACGACAACAACCGGGACCAACGGCTTAACGTGCCTTCCGAAGCACGGAAGAGCTCGAGATGTTTTTAATTTGGTCACCCATCCAGCGACCCGCGATTGCGAAAGTTGCTTAGCGGGCAAGATCGCAAGCCGAACGCGCTAGCCGCTGCGCCATCGAGGTCCTCAAATTTAATTTTATGAATGTAACAAATTAAATATAATTTTTATTTGCACCCATCCACTCACTGTCAAGCATAGGCCTCCACTTCTGTTTTGAACCGATCTCATCCAGGCTTTACCAGCGATCAGCGCTGTTCCTTATAATTTATGAATGCTAATAATTGTGTGATATGTAAAAGTAAATACTGTGATACTATAAAAGTACCTATACTCTAAGGAACAAATAGTGGTATTCGCCAAAATAAAGCGCATTATGTATCGGCGATATCTGCAATTGCCATTCCCATGTGATTACTCTAACAAATCTGCTGGCATTGGACCATTGGGGTTGAAAGGGCTACTGTTCCGCGAGGGGAACTCTTTCGTGTCCTAATCAAAGCTAAAGGATTATGGGATGCCTGCCCAGGATATTGACAGTGGACAATCCATCCATTTTGTTTGGTATTAAGTGAGGGGTGACTCCGTGATTTTATGCATCATGCACATCCTTGCTTCTGAAGGCACATTCATTAAGCTCTAGGTCTCCGTTGTTGTTGTAAGACCGTAGTCGTTAAAACACGTCAAATCGCAATTGATCAGCGTGTTATATGTATTGGCCCAATCTCTTTGTATGAGTATTGAGACTTGACCCAGCGGTAGGATGTTATAGGCTGATGACGATGTCTTATTTGACAACACCTTTCTACTTTTACTAGACGAAACCACTTCATACATTCATGTTTTGTTTTCGATGTTTTCAAGAATTACAAAACATAAAGATGTACCTACAGGTAATACAAGTTCAAGGTTGATACTATGTAAAAATTTGGTATATAACAAATATGAATATTACATTTCTTATACTCGTACTACTATATTAGAAAAGATTAATGTGCTATCAACCTATTTTGCTAAACAGCATAAAGAAGTAAAGTTGTAGATCACAATAATGAACTTCTAAACTTTCAAATTTGAATTATTCTTTTTCACTAATTCAAAGTTCAAACTGAGCGGTGCCCTCCGGCTGCATCGTCCATTATCCCAACCAAATTCAAAGTGTCAAAATGAGAAATATCATTAATACCTCATTAATTAGAAAACAAAGCCATAACTCACACATTTTTTATCCGATTCCAATTACATTCCACACTTGACAATACACAACGAATGCGGCAACAGAAATCAATAAGTCAAAAAAGTTTGTTTTTTATCTGGAACCTTTTCTTTACTTCGACAACATTCGATAAGGCATCTAGTCGTGTATAAATCATTTTTACTGCTTTTGCACCGCCGTGTCTATGCCATGGGCTTTCATGGCGCATGAATGTGCCTTTACATGCCTTGCCAATGAAATCTGACAACCTTTTGCTTGCGTCAACTTACGCCCTTATTCTTGCGAGATAAAGTCTCTTTTGCCCCAAACAGATGTAAGAGAGGGTGGTTTCCACGCGTCCCGAAATGCCTAAACACGGCCTATAAATATCGTATGCGGCACATATTTACGCTGAACAGCATTTGAGGGTAAAATCTGTTCGGGACATTGTTTCGGAATACACTTATCGGATACGTCACTCGCTTGTTGCCGCTTGTCAGTTTTACATCAGATTATTGTTGTTTGCATACCAAACATTGTTATCTTTTTTATTGTAACAAATAGGAGAAAGTAAATCTTTGGGAAAATCTTGTTTATCTCAATAGAAGTAGAGGTGGTAATTAATTAGCAGGACGATTTACTACTCAAAATAGCTTTGCTTAAATTTAAAAATAATAACTTTCGTTTTAGGTAGGCGCATATCCTAAAATATTAACCAATACTTGGACCTACGAAACGTCGGCTTAAAAATATGAACTAAATGGAGCGTACCACAAACATCTGTAAAGTAATCAAAAGATCCTTTGAGGTTTTAACGTAAGTACCGCCTTTCTGTTACTGGGTAACAAATGTCAGTTTTTAAATCACTACCTTTGTTTTAATCCGCAAACCTAAATTGAGCCGCGCGTTTGCGACGCCTTCGCTTTTTTTCCACGATTTTCCCGAACACGTCAAAAAGGGAGAAAGCTCATCTTATAACAGTTGCGTTGCAATCGCTGCCGTGAGCTCCCGAGCGACACCCTGTGTATTTGTTTAGGATACATCCCTTGTTATTTAAATATAGCGGAGCAACATGTGAAATGAAACCTTAATTTTATTGGGGTTGGCTTTGAATTCGATTGTTTGTTAACGTGTGGATGCGGTAGCAGTGAGGTTGTGGTTCGAAGGTATGCGGGTATTTCATGTTTAAACAGACGGGTTTATTGACCTTGGCTTAAAGCCAGATCGGGAACATACAAATTAGACGCCTCGGAATTACCCCGGGACTGTACAGCTTCGTTGCATATGGAGCAGAACAAGCAATCTGTCTTTGACTTGTCAAGGGTAGCTGGGGGTATTTGACTGCATCACCTGATGTGTTTAGTAAAGCCTGCTAGTTTACTACTTTTACTACTATTACCTAGGGCAACTTTTGCAATTTTGCTTCATTTCAAACAAAACTAAAATACATTTGAGATCTTTGGTGAGAGAGAGAGATTTGGTGACAAAATTAAAATATATTTGAGATCCACCGTGCTTCGGAGTATTCTCATAAAGCCCGTAAAGTTACACTAAATATGTTTCCTGAACACATAAACAAGTTAAAAAAGCACTGACAAATTTCGACGGTTGAAAGCCAGACCTCGGTAGCCAAGTGGTTAAGGCAGCCGCCCGGAATGCGGAAGGTGCGTGGTTCGATTCCCGCCTGAGGTTGTCGTCTTTTTTCAGTGTTTAAAATTTTACTTAAGTATATTTAAGCGTTAATAATACGCTAAAATATAAAACATTAATCTATAAACGCAGCTTCATCTTGACCGAATGTTTAAATATTTGTAAAATATTTCTTTCGGATCTCAGAGGTGAAAACTTCTAAGATTTGATGAAGCAATGTTGACTAAAAACGTAAGCATCAAGCACTGACAAATTTCGACGGTTGAAAGCCAGACCTCGGTAGCCAAGTGGTTACGGCAGCCGCCCGGAATGCGGAAGGTGCGTGGTTCGATTCCCGCCTGAGGTTGTCGTCTTTTTTCAGTGTTTAAAAAATTTTACTTAAGTATATTTAAGCGTTAATAATACGCTAAAATATAAAACATTAAAACATAAACAAGTTACCAAAATGATAATTTTAAAAGTAAGTTAAATAAAAAAACATAGCATTTTCGGGGAAGATATAATCTTTCTTACCTAATAATAAAAGCGTAAAGCCACGAAATAATACAATTTACCGTCAAGGCTTAGGTAAATCAAAAGCTTCATGCTAAATTGAGATATCTCATTTTCAAAGAAAAATCTTATTTGCGTCGTGCAAAATTTACAAGTAAATCGTTTGTAAAGCAAAACTCGATCTTTGCATTACATTCACGCAATTTAAAATTCATGTTTGTGAAAACAGCTTTCATCTTTCTAGTTCCGTTAGTCGTCTGTGGATAAAATTTTATATATTATGCCGTATTTTACATAAAAATCAGATGATAAGTACATAGCATTGCATTACATTTATAAAATACAAATATCATTTCAGATCATTTTAGATTCTTTCGAGCAGAGCAACAAGAAGTCATAATTATTTATTACGGAACAATTTAGAATCACTGATAATAACTAACAAATGTCTATATAGTATACTGTACTTCCTGTATTTGTATAGGTTACTTAAAAATCCCCTTAAAGCACTTATTTTAAATAACACTATATACATATTATTTTTATAAATATCTAAGAAAAAAATAAAATTATGTATTATGTATATAATTACCAATGTTGTTAAGTAGCGATGTTGGTCGTTTCATAATTAATTTGAAAGTTGAATACCGCAAGTTTATTATTATAATAGAGACACTTGTATTTAAAATTTTAAACTTTTAAACAAGTGTTAGTGAAAAAAGCAAGAGTAGGTTAGGTACATGGCAGCGCTCGCCTTCGCTAGAGACCAACAACTCGATCGATCAAGCGACCTTTTCAATTGAAAACAAATGATCAATTACCGATCCCATATTAAACTTTAATAACGAGCGGTTGGCGATCAATGTTTTTGACCAACCGGCGAATATAGGTCACTGTCTTAAAGTAAGGTACCTACTCGCAGAAAAATTTAAAAAACTAATGTCAAAAAAGGAGCAACAAACAAAACATAACAAAAAATGTTATGACATTCAATAAGCAGAGCAGTGTGTCAGTATCGTAGAAAATGTCAACCTGTGGCCTCTACGTATTCCTTCGGGAAATGGGAAATGATATATGAATATATTTAAGTTTGAATTTTCCTAGTTTTTAAGTAACTTAAGCCAATATAAAGTCATGCTAGCCCATCAGCTCGCGACTGTACCCACTAAAGCTCAATACGTGAGCCTTGTTAATTTGCAGGCGTCTTTGTTATGTAAATCACAAATGGATCCCGCCTCCCACCCCGCCAGCATATTGGCATTTTAACATACTGTTAAATCTCCTTACTGACACTTATACACATGAGAAATAGACTGAGCGAAACAGCGAAATGACAAAGTTACATTAGACCCATGATACAATTTCGAAAAAGTTTAATTTAGTTTTACATTAGGTACATTATACCCTCACTGTGCCACTGCTGGGAAAAGCCTCCCTCCATTTCTTAAAGTGATCGCGATCCTAAACTAAACTAAACTAAAACGTGTCCAATTTTGGTGAAATACGTAAAGTTCATCCCGCCATCTCCATTGTACCTAGTTTTAATTTACAAATATTTTAACTTACGTCTTTTTTCGTAGCTTCTCAATTCTTTTACAAAGCGCTACATTATTGTTAGATGATCCGTATTAAAAGGAAACTTTATATCTAAAAGTATTTTTGTAATTCAGATAAAGTAGGTACTATAAACTTTTAACAATATGAAATGATTTGTACGCGTCAAATATTTATATAGTAACCCAATTTACTAAAATTAACAGATAATATCATTACCTTCCAACTATCAAAAACCGTAGTCAGCGTCCAGAATAATTTATCGTCCGAAAAAAGAAATAAGAAAAAAAAAACAAAGAAAAATGCGCGCGTAAGTAATATTTTTTGGTCGTTTTCCTTTTAAAGTAGACACGGCGTCCAATTAAGGATAAAGCATACAGCGAGCGGCGTATTAGCTTTTGTCACGAAGACAAAGCAGGCTTATTAGTTAATTTAACGCGGGCCGCTCCGCGATTGGCATCGGCCGGGGAAATTTGATATTAAGCATCGCCCAAGTCCCGGGGAAGTATCGAGTTCACCCGGGGAACGCGTGAATTTAATTTGCCGAATTGTCATTGGCACTCGCTGGTATTCTTTTGTCTTATTATTCTTACGCAGTTTTCGCGTAATAACATGGGTTTAGGAAGAAACTTATTATTTCAATTACTTAATTAATATACACCTATTACAAGTAAAAAAAAAATAGGAACAATGAAGAATATTACTACCTATGCCAGTAAGTATTCCTTTTTTTCTTAATTAAGTTTCGTAGGTACGTGTTAACTAACTGTACCTAAATATTGGATACTGAAAGACAACAAAACCATGATAATAATCCCGTTAAAACTATTATTTACATTAGAACTGTGTGTCGGCAACAGGCCACATACTAAGATATAAAACCTTTTTATATTATAATATTTTTAATAGATTGTCCTTTGGATTCTAATGGATTTTTAATGGATTCATAATCGAACTACTTGGATTGACAGAAGATATATCACAAATTTAATATTGTTTTCGTAATTATTAAATTATTTTTGTTTTTCTATTGTTCAGCCTAATAAAGCAGTGTTTTTTATCTCCAAGCTGTTATATGAGCTCGCAACCATAATGTCATACAATAAAGTTCACTTTACTCGAGTTACAAGAAACAGCTTTTACACTGTGACCATACTAGTTCATAAAGTTACAAAGTTATAAAAAATAATATTTTTATCAAACAAATTCGTAAGCAATTCCCAACAGAACACCGAAAAACAATGCACCAACTGCACAACAACAATAAAAGTTCGTTTTTAAACCGCTTTATTCGCAAACAGAAAAACACTTAATTTTTTTTTGTTATTACGTTTAGTCACCGTTCACACTGAGCTTGCGGACCGGCGCCGTCTCGTCCGGCTCGGCCCGACTCCGGCTTCCGGCAGCATCGCTGGAGCAACGAGCGGTATCGCAAACGGTGGCGTGTTCAGTGTGAACAATTAAAACCGCTTGAGGTTTGGAATCATGGAAAGGAAACGCTGACGCAGAATGTTGCGAGAGGGGCACACAGCTTATATCTGCAAAGTTGTAGAACAACCATTTTTACAGTTTGTAACACGAATTTAGATTTAAACAGGGTTTAACCAGGTCAAAGAAAAATGGGTAGAGGGAGGGGCGTACCTACTAAACCATGAGAGAATCGCAACCACCATGAACGTGGGTTCCGAGTACTCAAGCCAAAACAACAATATGTCACCTTCTATGTTGATGAAAGCGGCTGTACACACTTCACTATCTGGCCGATTCCGAAGCACACACAATCAACCGAATTGGCTATTGTTCAATTATTTATTCGCTGTCCTAGACCAGTAGCCAGTGCAGCCATATCGATGTCAATAATCGAATAACTCATTGTACGGGAAACCGTATAGCCATATGGAATACATACATAAGTACATATACTCATCACTATTATCACCGAAAGGTTAGTCAGAGACTAGGCAATGAGGACCGCAAAAGCAGTCCTCTGCCATAGTCCGTTTTCACTAAACAGCGAATGCACATGTGCTCAGCGTGACAGGTGGTGAGCCCATCGCCGCTCTATGCTGGTGGATGTATTTGCCAGTCTTTAGTCTATTAGTCGCCTTTTACGACACCCAAGGGAGGAGAGGGGGTGGTAGTATATATTCTTATATACGCCGCTACACAACACGGCCAATAATAAAATTGAAAACTAAAATTACGAACCGGAACAATTAAAATTTACAACCACCCTCACTCGCAATTTAGAACTAGTCGGTGTCTACGAGGTTTCTACAGGAGTCATTACAATACTCATTTCCCGTGTCGACTTGTGCTCAGACAGTGAGCGAGTAAAATACGGAAACAAAACTGCATTGTAAAAGCGTAGACTCAGGTCGCTCTTTGCTATGACAAAATGCATTGAGAACGTATTTGTTCCATGCAGTGAAAGTCTACAGCCCTGTTTTCTTATTGAACGTGTAAAAAACGGAAACAAAACTAAATTGCCAACATCTTATTCTTACCCTAAACTCACCATACCCACTTGCTGGGCGACAACAAAATGGATTGAGAACGTATTTGTTCTATGCAGTGTGAGGTACTGAGGTTACGACCTCAGTTTTAATTTGCGAGCGCTCGGGCGCTTTGTACAAACTGCTCGAATTAGGCGGGATAACAAACAGCTATTGCACCATATCGTGCCAGTGCAGTAGAACATTTCAATTAGACTGTTTCCAAAAGTAAAAGTGGTAACATTACCTATACGGAGTCGTTATGTGACGTTTGCCAATTTCGATATTAACGAACATGAAACACCAACCCGCGTTGGGAAAGGGTGGGTTAGGCCAATGATCCTTCTTACTAATGCTGCATTTACACGGAGCCAATACTTGAGACAATCCACAAAGCCAATGCTAATGCTAAGCAAAAATGGCTTGAGGACAATCTAATGTAGTGGACTGTCTCTATTTACACGATGCCAATATTGGACTGGCTTAGTGGATTGTCTCAATGAATGGCTTCGTGTCAATACAGCATCACGCTAATATTATAAAGGCGAAAGTTTGTAAGTATGGATGGATGTTTGTTACGCTTTCACGTAAAAACTACTGAATGGATTTGGATAAAATTCGGCATACAGATAGTTTATAACCTGGATTAACACATAGGATACTTTTTATCCCGATATTCAGACGGGAACGGGAACCACGCGGGTGAAACCGCGAGCGGCCGTTAGTGTTACAATAAAAAGAGTTAGATTTCGTTACATGTGCCAAAAACTGGCAACAGAAAACTAAGTATACTAATTGGCTTACCTTAGGCCACCAACAACATTATCTGTCTCGTTTACGCTATAGCTAGTTGTCATGCTGTCTTGCTCTCACTTTCGTACGAGCTTTGGTCCATTATGACATCACATTAGTACTGACATAACCTACCTACCTTTTTTATTATAATATCATTGGGTTAGGCCCAACGTGCTGCTGTCCATCTGAGAAGAGTTAACACTGTAGTTGGTTTTAAAACTAAGAATGGTCAAGTTGACCTTATTTCTCTAGCCTCTTAACACACTCGGAATATTAAACACTGGTTGGTCTACCACCCAAACATTGTTGACACTCTGCCAAGTCAGTACCAAGCGTTTCGGAAGCTCCTTTCTCATGCGAACCGCTGAAGAATAGGATGCGCTACCTTTCCATGTGTTCCCCGATTACTACAACCTTGGTCTTGTCAAGGCAAGATGAATAATAGGCATTTCCTGAATAAGCATGAAACATCTTAGGCGATCCTGCTTGCAATCAGGCTAATTGGTGGTCAAATAATTACCCTGTTTTTTTATAAAAAAAAAGAAATAGTCGCCATGACTGAATGCGATACTTCGGACTTATTTTCTATTACTGGATAAGTGCAGGACTAGTATTAAGATTTTCCATTTTTTATATAGCATAAGTATCTACATCGTTACAAAAAGCTTAATAGAGCACATCTGATTGACTACGGCGCTTCATTAGAGAGCTAAGTCGTTAATTAGTCTGTTTAAAGCATTCAATTATCTT
Source organism: Scoparia ambigualis (assembly GCA_963921215.1). Taxonomy (NCBI): domain Eukaryota; kingdom Metazoa; phylum Arthropoda; class Insecta; order Lepidoptera; family Crambidae; genus Scoparia; species Scoparia ambigualis. Next base: position 8,803,344 of record OY992509.1, read on the forward strand.
CCAAATATAGGGAGGCGCGCCGTGTAAAGACTTCTTAGAATATATCCAACAAGATTGGAAAAATAGCTTGCGTTTTTTCTGCCTAATGAGACTGATTAGAAAAAAACATTAGCATATTATTCCATAAGACTCTTACTTGAAAAAATATTTTATTTGTATTTATTATTTACACAACAGGAAAGTCATTAGCCTTCGTTCCACCTGACAATAATGGTGATAAGGAGGCGCAAGCTCATTAGAAACCTTAATTACTGAGGATCAGGCTATCTTGCACTGTTGTTGTGGTAAAAGAACATGGTTAAAATATTAAAATTACTTTAAAACTGCAATATCAGCTACAGCTAAAAGTAAAGTATAGCCTATATACTGTCCCTCTGCTGGGCAAAGGCTTTTATCATAGAAATCAAGTCTTCGCTACAATTGATGGGTATTGACTTAATCACTACGAAATGCTGGTTGGGACTTCTTGACGGGAAAGTGAAGCGTCATGTCTGCAGTTTTGTATTATTTTCTATAATTTTTGTTTAGTCGAATATTAATGTGAATAATGGTGGATTATTTACTGTTAATTGTTCGTGAACGTGCATGAGTGTTAGCAAATACAACAAAACAGTGCAGCATCACTTTTCAAATTCTCTCAAGAAGTCCGTGTAAGACCTCAATAAAGTCTCACAGCTTTATTGAGTCTCGAGGGGTTTTAGGAAAATCATTTATCATGAAACGTTCATTATCACTCATTATCATCCACTTAATGTACTTATAGAAAATAATAATTACAATTAAAAACTTGACACTGGCTAAATGTGCTGATCGCACGAAGCCATTATATAAGAGAAAAAAAATGCTGGTTAGTGATCACAAACCTTATGCATCGAAAAATTAGAAACACACTTGGCCCGACCTGGGAATTAAACAACTTTGCTGTGATACTTCATTTTTAATTCATTCATATCTATTGAAATTGGTTTAATGCTTTTACCTCGAAGCTATTAATTAAGGTGTTAATAATAATAACATGAAGATGTACATTCAAGAGGACCCAGTGCTCTCCTGGTCATATAGGATGTGAGCTACAATTTTGCCAAATAAATTCACATTTTCGTTAACGATGAATAGAATGGTGTATAAAAGTCACATGATCCCTCTGTCCGTATTCACTTCGCATTCGAAAGTAGCCGGTCCAAGAGTCTGTTTTTATAAAATCCATACGAACTTACCCACATACGGTAAGCCCAAAGAATAATCAACACTCTCCTACGTCTGCACATCTCAATAGGCGATACCCCATCCGTATTGGTGCAATCACAATAATTGAATCAGGAAACGGTTCCCCTTTGAGTGCGGAGTATAAATAAATCAAAAGGGGCCTCGGACGATGCTCCCACCTTTATTTAAAGTCAACACCCTATAAAAAAGCACGCCTATGGAAGTTAACTAATGCGGACGCATATAAATCAATAAGTGTGCACCGTAACATGGTGATTCATCTGGATCGATCTGTGTGGGGAAATCTGGAACTGTATAGTGTGGGGCTATAGAGATTTCATGGAACCATAACGTTGATATTTCTAAAAAGCAAAACAGTATTACTTTACATTCGAAGTAAATTAGTCGCCGACAGTCCTTGATCCTACGGACGAAGCTTTGTGTAAGTTTTGTAGGAAAGTAATTTAAATTTTGTTTTTCTGGATGATGACGTGATAGTAAAATAATTAATCATTACTTAACGCCTGGTCAGCTATTACCATTTTAAGATATATTTTTTTGGAATTGAACCCGATACCTTAGGATCTGAGAACGGTGATCCAACTACTAGATTGTCAGTGGCGTCGCATGCATCCGTGCACCCGCGGATCTGTCGGGAAAGTTGCTACTAGGTTGCTAAGGCTGCTTTTCTACCAGAGCTGTCCGAGAAAGCTAAGCGTTGGGCGACGCAAAAATTCACCAATACCGTTACTTTAACTCCTTATTTCACCAATTTTATATTTGTGCTGGCACCCATGACCAACCGTCAGGTTATTATAATAAGTGCCAAGTTAAACCAAACTCGCACATAGGTCTTGACGCCGAATTAGAACCCGCCAAAGCGCATTCTTCATTTACTCTTTACTCATGATAACACTACCTAGTGTCTCAGGAGAGTTGCCCGATGCACACATGTAGTCCACTGCCTATTTTCCAGATAGGTACTGGAGCTGTTAATCTCTTTTCTCGTCCTACTAAGAGTGCAAATGGTAGTTGCCACTGCTCGGGTCGTCAAATCTAAATCGACTTTCAAATGTCCAATTTGCTAGCGGAGTCGTAGGTACATCCCCTCTCCTTATTCACTAAGTTTTATTTGTACTGGCACCTCGAGACCAACCGTTAGGTTATGCAAGAAGTGCCAGACGTCCTGCGCCAGCAAAATACTCGCGCAGGAGACCATCTGCGTTAGGTCAGTGTCTGCCGGAGCGCGCTCTTCATTCGGTACCCATAAGACTAGTATCTCGGGAGAGTTTCCCCGTGAACACGTGTAGTTCACTGCCTATTGTCCAGATAGGTAACCGGAGCTGTCAAGCTCGCTCACTTCTCGTTGCACGAAGGGCACAACTCGCAGTTGCCACTGCTCGGGTCACCTTGGTCGCGGAGTAGTAAGCACACTCACTTCTCGGAACCCGTCCGGGCGCCTAGCCAGTTCCCACGTTCTACGCGGCTGGCTGGACAGGAGGCTACGGCATCTAGGGGGCCGCTTCCACTAGTTCTCCAGACTAGTACCGGAGATGTCAACACCAATGTTTAATGAGAACCACCAGACAAAGCTGCCAATATATATATATGGGAAACTCACGTTCCCCGCAGGACTTTTCGCTGTCTTATACACCCAATACCAGGACAAACGAACATTCCCAAACTCTACAGCTAACCACAAGCCACTACGAGTCTAACCCACGTCCGGATCCCGCCGGAGGCGCCGGTCAAGGCAAAACCAACGGAGGGCATGAACCGGAACCCAAGAGCACACCTTTTTTTTTTTTTAGTTTAAAACTCTATTGGTGGATTATTTCCTCGCACAGCTCTGGTGAAACAGCCTTAAAGGTTGCAAACATGACCGCCGCCGCCGGAACGGAGAGATCCGCTGCAGTCAACGGAACTCATAACTCCGTTGCGAGTTTAATAGCGGTGCTGATATGTAATGCTAAAGTTGCTTATTGGCTACTTCTGATAATAACTTTAAAGGTAAAATGGGAATATTACTGGACGTGAGACGACTTGCCCATAAATGATTTTCATTCAAAAGTGCTTATCATTTATGCATCTATTAGGAAAAGTATTTTGATTTTAAAATTATTATTTTTTGCGTGGTTTGATTCCCGCCTGAGGTTGTCGTCCTTTTTCAGTGTTTAAAATTTTACTTAAGTATATTTAAGCGTTAATAAAACAACTGTTCTTTCGCACTTATGTAATGTGATTAAATTAAATACATTTAGATAAAAGTACTCAAATTACTTTAACGTCGATAAGAACAACATTACAACACAATTACTTCACATTCCATTATACAGAAAATCTTTGACAAAAAAGTAGTCTTACTCCAACAAGTAAGTATCGATGAGCGTACACTCACCGCATCCGATTCGTACCGTAGCGTAGTTTTCATAGTCTTGCTCATAAAGCGTTATCAATATTATCGAAACCATTAATGGTATCGATATTATCGACAAGTGGCGATACTTTCCATCCATCCGTATATTAAATAATTTTTAAGGTCAACTAACGATAGTCAAGCTAACGTTGGTACTGCAACAATAGTGCACACAAATCTACATATACCTAAATAAAATTCAATTACTACAAATAAAATTGAAAACGGCTGCACCTATTCGGCTATTTCTTTTTTGTTGTGTTTGTTATTGGCAGATCAAGATTTTTTTTGGAAATTCGGCATAGGATACGGGGTGTTTATGCGGACGAAGTCGCGCGCGGGCCACTAGTTTGTAATAAGCAAGAAATTACAAAGCTCGCGGTGCAATCTGGTCCGAGTCCTGCACAGGAGGTCGGCTTATCAGAAACATGTTTTATGCGCACTTGCCGTCGTGTCGATGCCTGATGCCGTGTCTCACTCAATACGAACGAATGTAGCGAAATTTCGCGTCGAACGAAAATCAACTTTCGCTGTCGAATATGGCTGCGGCGGGTTGTATTTCGTCACTACTCTGTGTGCAGGGGTGGCACTGCGTGATATACAGTAAGTACCGTTAAAAGGGGTTACTTTTGAATAGAGTGTAGCTTTGATCATAGCTCTAGGGTTGGGAGTTTCAAATAAATCTCAGCAATGATTTTGAATTCAAGTATAACAGCACAGCACAATAAAATCATTTTTGCATTATTAACAATTTATTTACGTGTTACGTACATACCAAGTTTGAAAATATTCAGTGTTTTTAACCCTGAATATTTTAGACTTTAATTGATGATGACGTTTTAAATTTCATTTCAATGTGTAGTAATAATCGCATATAAAATTAAACACTTCATAGAAATCAACATGCATAATTGCGTTATTTATTTTGCTCTTAGGCCACGCCACGGCCTTTGAGTTTCGAGACATTAGGTTAAAAATAATACGAGAAATAAAAACAATCAGGAGATCTGTATTAAGTGTTTTATTTTAATAACTCTGTAGCTTATAACTTGCAAATAGATATTTGACAACCCTACACCAATTACAGACACTCGCCAACCATAGTGTTGATGTCTCTACTACGTTTAATTAAGTTGGTTAATTAAACACTGGCTAATTGCCCAAGTGAAGGTGTTAAGTATATTTGTTAAGTCATTTAGACGGCAACAATTCTATTAATTAGTACTATGATCTACGCCCAGTAGATTTCGATAGTCTATTATTAAGTTTATTTGGTGTAGTGTATTTCCAACAGTTCTTGTTCAGTTGTCCCATGCCGGGACTACTAGGATTTTTTATAGTAGTGAAATTACATGACATGAACAGTCATCAAACTTCTTCAAAGAAAAATCCCAGTATTATAGCGGGACTAGTAAGGACTACGGTCATACACCTTTGTCATTGCGCTTTGGTAGGTACAATTTAAGTCATGTTCCCGGTAGTTATCGTAATATGAAAGTTAGCATTGAGTCAGCGTATGGAAGGTTGTACGACCTGGTAGGCTACTCTTAAAACAGAATTGCATTAATCAATTTCCAATCACAAATCTAAAAATATATGAAATGGCACTTTTGTAAGCGACAATAGCGCTACATTGGAATTAGATTGCGTGGAAATTGATTGAACAAATTATTATCGAGATGGCGTTCCGGAATTATCTTTACTTATCCCAATATCGATACATATTAATCGCATTGGAATTGTATTAAGATTGAGTTTGCGTTGGAGAGTAACCCCCCTGATCTTCACATGCAATGTCTCTTCACCATGGAACAGTCTAAGCACATCAGTGGGATGGTTATAGATAGGCTGATGATTAAGTATATTGTGACAAGCACGCGACTTCAAGTAGTATTGTTATTTACTGTTATTACTAGCTTCCCCTCGCTCCGCTCGCAAAACGATACGTTGCTTTATTTTAACAGGAAGACCGGATAGCCACCACACTGCAGCATTCATAATATTAGTTAGAATTTGTAGAGTGGCATAAAAGTCCTATGAAAACATTGCGGAGGCTGGTGGAAAGTTCTCCATGATTTTCTTTGAGCTCACAGCTTCAACAGCATCACATAATGTTTATGTAATGCAATAAACTGATTTACTCCACAATACTGCTTTAAAAATTTGTATAAGTACGGTTTATCTCTTTAAGCTTACGATCTAAGTTACTAAATATAATTTTGACTTTGACAAAGTTACTACATAATTTAAACCTAGGTCTGCTGCTCAGCTACTCGTATTGGCTTACCTGAAACAAAACAAATGTTCTTTATTATTAAACGAACAGGTTACATATCTATTAGAATACTAAATTCGTTGCCGTGTAGGTTAAAAAAGTAATGTAGGTTTAAAAAGGATACTGCAACTTTTATTGAAATCGTCGAGATTCAGTTATTTTTTTAATGATCCCGCAAACTTACAAACGTTATGTCTTCTAGTAGCAGTTAGCTTAAGAAGAATTTAGGTTAATCGAAAAGCTTCTATGCCCACCCACCTGATTTGTGACCACGTCCAAAGTGACTAGTTTTTATCGCAAATCAGCGATCGTTGCAAGAACGTATGGCGGCGACTTTAATCTTTTAATTCTTTCAATACTTCATCTTTTATGATAATACTTTGGCTGTCTATCATTGAAAATAGAAAAAGACTTCCGAACCTATAGGGTGTCGCTTGAAGAATTATGTAACAGCTTTTATTGAATTATTCTTACTTGAGATCTTTTTTACGAGCCATTACAGGGATTAATGGATTGAAAAGGGATCAAATTCCGGACACTGTGTGGTAGGCTTGTGCGATAAACTTAGAATAATCACTATGTATGAGAGAATACTTCCTTAAAGAATCGGAGTGTATAGTTTATGTATACTTCACCGTAAAAAATGTATTCTAATAAGTTTTTCAATGAAGCTACTTTACATCATAACTAAGTAAATAAGGAAATATACAAAATTGTGGCTCGTATAAGATCTGCCATTGCTTCGGTAATTGTTTTTTATCAGGAGAACCGCAGGCTAAACAACCTCATCCATAAAAAAAAAAATTCATATGAACATATAATTTGCAATGTAATTTTACTAGTAGCTATAGCCATGCAGGCGAAGAGACGTATTAAATAAATTAAAATTTCAATCGCCTCTGTGGTCTAGTGGCTAAGCCACCGGTTTCAGACCCAGAGGTCCCGAGTTCGATTCGCAGCGGGGGGTACATCTTTGTGTGCTCGGTTTGGTTGGTGGTAGGGCTGTTAAGTCCGCCTGGCTAGCTACCACCATCTTATCTAAGTCTGTCGCTATAACAACGATGTTTATAGCATTGTTGTGTTCCGACAGTTTGAGATAAGATAGCCAGTTCCTCAGTGGTTGAGGATTCCGGGTGAAGCGCGCTTCCACCTTTGGCGTTATCGTCACTTACCATCAGCTGAGATGAAGGCCAAGCGCTAACCCGTTGCAGAATAAAAATAAAAAAGCAAAACTAGTGCAATTATGTAATTGTATAAATGGTTTGCCAGCGTGATGGGTTATGATGGCCTTATCTTTCCAGTGTTTGTGCAGTCCTAAGAATATAGATAAAATTTACAAATACAGTTTGTTAGAAAATAACATTAATCATAGCTACAGGCAGGATTTACAACCATGCCATATAATTAAACCATTACTCGCATTAAACGGTACTAACGACCATAAAAACTTTATGGCATCATTACTAAATAATTGATTTAATTGGACTCTGCTGCTTCTGCACACATTTTTTTATTGACGGAAATCATATTATGTTTTGTATGAGGTCGACATTTTTTTGTCATTTTTGCACATAGGTTTCTTGGGGAAAGTTGTTCAGTTTCATGGGTGGAACTCACCCTTAATTGGCATAGAGATTACACTTCATGACTTTATTAATGGAGTGAAAAGTAAATATGTACGAGTATATGCCTACTGTAAACCGTGTCGCGGAGCGGTGAAAGAATACTACCACCCCCTCTCTTCCCTTCAGTATCGTAAAAGGCGACTAACGGATTAAGGACTGCACATACATCAAACAGCAAAGAGCGGCGATGGGCTCACCACCTGTCACGCTGAACACATGTGCAGTCGCTATTCGGTGAAAAGTGGACTATGGTAGAGGACTGCTTTTGCTGTCCTCATTGCCTAGTCTTTACACCCTTCGGGGATAATTATAGTCGTGATTAGTGCTTACATTATACAAGTTATGTGGAAGACTGGAGACTAAACTAAGCCTACAGCCCTACAGGTAGGCTTGATGTTTTCAAGTCACCAGGTCTCCCCCAACGGATCCAACGGCCTTACGTGTCTTCCATTGCCTTCCACTGATTCTGCTATTTTAAAAAGTCCACACTCTTGTAACAGTTCCCCTTAGAGCATTAAACTTGAATTTTAGAGCTTTTAGAGCTATTTTAGATTATATTTAGAGCATTAAACTTAATGCTATACGCAGTTTCCCAACAGCTCCCTGATATTTTTCTTATACCCTAAATGTCAAAATAAGGCCATCGAGGTTTGTTGATGTTTTAAAATTAAATAATAACGCAATGGAATATACTTAGTTCAATAGGTATAACCAAAGTATTACGTTAAGCAATATATCTTTTGAGGCTTATTAAATTTAGCTACTACATTGAGCGATAAAGGATAACATTAATTAATTTATGAATTAATCAATTCCACCAGCGTTTAATTAAGGCGCCGTGTCTTGGCGCTTCGGTATCGAGTTGGAGATCCGATCGGGCGGCGCAGATGCGTCTGCTGTTAATTATTCGTAATTTATAATGAGAAACTTTAAAATGTTCATTTTCTTCCGTCTTCAACTTTTGAAATGTCAACTTTCATAAAAATGGTCACAGATTTTTATATTGAACCAAACCTTCGAAATTACAGCAAATCGTTTTGAACGGTCACGCAAGGGAGGGCTGACCACGGAACAAGACTCAATGATGACAATTCTTTAATTTATTGGTGTGATATTTTTTATCTATCAGATGATCGAAGATATAGGAGGTAGGTGTGGTCGAATCCAAGCCGTTTATGGGCTTTCTGTTCAAGCAATGATTGGTGACAGATAAAAGCTTCTAAGTCTTCGCGATCGTCTTATATCGGCTTTGTAAGAGTTCCCAACGCACTACTAAATTAAGCACTAACAACCATAAAATGGCCCATGTTCTCCTAAATCTAACAACTCGTACGGAAGTCGATCTCGCAGCAAACAAAATTACGGTAACGCAATTCACATCCCGCAGACGGCACGCGGCAGCCGCAAAAGCAAATCAGCAAGATGTTTCTAGATATTTCTAGCGCAACAGATGCTCAATTGGCATTTGGCATAGGTATAGGAATCACACTCTGTTCCAGGATCTGGGACAAACGCTTCCACAGAGCAGTTTTTTATTCCGTGGATCTTTCGTTATATTTTAAATCAGTAAGGTGGACATCGAATTTGGCCACCTTAATGATTTAAAACTGTGTGCATTGGTAATTTAATTTACTCTTTTAATCTCTGGTGTGCCCACGGGGGGTCGTTACCTACCCTAATTGTAAATTTAGTTTATGTTTCTAATTTAATTTGTTTTTTGTAATATTGTGTTTGTATTTTGATTTTAATTTTTATAATTTTTTTTAATGATTTTAATTTTATAAGTACTTAATTTTTTTTTAAATTGGTTTATGATTTTAATTATTAATTATTTTTAGTTATGAATTTTGTCAACCAACTACCTACTTAGGCCTATATGGACACAGTCTGAAATAATTTTATTTTTTATGTATTTATTTTAACATTTATTATTCTTATGTGAAGAACAACTGACAACAATATTACTTTTAATGAAAATATCTTACATACATACTTATATCACGACTATTATCCCCGAATTACAGTTACTGCTCCGAGACATGGAATTTGAAGAAGGCCGATAGAAGCATGGACTTTGAAGAAGGCCAAGCCGCATCGACGCCTTTGAGATGTGGAGGTGTTGGAGGAAGATATTGCAAATCCCTTGGATTGCCTTCCGCACCAATGCGTCCATTCTGCAGGAGCTAGAAAAGCTAGACACATGTCCACCATCTGTCCTCGCAGAATATTAGAGTTTTTCGGGCACATCGCTCGAAAAGATGGTCACAACCTCGAACAGCTGATGGTGACAGGCAAGGTGGACGGCAAACTACCAAGACAGCGCAGCCCCACAAGATGGGCTGACCAAGTCCGATATTGTCTGGGCGCCAGCCTTCACAAAGCCCTTCACGAGGCCAAAGACCGAAACTGCTGGAGGGCAATAGTCAGAGAGGGTGATTCTGGCAAAAACCAAGTTTCAAAAAAAGCTTAAGTAATTTGGGCTAGATAATTGGTATGATAGTGGAGAAAAGTTAAATGTACGGAATTGTAGCAGGGCATAGCAGGCCCCTACTCAGCGTCGCGATCTGAAAATGATTTACGAAGTGGAAGAAGGCAAAGCAACCGTTCCCCGCACACATAAATCCAAGGCGCAGACCTCTAAAGGAGTTATAAACGAATCACATTTTTCCATTCGACCTCGCACTGTATTTCATAGTGGAGGATTTGGTGGGACGGGACTACGAGACTATGTGGGGGGTAGTAAGCAATTTAAGAGATTGAAACTGTATTGCGACGGTATGTTGGACTTGGGGGCAGGATGTTTGTGATGTATGTGTATCGTTATTAATCCTTTACCGTCTTAATGTTTTTTATATCTTTCAGCGTTTTATTAACGCTTAAATAAACTTAAGTAAAATTTTAAACACTCTCAGAGTTCAAAACTTCTAAGATTTGATGAAGCAATGTCGACTAAAAAACATAAGCATCAAGCACTGACAAATTTCAACGGGTGAAAACCAGACCTCGGTAGCTAAGTGGTTAAGGCAGCCGCCCGGAATGCGGAAGGTGCGTGGTTCGATTCCCGCCTGAGGTTGTCGTCTTTTTTCGGTGTTAAAAATTTTATTTTACCGTCCTATTAATAAAAATGGCCAAATATCACACTTTAGTTAAAAGTGACGCTGTTTCGTTTCTCTAGACCTCAGAATAATAAGTTATTATTCTGAGTTCTAGACAGATAGAGACAGCGTCAATTTAATCCTAAGTGTAACTTCAATCAACGTTTATTTATAACAGGGTTATTGTATACAAGTAAACACAGGTTACATAAGACATTTAGTCTAAGATCCGAGTATAGAACGACCTTCACCGAGAAGGTTAATGAATGAAAAGTATTTTTATATCAAATTTAATATGTTAAATAATATATCGCGAGTGGGTTGGCTGAAAAATTTCAGTCCAGTAACATTAATGATTAATTTAATATTAAAAAAAATTGGTTGCCTGTAAAGTCGGTATACGGGCGAAAGTTTTACGTGACAACGACTTTGAGTGGTAAAATAATTTTAATGTGAATATTCATTCGTATAGTAGGAAGAAGGATGAAATAATATGGAAGGGACGCGTGCCTTTCACTTTTTATGTCTGTCTCTCTCGCTCTTAGGCGGGCTAACCATGCCCGAGTGGAAGGGACGCGTGCCTCTCACTCGCTCTCATTGTGAGCGCATAACGTGAGCGGAGCGTAACGCAGTTTCTTGAAGTGTCACCCGGCAAACCAATTTATAAGACGTTGTCACGTCAAAAAAATATTTTTTTTTACATTGCACTGGTTTGATGTGTGTGTTTGTAATGAGCTTATCTTTATATAAACATATTTTTTTTTATTTAACCAGACGGTTGCAAATTACTAATATTGACTTGCCTGTTTACACCTGCCTACCCAATGTTATGACAGGAAAAAAATAGTCAACCTAACGTTTGCATATTCTATAGGCTTCATACTTTCGATTGGTACCTATGTAATTTATCTATTATCGAAACAAGTGCAATATTTAAAAAAATATATTTTTAAATATTTATTTCATCATATACTGGACTGAAATTTTTCAGCCAACCCACTCGCAATATATTTTTAACACATTAAATTTGATATAAAATACTTTTCATCCATTAACCGCTCGGTGAAGGTCGTTGTATACTCGGATCCTCTACTAATTGTACAAAGCTGAGCTTAACAGTTTGGAAAAATAACAGGATTTTTTGCGACCCTCTCGCGTGGCGGCTTTATAAGAATACTACCACCTCTTCCCTTGTGTATCGTAAAAGGCGACTAACGGATTAAAGACTGCACATACATCCAACAGCATAGAGCGACGATGGGCTGACCACATGTCATGCTGAGCACATGTGCAGTGGCTATTTGGTGAAAAGTGGACACTTTCATGTCCACCACTGCTTTTGCGGTCCACATTGCCTAGACTCTAACTAACCCTTCGAGGATAATAGTCGTAATTATATGTATGATGTTCAGTACTGATGTATAATAAAAAAAATGTCTAGCACTCACACATTTGATAATAGCACAAAGATATCACAGTAATGCCGTCGACAGCTAACATCCCCGCGCGGGGCGATGCGAGATATAATATTCGTGGAATTGCCCCATTTCTAACTCCTATTAGGGATTAATTGGACTTAACGCGAGCTGTTATTATGTGAACTACCGTTTAGAAAACGGCAATTTATTTAGATAATAGTTCTATAGTACACTTGCGTAACCTAAAGGTAACCTTTCAGTTTACATAATACTAATTTTATGTTGGGTTATGCCAAAGGTGCTCGTTATATTTATATCTTTATTTTATTATTTTTTAATATTTAAAGAGCGTAGATATAACTTGAAAACTACCACCGTGTAAAAATTTAAGATCATACGTACAGTCGCAAGCACCAATATGTACGTACACACTTGTCTCTTATTCCATGGTATTAAGAGTTACAATTGTTTACATATTTTTGCTCGTAACTGTACCGATTGTACCCATACTCTTCGTTATATTTAATTAACAACCTTGTCGCGTAGCGGCGAAAGAATATTACCACCCCCTCTCTTCCCTTGGATGTCGTAAAAGGCGACTAACGGACTAAAGACTGCAAATACATCCAACAGCAAAGAGCGGCGATCGGCTCACCACCTGTCACGCTGAGCACATGTTCAGTCGCTATTTGGTGCAAAGTGGACTATGGTAGAGGACTGCTTTTGTATTCCTCATCGCCTAGTCTTAGTCGCCTAGTGATTCCCACCTGAGGTAGTCATATTTTTTTCAACGTTTCGTTATTATATTACTGTTCATAATAATAGGAATGCACCATTGCAGCATTAAAACGTTTTCAAGCTAACCACGAGTAGGTAAGTATCACATCTCAATCTCAATACAATGATAAAATACAGCCACAGAAGATTTTCTAAAAAAATATGTATAATTTTGTCCATAACGACTGACAAGACGTTGAATAAGATCCTCTCTAAAAACTAAGTACCGTGTTAGGCGGATAAATAAAAGAATATTGCTAATATCCAGTTGTTGTAAGATACTATAAATGTATTATAAATGACAGAATTATTTTCTGAAAGTACATTATTGTGGACGAACTGTGTTAATTTAAAAATCGATGGGAACGATGACTACAATAAAATTCTTTTGCCCTCGCCATGAAGTTGAACATGTTATTTTTTATCGTAATAACATTACGTGCTGTAGATTTCAGAGCAAACAAAATCTTTATACAAATTGCAAATATTTTTTTTTTCATTATTCCTTTATCCTAACAAATACATTATAAGTTCTAAGTAAGTATATGAATTAAAATCATATTACCAAGTTTTAAAAGAATACTTATCTAGGCCTATATAAATGGTGTAAGCGTATTTTAAAAAATGTCACGAATGTATGTTCGTGCATCACTTCATGGCGGCTCCACATTCACGGCACTACCGTGAAGCTTCGTAAACAGGCGTGAACGTGAATGTGGACGGTTTTCGCGGGGCTCACGCGCATTTACGCCTGTTCCCCGATCTGATCCCGATCAGATCTGTTCCCCGGAACAGGCGTGATCGCGCGCGTGTTTTGTCCCGCGACAAAGGGTTCGCGTGTACAAATCCACATTCACGGCCCCGTGCCAGTTTCCCCAAAGAGGAAATTAATCAGTTTACTCCTGACTATACTTTGATCGGTTACGATGTATATTATAATAATATTTTGGACGTCTAAATAGTATGTAGTTACTGCAGCAGCAGCTTTTACGTCCAATTCGCGGCGGGTTTCGCAAACGATTGTGAGCATCCCGTGAATGTGGAGGGCACGACTTGTGCCATGTATTCATGGCGTGAATTCGCGCGTGAATTCACGGCACTAATGCGGAGCCGCCATCAGAACGGCTGCAACTATTCGGCTAATTATTTTCTTTTTTGAAATTGTAAAGGTTTGTATAAAAGAAAAGTTTAGGAAAATTAACGACGAAACCATCACGCTATATAGTATTTTATAAATGCGAATGGGAGTTTGTTTGTTTGTTACGCTTTCACGCTTAACCCGCTCAACCAATTTTAATAAGTAAAAAGATAGATGTGAAGCCTTGGAGACGGTTTTAAACTACTTTTTGCCATATTCATCTTCTCCTACTCATTTTTTTTTAATCTACAACGGGTAAGCTCTTGCCCTTCATCTCACTTGATGATAAGTGACGATAAGGCCGAAGGTGGGAAGCGCGCTTCACCAGGAATCCTCAACCACTGAAGAACTGGCTATCTCAACTCAAACTGTCGCAACACAACAATGCTATAAACATCGTTGTTATGGCGACAGACTTAGATAAGATGGTGGTAGCTAGCCAGTCGGACTTAACAGCCTTGAAGTTTTCATGCATATTCATGAAAACTTCAAGGAGTTCAATTAAGTTCTTTTCATAACAAACTATCGTACAGACTCCAGCGATCAACCTACAACAAAATATTCTACAATTTTTGAACTTTATGTTTTGCAGTATAACGATATCAATATCGATGAGAGAAATGTGACTGTTTTGGATATGTTGATCTGTTGGCGTGTGTGCAATCCTTAGTGGACCCACTAACAAACAAACAAACCTGAACCATAGAATCCATAATAGTACAAGTAACAGAAGATTCACTCCGCTAAGTCATTAAAATAAGTAGCGACTCTTGGTGAGGCACAATAAAGTGCAATTTAGGTCGCACACCGCTCCTATACCTACAGTCAAATTCGCCTAGAAGTTGCGTCTCTTTCTATAGCGTACTATCGCATAGCTCTTATCTCTTCTAACGACTGCAGGGTGTTGTAGCTTCATATCTAAAGCGCGGTGCGAGTGCGCCAGGCCTGCCTGAACGCGAAAACCGCGAAGCTATTAATTTTAAGATACAATATTAATAACACTTAAAGTTTAATAACCAAATAAGCCAAATATTTCCACATCAATATCCGGCAAAACGCTGAAACATGAACAAAACTGCACACTGTTCAATCTCCCGCTATGAGTTCGCATGCCTAAATATTAATACAACAAATTGCAAGTTCTAACTTTCATCTTGCGCTTCGATAAAGATCCATAAATTGGAGGTGGTATACCAACACTCAGAATCAATCCAGCGATCATTGTTTACCGCTGTCTCCAATTAATTCATCCGCACACAATGCTTGTCAAAACAAACTTGTCAGATGCTTGTCAGACGCACCGCGAATCGGCCGTGTGATAAATGGTCTGTGGAAAGTAGAAACTGATTTTGTCTGTAACGATAGCTCGCTCGAATCCGTAACCGTTGACTGTATCGTATGATTGATCTCGAAAAGAAATATTGCAGTTGTTATTCATAAACAATATATGATATCAAAGACATTAGTCATATAGATGTCCATTTCAAAACATATAAATATTGTAATTTTTTAAAATGTAACATGTTCAGGGGGAAGACTTTGCCTAGCAGTGGTAGGCTCAGATCAGTAATTGTTCTGAGAGTATAGGCTAGCAAAAAAAAGCAGCCAAGTGCGAGTCGGACTCGCCCAGGAGGGGTTCCGTAGCAGCAAGTAACATCATTATAAAAGTTCTTGTAGTTCGTTGTAACTTTGATCGATGTTTTAATAATAGTGTATTTTTTAAAAGGAATAAATTAATTTATGATGTATAAAAAAAACTACTTACTAGATCTCGTTCAAACCAATTTTCGGTGTAAGTTTGCATGGTAATGTGTACGTACATCATAAATGTTTTTTTTAGTTTTATCATTTTCTTATTTTAGAAGTTACAGGAGGAGGGGGACACACACATTTTTGCCACTTTGGAAGTGTCTCTCGCGCTAACTATTCAGTTTAGAAAAAAATTATATTAGAAACCTAATACCCCACACGTATGTATGGGTTTGATGAAAAAAAAAATGAGTTTCAGTTTTAAGTATGGGGAAGCCCCAAAATTTATTGTTTTTTTTTTATTTTTGTGTGAAAATCTTAATGTGGTTCACAGAATATATCTACTTACCAAGTTTCAACAGTATGGTTCTTATAGTTTCGGAAAAAAAGTGGCTGTGACATACGGACGGACAGACAGACATGACGAATACATAAGGGTTCGTTTTTTGCCATTTGGCTACGGAACCCTAAAAAGATGTGGCAAGGGTGAAAACGAGTCATCTTATTTAAATTAAATTCCAACACCGAGGAATCGCGGATGTATTGCTGGCCTTTAAGGAAAGAGTATGCTTGTTTTTTTTAAAAAGGTACATGTAAAGAGAAACGTCCTTTTATAATCCTATTGTGAGAATTTGCCGGATTTATAATGAATTACATTGTGTTTTTAAGGATATAGACGTTACTATTTTTCGCGTATAAGTAGCACCTCAGCGATGCGCATTTATCTGGCACAGACTATAACTCGTTAGATTAGTTGTTAAGTCTTAACTATAAGTTAGTTAACTGTTTTTTATTATTATTAGTATTGACGTCAATAAGTGTCTGTAAAGGTTTACATTGAATAAATAATTTGACTTTGACTTTGACTTTGACCTCAGAATAATAACTAAAGCATAGAAGGAGTGCTGTGACATTTGGGTGGGCACTCCGTTTGGTCACCATTCGAATCACATTTCTAAGCGCAGTCGCTTTTGAATTCGGTTTTTTTTTCGCTGGACTTAACGTTTTTGTCAACTTATTTTGTCTCTTTCCTTTCAATGTTTATGGCCCATTTGAAAAAATAAAACAACTATACGAGTCTCATTTGGACTTCTTCTGTGCTTTAGTTATTATTCTATGAGTAGCACAGTAGCCCATTTTTTTTCGAGTAGGTAAGTATACCAATTTTATTGTAAATGACCCAAAAATCTTGAGTTCTCTTAAAACCTTTTTAGCAGTTTCAAAATAATCAAAAACCACAGACTAACAAAAACAACTTCATTAGCGGTCGAATAAAAGGAGAATGCGTTTACACCGAGCAACGACACCACCGCATTAAACCTTTAATTGTGCCGATTTAATTAACTTATATTAATGAAGTATCTGTCTCACACTCCTTCTCTTTATCACTGGTTGCTTGTGTAATCAACTTGGCAAATTTAAGCTAACCCGGTACTTATGGCGACACACCATCGTGAAAGTAGTGCATTTTTTATGTAACATTAAGGGTGGATTCGACCAAACTGAAATAAGTCTTATAGCTACATTAAACGCCGAATTTGTACAGATTAATCTCGGAGTAAGCCTTATTCCAGATTGGTCGAATACAACCTAAGTAAAATAGGTACTAGGTACTACCTATGTAAGATAGTGCCGCGGGTTCCCTAATCACCGCCCCCTATGCTGCCGTTCTTAGGAAGAGTTGGTAAGTATAATAAGTTGGTTTAACAATGTAGTGTAACGCTATTAAGAAATGTAATAATAACTGAAGTTATTGGCTGTAGTATCACAAATATGATAGCTAGCCATGTCATAACTCAAGTTATGATAATATGCAACATACGTATACATAATTAGACATTGCTGTTATAATTAACAAAAGAACCGAATATACTTTATATATTAATTATAAAAAATATCTAAAAAGAAATTAAATAGTTTATTTTCCTGATTAAGGTATAATTATATAGCCAAAAACCCGAGTTACTACACTTTTCGTATGAACGGCAGTATGGACACCGTTGCGTTGCTGTACTTGCCAGCTTTTGAGGAAAGAGTAGACTCGATTGTTGAAGGCCTTAGGAGCGTCGCTGCGTTAGCTATGCCACAGAACTGACGATCTTTTTTAGAAAGTTTTGCAAAAGCGCACACTGGTAGACTGCCATCAGTCGTGGTAATTATTGATAGGGGTTGACAGCTCGCCCTTTTGCCTATCAGTGGCAAGACTTAGGCTAAGTGCTGCTCTCCGGAGTCACCAATTTACAGCCTCTAACATTCCATCACGCACAAAGAAATTTGGTGACTCGTTTCTTTGCCGCACTTCCAAAAGATGGAATAGTCTACCAGCACACGTATTCCCTCCTACCTATGACATAGGGTCCTTCAAACGAGGCGTGAAGAAGCACTTTGTGGGCCGGCAGAGTGAGGATGACTGATGCTACGTCTCTTACGCTGCACCAGTTGTCCTCGTGCCTGGACCTCATTTCCTCTTAACATCAGGTGGAGTGGGGTCATTTGCCGGGCTTAGTATAAAAAAAAAAAATTTTTTTAAAGAAACGTGGTAAATGTAGAGCAAGTAGAAGAAACTCGAATGCGTGAGACCAATCTCGTACCTACTGTTTAAATATTGGGACGCGGGAAGTGTGCCTCAGGATATGCGTGACGCTAACTTCTATTGTCAGGCCTGCGGTAGAACATGTCGCTCTCGCATCGGACTTGTCAGCCACTAAAAACGGTGTTTGCCCAGCATTGCACCATAAATCGTCTGCAATAGGCGCAAAGGCCAATGATGACGTAGAACCACCTACGTCGTACAAGTTCTAATTAATTTTTTTGCCTTAATTTTAATTTCGCCTGCACCACACCATCACCGTGCAGGATGTGGTTGAGTACATTAAGACAAAGACCAACTTCCTTCTGAGGGTAGAGCCGCTGGAGTCGCGACATAATGTCAGTTTTAAGGCATTTGTGGTGCGAGTCCCAACAGCCAAGCTGGACGACACCTTTATGAAGGAAGACTTTTGACCGAAGGGCGTGGTGTACCAGCGTTTCCGCGGGAGATTGCCTACCACCACCGAAACAGCACAAGCCAGTGCTATGTAAATTACTAACATAGTTTTAAGTTACTAGACTAACAATAAATGTTTATAAGCTATGTATATGTTAGTTTTTAAGGTATGTATCTATGGGCCTGTTATATTGTAACTTTGTTGCCTGATAATAAATAAATAAATGAAATGAAAAAATTAATTAAGTTATCATTATGTTAGCGTACTACTATAGTAGGTACTTACTGCTGTTACAGTACATCACATACTTAGGAGCTCAGCTGCCGTGAAACCAGAGACAATAGAATTTCAATTGTTAATAACCTCTGGGAGTCTTCGTGACTGACAAGGGGATAACAAAACAAAACTGAACAATGGTTTAATCTTTATTGAGATTCAATGATTTTCACCGCCGAAAAGCCACCCTATCGAATACTGATAAAATAAAATTTTAAAACACGGAAATGAGTCATTGAATCTACATAAACTCGCGATTTATGCGTCCCCTCCAGCGAGATGAGGAAATACATGGACTTAGAAAGGGGAGGAAGAGCCGCGCACTTCGCTCGAACAACCCTTGGAATAAATCATACAATGTTGCAGTAACTAACCCACCAACCCGCGTTGGGCCAGCGTAGTGGGTTATGGCCCGATCGCTCCACGTACCGTGAAACCATATATCTTTGCCCGATTTTTTCAGTTTTTTGAAGATACTGTAATATGTTGTAATATGTTACCTTAAATAAAAATTTTAAGCATCAAATGAAGTTTCGACTTGATTGTACAAAAAAATTAATATTGAATTAAAACTCACATAGTGACAATGAAGACGCGGGCGATTTTACCTGTACTCTCTTACATCTTTGCCCATTCTATGTTATCTCGAAAACTATTCCATGTAGCGCTTTGACAAAAATATATGTGATAGAAAATGATGCAAAAATATCATTCTGTACCCATTCCTATGTACAACAGTAATAATAATTTTTTTTAAAGGTGGGCAATGTCAACTTACTTTTGAAGCTTAATTTCATACAAGTCGTTTTCTTGACATAGGGTTGACACAAATAATAAGTATTCGTAATAAGATATCCCATAAAAATCATAGCTGTTTCATAAAAAAATTTGCATACATTGGTACCTACTTATACGCAAGTGTATAAAAAGCAGTTTTTTTTTTATTTCGAGGTTGTTCCCATAAATAATTTCAAAAAACATTTTAATTTAATGTAGGTAATAAAATGTGTCAACCGTGACAAACCTGGGCAATGTTTTAGAATCAGTGCTATACTAGGTCCTAGAACATTGCCCACAGCGATGATTCAGAAATAAAAAAGAATAAAAATTTAAATACAGCACTTAACTGTAGTTTAATTAGCTATTTATATATTACCAGAGTATCATATAAGTACCTGCATGTGAGATGTATTTCTCCGTTATTAGAAAAAAATATGAGATACTAATTTGGCCCGCCTTCGACACAGGTAACTTCACACACGTCTGTAGAACAACTGAATGAAGCTAGCAACAAAACGAGTGATTGGTGCCATAAATATAATTGGCTTTCCCCAAAAAATTGCATAATGTTTCTTTTTCAAAAAATATGATGGCAATAACTTTCATAACTTTTCGGCATTTTGGCAAAGTTCTACCAGGGGCAAAGATATAAGGTTTCACGGTAGTGCTGTTATTATTTTTATTTTAAATCCACTAAGGGTAAGTGCTTAGCCTTTATCCCACCTGATGGTAAGTGACGATAAGGCTGCAAGCGCGCTTTACCCGGAATCCTCAACTTCTGAGGAACTGGTTATCTCGCTGTCCGTGTTAGAAGGCCTGTTCCCAGCAATGGGACGTTTATAGTGAATTCTACCTTCATGCTTCTGCTATGTTAAAGCAGGGTAATGCAAGCTGTATTCTAGTTTGAAATGTATGAGATTTCTATTTTATAAAGTAACTAGCGGCCCGCCCGCGCCTTCGTCCACGCTAACTTAGAAAGTCCGTCATAGTTCAGCCATTTATAAAAATATATCTACAAAATATAAACAAACACCATTATCAGATAACGCTCTATACTTTAAGTGAAAACCGCATACAAATCCATTGCGTGGTTTAGGAGAATAGTGCGGTGCCACAGACAGAGGAAAACGGCGACTTTAATTTGATAATTTTAAAGAAATTAATTTGTATAATTCTACTACGAATTTTAGTAACCATGAAGGTATCGATCATTGAAAATTGATGCAAATTAGCATATTAATCACTCGCCGCAAAGCGAACGTTATCGAATTTAATAAATAGGATGCATCGAATTTAGTATTGAAACTGAATTTTGTATAACCAAAACACAATTTTCATTAAAATAAATTGAATAAATAGTAAATAGAATCACGACATGATGATAAATGACAAATCTTTTTGGATTAACAAACGGTTTACATGGTTCAAACGGTAACCATGTAAAATAATTATAATTAAATAACACATAGGTAGTTCCTTAAATGCTTTAGATGAACCGATCGTTATGTTATTCAAAAACTAAAACTTTAAACAAAATCTTGAAGGGATTTAATTCAAAGGTGCTAGTGAGTCAGTTATAAAGGAAACTTAATTAAATAAGACATATAAGTAGTTCCTAGAATGCTTTAGGGGATATTAAGTGTTTCAGACATGCTCGATGAACAATGCTATCAATCGATTAATAAGTAGGTATGTTTTTTAAGAACGAAAAATTTATAAGTATAACGTTTGAAACTGAAGTGCTGTTCTTATTAAACAAAATTTAAGACTGCTATAATTGGTATAAGTAAGGCGTCAATTATTAGTAAGTATAATATTATTAAAAATTATCTATCTTTGATATAAATAAAAATCAATTACACGATTGTATGTTCGCGCATCATTTCAGGACGGATGCACCTATTGGGCAAATTATTTTTTTGTTATGTCTGTATTTGCATGACAGAAAATGTTTGGACATTCGTCACGGCGGGCGGGGTACGTGGTGTTCAGTCCGAAGTCGCCGGCGGGCCGCTACTACTGTGATATAAATTTTATTAATCTTGTACCTTTAAGTGAATTATGTACTTAAGTTTACGTATGTATGAAGTGGAATGGTTGGTTTTCCTGATTAAATTGAAATTGAATACTGTAAAAGTCGTGATGCGCAAAGATGGGCACCTAAAAATCGAGCAGACTATCAGGCGAGGCAGCTCACACAAGACATAACCCTTGATTTATCATTCGCTCCTCACACTTGGAGCGCGAGGGGGTCTCGCGTTCGCTCAACACTCAAAATTTCTACAAAGAGTTTGTACCCCAACATGTATGTAATGATACGAGTCGGCAGTCGGCCCCCAGACGCGTTCGAAATGAGCGCACTTCAAAAGACTTCCCCTATTAGGCTGGTTTTCCATTAACCTTGTGCGAGATAGCTACGCGGTCCGCGAGTAGCGTTGCGTTGCCAGGCGTCCGGATAAAGCCGGACATAGTTATGCTTTTTGATTGCGTGTACGGCCAAAATAAACGGTGCCCGGCTTTGTTAGGTTTTTTTACATTTCGCAAACGAGTGAGCGTAGCCGAGCGCAGGCGAGTCGACTGTCGGTCGCCCCTGCTCCCGACAATGTAGGGTGTCCGGCCTTTTTACCCAAATGTCCGGCACGATCCGGCCAAACTGGCTGGTCTGTCCGGCTATTAGGTTTGGCGACCTGGCAACCCTGCGCGAGAAATGTCGACCGATACAATGACTTCAATTTCTTCATCATCAGCCTATAAATATCTCACTACTGTGCGCAGGCATTCCCACCTGGACAACCACGCAAAAATAACTTATACCTAGATAAAAAAAATATTTTAGCAAACGAGCAGGCGGGTCATCTGATCTGATAAAAAGTTATCACCGCCGCCCATGTACACCCGCAAAACCAGAGGAGTCGCAGACTGATGATTAAGCTGGTATGACTGATTTTGCGGTCCTCAGTCCTCACTGACTTACTTACTCCGTTGGCTCAACGACCCGAAGTGGATCTTGGCTTCCGACACGAGACGACGCCACTGCTCTTTGCATGCTTACTCTTGAAACCATCTCAACGATAATTCACACGACACCAGCGATAATTTGGATTAATATTAGCTGAACTAAATTGCATTGAGTTTTGCATTTAGTTAACTCAATGTGAATCTAAATTAGCGTTGGTATCGTAAGAGTAGGTACGCAACTTCACAATACTAAGATTGTTCAATCTATGTATAACGTATCTATAACGAACCAAACGATCATATCGGTGATTTTTTTTTTTTTGCGCACCTCTAAGCGACTTCTCTGGACAAGCGCCCTTACCGCGGCCCCTCCAATCCAATGCATTTAGTTGCAGGTGCCTACGATTTTTCTTCTTCGTCAAATCCGAAGTGGCTCTGTCTCGCACAAATGTCTTTGTATGCGTCAGAGCCTTCCCTTCTACTATGCTAACGTTTTGATAGATATACGTAAGTGTTGCAGATAACTGCGTTATTGTGGAAAATATTTTTGTCTACTTTTGTTAAAGTGTGATGTTGTGTGTTGGCTTGATGTTTATTTTCTATTTTACTTAATAGTAAGTAAAATAGTGCTTTTGATTTTAAATGTGGGTGACATTGACGACCTCCTTGGTCGAGTGGTTTGTACACCGGTTTTCATGGTGTCGCCATCTCTGAGGTCCCGAATTCGATCCCCGGTCGGGTCAATTTAGAAACAATAGTTTTTCTAAATTGTCTTAGGTCTGGGTGTTTTCTATGTATAATAAGTATGTATTTAAGTATGTTTATCCGTTGTCTAGTAACCATTTAACGAGTTTCATAACGAAGCTTCTCTGGGCTAGATAATTGGTGTGAGTGTAGGAAAGTTTATTATTATTATTATTGAAATTCGTACATACATACCCAAATAAACTATTCTATTATACATCCCTACATAACCTAACATACTGTAGATAACTTTTATAAAATTAAGTTCAGAACCACGGAAATCAGGCTTGAACAGTGTTGCGAATCTTGAAAAGGGGGAAAATCTATAGTTTAAACGGTGAACAATCAAGCGTATCTTGCAACTTTGCAAGTGGCGAAGTCAGACGTTCATTAGCATAATAAATAACTACACCCCCCGCCCCCCGCACCGTCTCGAGAGCTCCGGAGCAACTATTTTGTCTCAAGCACCCGTTTCAGTTTTGTTCACGCTAATTTTCCTCTTGCACATTGTGGGTTATCCGCGTGGGTTAGTTGACAAGCACGGGGTGGCCGGTGGTGGTGGTTACCTGGCGAAAGATTTAATAATTTATGCACGTAGGTACATTTTTTGTTTTACCATTTAACATATTTTTACCCAAGTATTTTTTTAACCCTTAATTTGATTTTGAAGCATACTCATCAACATTGGATAAAAAAAAATTACAGACGTATATTTTTATACGGTTAGCATAGATTTTATTTAATTTATTACAAGTAAGACTGTTTTTATTTGGTTTAAAAATATTTTCACTCTATGGTAACACTTGTAGCGCTTTTTCTTCGGACATCAAGTTATTTCTTGAAAATGAGGAAATGTTTTGTTTGCTCTGAAGGTTATGCTCAGTGACTTTAGCGAAGATGTCAGTTTGACAAGTCTCTTTGACGTTTTACCCGTTCCAAAACGAACACTAACACTTTTCGATGTTTTGGTAGAAAGTTATTTAACAAAGCATTGTTTTTATTAACAACTTTCGTTTATTCATTTTTTAGAAATAAAATCAATTTAATAGGTAAATTAAACCTCATTAGATTTCCAGTATATTTATTGAAAAGCATGAAACGGAACGAAGCACTAAGTCCTAGATATCGTTAAGTAATCTATTTCTTATTCAATTCCTTCTCATCGTTTGATCGATTAGGAATCGTTTTAAAATATTATCTGTAAAATTGTAAGTTTGATATCAACTTCCAATTAAATAGTTTTATTGTATGCAATATGATTATACATAAAACCGTAAGGGTCGTTTGGTCTTCCTCCGTACTTCTCAGTAAGCATTCTTGCTGCTTTGTGTTTTTATAATCGATTAATTCGATTATATTTTATCGTAGTTCTGGCTGAATGGCTGTCGATGCCTCTGTCTTTCGATTGAGATGACGTAAATCCGTTTTTTTTGGTCTTTCTTTTTCTGTTTTGGTCTTTCTTTTTCTGTTTCACAAGCCACCATGTGAAGGCGAAAATAATTATCTAAATTGTTGGAAAAGGAAGAGAGGGCTAATGGCCCGCTTTAAAATAAACAACATAGGGTGGATTCGACCAAACTGGAATAAGTCTTACTCCGAGATTAGTCTATACAAATTCGGCGCTTAATCTAGGTATAAGACCTTATTCCAGTTTGGTCGAATCCACCCATAGTACTGTAAACCCATGCTGTGAACCATGGTAAGTTGGATTTCATCCAAATGCTGTATTCACATGATTGAGCACATTTCACTCGCCATGTGCTAATCACAGTTTTCTTGTTACAGGGTTTTCTGTTTTAGTTCTTAAATTATTTAATTTAACTTTTTGGTTTTACCATCATGGTAAACCCAACCCATATAAGTTGGTGATGTTCGGGGACTCTCCATCACCAATGTGGAGCCGGTAGTTTTCTCCGGTGACTGCCTCCTTGGAATCTTAGTATTTAATACAACATATCCGTTGATCTGGATGGAAGGTCTCTGCTGCGACTGATCAACCGCTTTGCCACCATGTGAGGGAAGCAAACCCCCACAGCAACCGGACAATCAGATGGTGAAGGTTTAGTGGTGACCAACTTACTGTTCAGCTACTGTATGTATAATTAAATTTACTATAGAACTTTAAGTAGTAGTGTTTAAACCTTATGGTGTTTTAAAAATGTACCCTACATTTCAGATAAAATAAATGTAACTGTGAATTTAAGACTTATTTATTTATCTCTGAAATCGCTTGCTCCAGCGTATAAGGCGCCCTTATCTTAAAATAAATTCTAATACGCTGTACTCCAGGATCGGAAGAATCACTCCCTGATCACGTTCTCACCTAACTGAGTAAGCCGCACTTCAATCGTGAGCACAAATTAGCACATAATGCAGTCCGTTCATATTTCTACAACACCAGCTGTGCCCAACATGAGGTACACGTTGCACACTGCAATTGACATTTGTGTGTCAAAAAGCTGACAAGACGAAGAACTCTGCGAACTGTGCAGGTAAATCATTAATTTTTTTAGTCTTTATTAACTTTATAAGAAATAAAAATACTTATTTTTGTTTGACAGATATGTAAACTTAAATATTACGTTATTTTCAAGCCCCGACTCTACTTGTTATGAACATGAAAGATCGGTGCACATGAATGTTGAGCCCACTTAACATAATCAAGTGATTAGAAAGGAGATAATTTTTTTACTATGGGGCTTGGTACTAAATTCCAAAGTCTTTTAACTTGAAGCCAATGTATAAATATTTGAAGAATACATTATTATCAACATATTTATGACCGTTTTATTAATTTAAAGACCTCCGTTATTTTTTATTAAATTAAAAACCAACATTGATTTTTACTCGAAAATGGCAACATTGTAGTAGTATTGCGACACTTTATGTTATTAAAAATGAAAAAGTCACGCATGTCTGACGTTTTATATGTCAATACGCATCGTAGACAGATGTCAGACTGTTAGCCGCTAGACGATTCCCAGCCGCGCTTTCGTTGTGTTATTTGTGTGTATCGTTGCTAAATACTTTAAGTGCGAAAAAGATATCTGTATTAGCGATATCGTTTCTACACTACCATAGACCTCATAGACTTACCTACTTAATAACCCTGTGTTCGTAAACATTAAAACAACCGGAACATTCGTTCAGAAACGTACAAAACTTATCAAAATACAGTATTCTTTAACGGAGGTAATTAAAAATCTAAAAAATATACAGAATGATAGCAATTATTCTCTTGGACAAGGAAGTATATGAATTGTTGCAGTTAATTTTTCTTTTATTTTAGTACCAAAAATAATTATGTACTTTACTTTGCAAAGTTATTGTTAAGTATACTCAACAAAGTGGCATGATGTGAATTATTGAATTGGATTAGATTAGGATGGTTTTGTGTGTTATTTTATTTATTTGGGTTGGTTTTTCTTGTCAATTCGTCCAAATCGACTCAGAAATGCTGCTGATAAACTGAAAACGGACAAGGACCTATAAAAACTAGGTAGATGAGCCTTTAGTCAGACTGTTTGCATCAACTTGTAAAATGGAATGTTATCAAGTGCGTTGTTCTAGCTTCAAGTTACGCTGACGCATATCCAAAAACGAAAGCAAAACGCTACTATATGGAAAAGAACCAACGAATTGATGTTGATTACCCAAACTTGGAGAAGCACCCAGACATAGCCGACATGCTGATCGCACTATATAGGACTGAAAAGAAAACAAGGCGCTGGTATCACACTAATATTATAAAGGCGAAAGTTTGTGAGTGTGTTTGTTTGTTACTTCTTCACGTCTAAACGGCTTGAGTGATTTTAATAAAATTTGGTATGGGGTTAGCTGACACCCTGGATTAACACATAGAATACTTTTTATCCCAATATTCCCACGGGAACGGGAACCACGCGGGTGAAACCGCGAGCGGCCGCTAGTATTTTCATATTTTCACAACTTTTGGATATCAGTGCATCAATAATGCTTGGTTATTTTATAGGCGGGATATACAGACGAAAGGTATTAGGAAACTTAAGCTTTAAAAGAATTCAGACTTGTTAATTTAACAGACAGAGTTAATTCTAATAACTTATGTGTTCCTTTTTTCATTAAACTTGTTTTAACATTCTTGAGTCACATTATATTTTAGTACCCCTAATCGGATTTTGTTAAATATACTCAACGTTTATATTTTACCTTCAGTTTATGACCATCCGGTTTTGTTGAGTATACTTAACGTTATGTTTTCAGGAAACTATTCAAAGTTGCTCGCGTCCGTAGGTTTACCCTTGAGACCCTACACGTGATCCCTGGGTGGTGCTAAATGAGTGACACTGACTGAGTGGTAGAGTCACGCTGCGTTGCAGCACACATTGGGCCGGCTCGCCCGGCGTAATACCACCCTCTCGCGAATATTCGGCGTGAAATAATGGCACTTGGTGCTGTTGTGTTTCGTCCGACCAGTGAGGGTTCCGGAGGCCCCCCCCCCCTCCTCCCATTCCTATTCCTTCCTTAAACCTATTCCTCCCTTAAAGGCCGGCAACGCGCCTGCGATTCCTCTGGTTTTGCGGGTGTCCATGGGCGGCGGTGATTACTCTCCATCAGGTGACCCGCCTGCTCGTTTGCCTTCCTCTTTTATAAAAAAAAAATCAGTAATTTAAAAAAAATATATTGTTGTACTTCTCTATTGCATACTAACACAATATATTCATAATAACTTTACTATTTTTACTTATTGTTTTTGCCAATTAAAGGGTTTAAACACTGAAAATGACGACAATTTCAGGCGGGAATCGAACCACGCACCTTCCGCATTCCGGGCGGCTGCCTTAACCACTTGGCTACCGAGGTCTGGTTTTCACCCGTCGAAATTTGTCAGTTCTTGATGCTTATGTTTTTTTAGTCAACATTGCTTCATCAAATCTTAGAAGTTTTGCACCTCTGAGATTCGAAAGAAATATTTTTACAAATATTTGAACATTCAGTTAAGATGTAGCTGCGTTTATAGATTAATGTTTTTTTAAATATATTTTAGCGTTTTATTAAGAGGCCTATTACATCTCGACTGTGATTTTGCGTAAAATGCCCATTTTCTCATTTTGTTGTAATTTTGCAGTTAAAAATATATTAATTTGTTTAAACATATTAAATTTTTGTTTTTGTACTTATTTATCGTTTTTATCGAAATAGGATAATAAAATTATGCTTAATTTACAAATATCCACTCTGCAAGGATAAGCTGAGTTCGGACGGCCGCACATCGCATTTTGAAGTATTTTTGCAGTTGTATTTATCGTTTTTATAGAAAGGAAAACAAATTCATTATTAAATCTTTATTCATCATGAAGTAACGATTATTCTGGTATACATTTTGCTCAATAATATTACTTATCGTAGATAGGGGAAATTCACAGTTAACTTAACGCGATTTTCGAAGTTTTTTGGTTTAGAATAAGATTTTTTTTTCTTTATAAAATCAATGATATCTAAAAATTTCGAGGCCGCTACGCACTATAAGAGTATATAAGATATAAAATTCTGTTTTTTTTTTTTAATTTCATTTGTTCAGAACAGCAGTTCAATCTAGGAGCTCAAAAAAGTGTCTTATTTACAAAAAGCGAGGCCGCTGCGCACTATTCCAATAGCTATTCTACACTATTCAATCAGTCAAAATTGTTAATGTATTTTCGTTTCTGAGATCCATAACGCCAAAAAATCACAGTCGAGATGTAATAGGCCTCTTAACGCTTAAAAATACTTAAGTAAAATTTTTAAACACTGAAAAAAGATGATAACCTCACGCGGGAATCGAACCACGCACGTGCGTGGTATAATATTAATATTTTTACCCAATATTCAATGTAAGTAAAGTCATTTTAAATGCATAAAATAAATTTCACTATTGTTGCCAGTATCAGCTTTGAAAGTTAATGCGCCAACTTTTTTATATTATTTTGAGAGCTAAATACAGTTTTTGAAATTACTTAGAAGTCATACAATCAGGGTGAAGTGGTTTTTTTTTAAGTTGAAATGAAATGTAATTTTCTCTCGAACAAAAACTTTAATCTTGTCATCAATTTCTGATCTACCAGTAGATAGAACTTGGGTGTTTTATGTTTTTAAAAATGAACACACATGCTAGCCATAATACTGACACAAAAAAAATCTTAAAGAAACATCACACAGAAAAAGTTATAATCAAAACCGTCTAAGTACTTATATTTTTTTAATATTTGGCGTTTTAATCGAAAAAAAATATTTCTCGAAAACTACAAAATATCGTAGAACATACATGGCGTTCAATCGATAGGTATTAGTGTCTCTTGGCCACAGACCTTCGCTGGGACAGGTACCCTGGGACACCCTGTACATAACTGCGGAAGTCATTTTTTTATTTAATTGGTCACCCCTTATCTTTTCAATGGGCGCGTTCTTTATGGCGTTGTATATTAATTTACTTAAACATGATCCAATGGTAAATAAAACTTATTCTCATATCTTAACTCTCCTGTCAGTACTTACCTACTTATATGTATAAACCGTGCATCATGTAATATTAATTAATATTCACATATTTATAAAGAAATTTCGTTTATCACGAATTACCGAAACGACATTTTAATAGTTTGTTTTGTGCCATAAATCACTTAGCATTAACATGTTGGTGGTCTAATTATAAAGACATTAAGCGCAGTCCAATCTGGTTGCAATCATTAATTGAGATTATTCTACAAGCTTCCTGACTGATAAAACTATTTTTATAAGCATATATATCACGGTAGAGTTGAACATAATTTGATTTTTAAAGTTAAATATGCTAATACAGCCAAATCTCTTAGAAATTTACCAATAATTAAGAATATAGTTATGAATGATTTAATATGTAATAGTAATAGCCCCAAAGCACAGAATAGATAAAAGTTACGTATAATTCACTAATTCGTTACCGACTCATCCCTTTCAAACCAATATTCATAAAGAAAATCGGTTGCATTGGC
Organism: Scoparia ambigualis; assembly: GCA_963921215.1. Taxonomy (NCBI): domain Eukaryota; kingdom Metazoa; phylum Arthropoda; class Insecta; order Lepidoptera; family Crambidae; genus Scoparia; species Scoparia ambigualis. Next base: position 8,833,777 of record OY992509.1, read on the forward strand.
AACCGTCTACAAAGTTGAACCGCAATAAAGTTAATGTAAACACCATATTGATCGATAAGCGAAACTGTGAGTGTTTACATTTATGGCGGGAAAAGTGACAGCTGACGCCATGTCGTCGGGGCGTATGACAGGCCGACCACAGACACGGAACGCTACGCGCCATCGTAACATATTGATGGCTTTGGCGGGAAATTATAGCATCATACTTAATGTTTCAGTTTTATTTTTTTTCCTAAAACTTATGCCTTATCAAATACTATAATTTAGCTCTTGCCAGCGGCCCGTTCGCGTTAATGTAAAATCATTAAATTTGGTTTATTGGTTTAAGCGTCAAAGCGTAACAAACAAACAAACTCACTTTTTCATGTAAGATAACGTAAATTAATGTTTTTATTAACTAATATTGTGTAGGTGAGCGTTCACCTACTCCACTACCTGGCCTTATACCTAGTAGTACTAATAGTACTATTGATCTAAGGTACTGACACATAGGAAGGCCCACCTTATTTAAAATCTCAATAATAAATTATATTTTAAAGGTTTGACAAAAACAACTATTTGTAATGATGTAATGTTAATTTTATCCTTCTAAAAACTATCAGAATTTACAAATTTCTTACAAAAAACTATATTAAATAAAGTTTTTTAAAAACACTGCAGTGGGCCTAGTTATAGGCACAGTCCCTTACTAAGGCCCGATTATGACTAACTGTTACTCAAAATCTACCTAATATTCCTAAAAAATAATTCACAAATCACGTTATGCAGTTTCAAATATAAGTTATTCAACAATAGTTTTAGAGATATAATAATAAATTGCACACTGGGCCTTGACCCATGTACGAAAAACCAAAATATTCATAAAAGTAAAATTCTGCTCTAAATCAATAAAAAAAACAATTATATCTGATGGCATAATCGAAACTCTAGATACTATTAATTCAAGAATCTAAATATTCAGTACTCATTTGCCACTCAAATTTTAAGTGGGCCTTACTAGAGCTATAGAATAATTTATTTTCTTCTTTAGCATTAGGAACAACTTTATAATTAAAAAATCCACTTCAGTCCAAAGTCTCTTTTTTTCTTTGGTTGTGGATGTGGATCCATGATCTAATAAAAGAAAAACTAATATTAGTTAATACTAAAACTCTCAATAATAAGTATACGAAATATGAAATGCGAGTTCAAATCACCTAGTTACACGATATTGTGTCTATTTTAAAAAAGTGTCTAATTTGGCATGAAAAAGAAATAAACTAAACAAACCAATTTCGTTTCATTTATACTTAAGTACTTTCTTAAGTATTTACAATCCAAGCGCATTTGCCATTTTAATAGATTTAGTAAAGCCCATAGGCCCCTTTGTAGGCTTTTTCATAGTGGCGGAAAAATTAACATAAAATTACAAATAACTAAATAATCAGTAAACTTACTATTGTATTCCATTCTCCAATGATTATTTAACAATATGATGATAGAATCACTCGAAAACTGACGCTATTTGTGGAAAAATTGGCAAAAACAATCACAACGAGGTTGTAAACACGCGACATCGACGGCGTCCAGAGAGAAATGAACGAATTGTAACAAAATGGCGGCGCGAAAGTGATTTGGCGCTATTGCACATTTAATATAGGGCCAAGGTGAATGTGGGCACGAAATTTCGAATGTTTTAGGCAGTGGCAAGAGCGCGTTTTTGAAGTGGGCCTTCGTAGAGGCCGGGCCTTAGTATGTACAAGTACCTTATACTAAGGCCAAATTTGATAAAATATTTAGTCAGTGTCACTCTGATTTATAATTTTTTTAAAAGAGATTTATGAGATAACAGCTAACAATGGTGTCATTATTTTAAAAAACTGTAAGTAAGTAAAAATCCGGGTTATACCTACTAAATATTTGCACAAAGTATAATGACAGTATCCTGTTTACACACATTCTTTATAAAGGACAATGTAGGCTTTGTAAGCAACAAGTAAGGTAGGTAGCATGTCTGTTTTCTCTCTGATTTTCTTCCATTCTACTATCTTGTACGAGTATTCATACAAACATGAACTTGGTAATTAGCTTAAGTGTTACACTTTCAATCAAGTCAACACACACAAATTGTAAAGTTTCTTAATAAATAAATAAATATAAACATAGTTTTGACACATACCTACCATACTTCCACTTCACAATCTATTTTCGTCCTTTAATAAACTCAGAAAACCTATAAAGCAAATCGCCCTGTTAAGATACCTACGTAGAAATTATATCGAACATGATAAGTATTTAGATAGTGTCAAAGCAGTAATGCAACACATACAAAGATACAACGAAAGTTCAACGAACTCAAAAAATGAAGTAAGTAAATAAATGTAACTCTTCTATTAGGTATCTACTTACCGAAGTAAATATACGATGCTGTTGTGTTAACTTCGGTTGTTTTTTAAATATTGATTAAGCTACTAATATGAATACTTGCGCATGTGTTTGTGTTCTAACAAATACAATTACTTACAGAAAAATCTGTTTTCTTTTAAAGCACGGCCTCCATCAGTCTTTATTTAAGTTGATCGTAATGATAGATGAGCTATAATTGGGAATAACACGCAAACCATTTTTAGACTGCGTTCCATACGAGGGGTTCCATGTTTACATTTGTGACGTTTTTAGGGTTCCGTAGCCAAATGGTAAAAACGGAACCCTTATGGATTCGTCACGTCTGTCTGTCTGTATGTCCGTCCGTATGTCACAGCCACTTTTTTCCGAAACTATATGAACTATACTGTTGAAACTTGGTAAGTAGATGTATTCTGTGAACCGTATTAAGATTTTCACACAAAAATAGAAAAAAAAACAATAAATTTTGGGGGTTCCCCTTACTTAGAACATAACTAAAAATTATTTTTTTTATCTTACCCATACGTTAGGGGTATCTATGGATAGGTCTTCAAAAATGATATTGAGGTTTCTAATATCTTTTTTTTCTAAACTGAAAATTTTAGGCGAGAGACACTTCCAAAGTGGTAAAATGTGTGTGTGTGTGTGTGTGTATGTCTCCCCCCCCCCCCTGTAACTTCTAAAATAAGAGAATGATAAAACTAAAAAAATATATGATGTACATTACCATGCAAACTTCCACCGAAAATTGGTTTGAACGAGATCTAGTAGGTAAGCAGTTTTTTTTTAATACGTCATAAATTAATGAATTTAAAAAAATACACTATTATTAAAACATCGATCAAAGTTACAATGAACTACAAGAACTTTTATATGATGTTACTTGCTGCTACGGAACCCTTCATGGGCGAGTCCGACTCGCACTTGGCCGCTTTTATCATTAATAGATAAGAATTATGGGCACAAACGTAAAGCACGGCAAAAGGCGAGTAAAAGATTTGTCGGCAAAGAAATGCAACTTAAGTATGTTTATAAGATTTTAAAACTCCTTAGTCTCGGTATAAACAGACATCTTTAAGTTGCATTATTTTGTATTTTACTAGCTTTTACCCGCGGCTTCCCTCGCGTAAATTTTTCTAGGGGCAAATTATTCTATAACTCCAGGCTCTAATTTATCTCTATACTAAAATTTATCAAAATCTGTTTAGCGGTATAAGTGTGAAAGCGTAACAAACAAACAACTTTATGGTTTATACGTGAATCGTTATCTGTTAAGTGTTCGCGTATTAGTACGGAAAACTAGGTAAGTATACAAGGGTAAAATACTAGAACATCAAAACATTTATGAAAACCAACTTAGCTAAGTATAGGTACACTATGTGATGTTTATGTTTGGAAAGTTCCAATTGTAACGAATAGTAGAGATCTGCGTCGCTTTAATTTCGATTTATTGTCTATGGAGTGTCGTGGAACTAATGGGTTTTCGCATAAACGCGGGCGGGAAATTTATAGTTTTTGTTTATGGTCAAAGAAAGGTGAGAGCCGGCGTCATAGGTCCAGCGCCCTTGCAAATGGCCGCTAAACTTATTGTGAACTGCGGTTGATTGGTGCATCGGTTTTACGAGCCGCTCTTGCACGTGTTCCATTATTCAATTTAACAGAACACAGGTTGGAAATGCAAATCTTTTCGCTAGAAACAAATCTGAAATAAATAGCTTTTCTATAATATTTCTATGATTTAACAGGTTCTTAAAATATGGATTCTAACAAAATGTAAACAATTACTAAGCACCAGGGTAACATTTAATTAATTACATAAAATAATAACATTGAAGAAGAATTATGTCAGAAATACATACATATACCTAATGACGACCATTATCCCCGAAGGGTCAGTCAGAGACTAGGGAATGAGGATAGCTACAGCAGTCCTACCATAGTCCACTTTTCACCAAATAGCGTCTGCACATGTGCTCAGCGTGACAGGTGGTGAGCCCATCGCCGCTCTATGCTGTTAGAAGTATGTGCAGTATTTAGTCTGTTAGTCGCCTTTTACGACACCCAAGGGAATAGAGGGGGTGTAATATTCTTTCACCGCTATGCAACACGTGTCAGAAATACGCTTTTGTAAAACTTTTTTTATTATGGTAAAAAGGAGGCAAACGTGCAGGCGGGTCACCTGATGAATGAATGATGAATCACCGCCGCCCATGGACATCCGCAAAACCAGAGGACTCGCAGATGCGTTGGCGGGCTTGAAAGAGATGTGCCTCCGGTCTTTCACTCACCAGACGAAACACAACAGCTACGAGCGCTTTGTGTCACGCCGATATTACGTAACATTGTCGTATTCTTTCAGACAGGAAATATTAAATTCATTTGATATGGCGCCAAATTAGTGACTGAACGATTATTAATTTTATATAAATTTTGATTTTTTTTGTTGCATTAGTTGGCCCTGGAATGAAGCATTATATACTTTTATATAAATCTTCCTTTACAATATTATAAATAAATAAGTTTTTTTTAATGTAAATTATAGTCCACATTGCATATTGTGGCAACCTGGAAGTAAGATGACACTTAGCTTGAAGTTTATGTTTGTTTCTAAAATTTTTGCTTGTATCAGTCAAAGTCAAAAGATATTTATTCAATAAACTCAATCAATAAGTACTTAGAATAGTCCAAAATATCTTTTTTTACCTACCACCCATACAGGACGTAATTTTTTAACTGTGGCAAAGAACGGGCGAAAGAAACCACAGCGCACAGAAGCAACGACAGTGTATGCCTTGTTGGTTGTCATAAAAAAAAAATATAGGTACGCCGAGCCAATTCTGACCGCAACGCAGTGTGGCTTTAGCATTTATTTCATTTTTGAAAAATGTACATAAGTAACATAATCTGATATTATGTTTAATCATGCTAGAAGAAGCCATTATTCTAATAACATGGTAACCACAAGCGAAAGTGATCCATCGCCGTAACGAGCGGCGATTCGACACTGCAATCGTTTCCGCGTCAAACTCAGAGCAAAGGCGCTCTCCTCATTTAACCGGCCAGTCTCCAGTTTCTAAGTCTAACAGCGAGTTACAGCCCCCTATTAACAGTAAAACAGGCGGATCATTACTTTCAATCACTCCGTAGGCAACGTCACCGTAATTTTTGCAGGGTCATCAGTGCCAGACGAAAGTTGCGACAGAATTATGGATGCCGCAAGAGAATTATGTCTTCATTGGAGACAGAGGAAACTTAGTTCGCGACTTGAAACAGTTAATAAAGATTACACAGACGCCTGTTTATTTCACTCGCTGTTTAGAATTATTATTTGTTGTAGGTATTCTTTATTTTATGGTACAAAGTAATATCTTTAAGAGTGTTTCCGCATTTCAGTTTCCCATACAAACTTCCAAGTCGAAATTTATAAAAACCAATAAGCTAATTTTTTTTAAACTTTGCATGCTAGATTAACACACAGTGATCTAAATAGTTTGTTGAAAACATTTTTAGAAAACGTTCGTTTAACTGAGTTATTGCGATTTTAAACTTTCTATAGTGGAATTTAAATCGCATTATCTCAGCTAAATAAATGTTTTTCAAAAATGTTTTCAACAAACTATTTGGATCCCTGTATTTTACTTTACCATGCAAAGTTTAATTTAAATTGACTTATTGGTTTTAAAAAATTTCGACTTGGAAGTTTGTATGGGAAACTGAAATGCGTTAACCCTCTTTTGCGTTCCTATACAAATAAGTAGAATAATAAAAATATTTGTACATCCTGCCCGTAACCACTGCCCCTGCCGGTGTTAAACGGCCAAAACATCAGGTAGGTACCTACTTTTTTTAAAGGTATGCCTAGGATTCTTAAACCAACTAAGATTAATCGGTTTAGGATACAATGTGTCACAATAGAGGTTATCCGGTATCCTGACACGGTACTGTATCGAAGATTAATAGGAAATTAATAAGACTTAAATTATTATGTTTTTTTTATGATTGACATGATTAAATGCACACGAACATATTTTATGATAGCTATAGACTAGATACAGTTATATACACTTAAATGATAGCCAGTTATCAGTTATTCTGTCAAACTTCTAACGGATTTCATCTGAGCTTTGCATTTACCTTTGTCATAATACCGTTGGCAACGTAGGTATGCATCGTTCCTTGCGGCGGGTTCCGTAATTCTGTTTGTTGGAATCACTGTGATTCCATGAGATGAAAAGAGGAGTTAGGCGACTAATGTCTATATTGAAAAATGACGAGGTATAAAAATGTCGACATCATATATAATGCTGACAAATAACAAAGACTAGAATTATTTTTGTCGATGTATAATAATGTCGACATATAACAATGACCATCTGATTTTTGTCAAAGTATAAAAATGTCGATGTATAAAAATGTCGACAATAACAATGACCATCTGATTTCTGTCGATGTATAAAAATGACGACATTTTATTATGTTAAATACATAACAAAAAAATAAAAACTAAACTAAAAAGGGACAATATCAATGATTTCCTTTCGACATGATACCTGTCTCATGTTCATACTTTTAACACTTTCTCGTCGGTTGAGATGTTTGATAGAATAACTGAGAATAACTGGCGGCCATCTCAGTCAGTCGCCATAACAATAATGTAAACAGCATTGTGGTGCCCCTCGTTAGAGGTAAGGCTGATTTCACTGTCACGCGTTTGATCAGGGGGGTTACTCTCGAACGCAAACTCAATCTTAATACAACTCCAATGCGATTAACATGTATCGATATTGGGATAAGTAAATATAATTCCGGAACGCCATCTCGATAATAATTTGTTCAATCAATTTCCACGCAATTTAATTCCAATGTGGCGCTATTGTCGCTTACGAAAGTGCCAATTGACATTTTTTAGATTTGTGATTGGAAATTGATTAATGCAATTCTGTTTCAAGAGTAGCCTACCAGCGCCGGCCACACGCGCGCACTACACTGCATAGTAGTTGCGCGTTTGAACTGCGTGATGACTATGAAGCGCAACTACTATTCTAGTGTAATTGTAACCGCGCGCGTGTGGCCGGCGCTGGTCAAACGCGTGACTGTGAAATCAGCCTAAGATAGGTTCCTTAGTAAAGTGCGCTTCCATCTTCGCCCATATCGACACCACCATTACGTGAGATGAAGAACTAAGCGCCTACTGGATTATAAATATATACAAACTTATAATCACGACTACTTATCCACGAAGGGTTAGTCAGAGACTATCACGCTACGTTCTTGCTGCTTTCTGGTTACATTCCGCTGCACTGCATCAGTGCGTTTAAGTCTTAAGCTGTTCCGTATTAGGTTCATTTTATTCCTCTCTAAATAACAATAAAAAATGTAGTGAATATCTAAACTTTAATTACTTAACCTAAAAATATTTCTGTTTGCTGTAACGCCAATCGCCTAAGTGTATTTCCATAATGATATTAATAACCGGCTACAAGTTCTTAACAAGTGTAAGCATAGGTAGGTACTTCTAGGATTATTAATGTACACTAGTATTGTAGGTACCTTTATCATGTAATGTATTATTATGCCAATAAAGATCTTTTAAAATTGAAAATTGACTTATCCACAAAGGGTTAGTCAGAGACTATAGGCAATGAGGACCGCAAAAATAGTCCTCTGCCATAGTCCACTTTTCACCAAAAAGCAACTACACATGTACTCAGCGTGACAGGTGGTGAGCCCATCGTCGCTCTATGCTGTTGAATGTATATGCAGTATTTAGTCCGTTAGTCACCTTTTACGACATCCAAGGAAGAGAGAGAGGGATTAAAAATACGTCAACAAAAGGCTTCTTTTTCGGAAAACTGGTACCGATGTTTATCCGTCGTACTTTATGTCGGTCACGCAGATAAAGCTGAGGCTTTGTAGGCGTGGGCAGTGGGCCGTGGGCACGCTTCACGACAGAAAGTGGGTCTGCGCGATTCAATTTGATTCATCAATCTCTTTAGAAGGCATCGGAGTTGTATACAGGGTCAATTTTGAATCCCCCGCCAATTTTTTTTACGTCATCCTATAGCAACCATACAACCAAATAATGAAATAAAAAAACTTTTTTTTTACATTTTTGTTTCAACTTTTCCTTAAGAAAATTTAAATTATTGTCATCTAGCGCGTGGCCTATCGCGGCGGCACCCCATGAACCAATGACAGCGCGCGCCGTCGTCGTCGGTTGCGAGGGTGAACGCACGCACCTAGAACTAGAATGTAAAAAGCAGGCAAAAAAAATTGTATTTAAAAAAAGAAAACATTCATTATTTTTACGTCAAATATTTTATTATTACTTTTTTTACCCCATATTTACTTTTGGCGGGGGGTCCAAAATTATCCCTGTATGTTGGATCCAATTCACTTGAAATAAGATTGTACATACATACATACATTTATGATTTATGAGATGTGTACGAAATTTAAAAAAAAAACCTTCACCTGATCCCGATTTTGAAGTTGAGACTACTCAAGCCCTTCGTCGCACTCACTCTGCTTAAAAATAATAGCTAGTTAGAGTAATTATCTCAAGTACGGCAGGTGAGCAAGTCGTCTTTTAAAAAGAACTATTACTTAACTGTTATGATGCGAACAGTATTATAAACGCAGAACAACAACTTTAAAAGTAAAGTGAATTCTTTTTTGTCTCCATATAAATTACCCGCGAACTCTCATCGCGATAGGGCTTCCCGGGCGGGATTCCCGGTTCTGGAGAAAGAAGCTAATGATATATTTTATAATTCTATTATATAATTTAATCAAAACATGCTTAATTATGAAAATATCTACTCACTTAGATAAATTTATAATATATGCTTTAAAGCATAAGTTTATTGTATAAATCTATTATAGCTTAAATAAAATATAAGAGTAACACAGTCAAAAACTTTCTTAAATTAGATAGTTATACGAGTACCTATAACGATAAAATTACATTTTGATAAACGCCAGGACATTTTTGAACAACCATGTTTCATCGACCAAATTACTGCAGGCTGGCAAGCTAAAACTAACATTGCTGATCGAATTTTAGCAATTAGCTCCCCGCCAAATGTTAGCCCGACCACATAATTGAACAATAACGACGCCGCATTAATTAATATCCTATTGCTAAACAGCAGTCAGCACGATCGACAATTGTCACTCTAATTTGACACTGCTCAACGCGAACATTAATAGTTTCACTAACATAATGGAACGCACCTATTTGCAAATAAATTTCTGGATAGGACATAAAACGCTAAGTAGCGAATACGACCTAATGGGTTTCTTTTTTATATTTAGTTTGGCAAATGACTCCAGGCGAGAAAAGATCCCTATCCTAGGAAGAAGAAACTGAATGCAAGAAAACTGAATGCAAAAGGAACAAGTCACCTAATTTCTTTGTGCGTGATGGATATTGGAGACAATAAATCGGTAATTGCGAAGAGCGGATCACCGTTATTACATGGAGGAAGGGAAAAGGATGGATAGTTGGAGCCTTACTACGACACTTCGTAAAGATTTTAGAGGCGCTGCCCTCTTATGGCTTACCGACAAGCGCCTCGGAGACCAAGTAGGGTATGAAGACACTACTTCGTGTCGCCAGCCCTCTAGAAAACCTCCAAAGTACGACGACTACCCCATACTTCTTGAGTAACCAAAATTGGGGACGTAGGATGCTGTGGGACGTTTTTGGACTGATGATGATTAAGTTGACTTCACGCGAAAGCTAGTCTTAAATAAATGACAGACAATCTCATCTCTGCGCAAGTTCTAAATCTTAAAAAAAACATTACGTACTTATAGGCTTTCTATTGTATTAACGTGGTATGAACTGATTATTCAGATCTCAAAGCTTAGACGAAATATATTCATGGTATCATTAAAACTTAGAGCAGTTTGTTATATAATTTATTTCATATTTTGATTGCGTGCATAGTACATAGCCTCTTTCCATTCCGCGTGTGCTATAGATCATATCATTTATTACCCGGTTTATTGCACCACATTTGCAGTGTTATTGTTCCAATAAACCACATCGTAAAAGTATATACTTAATAGGAGATAGCTCTGTACGCGATAGAATGGGATAATTAATTTACTTTACTTTTAGTAGTGTCATTATTGAAAGAAATAAGTGCTGCTTTGTTTTGTCATCATAAATCACACTTTCTAGTTTTGTTTACAATTCGATCTTAGTTAGAGATCGGATATTGGGATGGATATTCATCTATTGAGATGTTGAGTATAATGGTAAACACTTTTTTAATTAAAAATTGTATTGTAGGTTGGCAAAGGTATGAATAAACAAACATAATCACGACTATTATCCCCGAAGGGTTAGTCGAAAACTAGGCAATGAGGACAACAAAAGCAGTCCTCTACCATAGTCCACTTTTTACCAAATAGCGACTGCACATGTGCTCAGCGTGAGAGTGGTGAGACCATCGCCGCTCTATGTTGTAGGGTATATGTGTAGTCTTTGTCCGTTAGTCGCCTACTACGACACCCATGTGAAGAGAGGGGGTGGAAGTATTTTTTCACTTTTTCACCGCTACGCAAAACGGTTGCCCACAAAGCACTAAGGTAAACAATTTAATTACAGAAAATATCAAAATTAACTGTCATCGTGTTAACTGTTAACCCTACCTATGCCAATTACAGTTCCAATCAAGGTTGTCTTTTGTCCATGGACTGATCATAGATAAGGCGTGGCGAGGATTTGTACCGCCAATCGACTTTCACATTAATTAATGAAGGGGGTTTTCCTGTGCCGATGTGAATTAATTACCTTAGTAGTGCGACCTCACGCAGCCGTACAGCCTGCCGAGCCTGCGCTGCAAATCTTATGAAGGTACTCAAACGCGACTTAGCCCCTTGTCAGTTACGAAGACTCCTAGAGGGTGTTAACATATTTTTTTTCTCATACGACATATAAATTTGCCTTATTTTATTATTTTTTATTAAGTATGTGTTATGTTTTGTTTGTACATGATATACTAATATATGATACATGACGAATAATATTATCTATTGGACTGACATTGTTACCACAAATTCTTTTTATTTTTATTATGTTCAAATGATGCATGTTTTTAACATTGTATTTTGATTTGCTTTTTATTATATTTATACTTTAAAATTATCTTAGTTATAATTTAAATTTTTATTCATGTATATTTTTTTTAACTTTGTAACTCAATGGACTTGTTTGCGTGTTAGATCTGTCTGTAAGCTTACAAGTGTTTTCTGAATAAATAAATAAATAAATAAATTGAATTTCTTTTGTGTCTGGTGTTACGACAGCTGAGCTTTGGACCTTGATTTATTCCATGTACCCTTAAATTCCTTGAAAAAGTGTGCAAAACCTACGTTATTGTTATAACCGTATTTTTTTATATAACGTTGTACTCTATAGAATATCTGTTGCAGTAGGTACAAACTATTTTATGTACCTAATTAAATTTCCACGAGAATGTAAAATATTTGCTTATATTTGGGGACTTTGTTTTCTTATCTATACTTACATAAGAATTTTAATTTTTTTGTACATAACTGTTTGATATATTTTATGTTATTTTCTTAATTAAACAAAGACGCATAAGAGGGTTTACGCATTCCGGTTTCCCATACAAACTTACAAGTCTAAATATTTTAAAACCAATTAGCCAATTTTGATGAAACTTTGCACGCTAAAGTAAAACACATAGATCTAAATAGTTTGTTGAAAACATTGTAAAAAAACGTTTATTTAGCTGAGATAATGCGATTTAAAGTCCACTATAGAAAGTTTAAAATCGCAATAACTCAGTTAAATAAACGTTTTTTAAAAATGTTTTCAATAAACTATTTACATCCCTGTGTTTTACTTTAGCATGCAAAGGTTCATCAAAATTGGCTTATTGGTTTTTAAATGTTTCGACTTGGAAGTTTGTATGGGAAACCCAAATGCGTAAACCCTCTTAAGCGACTTTTCAGAAGAAGTGAACATCCGGGTTTTTCTCTTTGTCTTCATGACAGTCAGTCACGGCAGTCGCTGATCACTTTAAAGGCACCATAGATATTTAGTAAAAGTTATGATTTTTTTATACTTTAAAGGTACCCCGGCAAATAACAAAGTCCCAACCATGCTATCAATTATAGATAAAATGTTGTTTCTTCTTTAATTACCTTCACTTATCACCATTCCAAGGTAACAATAGCTTTATGGCAACGGTACTCTTATCGCGGCAAAACTTCTCCTCAAAGACGATAGTAAAACGTTTACCAGAATTTATGAAAACCAGGTATTCCTAAGCGCACAACATCAAAACTTAATCGTTGTCCTCACCGTCCAATGCTGCGCGCGTTGCCGCAACTTGGTAGTGACGTGATACCAGCAAAGCAATGGAAAACGGAGATAGCAAAACATGTCAAGGTTTATTCCGTGGTAGAAGCGCAACAGTCCACGCTGCTTATGGACCTGTTAAAATACTCGTCAATTTTACGGTCGGCAGATAAGTTGCGGGCCATTGAATCCTGGGGTTGTATTGTCCGGTTCCGAGGATTGGAGTGAAGTGCCTTCGAGTTTCGTTTGAACGCTGCCAATGCTGTATTTCCATAGTTCATTATGGCACTGCGTTTAGCTTGGAGTAGGGATTTTCCCACACTCACTTCCTATGGGATTTATCTACTTTAGCATAGACGTTATTACTAAATAGAAAGATATTGTTAATAATGTTTTTTTTAACAACTGGGAATAGCTTGACTAGCCGCGCGGCTGTCCACACAGGTTGTCCATAAAGAGACTTATGCAGAAGACGTGTCTGAAGGGTGACCAACCAGTTGAAATAAATGACTTTAATTAAACTATTTACCACCGTTTTCGAGTTACATTTTTTAATATTTCGCATAATTTCATATTTTTAGCCGTTTTTTTTTTGCTGTGTTGTGTATAGGTACTCCTTGTTTAATACTCTCGAAGAATAAATCTATCATACATAAATATAATTTTGTTAGTTCAAGTTACAGAACGCATACGATATTTTTTTTTTAAAGTTCGAAAGTTTTGGTACCTCTACCTAATTTACTAAGTCATTATTTTTATGAAGTTGGTTACCTTTTAGTCTATCTTCTCCTTACGTTTGGCACGCTCTGTATAAGACAACCTGTTTATCAGCTCAGCTGCCGTAAAACCAGAAACAACAAAAAACAATTGCTAGCAACCTCTAGGTGTCTTCGTGACAGACAAGAGGACAAGCAAAACCAGCGCAGGATATACATGTAATCCCGCGGACAAAGTCGCAGGCTGTCTGCTCTAAGTAATATAGTGGAATGTACATAACATAATACACCCTTCATATTTATTCGTTTAAAAGAAATTAAGGGTGAGTTTCACCCATTAAACTTACCTATCTCCCCAAGAAACCTATGTGTAAAAATGACATAAAAATACTGTAGTCGTCAGCAGATCGGAGAGTTTTGTATGTGAGGTCGAAATTATTTTGTCATTTTTCACATAGGTTTCTTGGGGAAAGTTGTTCAGTTTCATGGGTGGAACTCACCCGTAATTTCTTTTAAACGTATAAAAATTAAGGGTGTATTTATATACACCTATTCACGACTATTTACGACTACTATCCCCGAAGGGTTTATCAGAGACTAGGCAATGAGGACAGCAAAAGCAGTCCTCTACCATAGTCCACTTTTCACCAAATAGCGACTGCACATGTGCTCAGCGTGACAGGTAGTGAGCCCATCGCTGCTCTTCGCAGTTGGATGTTTGTGCAGTCTTTAGTCCGTTAGTCGCCTTTTACCACACCCAAAGGAAGAGACGTGGTGTAGTATTCTTTCACCCCTACGCGACACGGTATATATGGAATATGCTTACATTTATTAGGAGTGCGGGCAGCTAACAATCAATATTCAATTAAGCATCGGACCAGAGCGCAGCTCGACGCGGATTTGCCATCGGTCGGGGATTGAGCTATCAATACATACAAATGAGTCGTACTGGCGAAAGAAAGTTCTAATCAAGTTCCCCGAGTTTCTCCGGCGATTACTTATGGAGTGTAAACGTCTACACGATTGGCAATTAAGCCTCTAATTGTGATGGAGTTTATCAAGGTTGTTTCCTATGAAATATAGACAACTCATGGCTACAGCGGAGGCACGGCGCGCTCGTTAATAAAAAAAAAGTGCTCACATTTCGAATTCACAGTACGAGACAGTATAAAATTTATTTCTGTAGACAAATTGAATAAAGTACTGTTAATAAAAAGTCCGAAATAAAATATGGGGTAGTACTAAAAAATAAGCTCGTCGGCGCAGCGGATAACTGGATGGCTGCGAGCGTGTCACGGTTGCAATCTTGCAAGCTAAACCACTTTCACGATGCCTGGTGGCCGGATGGGTAAATAAATTAAAACATCACGCGTTCCAGTAGTACGGTTCGGATGGCAGGTACACTAAGAGGAAAACAGATGGAAGTGTCAAAACGACGTTTCGTAGTCCCTTGTTACTTCCTTCAGAACTGGATCAATTTTTATTACTTTTTCAGCATCGGTTAAAGAAATAGGTTTTCTGTCTGTATTTTTTTAAACCGGTTACTTATTGTTTCTGAAGACGCCGTAATAGGTACCTATGATCATAAGACCGCCGGCGGTCGCGAAACAATTGACTTTCAATTGTGTCTGGTTTTACGGTGCTCAAGGGATTAAAACGGTGTAATATCGCTAAATTAACCGAAAATAAACCGATGCTGATAAAAACATAAAAATTGGTCCAGTTCTGAAGGAGGAAACAGGGGTAGTCGAAACGTCGTTATTTTGTGTTTCGTATTAGAATTTTGCATGACACTTCCACGTAGTGTTTTCTCTTAAGCCTTGGCCGGGTCACAGAATAGACACTAAGAGGTTAGCTATCGTAATATCTGACACAATCAAATAAGTAAATGACATATTTTTTTTTTCAATTTTTCCTACACTCACACCAATAATTATCTAGCCCAAGAGAAGCTTCGTTATGAAACTCGTTAAATGGTTACTAGACAACGGATAAACATACTTAAAATACTTAAATACATACTTAGTCTTATTACACATAGAAAACACCCAGACCCGAGACAATTTAGAAAAACAATAATTTCTAAATTGAACCGACCGACCATGAAAACCGGTGTTCAAATCACTCGACCAAGGAGGTCGTCCGAGATAAATAGACATTACAATAGACAATAGAAATTCAATTGTTAGCCAACTCTAGGAATCTTCGTGACAGACTAGGGGATAAGATAGCGGTCGGTTTTGCGGTATGACCTAATTTTACTCATGTTCGGATGTGGGTAAGCTAATGGATCGGTTATGGGTGGATGATGATGATGTGAAGGTTAGATTTCCGACCGTAGAAAAAATTTACGGTAGAAGAAACCACGGAACAGATTTACCTACATAGACTGTCCTGTGGAAGATACTACTAGTATCGCTAGACATGATTTAATCGTCAAAGAGAAAAAATAATGTCGGAATTCAAACAAAACAACAAGAAATGGATGAAACCTCTAAGTGGTCAATAAAAGGTGGCAAGACTGTAAAGACCATTTCTATAGACCTATGAAATATTCCAATAGAATTGTGTAACAAATCTCTACGCTCATCGATATCGCAACAAAGGGCCTCGGAACAGTCCTATCCCACGCAACTGTCAATTTATCCCTATAAAAGCCGGAGCCCAATAAAATGAGATCAAATGGATCGCCCTGACAAAAGATTACATTTTAATTCAGTGATAAAACACTTTCTCTCTACAAAGTAAGGACTCCGAGCCCGGAGACGTCTTCGAGTAGGAATGACAGTTTTATAGTCGCCAGCGCGTCCATAAAGTCGTACTAGATGTGTCTTGGATACCTTAATAAGAGTCGTAAATTGTGGAGTGTAATTGGCGTACTCAACTATTACAATTGTGAAAATAGACATGCCTGTGACACTTACAATTATCAAATTATAACTAACTATGGTTCAGAAGCAAAAAAATCATAATATTCGTTTATCTTTGTCTGTCTCATTCACATTCTCTAACCTCTTAAGATCTACTCGCGTATTATTATTATTTATTTTCAAGTTCTTTCATGTATCTTGTTCCCAAGCCACCTAATGCCAATTGATTGATTTTGTATGCGTCTTGAGGTGGCAAGACCACCTCATAATCTATAAATTTTCATCATCATACACCGAGACATTTTAGTGGTTGTTTTCCCGCGGCATAACGATTTACCCAGTCTTTACCCGTGGACCCGGTGGGTCGACCCATTACCGGGTCCACGGGTAATTTTAATTCCCCGTGGTCCCATGGCACTAGGGATTACATTAGGATGAATATTTCGACTTCGATTATATCGATATTAAATTAATTACAACCATGAACTTCAACTTAAGATTACCTATGTATTACTATGTACCTATACATCCTACAGCATATAGCGGCGATGGGCTCATCAAAATAATACTACCTACCCCTTTCTTCACTTGCGTGTCGTAAAAGGCGACTAACGGACTAAAGACTGCACATACATCATCACTTCCTTACTTACTTAGTAAGTATATTTTTTTTTGTTTATTATACTTACTTAATTACTTACTTTTTATTTTTTTCATTTTTGTAATTAATTTATTATCGATATAATCGAAGTCGAAATATTCATCCAAATGTAATCCCTAGTGCCATGGGACTACGGGTAATTAAAATTACCCGTGGACCCGGTAATGGGTCGACCCACCGGGACCACGGGTAAAGACTCGATTTACCTTTATAGTAGAGGATCCGAGTACACAACGACCTTCACCGAGCGGTTAATAGATGAAAAGTATTTTATATCAAATTTAATGTGTTAAAAAATATATTGCGAGTGGGTTGGCTAAAAAATTTCAGTCCAGTATATAATTATTTAAATATTTAAAAAAAATAATTAAATATTGCACTTGTTTCGATAATAGATAAATTACATAGGTACCAATCGAAAGTATGAAGCCTCTATAATATGCAAAAGTTAGGTTGACTATTTTTTTCCTGTTATAACATTGGGTAGGCAGGTGTAAACAGGCAAGTCAATATTAGTAATTTGCAACCGTCTGGTTAAATAAATAAAATTTATGTTTATATAAAGATAAGCTCATTACAAACACATACACCAAACCAGTACAATGTAAAAAAAAATATTTTTTTTAATATTAAATTAATCAATTATGGTACTGGACTGAAATTTTACAGCCAACCCACTCGCGATATATTATTTAACATATTAAATTTGATATAAAATACTTTTCATCCATTAACCTTCTCGGTGAAGGTCGTTCTATACTCGGATCTTAGTAGTACTATCGTATCATGCGAGTTATTTTTAGAATAATATAAATATAAATATAAAAAAATAAAAATATTTTTGTTTTCAAGTAATCAAAAAAATAATCATCAACTCGAAAGCGTGAGAATATTACTTAGAGCGGGAGCTTCTTTTACTTTAAACATTGATTTCGTGCGGCAGGCAGTACCCAAATACGTCACATCTCGTATAAGAAACTATCGTTTCTCACGCTTTCGAGTTGATGATTATTTTTTTGATTACTTAGTTGAGAACAAAAATATTTTTATTTTCAAAAAATAACTTGCTTGATTTGATAGTACTACTAAAAGTAAATCGTTCTGCCTCGGGAAAACAACATTGGTCCGACGACGGTTTGTTACCATTCATATAACTATCTACCACCCTCAAACCTATTTAAGCCACCCATCAAGAAGCAGCAGCAGAAGAAGAAAAAAGTTTGTGTCAGCAATATTGTAGACAGGCAGCATTAAAACTAGAGCATGGATATCGGTTTTCGATAATATCGAAAAACCGGAATATCGGAGCAAATTTCCGATATTGAAATACCGAAACTGAGATTATATAATATCGTTTTATCGATTTTAGAATTTCATAATTTGAGGCGTAGAGAATTTTTTTCAAAAACGACACTGGTGTTACGAGATGAGTTAGGGGCGATCATGTAGTCAGGAGGATACGAGTTAAGAAAATGGCTGTCTAGCTCGCCGGAGGTCCTCACTGGCTTGCCAGGAGAGCTTCATCAATTCAAGAACCTCATCTCTTTGAGAATGCCGATAATCCCAATATCGGACCCGTATTCCGATATTTTTAAATTTAATATCGGAAAAATCTCTATATTGGAAAAATTATCCGATAGTCTATGCTCTAATTAAAACGCAGTGCCAGACTTTATCTCTGGCTCTGAAGTATGCAGTATGCTTAAAAAATAATGTTCCCTAGTAACGAAAAAAGCTTGTATTATTCTACGGATTGAAGTAAAGTAAACCGCTCTCCAGAAAAACCCGAAAGCATGTTTACCATTTCAGTCAATAGAAATAAAATTGGCCACGATTGAGTCGCTTGCATCACAGATATTGTAAAACTAATAATGGGTGCAATATAGTTGTAGACAGTCGATTAAATTTACGAGGCTGTTTACAACTTGATTTAATGATTTGATAAAATATTAACATAGAGGGAACATTAACTTTCTTTTCTAGAAAATGACCGAACATACACTCAGATCCGGACCGCAAAGTAACGTATTATTTTGAAATGGCAGAGGAGTGCTTTTGCGGTCCTCATTGCCTAGTCTCTGACTAACCCTTCGGGGATAATAGTCGTGATTATATTCTATTATATTATTTTGTTTACATTTTTCTCCTTAGATTTAGATTCATCATTGCTTCCTTAAATTAATTACAGTCGTCTTATTTACTAATACATTTCTTTCTTTGTGTTTTATATTCTTCATGAGTGTATTTCCTTCAATAAGTACTTATTCGTCACATTCATTAAATACCCTCCCCTTTCTTCTTCTAACTACTGGTTAGACCATAGAGACCAACTTTAATGTTGTGTTTGAGTTGTTCATGCTTATGCCTGTAGTTCTCTATTGGAAAGTAAAATATGTTTGTTTGTTGAATAATAACTATTATTGTTCGTTTCACTTTCACGTTACATATATTTTTACAAGCCTGTACTACCAACCCTTCTCTAATCTCTTTCCTTTGGGTGTTGTAAAAAGCAACTAACGGAATAAAATATAGCATCGAGCGGCGATGGGCTCACCACCTGTCACGCTGAGCACATGTGCAGTTGTCATTTGGTGTAACGTGGACTATGGCAGTGGAATGCTTCTGCGGTCCTCATTGCCTAGTCTCTGACTTACCCTTATGGGAATAATAGTCATGAAGATATGTATGTATGTATTTTTTTTCTTGGTGACTATAAAGAAACCTTAAAAAGTGATACAAATACTTCATGAGATCTAACACAACAATTAGATTCCTTAATTAAAGCTACGCCTAAGTTAATATGCGCCATATACCGGTTAGGCAATTTCAAGCCATTGCAAAGAAAAGTCATAAAACTATTTTAAAATAGATCGGCTGGATTTTCCTGCAACATACTGCCGATTCCAAATGTACTACACCCGCGACTGTTGAGTACTGTACTTACTCTATGGCTCTTCACATAATTATTTTTCAGTCACTCGTGCGAACGAGCTCTTTCATTGCTTCAGGAGCCAAGACTACCTTATTTATAGAGTCATAAATAAGATATTTTCTTTCTACATTAAATAATGATACTTATTTATTATGACTCCAAAAATCTGCCTAGTGATACGATTCTGGCCTGAATAAGACGAGATAGTGACCATCCTAATACCTAGGTAGATATTACAGTGGTTACCATCTTACGTAAGTACTTCTGCTATCAAACAGCATTGTTTTCCTGTTGAAAGAGGTTTCAGTTTCAAGTACTATATACAGCGAAATTGGATTGGCAATGTGTACCATACCCTTGAAGTTGAAAACGCCTATAGGCTGCGATAACCGATTACATTCAGGCGGCTGTCACAAAACAAAAAAGGCATTTCGTATTTTCTAACTCCACTCTAATGGCAAGAAGATATGGCGATAATGATTTATTACTAAGCACTGAAAGAAACAGTTACTTCGCTCAGTGTGACAATGGCAGACATGCTTATATTGCTCATTGCGGTTGCTGTAGGGTTAAAGGCTCGCGCACATTAGAGCGGGCCGCACGCACCGCACCGCATTGCATAACAAAAGTCCTCATGTAACATTTAATTTCAATTTTTACTCGTTGCTGTAGAGTTAATGTCACCAATGAAAGAAAGTAACCAATATCGAAGTTCTGCGACGAGTCAACTAAAAACGTATATAGGCTTTTGCAAACCATCAAGCAAAGAAAAGTTGCATAACTGGGCCACGTTCTTTGGCACGCACGACAGATAAGATTTTTTGAGATCACCCAACACGACTGGTCTTCTGCTCCGGCATCCAGGTCCTAACCGAATACTTATGTGCTTTGGCGCAAATTGGTAATGCGCCGCGCCGCGGCCTGTCCTATTAGTGTATAGTAAGTAGTATGCACTAGCCTTTACAAGTTACAGTGGTGACAATAAGTCGGGAACTCGGGAGGTTATTCCGTTGTTCGGCCCTTTCGCAGAACAGGTTAGTCTTCAACATAACAATACTTTTCTTAACACGGATATGTTAAGTATTGTCGTTATAATTGTTAGAACCACTAAGTCAATTTGCTAGGAGAGACAGTTTTAAATGGCTTTTTGGAGGCGGTTAAACTACCACACTGCAACAGTCTTCTGCTTCTTGCAGTTAGTTGTTTTGGTTCAGGTGTTAAAATCCCAGTATTAAAATTAATGACATTTAAAACACACGAGGTTCAAATTATGCTCAGTTTAGTTTGTTGTCAGTTCGACTGGCCAGCTACCGCAATCTTAGATCTCTTGAAGATGTAGATTATATCGCCGAAATTAATAATTAGTTTAAATGTTGTTTTTCTTAATAGAGTTAGTAATTCGACGTCAAGCTAGATGAAATTGCACTGGCCGGAATCATGGGCTGACTGCCAAAAAATTACTTATAATGTAACGCGAAAGTTTTGTAGTCTATTCATAACATACCTATAATTTGGACTGATATTTTACGCCATTTGAATTAGCATTAAACATTATACACGACCGTCAACAATTCAACCGCAATAACCGCAACCTTCTATTGAGATTAATTTATGATTATAATACCGTAAATATATCATACACATTCATTATTGAGGTCAAATTCGACGATATCGATTTCGATGTATCGATAAAGACGTTTAACGTCCCACTGCTGGGCTCAGGCATTCCCACGTGAAAAATGGTGGTTGGGGAAATTAGGCAAAACCCACCGCGTTGGCCCAATGCGGGTTGGTGGGTTTTAACGACTGTCATCTTACGACACCGACCGAGACTTCCGAAGCTAGGTTTTACTTTTAAATTACTCAGTTTAACTTTTTTAAATAAAGTACCACGTAAAGTAAACACGGCTAACTATATTTCAGAAAAATAGTTACTTTTCTTAAGTCGAAAGCGAGTAAAATTCTTAGCCAAATTCGATGACGAATGTTTTTAAACAGATTACTGTCATTTCTTTGTGCAAATATCTAGTATTACTCGGATTTCTACTGTTTTTTGGAAGAAAGACACTGTTTAATTAACTGTTTTTTTGTGAATCTCTTTCAAGAAAAAGTAAAAATCCGCGTGAAACTAAATATTTGCACAAAGAAATGACAGTAATTTACAAACATTCGTCATCGAATTTGGCTGGAGTTAGTTAGACTCTTCCTTTAGTAGCAACACCACGTGGGATAGAGAACAAAAGAGAATATAGGAGAGATTCATTAAAATTGGCTTGAAGTTTTACCAAAAAATTGCCTTTGAACTTTGTATATGCATTACAAAGAAATATAATGTATAAAGGCTCTTTAAGTTATGTAAGTACTATACGTATTCCGTGGTTATGTCATAATCTGTATGAGAGCGTTTGATGACCCCGGTGAAGGGCTAAGGTATGGTGTTGTGAACTCTGCATATGGCAGCGCTGATCATCATACCGTATTCGTGGTGGTAGTCAGAGAGACATCAGGCAGTTACATCAACAAAATATATTTCGCATCCAACACAATTACACGTTTTCCGAAAAAAATGCTACACTTTCACAGACTAACATCATGTAAATTAAAATCCCGGATTTTATTTTAAATTAACAACTTCCGTTGTTACCACAAAGTCAAAGCTAAGTCACTGTCTAAAATAAGTAGAACAACATCTTTTAAAAAAAATAAAATAATAATTTGTTCAATTCGCATTTTAAAATAATCCTACGACCGACCGACGATCGATTATACGACCTAACTAACTTTGTACTCGTAATATATTTAACTATGTATTGTGTCTGACTCGGACGCGACTTTTTAAAATCACAAACTGGTTTAATTGCTTTTTTCATCTTTCATAATATTTTTAAGTAGTTCTACTTTGTTATTTTGATTTTAGCTACTTACAACTACACTTACTACTAAAAAGGATCGCAAGAAATTTTGTCAACTGCATGACCTGACAAACTTCAGAATAAAGATGACATTACAAGCTTCAGAATGAAGATGGCACCCAATGATAATGATTTTGCCAATTTTATTTTTTAATACTTAGACT
Organism: Scoparia ambigualis; assembly: GCA_963921215.1. Lineage (NCBI taxonomy): Eukaryota > Metazoa > Arthropoda > Insecta > Lepidoptera > Crambidae > Scoparia > Scoparia ambigualis. Next base: position 8,856,759 of record OY992509.1, read on the forward strand.
TAACCTGTACCATGAAATCCACAACCCCAGTCTCCTAGTCAACGAGCTAAGTGTAACATGGTACACGACCACAAGCCTCAGCGGTTCGCTGCCACCGTTTTTGGTGAAACTGCATTACCGCAATATTCGCCACCGCTCATCGTAACGCTCGCTCGTAAACCTTATTCGTAACATAATAAAGTGCACATTGTAACAACCACAAAATCATGTAGGGAAATGACTTAATGAAGTACATACACATACACAAATCTTACTGAATTTCGTAACACCATTAAATTCACAATGTTTTTTCTTTGCGCGATGTACGTTTCTCAGCAATTGTGGGCTTATGAATTTATGATGTAGGATAATATCACATGGGTGTAATTCGATATTTTTTCGCTATTTCTGACTTGTCAGTTGCGACATTATAATACCTACCTGTAACCAAAACACCCTGTATACAAACAATCAAACTATTTTTTATTTCTTTTATTTTTTATTTACTTAGCTACCTAATTAACCGAGTCGCGTAGGTAGCGGTGAAAGAATACTTCCACCTCCTCTCTTCCCTTGGGTGTCGTTAAAGGCGACTAACGGACTAAAGACTGCACATAGGTACATCCAACAGCTAAGAGCGGCGATGGGCTCACCACCTGTCACGCTGAGCACTTGTGCACTCGCTATTTGGTGAAAAGTGGACTCTGAGTGGTAGAGCCACATTGAGTTTGGGCCGGTTCGCCCGGCGTAATACCACCCTCTCACTAATATCCAGCGTGAAATAATAGCGCTTGGTGCTGTTGTGTTTCGTCTGGCCAGTAAGGGTTCCGGAGGCCCTTCCCCCCCCCCTTCCCCACCCCTTACAATTCCTATTCCTTCCTAAAACCTATTCCTTGTTTAAAAGCCGGCAACGTATCTGCGATTCCTCTGGTGTTGCAGATGTCCATGGTCGGCGGAGATTGCTGTCCATCAGGTGACCCGTCTACTCGTTTGCCTCCTTCTATTATAAAAAAAAAAACTATTGTAGAGGCCCGCTTTTGCGGTCCTCATTGCCTAGTCTCTGACTAACCCTTCGGGGATATAAGTCGTGATTACATGTATGTACCTAATAATTATGTAAAAAAGTAAACAATATTTGTTCACCATAAACAATATTATGTAAATACAATAAAAAACTAATTAAACTATAGTTGGTGCTTAGGTATGATGATGATGATGATGTCAACACATACACTTACGACAATATTCCCTAAGGGTTAGTAAGTCAGAGACTAGGCAGAGGACCAAAAAATCGGTCCTCTGCCACAGTCCGCGTTTCACCACATAACAACTGCACATGTGCTCAGCGTGACGGTGGTGGTGAGCCTACCGCTGCTCTATGCTGGGACACCCAAGGGAAGGGATTGTCAGTATTCGTTTAATGAGAGTGATGATGACGATGACCGCAGTATATACTTCTACTAATAATGATTAACTACTTATTACCAATTACATATGGTTTTCTGAGGAGCGAGCACTACACATTGAAATGAAACACTTATTTACGGATTAACTCGCGTTTAATTTACTATTTACATAGTTTTTTATATTATCCTGACGTTTCGAACCCTTTACAGGGTCCGTGGTCACAGGGAGACTGAGGTGTTGGTCGTCTCATTGTTCAACAATTCGAAACGTCAGGATTCAATTAAGATTTTTTTTAATTAATTCGCATTCGCATTATTTTAACAACTGTGTCGCGTAGCGATGAAAGAATACTACCACCCCCTCTCTTTCCTTGGGTATCGTAAAAGGCGACTAACGGACTAAAGACTGCACATACATCCAACAGCTCAGGTCGGCGATGGGCGCACCACCACGCTACGCTGAGCACATGTGCAGTCTCTTTAAGTGAAAAGTGGACTATGGCAGAGGATTGCTTTTGCGGCCTTCATTACCTTGTCTCTGACAAACCCTTCGGGGATAACAGTCGTGATTATAATATGCACAGTCACGAGAAAAAATATGTAAACAATTGTAACTCTTAATACAATGGAATAAGAGTCAAAGTGTATACATATTGATGCGCGTGACTGTACTATTCACAAACTGGCAGATAATATTTTCCATTACGGAATTAGTTTAATAACTTCACCGGGGCCAGGATTCCAGTTTGCTAAGAAACTGCGGCCGTAGAAAGCTGAACTAATGAAGTCGTTTCGTTAAGGCCCTCGTTTGCATACAATAAAGAAATGCAAAATGAATTGGCTACCAATGCACACAGATATTATACGGAAGTAAACAACTGCATTTTGAACCTTACGCGATTGTGTTACGGATGTTGACGGAAAGAAGAACGAAGCTTAGCAAGTTTTGAACGAATTAACTACAAGAGAACATACATTAACATTGCAGAATCTTGCTTTTAACAGCTGTCACTATGTGTGATAAAAATATAAAAAAGAGTATAGTACATATGTAACATTTTAAATTAATAGTGCAGGCCCATCTAGCAAGCTGAGCAAAAGTGCAGTCGCTATTTGGTGAAAAGTGGACTATGGCAGAGGACTGCTTTTGCTGTCCTCATTGCCTAGTCTCTGACTAACCCTTCGGGGATAATAGTCGTGATTATATTATGTCATTATGTCGTATTTACTATAAATTTGCTATGAAGGATGAGAAGCTCGATTGTTGACATCCTCTAGTTTGCACATTTGCCATATATGCCACTGTCGCAATACAGGGACACTGGAAAGATGACTAAACTAAAATATACATATTGATCTCATCCGTGCTTTGGTAGACACGTTATGTCGTTGATCCCGGTTATTGTTTGACGACCTCCTTGGTCGAGTGGTTTGTACACCGGTTTTCATGGTGTCGCCATCTCTGAGGTCCCAGGTTCGATCCCCGGTCGGGTCGATTTAGAAATTATTGTTTTTCTAAATTGTTTCGGGTCTGGGTGTTTTCTATATATAATAAGGATGTATTTAAGTATTTTAAGTATGTTTATCCGTTGTCTAGTAACCATTTAACGAGTTTCATAACGAAGCTTCTCTTGAGCTAGATAATTGGTGTCAGTGTAGGGAAATTTATTCATTTATTTATTTATTTATTGTTCTACGATGACAGTCATTAAAACCACCAAACTCGCCTATAGGGTTAAGGTAATGGTTTATGTAGCAAGGACCCAGGGGGGGGGGGGGGGCAAGTGAAATAATGAAGGAGGCGATTGTAATAAGAATGATGCCATGTCCCAATGTGTAAACTCCACGACCTCTTCACTGTACATACAGGCGTGCCTAAGGTATCAGAGTAGGGCAACATTATTTTCTTGTGGTTTTTAACAGTTCATTACGTACATTTTTAGTATCTAGAGGGGGGGCAGCTGCCCCTACCTGCCCCCCCCCCCCCTCGCGACGCCGTTGTCATGTGGGATGTTTTTATAAAATAAGGAATCTATAAATAGTCCCAGTTCACCACTCCACTTATCATTACTCATTAAGGATTGTCATGCTACCCATGCCCTGTATAATTGATACCGCTAACTGCTTTCTGCAACCTCCTTGGCACCATAAAAGAGATGTTATGTTACCTGTAAACAAAAAAAAATCGTTAGTTTTTATAAAGATAAGGAGCCGTGTCGCGTAGCGGCTCATTAAAAGTATACTACCACCCCCTCTCATCCCTTGGGAGTCGTAAAAGGCGACTAACGGACTAAAGACTGCACATGTACCCAATAGCATTGAGCGGCGATGGGTTCACCACCTGGCACGCTGAGCACATGTGCAGTTGTAACTTGGTGAAACGTGGACTATGCGACTATGGCAGAGGACTGCTTCTGCGGTCCTCATTGCCTAGTCTATATAGCTTGTACTAGGTCCTTACATATGAAATTGGCGTTTTGTCATAGGTACTGGCCACTTTGATCTCAAATATCTCCTCTTTGGTCTGGAATTCCAAATTTCAAATGAGAATGGCCTTTTTACTATGGGAGTTAGGCTAGTTTCTTAGCTAGCTAGCGTAACACAGCGTTTTAATGAAATAAATAGTAATCAATAGCAGCAATTAATGCTCTGAAGCTATCTTCATTTTTTGCTTAAGACTTTTTAGGTATTTAGAGGTTACGACAACTGTTATCGTATGACTATCAGTTCAGTTCAGCATTTATTTATCACTTGACTCTTAACGCGGCGGGCGTTCAATAGAAAACCTTTTTTAACACTAATCATTATGACTTAAGAGAACACTTTTGATATGTGAATGATTAAGACGCAATAGATATCGAATAGGCTGGTTTGGTCATTCTCCTTTATACAGCTATGTATTTACTCATGCTTTTGTGTTTTGAAAACCGTAATTCATTTGTTTTTTCCTCTTTTGGTTTTTTCTTTGCGTCACTCAGTTTACAAAATTGAAAACTTGAAATATCGCGTTATTTACGAGTACGAGTTCCATCGTGGCACCATTGCTGCAGAAACGGCTCGAAGGATTAATGATGTGTATGCTTGTTTTAATCTAAGTGTGTATGGCGGCGGTGTCGCAAAAGCGAAACACAGTGCGTTTTTGGTTCCAACGTTTTCGTTCTGGAAATTTCGACCTGCAGAACAAGCCCCGTGGACGGCCGGGACCCAGTTGATAACGAAGAATTTAAGGCTATTGTGAAAGCAGATCCATCGCAAACCACGTCCGAGTTAGCTACAGGTTGCGGTGTTAGTGATAAAACTAAAACAGTTTTATCACTAACACCGCTCAATCCACTTGAAGGGAAGGTGGGTACCTCATAAATGAGTGCAGCAAACCGACAAACGCGCGTCGACTGCTGCGTTACTTTACTCAACCGGCACAATAATGAAGGGATTTTAAATCAAATCATTACCTGTGATGAAAAGTGGATAGTGTACGATAATCAGAAACGCTCATCGCAATGGCTGAACCCTGGCGAAGCAGCCAAATCCTGCCCCAAGCGAAAATTGACTCAATAAAATTACTTGTGAGCGTTTGGTGGACTAGTGCCGGTGTTGTTCACTACAGCTTTCTTGAATCTGGCCAGACGATTACGGCAGATGTCTATTGTCAGCAACTGCAAACCATGATGGAAAGCTAGCTGCTAAACAACTGAGGCTGATCAATCACTCTAGGCCACTGCTGCTTCAGGACAACGCTAGACCACACACGCACAACAGACGGCTACCAAATTAGAGGAGCTTCAATTGGAATGTCTAAGACATCCACCGTACTCCCCGGACCTTGCTCCAACAGATTACCATTTTTTTGTTTGTTAATTATCTATTTATTCTACTATTAAATTATCGTCAAACACAGTGGCTATATACTATTCTTGTCATACATTTAAATAGTGTAATATATAATAATTGGTCTAAACTGTAAACAATCTAGAATCAATTATTTTTCATTTAACACTCCGACCGCATATCGATCGCAACCATGATGTTTTATGGTTATAAAGTCCGTTCCTTTGAAAGATTCCCTCCGAGTATCGCACAATTTCTCTCCCGAGGCCCTCTTTGAGTCCTTCAATTATATCTACTTGGAAATTAAAAACGGAGTTCTTTAGAACGCCACCCCTGGACATAAGAATTTGAGGATGACAATGGATTTTAAATGAATATTTATAAGCACAAAGGTTTTAAGGGTAAGGTGCACTAGGGATAGGTACCTATAGATAAGAAAAAAAATTGTCAATTTTATTATTATCTCCTACTTCTTTGCTATAAATTTGAAGGAATTTGTTTTCAATTTTTTAATTTTTTTTAACTATTTATAGTCGAAGCAGTATACAATTAACTATAATAGAAAAGAAACAGATCGTTATAGACATAGTATTGTTGATGCCTTATCAAAAGTACGAGTAATAATAGTAATTATAAAGAAACCACCTTTTCTCCGAGCTGTGTGATTAATGATGTAAACAATATTGCAGTAGTTATTATAATGAAAGCACATAAATGTTGCCAAGTTCTGTGACTTATTTGAGTTGTAAGTTTTATTACGGTACCGATACCCGAAGATGGATGTAACATCGAATACTGATGGTACGGACGCGTGTTGTTCGTGAGCGGTAATGGTTAATGATTTTTAATATAAGGCAACTGCTAGAAACCGCATGAAACTTCAAGGGCTGGTCAGGTCAAGTGTTTTAAACATGACAAAAATGACAAAAAAAGAATTCGTGTTTTTTTTTAATATCATATCAAAATAAAATGAAAAAGATTAAAAATAACGATTATTTACAACGCGCAAGCAAGGGGGTTGACCCGTCAGCGTCAGGTAATAACGTTGACGGGTCAACGGCCGGCCGGCAGTTACCCGCACGTTGTAAATAATCGTTATTTTTAATTGTATTTATTTTATTTTTCTTATGTTATTGCTTTAAAATAAATTAGATATTCAAAGACTATCCAATTGAAATTCACAAAATGAATCATTTAATTAAAAAAATTAAAAAAACACCAATTCCTTTTTTGTCATTTTTGCCATGTTTAAAACCACCAGCCCTTGAAGTTTCTTGCGGTTTCTAGCAGTCATCTTATATATTTACGTGGAGATCGCGCGATTTTCTTATGTGCTGTTGGTCACACCAGCATAGAGTAGTAGGTTAACAATGAATTTAATTTGTTTTTTATTTTTTTTCTAATTTAAAAATTAATAATTATAATTATTATTTTGGGTTAGGTACCATCTTCATAATGAAGTTTGGAGATCAGTTGATAAAATTTCTTGAGGTCCCATGACTCATTTAACAGAGCTAACGATGCATTCACTTCTTCGTCCTATTTTACATTTTGTCAAGTACTCGAGTATCTAAAACTATAATGCAAAAATTCAACATAATAATTTGTAAATACTTAATTTGATTTCAGTTCTTTCAGCCGAACCTTAAATTCCTCTCGATACGGAACGAAGGGAAGGTACTTAGGCCTTTACCCTGCAGTGGAATACATACGGTTCATAACAATAATAGTTATTTCATCTGCATGGTCGCTGTCAAACAAGCCACAGCCGAAGGTGAGTCCGCGAGGCCAAATAAGAGTTGCCGAAACAGCGTACCCCTGGGAGCTATGATTTGACCGCTCTTTTACAAACTTCGCTCGTCCCGTCCCTCCCACTTCGTACCTTGTTGTATTGCGTAGATCAACCATTTTTATTAGGCACATCTGTCTTAGTGAGCTAGTTTGTATCTACAGATTTTTCTGTGTTGGTTTTCCATAAAAGGTAGAAGGTAGCTTTAGTAGTTCAAATGGATATTGTTTTTTGATCTGGCAACGTCAGATGCAACTACAATAATAATATACAAAACCTAGAATAGAATTTCACTTTGTGTACAAAAATGAAATAAGTACATTCAGATCATGAGAATTCTTTAATAATGTATATTGATACAATATTCTGACATGGTACCTTTAGTGTCATTTATGTTGTATTTTATATATTTAATTTGTTTTTGTTAGGTATACTTACTGTAATTTGTTTGTAATTGATTGCATGAGCTATTTTCTCTATATGCATAGTTGTTGGCAAAACTTATCATAAAAAAGTCAATATCTCCACCAGAACAATATGACAATAGCAGATCAGAGATTTGGCCCCATTTCACGATTTAAGACGATATTTCTTATTTCCATCGTGCGACCCAGTTCCGTCCAACAACACAAAACTATAAAGCTTGCTTTGAAATAACAATGGCGCATACATACAAATCGCAAACAACACTTAGAGAATATTTAGTTCTTTATTCGCAAATAAACCAGACCAAGATAATATTGGAATGAAGCCAGGGGGCGATCGATGGCAGTTGGCAGTTAAGCGAAGGCCATGGAGGAAAATGCTGACGAATGTATTAATATTGTGAGTATAAGTAATATAATTATGTAATTACATTAAATAATCTCACCGATGATGGAAACGTCAGAATATTACTTCATTTTTTTAGTTCATTTTTATCGAGAAAGTAGTTTTACTAAAATTTTTAGTTACCAAAAATGCGGTATGATTCTTTTTTAAAGTTCTTTTTACTGATGATGATCTCGTGCACTGAGTTCCGTAAAAAGTACCCTTTACTTACACCTAAAGTAGAAATTTAACTTTTTCATGTAATATCACGTTAGTAATTGGATCACTAAACCACTTACATTAATTATTATTTATCTATTTAGATAAGGCAACTAAACACATAGGTATGTATTTGCATATTAGATCACATATAGAATAGTAATAGCATTTAAGTAAGATATCTAAATTAAAGGTGCAGCACCCAACATTATATAATTACAAACAGAAAAAAATAGAAAAAACTTTATTTGATACAACACTTTACAATATTTAAATTTAAAAACCAGGAATATAATCTATTTATTTATTCAACAAACATTGCCAGCATTACAGTATACACTAATGCACTGAACAATATGTAACATACACCAATAAACAATAAAAAAAAACTTATAACAAAGGACAGACCATTCAACCATCTCGCTCACAGAACTCCAAGCAATCCTTAAGTACATCCGTCAATCTTCCAGCAAACACCTCACACTGTGGTGCCACTGCCAGAAGCGCATTCAGATGCACCATTGCACGAACTAGTGGCGAGTTACGATGCTCCATGGTACGCACGTTGTCGATTGCCAACAAACGGTGGTGACGGGCTCTAAAATACCTGCCTGGAGCAAACAACTTGCAAGACCTTTGCACCAAAAAAGGACAGTCTGGCTCTCCCCGAAGAATACGACAAGCAGTTTCCAATAGGGTGTAATTTCTGCGAGTTTCAAGAGAGTTGAAGCCTAGCACGCCCAGCAAAAACTTGGTAGGGTACAAGAAAGGATAAAAGCTAAATTTTGTTTTATATAGAGATCGTAAAAATGCTTTTTGATTTTTTTCTAATATTAACGTGTATGACTTCTCGTGCCGATGCCAGACTATAGCAGCTGTTTCAAGTTTGCTCCTGACCAAAGCAGTGAACAATAATTGAATCGCGTGAGGGTCTCGAAGGTCTTTTGCGTTTCGCATCACAAAGCCTAATCGACGATAGCAGTCACTAGCAAGCTTTTTAATGTGCTGATTAAAAGTAAGGTACGAGTCAAAAATCACACCAAGGTCCTTGACAGAGTCGACACGACTAATTACCTCGGTATGGAGACGGTAGTATGCCTCTATAGGGAATTTGGCACGGGTGAAGGACATAGTACAACACTTCGAATAGTTGAATAACAATTTATTTTTAACACTCCATTGAAACACAGCTTCAATATCCTCCTGCAACAACGCACAATCCTTGACACCTGATACACAGCTAACCAGCTTTAAGTCATCAGCATAAAGTAGGCACATTGATTGCTTGAGTACCTGATCCAGATCATTTATCATTAAAGTAAAGAGAAGGGGACCGAGAATGGATCCCTGGCTTACACCTGATCGTGTGTTATATGGATCTGATACGTAGCATCCATGACGCACAAATTGTTGACGGCCTCGCAAATAGTCTGCAAAAAATCGGAGCAGTCGCGGCGTAAAACCCAGTGCACAAAGTTTGTTTAGGAGAACGTCATTGTCGACCCTGTCAAAGGCCTTCTTAAAATCGAAGTAAACGACGTTCACCTGAGCACCTCTATCCATATGTCACGAAATTACGTCCACAAGCGTTAACAGGTTAGTGTTCACAGACCGGCCGCCCCTAAATCCATGTTGCGAGTCAGTTAAAAACGGAAACACTTGAGCACTAATCTTTTTGTGCAAAATCCATTCAAATAACCTAGCTAAGGCCGAAAGTATAGCAATTGGACGGTAGTTCTCAGCACAGGCAGTATCGCCAGGTTTGGGAATTGGTGTGACGCGCGTAAGCTTTCATCGCTGAGGATACCTAATATAATACATATTATAATATGGTTGTACCAAACTGGTCTGGTCTCCCCTCAGCATATTATGTCCTTCCTGGTGTTACCCACGACGCTGGTCTTCCGCGGATGCCATTATTAATAAAAATAAAAATAAATACATACTTATTATAATATAAAGGCGCTACATGACAGTGTTCACATCAAAAAAATACAGCTTTTTTAAACAATTTTGCGAATAATAATTTACCAATAAAATTCAATTAACGTAACAGCACCAGTCTTGGACAGGTATCCAATTATGGACAAAAAAATAATAAATTAAAAAAGTGGACGAGAAAAAATAACAAAAGGCGCTGAAATATTTGGAGTACTTACCTAGAATTACTTTACATAATAAAGTGTCAGGAAAAAGTCCTAAAGTCTGTTCTATGGGTCCAAACACATATCTGTCTGAAGACGATGAGTATTTGTTGGAGCAATGGGTCTTCATGATGAGCGAGAAACATGTCCCAATTACCGGAATATCATTTCTAGTTACAGGATTTGTAACTGGGTGTTGTCCATTATTGGGTGTCCATCACTAGATTTCTACTGTCCATTATTGGTCCAAAAAATAGGGTTTTATTTTGCTAATAATTTTTTTAATTAACGCATTAGGTGCGAACAACTACTTAAAAACCACTTAACTATAGGTGTGCCTAAATAATATCTTAAAAAAACACTAAACTGAATGAGAAATTTACTAAAACAACCAAAGCTTTTCTTAACCTGTCCATAATTGGGGTTGTTACCTTACTTATGTTAACAAAGTTTTATTTACTTACCTACCAAATAAGAATAAATAACAATTAAAATAAGTAATTACTTACCTATATTAATTAGATTAAATGATACTGCGAGTTTACGATTTCTGTACACGTAAAATATGATTTTTAATTTTAACTTTACAACAATTAAGTATTACAACAACGATCTTAGAGAGATAAGAGATATTTTTTATTTATAAGATATTTTTGGGAGGGGAGGCCTTTGCCTTTCAGTGGGACTAAATAGGCTGACAACAACAATGATGTATAAAGTTATAGATGCGTTGTACACGCTCTAGAATGGCAATACGAATGTAAGGTAATTGCCCGACTCGCATTCAGTCAGGCACGCTCTAGCGTCCCGGCTATACATCGCTACAGCGCGTGAATTTATCAAGTTTTTCGTGGCCAAAATGCCTTCCTGTGTTTTTAGGCGGTCCACAAATTACACGGCAACTTTTAGAGACAAGAAAAACGTGTCATTTCATTCGTAAGTACTGATTTTTTTAAATTAAACATTAAATGCCCGATAAATAAACTGCTGGCTGCTCCTCACGTGGGTAAAGAGTGAGATGTAATCTGTTCTATGCGTGAGAGTGAAACAGACTATGTTAGCGCGGTCTACTGGCGGCCGTTGCCATGGAAACTCACATGCGTATAGAGCGAGATGTATATTTATCTCTTTCTAACCACATAATGTGTCTCTTGTTAGCGCAACGTATCATAATAAATAACTGTATACGCAGATATAGTACTACTTGCAGCACTTTGCAATGTTAGCGTGTAACCTGTCTATCTTTTATATGTCTTTGGACAACAACAACAACATATTTTTGGGTTTTTAGTTTTTTAAGTTATTAAGTTTTAGTTCATAATTCATTAGGTAATGTTTGTAATTAAAAGTTGACTACAACAAACAACACAAAATTTAAAACTGAAAAAAAACGAATTGCAGTGATATAGTTTAAAAAATTAGATGAAATGAATGAAAGAATTTTACGAAATTTTAAACCAATTTACCTTCCAGTCTCAAATACTAATTATAGGCAAAACTCATATTTTTTGCGTGCGGGTAAGTGTTACAATAATTTGTGCGAGGTGTGTGATCTTGATCTTTTTTGTTGTAACTGTGAATCGGTGAGAAAAAATCTTACAAAGTGGTTTTTTGAAACTTATTAATATTAAATTATTGCTACCTACTACATTTCTGTTGTGAATTTGTCCTTGTTACTGTTTCAGCTACAATGTTTGTAAGCGGTTCGATCGCAGTTTGGATCCTAGGTATACTAGCATGTTTATTCTGTCAGCTCAATAATTTCCCTACTACTTTAATTCTATTAGTGTGAATCTGTCATTGGTTCTCTGATGTATAACTGCATAGCTACTCGTGTCTTGTAACTGTTGATTCACCTAAGAAAATAAAATAAAAATAAAAATAAAAATAAAAAAGTAATTAGATGGGTACCTATACCTACGAAATAAAATAAAAGGTGGACTGTAAGTCAGATATCATAACCCATACGCATGCAAAAGCTACATACGTCACGCAACAAAAACACATGCTCATTGCCCACTCAGAAGGCGCAGACATTTCAGCGAGGGGTGCCAAAAACCGCAAATTTCAATACGCAAAGTGTGAACGGGCGGGCGCGTTATCGAGCACGGTACCCGGGGTCATTGGCCCCCGCCCGGCCCGGCCCATACGTCACACATCGGAGCGCGATGATAAATAGTTCCAGTGTGGACCGACCCTACGGTGCGTTTAGTGGAAATTGAAACCGAACATAATTAACGTTCCAAATTCGAAAGCTGAAACGATTAAAACTTCATACTCTATGGTAGCAAACATTCATTATCTATGGCATTAAATTATTATTGCGTTAATGTACTACTAATTAGTACTTTAAAGTCCTACTCCTTGTTCTGAGGATATAATTAGGTGTATTAAGATATGTTTGTCATTAAATAATTATAATTTTTAAACCATGTAACTAGAAAGAAATAGCGTTAAAAATTATGATTCATCCAATGATATATATCATCCGGATATATGATATATATCATTGGATTCATCTTAATTTTTTTTTCATTTTGGCCCAGACACTAGCAGACGGATTGCTTTATAAAAAGTGGCAATTATACTGAAACTATTTTGCTGGATTATTTTCCCTTAACCCTTCGAACCTGAACACAGCTATGAAAAACAGTATTTGGCGTTGGAAATGGGTAATAATAATACATTCAGTCGTAATTTGGGCAAAATCCGTGTTCATCAAATAACACATCGTTTTGACCCACTTCACAACAAAATATCACCAAGCAAATATGAGTAGGCATTTTCATTACAGAAAATTATAATTACCCCACAGCGATAGGCCTATCAAGTAAAGCGGTAAATTAAGGTAATTACGTAATCAATTAATTAATTAGCACATTTAATTGAATCGCCTAAGAAGTCGGCACCCGGTAATTACCATGTGACGGGCGATCTTAATACCATTATAAAGGTCACAAGTGCTCAAGTGCTCACCGTCCCGGACACTTTCGACAGAGGTCTATTCTAACATCTCAGGATCCAATCAACGCCACCTACAGTATTAAATAGCATTTAATTATCGGGAACAATAGTGATGCTGGGTTATGACGTCGCAAATAAGGGAACACAATGGTTGCGGGGCGAATTTTAATTGGCATCGTTGGCAGGGTAGCGGCCCTGACGCAGGTAACATCTTTACCTGGCCGCGTAATGCGGCCGTAACGTCTATTCATACGTGTAATGAAAAGTTCAATTTCCGTACAGATACGGATACATACGGATTAACGCCTATTCGTACATACATATACATAATTATATTGTATGTTTAAGTTGACTGTTTGATTTAGTACAAGTAGCAATAGTAGGAGTAGCAGTACCGTACCTAAGTTAAATTCTATCAGGATTCGCATAATCCTGTTAGGATTTCTACCACTCTTTTGTTATTTTGCGGGTGTTACGGAATAGTAAACCTGTATGGTGTTTCAGTTTCAGGTGTAGGTATTACTGGGCAAAATTTCTGGGTCATATTATTATTAACACATAGTACTAGTGATTTGATGCCAGATAGACTTTTTTTTCCTCCCATCTTGCAACTACATCTTTAAGCACTGTATTAAGAGACGGATCGTTCATTTTACATATAATTTGTTGATGCCGTTTCGAACCCTTCACAGGGTCCGTGGTCACACTGAGACTGAGGTGTTGGTCGTTAAAATTAAGTGGTTCATTTCGGTGTGTATTGTTTTCGTGAACTTTAGAAACAATACTATCACCTTATCTAAGCCGATTGGTATATCCGACAATGTTAGTAGCATTGTTGCACTTTGACACATTCAAGATAGCCAGTTATGCAATGATTGAGGATTACGGGTGCAGTGTGCTTTCATTCACAGCCTTATCGTCACATACCATCAAAGAGATGGCTTCAGCATCAGCCAAGCACCTTCTCAATAAAATGAACAACACTTTTTAAGAGAGTAACTGCCGCAATCAAAATGTCAATTAACGTAAATGATCGATTAACATCTATGATTTTTATTGTGAAAAAGTCTCTTTAAAGTCCCAAGCAGTGATTTGGAATGAAATAATGAATTCTAAGTAGTCGTTAGTGTTAATTGACATCATCACAGTACATAAAGTAAACTTGCGATGTAATTGAAGATGTTCACCACTTGCTGGTGGGATGTGCCCAGAACGAGAGTAAGAGACGAGAGTTAATGGCATCGCTGAATCTTAATATTATGGATATAAGCATATTTCATGGAATTCTGTCCTTCCCCACGTGTGCGGAAGCCAGAATTCTTTATAATTTTTTTACTAGATAGTCTGGTCAGCAGAACAAATTAATGTGCTAATTGTAATGTAAATGAAGTTATGATGGGGCTGGCATAACCCTATCGTGTTAAAAGCCCCTAAATAAATAAAGAAAAAAAACAGTACATGAAGTAAAATATAGATACAATCCTGACGCAAATGGTAGCAAATGGAAAGTTTTAGTCTCTACCCACCACTCCGGGAAACGCGCTTATAATGTGTAACAATTTTGAACTAACATTTTCTTAGAATTCTCTACAACTAACAAAATTGTAAAACAACTTCTTGGCGTAACCATTCGATGTCCATTACTTAGTGCCGCCTTGGCTTGTGCCCAACGAAAGCCCAACGGCGCAGTATACAGTATACACCAAAATATATACCAAACTTTTCCATGAAACACGATCGACACACTATCGAATTAGTATGCCCCACCGCCGCACTAGACTATGATAAGGAATCGCCAAGAAAAAAGTCCCATCTGCAAAGAAATGCAAATATTTTAAAAGGCTTGGGATGTCCAACTCCGCGGCTTGCATACAAAAACTTTCTCCCGGCTGCGAAGAAAAATGTCGACGTTCCTTTTAAGGCACCTTGGCCCGTCTGATGGGACCGACTATGCGTTCACTAAATAAAATATGAAAGCAATTATGTCGCGCATCATTACTTTTAATAACAATAACCATGAAGATTTTGTAAGATTTCGTAAAGAACACAGGATGTGATCATAAAGTACAAGAGATTAATTTAGTAGTATGATAGTGACAGTTAATGTTGCTCTAAACAAGGTGATAAGTCATTAATTGTCGTCGTGTAAACAAAAATGATACATTTACTCCGTTTTAATTGCACTCACGAACGAAGTAAACAAGGGGTCACAAAAATATAATAATTTTGACTATAAAACAACGCGTTTGTTTGGTTATAAATAATGATTTCTTCTTGGTTATAACCTTATAGTTATCCAAGTAAAAACTTATTTTATATTATACAAATCCTTACATTCATAAATTATGACAAATTAAAATAGTCTGGCAAAAAGAATTTGCTTACTATACGCTATACGCTACTTCATTAAAAACATGAAAAACAAAGGAAGCAGGAATATTAATTGCATGCGAAATTTGTCGTATCGGTCTGAAAAGTTCCTCCTCAGATAGGGTTGCCAAATATTAACATCAAAAAGCCAGGAACAAAAAGTATAGATTGATAGCCTTTACGAAAAACCACTGTTTTCTTGTAAGTACAGTCACGACAAAAATGTGTAAACAATTGTAACTCTTAATACAATGGAATAAGAGTCAAAGTGTATACATATTGGTGCTCGTGAGAATAAATACTATAATAACGTCTGTGCTCCTGTAAAAAGCTAGAAAGAAGTCTAATAATGAATGCTTGTTATGACTACAAATATCATTCTAAAAAGTTTATAAGTACTAACAATTTACTGAACATTTTAATTAAATAAATGCAGTATTATTAAATACCAGACACCGTCTAACATTTAATAGTACCGCATTTTTGCTTCCCGACAAGTTCAAACAAGAGCGTTCCAAAAGCTTATCCGGACGGTTGGCAACCCTACCATCGAAGCTTCGAAGGCAACGCAAGTCTGAGGGTGGTCCCAGGGCAGCAAAACTTCCCACAAACGGGGCAAAATATTTGATACTTGCGCTGACAGTTGGATACTTGTGCCAACATGGTTGATAGGTATGTCGAATATTTGTCTAGACAAAGCGAGAAAATGACACGATAATTCAGGTTCCGGGTTTAATTCCCAGCGAGCGGGGGGTAGGAACATGTTTGTATTAGGTTTGGTTGGTGGTAAGGTTTGTTAAGTCCGCCTGGATAGCTGCCATCATCATATTTAAATATGTCACCATAAAATACAATCTACTCACCCTCATTTTTTAGTCGTTTCAATGAAATTAAGGGTGAGTTCCACCCATGAAACTGAACAACTTTCCCCAAGAAACCTATGTGCAAAAATGACGAAAAAACTTCGACCTCCCCATACAAAACTGTCCGATCAGCTGACGAAAATAGAGGTCGGAATTTTTGTCATTTTTGCACATAGGTTTTTTTGGGGAAAGTTGTTCAGTTTCATGGGTGGAACTCACCCTTAATTTCATTAAAACGACAAAAAAATTAGGGTATAGCATGGTTGTGTTCCGGCATTAAGAGATAAGATAGCCAGTTCCTCAGTAGTAGATGATTCCAAGTGAAGTGCATTTCCATCTTCGGTTTTATCATCACTGGTAAGATACACACACAACAATTGGTCAGACAAAGGCCAATTGTTTACCCGTTAATAAATAAAAATAAGAAAAAAACAAGCACATTCAATTTGAAGGTTGTTTCGGTGCTTGTGTAAGAATATACAGAGCAAGAATTTTAAACAGAAAATGATCTACTAACTAAAATATCGTCATCGTCGTCCTATAAAAACTATTAACCATACCGTAATACAATACCGAGTGTGGAAACCTTTTTCATCACATTTTAACAGGGCTGCTACAAAAACTAGTATACTATTTTAACTGTTTACTCTTACTATGCTTTTATTTCATCAAAACTGTGAGGAAATGGAAACACTTTTACACAAGATGTTTCTCTACATAACATACTGCCACGAATTACAGCACTGCGCCACAAGTCACATGAGTCAATATTTCAAATTACTTCTGCTTCGATTCTATTTTCGCTCATATTTCATTCGAGAGAAAGAATCAGAGCGGTCGCCGATTTCCAGCAAACTTTATTTTGGTTGGCTCGTGGTTGCGATAGAGGTTGAACGGCTGGATGGCGCCGACAAATCCAATAAAGAGTCGAGCCTCCAAGAAATTTATGTTATTGACCGGATTATACCGTCTGACGTGTGAGAACTGGGTGCTCACTACAGACCACCGTTTAAAGAGCTCTGACGTCACAACAGCTCCACCCGTTTTCACCTTCGTCACCTCCAGATTACTTAAATTCAGAAAGGTGTAGGGGTTCAGGCAGGCTGGTCGGTTTATGGAATCTTCCATTGAACACCTTTTTCAATACGTATCAGCTATCGGTGTACCTTGTAAGGGGTTGCTATTTATGCTACTTGCTAAACGGTTTTCGATAACTTCCTTTATATTGTAGATAAATAAAATATTTGTAGTTTACAAAATCAAAAATATATTTGTATATATTTAGCTTGGAAAATGAATAAAAAAGCCGTTTAGTTTATTTGCCACAGCTTTGATTTTGTTTTTTCGTTTCACATCGGGGTGCTCTTGGCCTTCATTTTTCCTTATAGCTAGAATAGAAAGGACCCTTCACCTTCAACTACTAAGTTAGCTTCTATCTTATCTATCTGACTATGCTTCTTTCTTAAAATTGTTGTGATAGCGACACCCTTACATTACTTGTACCAAACATAATTATACCCCCCCCCCCCCCCCCCCCCAGGGATATGTCCTTTGGTTTAATCACTACGCCACAAAGGCAGTTTCACCACTGTAATCCCCCAAAATGATTTGAAAATTCACTTTACGAATCTTTAGCAAACTTATATCGCTCATCATCACAAGTAGTATCAGTCCACAAATATTCACTTGAAAAATTCCATAATACAAAAAGCGATAATGAAATAAGACTTGAGAACACAATAGCGGTTCGAGGGCGGAATATCGAGGATCTCAGCTTAAGTTTCCTCTCAGGGAGGGTTTTGTTCTAAGGCGCCTTTCATCGGAGTCCGCCATAGTTTAATAAATAATATTTGCGAATGGCTGCCGTCGCGTATTATTTATTGCAGTTTCGAGGGTTGACTCTGCAACTACTGCAACTCGGTGTAAGTGTTCTGTTCTTGCTGAATTGAATTACGAATAATTCTACGATTCAGACCCCGAATGTGGGCATTTTGATTAATTAGTAACACAAAGTATATAATGTATTATGATACATAAAAATCTGTCAACTCTTATTAACCCTTTGTCTGTTACAGACTCTTAGAAGTTCCTAATAATTGAATTTCTATTGTGTCTGGTTTTACTGTACCCCTAGCACGAAAAACTAACCGACTGCTAACTATTCGATAACGCTCGCGATAGTATTTTGGTAGCAAAAGTTTCTATCGTGCCCTCACACAGAAAGTGCGTCTAACGTACTTATGCAATAGAATCCTTGTTAGAATTTAAACGTTTTTTTTTAAATCAACAATCTCACCTTTGGTGAATCTCTGAATATTCCAAGAATTTCAACTGAAGATATCTACATCAAACGGTAGACTATTATGTCCATTTAAATATGTCCATAACTAGTCCATAAATTGTTTACCTGTCTTTGTGCCGGCAGATGTGGCCGGCGAGTGGTCGACCCTGAAGTTATGGTTAAAGAAAATTTATTTCTCATAAGAATACATTAATACACTTACTGAGAAAGGTACATTATTACGTTTGATAGGTATATTTATATTTTGTAGCACGATGAACGCTCTGAGTAAACAGAATTAACAATTGTTTTTAGTGCGATTGTTGTTGCGGCTCGTATGCCTATAAAGCACAATTTAAACGGTAGTAGCTTTAAACCGGAAAACAAAGCCCAGTAGCTGCAGAAATCGGGTAGTCGGCATCCAGTCGGATTCTGTGCAAAATCGTACCACCAAGCCAAAGAATCAGGCCCATAGTAACAGCCAGCACAAGCAATATCATCTTGTACGTCACAAGAAGCCGTCGTACCGCCACACCGTCTGCACATCACAAAACCAATAACGGAGAACTAGCTAGCTGTCTCAAAAGCGCAACGTCCGCATCGAGATTTCACACATCAGACATCACACGTGTTGCAATTCGAGATTAAACTTTTCCCCGCGTTCCGTTCCGTGCCTTTCGTTACGCGTTTCCGGTCATTTGGTTTACGTGCGCGCGGGCATAAATCTGCCCGCTCCTTTTGATCAGAATCCCTCAGGGATACGCCGGACTCCGCTGTCGCGTTTGGACGTGAGGTGTTAAAGGTAGATGCCCCGCTATAGATTCTGAATCTTTGGGAGTGGAAAGGTAGATTTTATTGCGTGCACTGTTGTTAGGAAACGCAAAAACGAAACAGATTTAGAAAATACTTGTACGGTTACTTTTATGAGTTGTATAGTTTTTATTAGTTCCCATATTATTGATCGTTTCATTCAGTAAAGCATTTGTGCTATAGTTACGTCCATGCATTTATCTTAGAGCCACTGATCCCGAGGTTGCCGAGGTGGATTCCAAGCGAGGGTATGGGTTCATACCCTATCTTTTTAACAATACACAACAGAATTAGTATTTCCATCATCATCTTTTATGACCGATTATAATGTTGTAAACGATTCGATAAGTCGTCCGGCTATGCTAACAGCGGCTTACGTAGTTTGCTCTATCACGAACCACCATTTATGGCTTGTGAATGACTGAAATGGACAATCGTCAATTGTCCAGTTACGGTAGATCTTTGATTGTTTGTCAATCACAATACCTACTGATAAATATATAAGTAAAACAATTTAAAAAAATATAACATATTTTATTTTCATATCGAATTTTTAAAAGAGGTTAGCCGCTTTTTTTAATTTGGGTATAATGTATATAATTTTAATGGTACGATGGCAGTGTCAAAGCGTGTCATAGAAGACAGCGCTAAAGTGGACTCGTAATGGCAACGGAGAACCATCCTCGGTTAAGGTGTCGATAAGCTATAACAGCTTGTAGGCCAGTGGGATTCCAGCATGAATGGCTTTTCTACAATCGTACTAATACTAGACATCAGTTCGCTTGAAATGAATTTCCAAGGTATTTACCCCTTGCGACGCTCTAAAACAGAGTAAGAAAGCCGAAGTGGTTTTACGCTCTCCCCCTAACTCCCTCTTCTACTGTTCTATAGACGAAGGACAGCCTGACATAACCTAGTTGCTTTCTAAAGCACCCATATAAACGTGAGTAGCAAAAGAGAGAAAAGATAGACATGTTTTTGAACCTAAATCTTCCTCAAGAGCAAACGTTATTTTTTACTACGAGTTTACTTGCATCCTCATGCTGAGCAACAACTGCCAGCAGAGGTCTCGGCTATCTGGCCAAGATACTAGCCCCTGCAAATCACCGGCACCGCAGGGGACTATCCGCGACGGGCGAGCCGACTGCTCCTTAAATACCATCGCGATTCATTACTTACGTCAAAACATTTGCAATTGCCCCACAAATAGATTGTAAACACTTCACCGTGATTCAAACACCATTAACTGGATGCTGATTAAAACCACTTAAGATTTTATTAGACGTTTCGTGGGATGACGGGAAGATGATAATGGTTTTTTACATCTTATAGAAGGTTGCTGGTGATATTAAAGTCTCCGTCTGACCGTCAAGAAGGTTTATTTACACATTTCGTTTTTCAGTACCAACTTATTTTTTTTTTATATATATAAAAGAAGGAGGCAAACGAGCAGGGAGGAAGGAGAGTAATCACCGCCGCCCATAGACACCCGCAAAACCAGAGGAATCGCAGACGCGTTGCCGGCCTTTAAGGAAGGAATAGGCTCGTTTCTTGAAGACCCCTAAGTCGTAACGGTCCGGAAATACCGCGGGTGAGAGCTGGTTCCACAACACTGTAGTTCTTCAACTTCTAACTTCTAATAAAAACTTCCACGCCAACGACGCGGACTCCCAGCTAGGCCTAACTGTACAGCTGAACGGCTCCCTACCAATAGTGTGCCTAAAGAGACTGACTAAGACCAGGAGACCAACCAGAACAGGAGGCCTTAGGGCGCTTTAACAAGTACCACAACCACATCACAAAGATAAAGCGTGGAAGAACTGGGAAAAATCGAAAACTCACCCACACGGGCTTTAAGCTTTATATGATTTAGAAAAAATTAAAATCAATCATCGTAGTCCAAACAAATGCTTACGTGACTATGTGCACGTACCCTCACTTTGAGTACTGCATCCGATTGGTGAGAGAGAATGCGTGATTGATAAATAGCGTCACACCCTCAAAATACGATAAGGTATCTTTGCTGTATCTATTTTTGGGTATTGTTTCAATGGATATTGAAATTATACTGTTATCTAGATTGCAGTATCGACACGATTAGCTTTGCCAATAAAGTATCATGCAGATTAGCATGACCAACAACATCACGTCAAACTGCCCCAAAACATCTAAATTCTTCAATAGATGTTGATCTCAACATTTCAAAAGCTAAAGTTGAAAATCGATTTGAGTTTTTGACTAATTTGTGTAGCTTTAAGGGCTGTAAGCTGTTGTATGTAAACACGCCAGCAGATCAACCTATTCAAACCAAAGTCTGTACCTACTATCAAAGTAATAAATGAACATTAGGTCAGTAAACATTGCTTAAATCAGTAAAACTGTTATTTCGGTATTAAGTGAATCACATGACAGAGATCTGAACATAGATAAATCTTTTTAGGGTTCCGTACCTCAAAAGGAAAAAACGAAACTCTTATAGGATCACTTTGTTGTCCGTCCGTCCGTCTGTCTGCCTGTCAATACCCTTTATCTCGGGAACGCGTGGAGGTATCGAGTTAAATTAAAACAATAAAGGTACTCAGGTCTACAGTCTCTTGAAGCTGTGAAAAAATCAAATAAGTTAACGTAAAAAAAAATACGGCCGTTTATGCCGCTAAAAAAACGTATATTTCGACACTCAAGGGAATCAAAATTATAAGGTATTTGCCGTTGACCTAGGACTGTGAAATTTGGCAAGTACTACCGTCTTATACTACAAGTATAGGAAAAAATCTGAAAAATATATATATTAAAAAAAATCATTTGTAATTATATTATTAAAAAACAGTATCTTTATGCCAGGAACAGCCGTACAAATTTTGAATTGAGTTAACCGTGACATGTGGGGTATCGTATCGTATGAAAGGGCTTCATTGGCACAAGTATAGACAATTTTTAATTATTTTTATGATGTATAGTTTTCAATTTATGACGAAGAATGAAAAAAATACATCTTTCTTTTTTTATAAGTATGGTAGGTTAGGTACCTAATAATTTTGGTGTATGTAGTACCTATTAACAGTTTGCACTAAAAAACTATTTTGGATATTATGTAAAATGCACCTATAAATTTGTACGGAACCCTCGGTGGGCGAGTCCGACTCGCACTTGTCTGGTTTTTTTTATATTTTCATAGGTAAAAGCAACTCTGCAGAGCTTCTAAAGGCCAAGCCATTTTTATTTAAAATCTTGACTTGTCTTACTTGTTAAGGCCTCCGGTGACAAGAAGGCTGGCAGCTCATCTGCCAGCCTGGCAATTCAAAGAGGTAACTTTGCCACTTGCCAGCATTATTGGGACCGTACCTACGTGTCCACAGTCGGAGTTTTTTATTTATCATTTTATTATTTTTAGGTAAAAAAACTTTTAAAATTATAGGTATAATTTTGATTACGCGCAATAATGTATATTTGTTGCACAAAAGGTCCCAAATGGTTCACGCAATGCGAGAAAGAAACCTCTGCAGATCCCACTAAGATAGCTACTAAATAAATAAAAAAAACTTCAATAAAAATGGAAATTACAAGCCATAGACCGCCCAAACGTTAGTAAAAAAGCACTGAAAGCATTGGACCACACATTAATGAAAGAACAATAACTCATTAGAGGTCAGCGGGCCAGAAGGGGCGAAGGGCAGGCGATTAATAACTTAATTACCAGCTCTTAAGGCTGCTAATGACCTGACCTGGACGCTCCTTGGGGGTGCAATGCCGGCCGTGGGTAAGATCCCAATACCATGAATATTGTAGCGTGGAATTTAGTAAGGTATATTCCTGATT
This sequence comes from Scoparia ambigualis, assembly GCA_963921215.1. Classification (NCBI taxonomy): domain Eukaryota; kingdom Metazoa; phylum Arthropoda; class Insecta; order Lepidoptera; family Crambidae; genus Scoparia; species Scoparia ambigualis. The sequence continues at coordinate 8,880,038 of OY992509.1, forward strand.
ATTACAAATAGATGTAAATTTGTTTGTTGTTGTGAACTTTTGTAAGGAACAGAATTACTCAAAGGGATGAATTTGTTTGCATATTCTTTTCACCAGATAGTTAGTGGTTAATTTTTTTTTTTTTTATATGAGAATTAGGCAAACGAGCAGGCGGGTCACCTGATGGAAAGCAATCACCGCCGCCCATGGACACCCGCAAAACCAGAGGAGTCGCAGATGCGTTGCCGACCTTTAAGAAAGGAATAGGGTTAGGGGAAGGAATAGGAATTGTGAGGAGGGGTGGGAGGGGAAGGGGCCTCCGGAACTCTCACTGGCCGGACGAAACACAACAGCACCAAGTGCCATTATTTCACGCCGGATATTCGTGAGAGGGTGGTATTACGCCGGGCGAGCCGGTCCAATGCGTGCTGCAACGCAGCGTGGCTCTACCACTCAGAAATTTGCTAATTTTATTGTAATGTATAATTAGGTAAAATGAATTTTTACGCATACCTACACCAAAACTTAGGGCGACCTCGGGTGATGGATGTGGGACTCTTTTTCCCCTCTCTCGCCCCGAGAAGATCTTGACGAAGAAAGGAGAGGTATTCCGACTAAAAAAACCTAGTACCTACCATCCCTTCTATGCCATGGAGATGGCTCAAGACCACGAACAGTAAGCACCATGTTAAATTTGCTAACCCTGAAGGTTTAGTTCTTACACATGAAACTAAACTCTCTATAACTCTATGCCCAGTAGTTTCACTTGCTAAGTATATCATTACCCTTCACAGCAATGCTGCTTGGTATCAGGAATATAGGTATTAGGATAGTCGCCTTCCTGTCAAATTCTGTGCAGCATCCAACAACCAGACAGGTCTATCAGCTGAATCAGTTTAGTACCAGGGTATCTTTCTCGTGTAACTTAACGCATAGTATTGGTGGTGGGGTAAAACCAGAATCGCCATTTTTGGTTTCTAGACACAAAAGTCGCGAGCAGTATGCTTGTAAGTTAGTGCAATAAACAGTGCGTTTGTTATTAGGTGTTTAGTTATTTGGCAACTGGCTGGCTTTTAACCGCCTCTGTGGTCTAGTGGCTAAGCCACCGGTTTCAGACCCAGAGGTCCCGGGTTCGATTCCCAGCGGGGGGTACATCTTTGTGTGCTCGGTTTGGTTGGTGGTAGGGCTGTTAAGTCCGCCTGACTAGCTACCACCATCTTATCTAAGTCTGTCGCCATAACAACGATGTTTATAGCATTGTTGTGTTCCGGCAGTTTGAGATAAGATAGCCAGTTCCTCAGTGGTTGAGGATTCCGGGTGAAGCGCGTTTCCACCTTCGGCCTTATCGTCACTTACCATCAGGTGAAATTAAACCAAGCGCTTACCCGTTGCCAATAAAATAAAATAAAAATAAATAACTGGGTCATCCTATTAAGTGCAAAGATAACTTATTTGTATGGAAGAGCACTCTGTTGTGAGAAAAAAAATCAGCTGATCCATACATGTAAGGTTGCTTCACACATATCAGTGACGTCACAGTACCGGCACAGTGAAAAATATTCTTTCATACATTCTCTATGAATTTTGTCAAAACGAACACGTCCGTGATTTGCTGGTAGCGGCAATGACACTGAGAGCCAACTTGACACTTGATGCCTTCATAGAGAATGTATGAAAAACACTGTGCCGGTACTGTGTCGGAACTGTGGCTTCACTGATATGCGTGAAACAACACTGAGCGAAAAACCAACAAAAATTTAATAATCATTACTAAAATATTACTTAATCCGAGGACAACAAAGGTCCTGTAAAATTATGATTCTATTTTTGTAAAATGCATTTAGTAAATAACAGAAAGGATTTTTGTAATTTCAAGAGTGCTATAGTAATATCGGTCATGATGATGTCAGAAGAAAATACTAACGGTTTTGTAATTTTAAGAGTGCTATAGTAATATCGGCAATGATAATGACGTCAGAGTCATAATACTAACCCTTTTGTAATTATAAGAGTGCTATAGTAATATCGGCAACTATGACGTCACAGATTATTACAAATATATTGTAATATTTTAGTGTTCATTTTTTAATTTTAACTAAAGTGCTTTTAGTTTTGAGGATCCTTGAGGTTCACTAGCATCACCAATGAAATCAAAACATAATTATTTTAATAACTAAAGCGATAGACAAAAAAGTGGTAAACATTTTTGTTTCTTGACATAGTATGTGTGTATGTAGTATACATTACTTTTCTAAAGTGTCTCGAAACGCGGCGCACTTATAAAAACGTAACACACAATAGAAAACTTGATCGTTTTGACAGACCTGTATTTGTAGTAGATTGAGAACATTAATGTAAAACGATAAACATTTATAAAAATACACTTTTTACATTGATTTTAAAAGTCGCTGTCAAAAACCGTGTCATCCGTGTCCACAGACCACTTATCCTGGTCTGTGTCCGTGTCACTCATTCCGCGTGCAAAACTGAAATGGGATAGTAGAGGATCCGAGTATACAACGACCTTCACCGAGCGGTTAATGGATGAAAAGTATTTTATATCAAATTTAATGTGTTAAAAATATATTGCGAGGAAAAAAAAAATCAATATTTATTTAATCATATACTGGACTGAAATTTTTCAGCCAACCCACTCCCGATATATAAATTTAACATATTAAATTTGATATAAAATACTTTTCATCCATTAACCTTCTCGGTGAAGGTCGTTCTATACTCGGATCTTGGACTAGGAATGCCGAGCGCCGCGCAAGAGTCACAAAACTGCTTCACATACAAAACTCATACTTGGAATTGAAAAAGCTTACTTGGAATTACAAAAAGCATTTAGTTCATTTATTTTAAGAGACGCTTTTGCAATTTCAAGCAAATGATTAGTAAACACAAGATGTTTGTTTATTAAAATTAACTAAAGTTGGAATTGTTGTATCGACTAAAATCATTTCTTGAAACTACAAATGACTATAATAAAGACTACTAAGTTAATTTGTAAAAATTACAAAGCTTCGTAATATTTACTATGATGTGCAATAATCATTAAAATTTATTAATACCTTAAATTACTAAAACGGAATTTTAGAAATTACAATTTGATGTACTAAGCTTTTAATAAAAACTATTAAAAGTTGTAAAAACAGTAAAATTATTATTTAAAACACTAAAACTTGGTTTTTTCCTCTATTACAAAACAGTTTTTTCATTTTTGCTCGTGCCTTTTTTCTCAGTGAACCTTTAGGTCGAGCTGTGTTTGAAGTTTTGTATAAAACAGCTGATTTAGTTTTGCATGCACTCACGACTTTATCACCAAAGGGTTAGTCATAGGCTAGGCAATGAGGGCCGCAAAAGAAGTGCACTGCCACACTCCACGGCACACAAATAGTACATTGTTACCCTAGGGGTGAAAGTAGCCTATTTGGTCCAGAGACGGGATTTGGCGCAAGAGCGTAGCGAGGGCGCCAATAGTTCGAGGGACTAACCGTGCCTTTCATTACGAATACTTACAAGGAAAGTAAAGATAAAAACATGAATTAGCTAAAGAAAAATGAGTGAGTTTTATTTTACTTATTTTTGTTTTCATTTTCATCATTGAAAAAATGGTAAATATTTTGCCCAAATGTATGTTATTTTAAAGAAATAGTTATAAGTATAAGTAAATTATAATAAAGTGATTTCTTAAAATGCAATCTTAAATTAAATACAAACTCTATGTTATTTCAATTTTACATCGCGCTGTGATTGAGAGGCTGTATAGAAAGTTGGGACATGGTTCAATAGAAATGTGAAAATAGAACTAGTTTCTTTTTTATAATTTGACAGTAAGTAAGTAGGTACTGTCAGAAAAACGATTCTCCCTAGGGCTGAAAAGTATTACTTTCAACCCGCTCCTCAGGCAACTTCAGACCTAATACTTCCCGAGTATGAGGAATGAAATAACTGAGGAGCTGCGGAACAAAAGCGGTCTTGTCCTAATATTCTGTTTTTTTTTCTTCGAGCTCTTTGAGTGCATATATCTATCGCCCCTTAAAATATTATTCATCAAAAGCGGTCCGATCCCTCAAAAAATTATAAAAATGCGGTTTCAAACAGAAATAGACTTGTCCTCTTCAAAATTGCACTAGCAATTTCAGTGTTTTTGCTCCAGTATAAAATTCAATTAATGGGACAAATCCGCTTTTGTTCCGCAGCTCCTCAACTATTTTTAGAATAGGATGACCAATTTGCGGGATTACATTACTACAAATACAAACACACACCTATCACCGAACACCCAGTATGCATAGTGAATCGCGTATTCAACACAAATACACCAGTGGATGTGATTCATTTCGCTTGGCCCGTAGGTGAGGGTTAATTGCCGTATCGATCAAGGGCACACGGGTCGAATATGCATCCTATTACATTTAATTACAAACACTTTCACCTTTTAATTGTTTTTTGAATTACGGGCGTGTTTGAAACCATGCATAAGTACTCCCTAACTCATCGATACATTTACGCAAATCTAGATAAGATGAGATAATTATTTATTTGCATTTTGACATGGTATAAAGATGCTACATTAGAAATAGGTACATAGATCACATATGCATAAGCTCATTTTATAATAGCATGCAAACATTAAGTCCTCTTAGCAATACTCTAATATTTTCAATAATTAAAACCCATTAAACAATTACATTGCAAGAATTATATTAAATTAAGTATATAATAAATATAATTATTTAACAAAACAAAAAAATCCTTAATGTCATAAAACGTATTTTCAACTAACCATTTATACAATTTTCTTTTAAAAAGATATCTGCAATCACGTCAAAAATTCTTTACAATACAGATTATGATATTTCAAATGTGCTAGCCTAGATATAGTTGAGTTAGTTTTAGAAATAAAATAAAAAGTTACATTTTAGGAAAGATAAAAATTTGCTTAGGTACTGTCTTTAAGTTTGTGTTTCATATTTTTTTATAAGAGAAATAAAATCAACCACTATTCCACCACTTCGAAGATTACAATTACATTTGAACAGTGTCATTCCCTATCTAAAATGTAAAAATATTAGCAATTGCAATTGCACCATCTATCGTAAACCTAAAACAAACATCCTTAAACAAGGACGTAAGTATTTCAAATGAAATTCGACGCAAATTAGATAATACAGTCGTACAAATAACTAAACATCGGTTGCATCCACTAAACAATTAACAAGCCCCAACATTCCTAAGTACAGTGCGCGCTGAAGTAACAATTTATAGCCGACTTATAGTTCCAGATAGTTTGCACTCCAACGGGAGCAGGGCTGCCAACTGATAAATCACTGGCGGCGATAAAAAACTTGGACGCTTCCCATTTGTACGGAAATTAGGTCAACTTTGTGATCGTTGGTGGAGATTAGACGGGCCTGGTGCGGGCTCTTTAATACACACATACCAACATACATCAAGGTTTCTATGACTCTGGTTTTTCGGAGAGGTAGGTAAAGACCATACATACCTTAGATTAAAACAAAAAGGGAAGATACGGCATTAGCGTCTCGTGAGTGAGCCGCCAAAATTAGGCCTAAAGGCACAATTTCACTTCAGTCACAATTTGCCGAGCGAACAGGCTACATCGCTCTATTGCAGATATTCTACTGTGTGGAAAAGAGAAAGACGCTACTCCGCAGTGGCGTCGGAATCGGTCGTACGTACTCGTCTGTTGCGAAGCGACCGAGACATCAACGCGCTACTTGCTGACTCCCTCGCGCTGATGTTGAAACATACCGCTTTGTCTCGCTCGCTCGATTTACACTTTATAGGTGTGCGTGTGTGATGAACGTCAGGACTGAGGAGCCACCCCTAATTTTTAAAGGAAAATCATACCATCAATTAGTAGTATAAAAAATAATTTTGTAGGACAAATTCTGGAATTTGTAGTATAATACTTTCTAAGGTACATCAATATAAAGCTGGCTCCTCAATCCATACAATATGGATTGAGGAGCCACAATAGAACTCGGAAAGTAATGAAGTTACATTTTTGAAAATTTAGTATGTTTTAGTAGGTATTTTGTAGGTTATCTACAAAAAATTTCAGTGCTATACTGCCGAAATTAAATAAAATACAATAGTTTTGTTGTGGCTCCTCAGCCCGTATACAAAAGCGTGAATTCCTATGAAATTGATCCACATATTAATATATTTGAACTAATGGACAATTAGTAGTATGTATGCTTGAATTTGTAGTATAGAAATAAAATAGCAAGATTAAGTAAATTCGCTAAAAAAACACATTTCATCTGGCTCCTCAATCCAGACACTTGCATTTAAATAATTGACTGTATCTACCTAACTATAGAAGATAATCAAAAGCTTTATATGCCAATATTTAGTAGAAATTTCTACTAAATATCTATGTACAAAATAACATTGTACAATTTGGTCAAAGGAAGTTATGATGATTATTCGATATTCCATACAATTCACTATATAGGGTGACCATATCGATACTGGCAAAGAGAAAAAAAATATGGTTAAGTACCCGTATTATGGTAGCATATTGTATGTTTTGCTTCTTATGTACAAAACGTTACGCGTACGTTTATTAATTAAATAATTAATTATTTATTTTCTTTATTTATTTAAATAATAAAATGTTATGCGTACGTTAACTTAAAGTAAATGAGACAGCGTGGGAAAGCCTGCCAAGCAAGCAAGAAAACATTTAGGCAACGTTTTACGCAACATAAGTTTTGAGTAGGTACAATAATTTCTACGTACATAAGCAACAAATCTACTTATTTAAATAGCCCTATTGGCATCCCTTCTTTGATATACATACTTAAATAGTGTAATTAAACTAAATTTGATTCACTTGATTAATAATAATTTTGTATCTTTATTGTACGTACATTAATATAAATGAACCTGGCTTTTTTCAGTAACCACGTTGTATGTAGGTTGAAGATAGCGGTGGTATTTGTAATTTGTTAGAGGCAGTGGCAATACTGCTTAAGTGGTTTACAACAACGTCCACACAGCGGACCGCCCGCCAGAGGGATCGCAGCAAGTTTTTAAAACACTCCCGCAAACCAAGGTCGTGGAAAGTTCAACCGAAATTTCGTTGCAAACATCTGTTGTAAACCGCAGTTGAAAACTTCGGTTTACAACAGTCTGGTACACGCTATAAGGAAAGTTCATTGCGTTATTTTAACTTCATACTACAGTTCCACATGCGTGCTCGCTACTCGCTTCGCCATTCGACGATATGTTCGACGAAACATTCGCCTTCCTTAAACTGAGACGAGTGACTGTTTACACATTCGCGTGTGTTCTTTTCTACTTCAACTTGCAAGAATGGACGACGTCTACGTTTTAGCAGCATCCGCGTGTCAATGATTATTAATAAATAATTTTTTGCTTATTTTTGTGTCAATCATGTTTTGGAAACCAAACCAAATAACTGGTTGAGCTTGGTAAAGTTCCCAAAACGTTAGAACTCAGTCGTTCCTTTAATCCATTTTTAATATACAGTATATGTTGCTTGATCAACAATAAAAATACAATGAGCGAGAGAGCGAATGTGGAAACACTAAGTTCGCCTCGTCACTCGTGCCCTTTGACTCGCGTCCAAAAAACCGCTCCGAACGCGAGCGTCACGACCGGCGAGACGAGTCGCGAGGCGAGTGACGAGCGTGACAACAGACAATCGCGCACGCACTTCGCCTCGCCATTCGACTTGCGCCTCGCGCGAATGTGGAACTGCGGCTTAACACTTCATGAGAATATTTTAAACGTACGTGTTTAAAACGACTACTTTAATATATTTTTAAATATAGCAAAATCAAAGAGATTAATCTCATACAGTCTTAATATAACGTTATACGTAATTTGTGTTATGCATCATTAGCATTTTTTGTCAAATAAAAGCTGTAATATATGTGGCAACTTATTTCTTGACTTTCGAACTTTAACTTTTTTCATTGATTTCAAAGAATAAAACGTGTAATTCATTATATTAATTTATTTATTCATGAGGTTTGGCTCAATAATCTTTGATGCCAGTGCCGTAAAATATACAAAATAACAGATGTGGATAGTAAATGACTTAAACAAGTCTAACTTTGATTCCTTTTTAAACAATTTTGAACACAACAGTTATGTAATAAAGTAATTCAATTATTTTAACAGAACGTATACACTGATAATAAAGCGTGAGGCGCATACAGTAAGTTTATTTGTGTATTAATTATAGTTGTCTTACATACAAGATCAGAAAAATGATTGAACGATGCAAAGTGTTAAAACCAAGGAACATAAATACAAACATACATATAATTACGACTATTATTCCCGAAGGGTTAGTCAGAGACTAGGCAATTAGGACAGCAAAAGCATTCCTCTACCATAGTCCATTTTTCACCAAAAAGCGACTGCTCATAAGTCAAGTGTAAGTTATATATATATTTAAAAAAAAAAATAATAGAAGGAGGCAAACGAGCAGGCCTGATGGAGAGTAATCACCGCCGCCCATGGACACCCCGCAAAACCAGAGGAAGCGCAGACGCGTTGCCGGCCTTTAAGGGAGGAATAGGTTTAAGGAAGGAATAGTAATTGCGAAGAGGGGGGTGGGGAAGGGGCCTCCGGAACCCTCACTGGTCGGACGAAACACAACAGCACCAAGTGCCATTATTTCACGCCCAATATTCGTGAGAGGGTGGTATTACGTCGGGCGAGCCGGCCCAATGCGTGCTGCAACGCAGCGTGGCTCTATCACTCAGTCAGTGTCACTCATTTAGCACCACCCAGGGGTCACGTGTAGGGTCTCAGGGGTAAACCTAGGAACGCGAGTAACTTTAACCCCCAAAATTACTTTTATGAGAATCAATAGTAAAATGTATCGATTAGACTTTATTATTTATAAGGTTCGGCTCAAAAGTTCTTGATGCCAGTGTAACTAGTAAAGTATTACAAAATAGCAGATGTGGTAGATAGGGCATGATAAAAGTTTTACTTTAATTCCTTTTATAATGTTTAAACATTATTTAATAGGTACGAAGTATCTTTTAGATATTTGTTTACATTAATTAGGCTGTAATTTTATTCAAACAATGTATTTTATTTCTCAGATTCAGATCTTATATATCTGTCATCAGAAATAGAATCTGATAAAAGTTTAACGTTTTAAACCCTTACCAAATTACATTACTGAATAAAAGGAACAAGATGTGATTACAACAGTCCAGTGTAATGTAGCTTTTAAAAATGCAAAGCTATGTATTTATCCAATATCATCGATAAGTATTAGCAATTGTTAAGTTACAAATTAAAAAAGTGTCGAAAAGAAAGAACAAAATTTGCGTTAAAATTATATAAATAATATTTATAACATTATAATTGTTAAGTTCATAATAATAAATATTTTGTTAAAATGAAATGTAAAGAACAATTTGTCCTGTTTTCATTCATATAACATGGTCACCCTTAGTGAATTGTATGGAATATCGAATAATCATTGTAACTTCCTTTGACCAAATTGTACAATGTTATTTTGTACATAGATATTTAGTAGAAATTTCTACTAAATATTGGCATATAAAGCTTTTGATTATCTTCTATAGTTAGGTAGATACAGTCAATTATTTAAATGCAAGTGTCTGGATTGAGGAGCCAGATGAAATGTGTTTTTTTAGCGAATTTACTTAATCTTGCTATTTTATTTCTATACTACAAATTCAAGCATACATACTACTAATTGTCCATTAGTTCAAATATATTAATATGTGGATCAATTTCATAGGAATTCACGCTTTTGTATACGGGCTGAGGAGCCACAACAAAACTATTGTATTTTATTTAATTTCGGCAGTACCGCACTGAAATTTTTTGTAGATAACCTACAAAATACCTACTAAAACATACTAAATTTTCAAAAATGTAACTTCATTACTTTCCGAGTTCTATTGTGGCTCCTCAATCCATACTGTATGGATTGAGGAGCCAGCTTTATATTGATGTACCTTAGAAAGTATTATACTACAAATTCCAGAATTTGTCCTACAAAATTATTTTTTATACTACTAATTGATGGTATGATTTTCCTTTAAAAATTAGGGGTGGCTCCTCAGTCCTGACGTTCATCGTGTGTGAGTGTTTGCTTAAGTAGTTGAGTAGGACTATATTTTGAATGACTACAAGTAGGAGCATGCCGTATCTTCCCTTTTTGTTTTAATCTAAGATACATACATATAATCACGTCTACTATCCCCGAATGGTTAGACAGAGACTAGGTAATGAGGACAGTGCTCTACCATAGTCCACTTTTTACCAAATAGCGACTGCACATGGGCTCAGCGTGACAGGTGGTAGCCCATCGCCACTCTATGCTGTTGGATGTATGTGTAGTGTTAAGTCCGTTAGTCGCCTTTTACGACAACCAAGGGACGAGAAGGGGTGGTAGTATCTTTCACTGCTACGACACGGGTATGTTTAGTTAGAGACCACAGACAACTTTCTATTTGCTCCAATCCTGACACATCCTGTCATAACGCGTGAGATTTCAGTAAAGTCCCACATCTCTTACTGAGGACTCAAGGGGTTTGGGGGAATATCATTTATATTCATCATCTTAATTACCACTCATTATTAACTAGGAAAAAAAAGAAATAAAAAAACTAATAACTAGACAGTATGGTCTCTGACCTTAGCCTGTTCCTTCACGGAACAAATTTAAAAAAAAAGCTTTTGATGCATGCTCGTCAGCTAAAAGGATGTAAGTTTATGAGACGGGACTCTTAAACTACAAATTGAAAATGTACTTTTGTATGAAATTAATATCGAGATTCACTACCAACATCGGAATCGTAAATGGCGCCAATGGTGCCAACATAACAAAATAAAATTAGTAATGTTCCACGGGACCAGTACTGTTTTAAATCGATATCGATGTTTTACGCTTTTAGTAGATACCCGATCTTCGTTGACGAGCTATGGATAAACTTGACATGATTGTCGTCCCTAATTAATAAAAAAAGTTGTTTACAATGTAATTTTTTTATTAAAACAATAGTACGTATTTTACAGTTTTTGCATTAGTACAACCCGCATAAAAGACCAAGTCTTCATGTTCATTTCCAGTGGCTGCTACCCACTGTTTATATCTGAAACAAAACCATTATTTAGGTCATCCACTCATCTCATACAAAGAGGACACTAATAAAATAATCGATAGATTTTTCGATCACTATTGACACCACTATTGTTTACGTGAAAGTGAAAGGTTAGGTTTATATTTTAGCTTAAAACTAATTTTTCAACGTAATACCTATACAACTAAACATATCTTTATACGTTAATGAATGTTATTCTGTACTCACCGATAAGCATTCAGTGAAAATTTTGCCTTAAATGTTCTTTTTGGTCGCCTGTCCGACTTGTTTCTAAATGGCATATTTCACATGTTATTTTGTTCGGTACTGACAGTTTTCGTAGTGCAGACTTAAGGTTGAACTTTTAACAATTAGCACTTATAGCGGATCAATTATAAAATTCACCAAAACAATAAACTTTACATCAGAGTAAGAACTTCTTTCATCGCCCTAAGTTGATGACATAGACAATATAGACATTAGAAATAGACAATATAGAAATATAATCCGGTTAGGTTTGAAAACGCACGGTTTTAATAGTACTAGTTGGTTGTCAGCGTTCTTCTTGTATTGAACGGGTTATATGCGCCATTAAAATTGCACCAAATTTCATAGAATGATTTTTTCTTATAGAGTTTCGCCAGCCTGCTCGTCAGTTTATGGTACTTACTCTTAAATTTATATGCATATTAGCAAAATATGCATCATAATAGTGAGAAATAAGTCCCGCTCACCAGATCCACTTAAAGTACAATAAGTATCTTTATTATTGAAATTTTTGCATTCACAATGCTATATTATAGGTCGACCTAGACGCAGGTGGAGGGACGAGCTTGATGCCTATGCAAAGGATTGGCCAGCACAAGCAACAGACCGCGAAAAGTGAAAAGAATGGAGGGAGGCCTTTACCCAGCAGTGGGAAAATATAGGCTTATAATAATAATAATAATAATGCTATATAGCTAGAGGATAAAATGTTTACTAGAAAAAAATCCCATTCGAGCTTTCCTGAGACTGCTTGATATTTTTCTAGTAACCATTTTATCCTAAGGTCTCAAAGAACAGTAGACCTTACTTTAGGATGCGTGGCAACGGTTGGGACCTATTTCCAACTTCCACGATACCTCTGTCGACATTATCATACCGGATTATAAACTCTCCACAAGCAAAGTCAGTGAAATACCCTATAGAGCTCATTTACGATCCGTGTGCCTATCGCAGCTATATTCATAAAGCAATCGGTAACATTATACAAGATCAATTATATTTAATTGTACCAACAAATAACGTTGCGGACGAGCCGTATCTATCTATATTTATGAGAGGTCATTTATTGATGTCATCGTCTTGTTTGATTCCCGACTATATCAATATTTTATGTTGGACTACTAATTGGAACGAGATCCGCCATATTTTAATCAGAATGTGGTAGCGATAGCTAAGTCACTTGTGAGTGTATTATTTACCTATATAAATACTTAAATAAATAAACTTTCCTACACTCAGACCAATTATCTAGCACAAGAAAAGCTTCATTATATTATGAAACTCGTTAAATGGTTACTATAAAATGGATAAACATACTTAAAATACTTAAATACATACTTATTATACATAGAAAACACCCAGACCCGAGTCAATTTCGAAAAACAATAATTTCTAAATTGACCCGACCGGGGATCGAACCCGGGACCTCAGAGATGGCGACACCATGAAAACCAAGGAGGTCGTCGTCATTATGCCTATTATTACTACTTACGTAAATATTACTATTTCAATTAAAAAATTGCGGCCAAATATATTCATAACTGATTTATTCCTTATTTATTTATTTTTCCTTAATTTTTTTTATAGATTTTAATTTAAAAAATAAAAATTTCGCTGAACATACCTTCATGAGGGTAAAATCGGTATTATTTTCCTCTAACACTAGGCTCCCACACTGGTACATCTTGATTATAATATATTGTATGAACCTACATTCATATTTTTGTTAGTTATTATAACTATTAACTATTGCCATCGTTCATCGCAATACACTATATTAAAACCCGAATGATGGTGATGATTATAAAAAAATACCTAACTACAAAAATTTACGACGCTCTAACATGCCATCCCACACAATTTATTTCTCACTGTATTGTATGAAAGTGATACTGCACTTAACGGGCAATAATTAAATAACACTAAAAGTTCTTAATATTCCCAGCACGTGTCCATCCCAATCAGAGTCATGTGAAAGTAACATCCATAAAATCAATTGTCGACATTTAAAAGCGCGTTCAAATATCACAGGAGAGCCGTTTCATCGAAATTCAATCACACCATGAGAGTTGTAAGAGCGTTAATACCCGAGTCTCCGTAATAGTTCCTAATAAACATGAATAGAGAGATTACCCGTGGCCATACACGCTCGTTATAAACCAGTAACCTATACATAGAAAGTGACGATTGTCATTGTAACTAGTAAATCATACAGGCACCAATTTAACTTAACACTGACTACGTATTACTGCGGAGGTTTAATCACTTTTATTAATCAATTTACTGCAAAGTGGGTTAGTTGTTACGGCGAAGAGTACATGCCTAATTGAGAGCTAAATTTATATAATTTTCCACAGATTTTACAGAGAAAAAAATATGACTTAAATATAGACCAATTACTTTGATGAGTGTACACACTTTATAACCCGGAATTTCGGTGACTTGAGCATTTTGAAAAGGTCAAATGTGCAATCATAATCATCTTCTGAATTTTATACTGCTAAACTGTAATTGTTACCATTTTAAGTTTAAGGGAACACAAAGAAGAATTTTATTAAACCACCTTATGAGAAACCTCAAAAGGCTGTGCGGCCTTAAGGCCTGCTGGGTCGGGGAGTTGACATTCCATCGGCCTAAGGAGACGAAAAGAGCAAATTCTTCTATCAGGTTCGTCTTTGACTCTCGAGTTTGCAAGACAGGGCGGGGCGTCCGCAGGGTTTGCGTTCGTCCCCTCCCCTTCGCCTGACGCTTGCGCCAGGAAAGGGAGACTGGGCAAGAGGAGAATCCCTGACCGGCTTTATGTAATGACTAGGAGCCTATATGGCCTGGATCATTACATAAAGCTTATTCCCTGCTTCAAAAAAGGTTAAGTGGGTAATTTCGATTCGTTGGTAACTGGGGTTTTGTCTTGTTTAACTTGTTTGCACAAGGCACTGCGCCCACAATCTCCTCATCATCAGCAAATACTGTAAACGCGCATGTAACGTGTGCGGCGCGTGACAAAGGCAGGCGACTTCCCGGTGCCCGGTGAAAGCGGCTGCCGCGGCGCAAATCGCAAATTATCCTTGCTTCTCTCCCGCGCTGGCATTAAACGCGGCGCAACTCACAGGCTCGTGCCAACATACATATACTCACGGCTGTTAAAGTCTGGCTAACGAAAGCTGAACCAGGAAAAACGCGGCAATTTCAAAAAAACATGACAGGGTAACACAGTGTCACTCAAACAGCTGCCATTTTCTCAGATAAAATTCAATTTGACATACGACATGACACCTCAGATAGACAAACATGAGACAAAGTGTTGCCAATCAAATAACTACGAGGTTCAGCTTTCGATAGCCAGAATTTATCTCGCAAAGGGTGCTTTTATACGGAGGCAAACGATCTGCCGTGCAATTCTCTAAGTTAAAGTCTTGGCAGCTGCAGCTGCTGCAGCGCTGAGAATTGACTCTGTTTCTTTCATATTCATAGAATTGGAAAGAGACAGCAGATCATAGCCATGCGCGCAGCGTCTATGTGTCGCTTAGAGTATCGCATGGCAAGCGGGTGGGTCACCTGATGCAAAGCAATCACCGCCGCCGCCCGGGTATATATACCCTCAATACCAGAGGAATCGCAGATGCGTTGCTGGAAAAGATGGTAGTCAGAGACTATGCAATGAGTACTGCAAAAGCAGTTTACTGTCACAGTTCACGTTTCACCGATACAGCCAATCATAGATTGATGGCGTGGTAGGGACAGCTTTCTTTGTTTTTCGCCTTCACTTAAATTTCTCTACGATGTCATCATCTCCAACTTTGCACTCTCTCATGTAGTTCATCATCTTGGTAACGTCTACCTCTAGCTCTTCTTGATAAAACTAATGTTCGTGTTTCTTTAGACTTATATTAGGTATACGCAACTTGTGAAACCCACTTATCAATAAATCACGTGACATCTACCTCATAGTTATCTCTAAATTAGCGAAATATTGACTAAACCCTCAGTCAGAGTGCTACTACAAAATCGCGACCGCTTACCGCTCGCACCGCAGTCAGCCAATGTAAAAAACATATCGTTACATCGCGAAGAAACAGTGAAACAGAGTGTGAATGACAGATCGTGAGGTCGGTAGCCACGGGCTTCATAGGAAACTCCGCGATCCGTGCGCCTGTGGATTACATGCCGTTTCTAGCGCTAATGAAATAGCTATGATCCTCTTTGTTATCCGTAGTCGGTATACGTACGCAGTCGAGAAATCGGCAAATTTGGCACGCATGTTATTTTGTAAGATAAGTAACAGACAGGAATCGTGATTGTAAAACAATATTTGTAAGATGGGTTCGATTTATTTTATCGTGGTTATTATTGTTTATTACAAACTATTATTTTGATAATCAATCTATTTAATCAGTCTTTATCTACCCACTGCTAATATAGCCTTCTCGTTTTTACATCATGATGTGCCTTATACCGACGGATGGTAGTTCAGTTTTTTTGTTAGTTTTATAGTTTATGATGCTCTAAGGATCCACACAAACCGACAAAAGTAATTTCTTTTAAAAAGTATTGAATTTTTTTTTAAGTTATTGCTCGATCTTGATCTGGAACTGGCTATTTCACCTTCGACTATTGAGACATCAATGCTTATAACATTACTGTTACGGCGATATTAGATAACATGTCAGGAGGAAGGCATACTAAGAGAAATTGTTATCCCAGTTGCATAAAAGTATATAATAAGCTACCTCACTCATTAACCGAAATGGATATAAGTACTTTTAAAAGAAAACTATTTAACTGGCTTAAAATAAAATGTTTTTATTCTATTAAAGATTTTTTAAATTGTAATATTGACATACTGTAGTTTATAATGTAATTTAATATAATAATACAATATAATACATTAATCAATTAATCTTATTAATCTTATTTGGTATATGTGACGTAATATTTAATATAATTATATGGCTGTAATGTATAATTAATTTTTTTTTTTTTTTTTTCAATCCTGTTTACCTAATTATCTCCATTCACATGCCCTGCGTTGGCAAAATAGACGAACCTTGTCATAAATTACCATCTTTTGTACCAACTCTATTTTCTGTGATTAAATTATTTCATTTCATTTCATTTCTTTTACGACCTCCGTGGTCGAGTGGTAAGCGCGCCGGGTTTGGCGTCGCGCCATTTCTGAGGTCCCGGGTTCAATTCCCGGTCGGGTCAATTTAGAGAAAACTGTTTTTCTGAATTGATTTTGGGTCTGGGTGGGTTATCTATGTTTATGTATATTTATCCGTTATCTAGTTTAACCATAATAACGAGTTTCAATAGAAACATATCTTGGGCTAAGATAATTGGTGTGAGCGTAAACAAATTTTATTTATTTATATATATATTCAAAATGTGTGATTTCTAAAATCGAGCCCTCTACCAAACATACCGAGTACTTTATAATCAGCTACAACTTCGCAACAAGAACTGCTTTGTTAGCAATCCCGACATAAAAGGCATGCACCTCTCATAAAGATCTGCTAAAATATTCAACACGAGAATTTGATAAACCATCTGGCTTACAATTAAGATGAAAACCACAGTACGTTTTTGTTTGATATGATTTTTTTGATTTTATCCCTTGTTCTATCAGACAGAGAGCGGTCTCGCGTTCAAGCGTGATCGCGTGACCGCTCTCTGTCTGATAGAACCCTGATAGAACCCTTACTTGGCTTACCATTAGGTAATGGTAAGAGACGATAAGGCCGAAGGTTAAAGCGCTCTTCACCCGGAATCCTCAACCGCTGAGGAACTGGCTATCTTACCTCTAAACTGTATGAACACAACAACAATGCTATTAACATTCATTATTTTTTAAATTTTGCATTCACAATGCTATATAGATAATGGGATTCTATTCGAGCTTTCCTGAGACTGGTTGAATTTATTTGTAATAAAGTTTTATCCCTTATGTTATTAACATTATTGTTATATCGCCAGGCTTAGATAAGATAGTGGTAGCTAGCCAGGCGGACTTAACAAGACCTACCAGCAGCCAAACCAAATACACAAATGTGCCCTTCTAGGAATTGAACTTGGCACCTCTAGCTCTAAGACCTCTGTGGCTTAGCCACTAGACCACAAGCGGTTAAACATGTGCTGGTTAAAGGTTTACCTTTATGTAGTAACGGGTAACGTACGAGTCGATATGTAAACATTTTTATTTATTGTTTTCTGAAAATAATGTTTCATTTAAATTTTTATTTATATTTAATTGTTTTGGTTTCATTGCATCACATAAGGTCTCCTACAAGATCTCAAAAAAAAATTATGTTATGGTCCGCCTGATGGCAATCAGCATGTGGCAAGCCCTGAAGCCTTAGTGATACAGACTCCATGCGCAGTCATTTTACTGTATCTCTTAACTTTGTTGCACGGCAGAGATGTAACTTAGTATCTAGTCTAACAGATGGGTTTTGTACGGAAATCCTACCACTGGTTAAGAGGCCTATTACATCTCGACTGTGATTTTTGCTAAAAATGGCCAATTTTGACGTTCTCGATCTCAGAAACAAAAATACATTTACAGTTTTGACTTATTGAATATGTAGAATAGCTATTGGCATAGTGCGTAGCGGCCTCGCTTTTTGTAAATTTTGCTTAACTTTTTAATGAAATCCAAAATTGCAGAGAGAGATTTTAATAAAATGCGCGAAGGCACATTTTTGAGCTCCTATATAGATTGAACTACTGTTCTAAACAAATAAAATAAAATAATAGAATGTTATCTCTTATATAGTCGTATAGTGCGTAGCGACCTCGGAATTTTTAGATAACATTGATTTTTTATAGAAAACAAATATTATTCTAAACAAAAAACTTCGAAAATCGCTTAAAGTTAACTGTGAATTTCCCCTATCTAAGATAGCATTATTGAGCAAAATTTATACCGGCATAATTGTTACTTCATGAGAAATAAATATTTTATAATGAATTTATTATCCTATTTCGATAAAAACTATAAATACAACTGCAAAATTACTACAAATACGATGCGCCGGCCGTCCGAACTCAACAAATCTGTTGTCAACAAAAAAAAGATTTGTAACATTATGCATGAATTTATTATCCTATTTCGATAAAAACTATAAACACAACTGAAAAATCACATTTGAGATGTAATTTAAGTCAGTAATCAGCAATCGGTATGTTGTAATCTAAAAATGGATTATTGAGATCAAGTTTTCGCTACACTTGAATGGCTTAATCAACACACTCACCAAATGCGAGTTTTTGATAACAAACTCGGGCAATGAATCAGAAAGTACGAAACACACCTTTTCTAGCAATTGAACCCTGGACCTCCGGTTATCAGACCGAGCGTTTAGCAACTTGGGTACCGAAGTGTAATAAATTCCGGGATATAAAGGAAAGTTTGCCAAAGTGATCTTATGATTACTCAATAAAAGGATGAAATGCAACACACATCTACTTGCGTACAGATTTTACGAGTATAAGATCATATTACATAATCCTAATAGTCCCTACCATAAACAGAAGTAACTTAATCGGTTCTAACAAAGAAAGACAAGATAGTTAAACCAAACGACAGCTTTAAACAGTAACTTAAGCGATATTACATTTCTTCGTTAGCGCTGTCATTGTCTGCCGGTGGACAGTTAACTCGAGTGAGAGAAGGATGGAAAATGGAATAAGCATTTATTATGGCCCAGGAAGTACTGTCGAGTTCCATTTGCGGATGTGTCTAGTAGCTGTAGCGAGCACGTCCTCGTGGCAAGTTTAGTATTGGCTAGCCGAGTGTCATAGTAAAGTTAGTAAAGTAATACTAACTAGTATTATCAATCCGAAAGTGAGTTTGTTTGTTTGTTTGTTACGATTTTGATGAATTTTGGTATAGGGCGCTGGAGACGGTTATCGGCTACTCTTTCCAGCGAAAAATTATCGAGAGCAAAGCCGTGACAAAAGCTAGCAGCCTACATATTCTTCAACTGCAGGGCAAAAGTAAACTAATAAATAAGTAAACTTTCCTACACTTACACCAATTATCTAGCCCAAGAGAAGCTTCGTTATGAAACTCGTTAAATGGTTACTAGACAACGGATAAACATACTTATTATACATAGAAAACACCCAGACCCGAGAAAATTCAGAAAAGCAATAATTTCTAAATTGACCCGACCGGGATCGAACACGGGACCTCAGAGATGGTGACACCATGAAAACCGGTGTACAAACCACTCGACCAAGGAGGTCGTCAAGGAGTCTTCATCTTTTGAAAATCAATTGGTTGCTACAATTGGTAGGATTAATCATTAAGCTTGTTAAATGTGGTTATATAGGTGATCACATACCCTGACTGTGCATGAAAATCCGAAAAAATCCGAAATACACTTTGCCCGAGGTGGGAGCTGCCGGTACCTCCGGATATCGGAGCGAGCTTTGCCGCTCGCTCGGCTATCGCGTCCACATCGCGTCTCATAGGCGGCGCCGTATTTGTCATTTTACCGAAAAATGTGATGGAAATTCATTGAGGTACCCATTATAATAGCAAAAGTTTTCTGCTCCGAAAATATTATAAAATATATATATATAAAATAAGAATAATATCTTATAAAATATATATCTCAAGACAAACAAAAATACCTCAATGTGGAAAACAGAGAAGAAATCACTTACGTTTATATGTGAATGCGAATGTATTATTTATGAAGTCGAGCTTTTAAGACGGTCTTAAGGCGCGTGAAGCAGGAAGATAAAATCTTAGCGCCTATCTAGATTCGAATTTTATCTTTGTTCCTAACATAAGGTGCGTTTTATGTTTTGCTTTTTTATGTGCAGCCACTTTCGTAGACAATAACAAAAAGATCATACTGGTTACGAGTCGGTTTAAAGCAATATACTTATCACTCCAAACAACAGTACAGAAAAGGTCTTCTGGTCTGTGCTCCAAACTAAGTATATCACATAAAATACACACAGCCAAATATTTTATGTAAGTATAAGATTTTGTGACTTGCGATTATTTGAGAAATGCAATTGTTTTCGATTCCCCTGGAGGTATATAGACAGTTTAGAGATAAAATAGCTAGTTTAAAGATAAGATAGCCAGTTCCTCAGTGGTTGAGGATTCCGGGTGAAGAGCGCTTCCGCATTCGGCCATAATTTCGATTGCTCGCCTGAGAAAAATTGTTAGTTCCATTATGAAAAAGCAAACTATGAGTACGAAAGCCAAAATATTGATTATATTCGTGCGTTAGTTTGGAAATGTGGTCCTTAAACTTTCAATTCTAGGAAACTTATAATTTATGATTGGTCTATGTTTATTTTCTACTAAGTCGCTTCTAGTGACCTTTAAACTTGAAACTGTGTGGGTAAGACTAATGTTTGCACCAACAAGAATAACAGACAAAACCCGTTGTTACTAAGGCTGCTAAGGTTTTGTGACATTATCACATTTATAAAGACAGGTCAAATGTTAAAACGTTTAAAATACACAATAAAGACTTATATAATATATAGCGTATCCTTTTAAGATTTTAAACGTCTACATAAAATGTAAAAACAAATTGAGGTAGTTCCATCGCGTACCTATCTACTATTTAATTATAAAGTGACTAGCGTCATTTAGTTTTAGATGCTATACCGGATTGCTGGATTGCCTGTAGACCGAACCCATTCCAAGAACATTGGAAGGAAGGTTGTAAAAGTTGTATAGATCTATAAATTAAATAAAATTGAATAAACAGGTTAAAATTATATTTGTTAAAGTTGTAAAAACGGGACATCTTGTGGTTAAAATTAAAAATATACCTACACACTAACACCGGACATACAACACGTTAAAATAGTTGTAAAAATTGTAAAAGGGGACAGAACAAGACAAGAATCTACCTCACTATTGACAATAAGAATGTTTAAACTGTAAATTAAATAATAAAATAATAATAAAAATTATAAATTAAAATTAAAATTGAATAATAAAATAGTAAAAACAATAAATAAATGACTAGCAAAAAAAAAATTTAAATTTAAATTTACTTAAAAAGGTCTACAGACGAAGAAGTAGCACATGATTATAAAAAAGAAGCCAGAAAAGCATTAATTGTTGAGATATCGAAAATTAAAAAACAACTCTTTACCATCGCGAACGTAAAAATACAATGTTCTATTGTTTTAATTTATAGACAGCGGATCAGTTAAAATATTCTAGACGCACGATTGTGATATAATATACTAAGATATAATAAACTGAGTACCTATATCTTACGAGTTTGCCACATAGGTACGTATGCCGCCAGTGTGAGCAGACGAAAATTAACATATAATTGTGAATAACTTAAACGATTTCAATGACAGAATTTATGAGCAAACTTAAGACATTAGGTAACCGTGCGGATAACACAGTATTTGTCTCAGTACCAGTTTCAACGCTTCCTATATGTGTCGAATGAAATCTCTTAACATCATTTGTAATGTAGATTAATAAAGCTGAAATTATCATCATCATCGATTTCTTTTGCTTATAATAAAGTAGGCAAACGAGCTGTCACCTGATGGAGAGCAATCAACGCCGCCCATGGACACCCCAAACCCAAAGGAATCGCAAATGCGTAGCCGGTCTATAAAGAAGGAATACGCTCATTTCTAGAAGATCCTTAAGTCGTAGCGGTCCGGATATACCGTCGCCGAGAGCTGGTTCCTCGGCACGACGTAAAAAATTACGTAAAAAACGCACAGCAGTAGTCCATCAAGGTGATGTGGATGGAATGACAGTTTGCGTGTAGTGCAGTAAAGAAAATTAGCAGCGGGAATCAAGTTTTTATACCATAGCAAATGCTTTGAAGAACTCTTTGACCTCATCCCTCTTTCTCCCTTCCTCCATAGGAGTACGCGTGCTGCTCTCCAGAGTAATCAATTTACAATCTCTAATATTCCATCACTCACAAAGAAATTTGGTGACTCGTTTCTTTGCCGCACTTCCAAAAGATGGAATAGTCTACCAGCATACGTATTTCCTCCTACCTATGACATAGGGTCCTTCAAACGAGGCGTGAAGAAGCACTTTGTGGGCCGGCAGAGTGAGGGTGACTGATGCTACGTCTCTTACGCTGCACCAGTTGTCCTCGAGCCTGGACTTCATTTCCACTTAACATCAAGTGGAGTGGAGTCATTTGCCGGGCTTAGTATTAAAAAAAAGTCAAACAATTCCTCCAATCCAATAATTGTCCCAGTTCCGGCTTTAAGTACATATATACACAAGAGCAACAACGGAAAGCACGGAAGTTGTTCTATTACCCACTACTGTACATGGTAGACCAATACGGTTTGGTGGGTTTTGACGATTGCCATCTTACTACAGCAACCATGACTAACGGTTTAACTAGCCTTCCGTCCGTTGCACGAAGGAGCTCCAGATATTATATTAGTTCGATCACCGGTCACAATTGGTAGTATAAAGTTCGAATAAAATATTGTACCAACAGAGTTCAATATGGCATAATATTTATATTATTATCTCCCAACACGGGTTTTATTTATTTTAGGATAAAACTTGCAATTGGCCAACGAATAATATTTTAAAATACTCATCACCATTCGCTTGCCTGCCCCGTTTCCAATCTTTTGTTGGCGTAATGTCTTTCACTCAGCTTCAATCTATTTGCTCCTTTCTTTGCAACATCATCTTTTAACAGTCTGTCTATCTTTCTGCGGTTTTCCTTTCCCTTCCGTCACAACCAGTAACTATCATGCATAACTTATCTAATCAAAGTGTGATCATTTCTTCCCAATATTTGTGCATGCAAAGAAGTGTGAAGTGTGTCGGGATTGTAGCAAATAAAAGCCGTGGTATCTCTCTACTCCGGGAACATTCGTGATATATTATCTATGTACCGCAATGCTCTAACTGTCGGTTTCCTCTTAGTCTTATTTTATTCCTTACAAATTCATCAATTTCTTTGAAACAATAGCCCTTTAACTACTTCGGCCCCCACTCCGTTCGAAATTGAAAACTATTCAATAGTTTTTTTTTCTTACACCGAGGAGATTCGATTCACAAAGTTTGTATTTAAAAGAGAAACGAATGGAACTCGGTGACGACGTTAAACTTATAGCGGGGTTCTTTAGTGATCACATAACAAAAGTTTTTTCTTATAAACTGCTGGTGAACGACCGCTCTATTCCAAACTCAATTTTCACACAAATAGGGTTGTGAATCTCGTAAAACTTTTGTGTGCTAACGTCGTTTTTATTCTGACTGTGGGGGTAAGAATGGCATATAAAAGGATCAATTACGCACTACTCGTCAGCCGAGTGATACGGGTTTATTTATGTCAACTCAATATAGTGAAATGCACTATATTATGTTAGCTACCTACCGCCTACGTATTCGCGCCCGTGAAATTGGCCTGTCACAAGTCTTTATCGCGTGCTCCCTAGAACATGTATTTGACCGGGATAAAAAGTAGCCTATATCACTCAAGGACCCTCAAACTATCTCTGTGCGAAAGATAACATCGATCTATTGCTCTGTTTAAACGTGAAAAACAAACTGACACACTTTTGCATTTCCAATATTGGTAAGTATAGCCGAGCGATAAGAGCTTGATATCGTTGCTACTTGACACAAAAACCATTTAGAGATGGAACGCATATCAACATGTTTATACTAAGCGTCACATTAAAGTTATTTTCCTAATAAACAGTACGTATTGGCATGCACTGTACAAACTTTAGGGCTGGATTCTACACACAAATATACATAATAAAAAATTTTACATAAAAAATTCTAAACTCAATAGTTTAGAAATGGCAGCCTTTTTTTATTTTGTTATCTTCGATTTTTGCGTGTGTATTATAAAAATAATATCACGAAAGGTAAATCATATTCACTTAAAAAAAAGTTTCTAAAAAAGGTGAAACCAGTCGCAAGTAAATAAAAATCAGTAAAGTAGCCAAAAGTTCGAACATCAAAAATGACAAAAAAACACATAGAATCATTAGTAAGTAACCAATTCACCACGTAAATTCCACTATTTTATTATTTTTTTTAAATATTATTTTTTATGATGTAAGTATTTGAGCTTAGAATCCGGAGTATTCCTTGAAGCGCACCCATTTCGAAGCGCACCAGACCAAGCGCACCTAAACTATTCCTCCAAGCGCACCCGTTGGGTGCCCCTACCCTACAGTTCGTACAGTGCATGCCATTACGCCCATTACACATTGTAAGTATAATAAGAAGTGGCATTGTCATTTGGTGAAACGAGGACTGAGGTAGAGGACTGCTTTTGCGGTTCTCATTGCCTGGTGTCTGACTAACCCTTCGGGGATAATAGTCGTGAATTAATTAATTTATGTATTATGTAGTTAAAATTTATATAAAAGTGCTCGTCCACGTGCTGTCGAGTTACGATAGTCCCTGGATTGGTAACCAATTGCGTGTCTATACTCTAAAGGGATGTTAAGCGATTGGTCTCAGGTTTTGTCGTAACAATCTTTTAAGCACACTATTGCGCTACGCATTGCGCTACGCATTGGGCTACGCATTGGGCTATAACGTGTTCTTGGTATGGTTGCATGGTAGTAGAGTTTGCTTTAGATCCGCCTGGCTACCACGCGATCAAATCTAAGTATGTCGCAATAACATCAATGTACCACGCAATAATAAATTGTTGTTCCGACATTATAAAATAGGATAGCTAAGGATTTCGGGCGAAGTACACTTCCACCTTAGGCTTTATTGTCACTTTAACGCTGTTCGCTTGCCATAGGTTCGCTGTCCAAAAGTATAACAATAGATATTTAATGTTATGACATTTACATGCCTAATATGATTCATGAGACAAGGAAAGAGCTTTAAATTAGTTTAGACAAAAGACAATAGCTTTCAAGAAAATCAAACTTTTTTTTTACTACATATACTTACATTGCTTTCTGAGGTTTAAGCAAGCACTACACATTGATCCGTGGTCACAGGGAGACTCTCCCTGTTTAGGGTAAAGGGTTCGAAACGTCAGGATAATATAAAAACTATGTAAATAGTAAATTAAACGCAAGTTAATCCGTAAAAAAATGTTTCATTTCTACATATACTTATCTAAGTTATTAGTTTATCATCCGAGCAAATAGCCAATACGGCCAATAACTCAGGAGCAACGAGCAAGACGGCCGCCCAAAGTAGGGGCACCTATCTCCGGTGGCCCTTCATAATCGTGTGAACATATTCGCTCCCGCCGCCATTTGGCACATCCGTCACATAATAAGGCTATGGACAGCTCTGTGACAGCCCTGGGGATGGCAGAGACACAGGGTTGGTAAAGAGTTGGTTTAAATGATACTTTTGTATATAGTCGTATTTAGAGATTTCAATTTCGTATAGGTACTCAAGATAGTTGATAGTGGCGGCGCGCCTTGGGAGAGGTCTAATGTCCAGCAGTAAATTGTGATAGGCTGACGAGGAAGATAGTTGATACATTTCCAAGTGTTCTTAATCTTCTGCCTTATCCATCTGATTTAATTTCTAATTCACAACGTAAATAGCCGATTGTATGTGTATTACACTGCTCATTATTTCCAAGTCAGCGACAGTTAAATTCTACCTGTCCACAAAGCTGCTACGCCGCATACTTTTGGTTGGCTTAGTTAGACTTAGACCAAATCGGCCACCGTGCACTACCCTTATACCAAACTAACCACGACCTTGCACGATAACTTGAATGAAAATAACAGTAAACGAATACTAAAACTGTTCTTTGTAGAAAACCTAAAAAATAAGTAAGTAGGTACTTAATGTGAGTCATTGCAAAATTGGATGTACGTTTTACTCAAGTCCTAGTAGTGCGATCGAAATTTTATTATTTATTAAACTATTTTTGTTTTATTTTCTTTTCTTTTGTAATATTACATCATTTGATATAGGTCCCTAATTGTAACCCAAGTTATATCGTCGACTCGGGTTGCGTTATTACAAACCTTAGTGGTTTAAGTATGCGATTCTTAAACGTGCTATGTACCTAATGATTTGTAATGGTAAATAAAGTTTAAAAAAAACCTATAACTGACATCCCACAGCTGAGCCAAAAATATTGATTTTATTTACCGCCGGTACCGGTACACGTTAAAATTTCTTAATTCTGCGAGAGGTGATTTTAGTGAGAGGGAGCGTTGGTATGGTTATTTTAATCTTCTGCACTGAGAGGCGTTGAGAACACTCACTTGTCTCATTAAATCAATGAGCTTCCAGTCGTAACATAATAAAATTAAAGTTGCCGAAGCTATTTTTAAAACGTATAAAAGGAATTGTTTAAAACAATGTCACCTACTTCAGCTAATCGCCACCCCTAACCAGCCCGTCACAAACGAGCGGCCGTCAGGGCTGACACACGCGATTTGCCCGACAAGGGCTGCGTCCGCGTCCGGCCGGCAATTGTCACATTTGTCACTCCAATGACTAGCGGAGCAGGCGGTCTGTGACACGCCTTATATTCGGCATACTACGCGGTTCTTGACCTTTAAATCATATTATGTTGGTATTGAATTAAAAGCCTCCTGAGTTTTTTTTTCCCCATAAACTGAACTGTTCATAAACTGAAGGCCTTGTAGTCTTCTGGTTCTTAAAGTTCAGTAGAAACTTAACAAAGTTAAATAATTTTAAAAAATACTTTCTTAGCTTTAATACTCAGATGAATTAAGGTTGTTCTAAAAAGAGGAGTTATCAAAGGAAGGGTGACGAAAGAAAAGATGGATAGATTGCGTATGGCGTAAAGGTTGATTTGAATGAACAGGGAGTGATTGTTCAGGCGACGGCTAATAGAGGAAATATAAAAAAATAATGACGAAGAAAAAAAAAAGAAAAATGGAAAAAAATAAATATTTGTCAGCCTTAGTAACCAAAACAGGAAAAAAAAGAAGAAGAAACGATGTATAAAGAACCAGAACCAGACTCAAGAAGTATAGACTCGTCGATCACATAAGTGCTTGTGGCTGTGGCTTTATTCCAACAAACAGTCAACAATGTTATTTGCTTTTCAAGTGCACTTTGCAACCTTCACATGACATATTCGATTCCTTATTCCTTTGTGCTGCAGTTAGGAGATAGGAGTGTTGATAAATACGCGAAAAATAATTAATGAAAAGATAAAAATGTAGGAAAAGCTCGTCGTATGTAAACCACGTAGTACTTCATGAGTTTTTAATAAATGTCTAAAAACACAAAATAATTCAGGGAAAACTTTGGAAATACGTTTTTATTTTTAAGAAACGAAAGCTAAGTATTATTTTCGTTGAGCTGAAATTAAAGTAAGTAATTATAGTATTATAGGGCGTGCAGGATAATCGTAACTGTTTATTATGGCTTTAACTTCAGCTTAATAGAAATACCTTATAGATTATAATAATTTATTACAATAATCAATCTTGTTTGCTTTTGTACGAAACCCTCAAAAATCTAGATACCTAAAATATTATTCCAGAGACAGACATTTCGCAGAATTTGCCCTGTGGGTATTCGGTCGTAATGACAGACAAATGACAAATCTTTGTAATCCGCTGAACCTATTCCACATTCAGGGTCAAACCAAGGTGAAAGTGAAGAACATGTAGGT
This sequence comes from Scoparia ambigualis, assembly GCA_963921215.1. Classification (NCBI taxonomy): domain Eukaryota; kingdom Metazoa; phylum Arthropoda; class Insecta; order Lepidoptera; family Crambidae; genus Scoparia; species Scoparia ambigualis. Next base: position 8,908,026 of record OY992509.1, read on the forward strand.
CGGTCAATATTATGTAACAGGCAGTCCTATTTAGGTAGGTACTCAAATATTGTAGCTTTATAACTTGAAAAAACGAAAAATAAAAATAAAGTAGTGGCGCAGCGGTGAAAAAATACTACCACCCCCTCTCTTCCCTTGGGTGTCGTAAATGGCGACTAACGGACTAAAGACTGCACATACATCCAACAGCATAGAGCGGCGATGGGCTCACCACCTGCCACGCTGAGCACATGTGCAGTCGCTATTTGGTGAAAAGTGTACTATTATGGTAGAGGACTGTTTTTGCTGTCCTCATTTGCTAGTCTCAGACTTACCTTTCGGGGATAATCATGATACATGATAGTCATGATTAAAAATGTATGTATGTGTGTAAAACAAAGTTTTATATTTAAATCCTATTTTCTAAACAATTATAAAAGATCTGATTGACTGGAGATCTCACATATGAGCCGTTTGGGGTAGAGACGTTGGGACCGTGGGGTTTAGGTGCCCACCAGTTTTTTAGAGATATTTCTAAAAAGCTGGTGGAAGCTACCCGAGACCCCATAGCCAGCAGCTATCTGGGTCAACGCCTAAGCCTCGCCATCCAGCGAGGCAATGCGGCTAGTGTAGGTACTGGGTACTCTGCCTGATGGGGATGATCTGGGGCAATTCTTTTGTTTATAGTTTTTATTGTAATTTAGTTTTTTTTTGCTTTAAAATGTAAATATTTTTATTTTATTATTAAGTAGGTATACATCTATTATAATATTTTTTTTCTTGTTTGTTTAATGAAATTTTAAAAATATCTCATTAAAAATATTTTGGGGTTGGGATTGGGCTTTTGGTTGATAGTAGGGGTTGCTTCGTCCGCCTGGCTAGCAACTACCATCTTATCTAAAGTCAAGCGCCATAACGAAAATGTATAATAGCATTGTTGTGTTCCGACAGTATAGGGATGAGATAGCCAGTTCCTCAGTGGTTGAGGATTGCGGGTGAAGCGCGCTTACACCTTCGGTCTTATCGTCACCAATTACCATCAAGTAGGCTACTCTTGAAACAGAATTGCATTAATCAATTTCCAATCACAAATCTAAAAAATGTCAAATGGCACTTTTGTAAGCGACAATAGCGAAACATTGGAATTTAATTGCGTGGAAATTAATTTAACAAATTATTATCGAGATGGCGTTCCGTAATTATCTTTACTTATCCCAATATCGATACATATAAATCGCATTGGAATTGTATTAAGATTGAGTTTGCGTTCGAGAGTAACCCCCCAGGTAAGATGAAGGCCAAGCGGTACGGGTGAGCCGTGGTGATTTAAAAAAAATGTTTGATTTCAATTCTATGCGATTCTCTAAGCGACACATAGACGCTGCGCGCATGGCTGTGATCTGCTGTCTCTTTCCAATTCTATGAATATGAAAGAGATAGGGTCATTTCTCAGCGCTGAGGCAGCCGCAGCTATCAAGGCTTTAGCTTAGAGAATCGCACGGCTGTGCGTTACGTGAAAGGCGTATGAGTCCAACCGTTGTTTTAATGTAGGTATTTAAAAATATGAAATGATGTAACCAGAAAATGCCTAAAAAGAGTTAACCTTCATTGTTAGGGTCTATCATTGTTATAAAAATAAGAAAAAGAAACCCTTGCCGAGTTTCTTACAAGTTCCTTGCCAATTATTCTTCTTAGAACAATATCTTCCACGATTGAATAACAAAGCGGTGACATTTATTCTTCAGTCATAACATCATAACTGTAAGTATTACACAGGCAATTATAAAAATAAAATAACACTACTAATATTCCATTTACAATAAATCATAGGCGACCATGAAAGTTAGAGAAATTCTTTAACCAAAAACTAGTAACTAGCACATGCAAGAACACAAAAACACAACAGTTTCATCGTCTAGATCTCGACTAAAGTTTCTACTTAATTATAAATAGAACTTTACTTAATGCCTTGTTTTTTACTGAACTGCTCGACCTAGGTTTTTAGCAAATTCTTTACGTAAGCACAAAAACTATCTGAAACGAACTGCACGCTTCAGTAGGCAAGCACTATAGCATTACTTTTATAGCGCAGACTTACCCGCTCAGGCATTACATGCTTCAATTAATTCCGTCCTGCGACTGCTTACGCAACAAACTCACCTGAAACAAGTTAATACCGTTAAGTCTTTTATCCAATAATAATTGTGCGAAGCAAACGAAAAAGCTTAGAAATTATTGTATACGATTTTAATGTTCAGGGACGTCAGAGCTTAGTTCGGTATTATCCTATCCTACTAATATTATAAACGCGAAAGTTTGTAAGTAAGGATGGATGTTTGTTACTCTTTCACGTAAAAACCACTGAATGGATTTGGACGAAATTCGGCATACCGATAGTTTATAACCTGGATTAACATATAGGATACTTTTTATCCCGCTATTCCCACGGGAACGGGAACCACGCGGGTGAAACAGCGAACGGCCGCTAGTTACTACATGAAGTAAAATAAACCAAGTCGTTCCCATTGTTAAATGCACGCTGGTGATTACAAAACCGCATCGAAAAATCCCAAAACAAATTTTACCAGCCCTGTATATAATCCAGGACCTCGAGAAGAAGGTCAAAGATTTAATAGTTAAACTTCCATGTATTACATTATCGACAATATCAATTTAATTTTTTTTTCTCCTAAATAATGGCTTCGTGCATTTAGCTAGCGTCAGATATATAGTGAATATTTTTTGTAGGTATAAATAAATGATAATGAGTGATAATTATTATTATTTCCGTTTAATGGTAAATGATATTCTCCCAATGTAGACAAAATCCATTTTATAGTGCCGTGTCCATGTTTTCCAAAAACTCACGCGGACTTCCTGAGAGAATTTGAAAAGTGATGTTGCATGCACTGTTTTGTTTTATATGCCAATACCTATTCATGCACGTTCACACAACACCTAACAGTAAATAATCCAGCATTATTTCACATTAATAATTTACAAATAAACAATTACAGATAATAAAACAAAACAGCAGACATGACGCTTTTCGTTCCCGCCAAGAAGTCCTGTTTTAAGGTTTTAGCCTCAGAACAATAGCTAAAGCTTAAAAGGAGTGCTATGTCATTTGAGTGTGCACTCCGTTTGGTCACCATTCGAATTACATTTTGTATAGTCGCTTTTGAATTCGGTACGAGATTCGGTATCATAAATGGTGACCGGTTTTTTTTTCATTAGATATTTGACGTTTTTGGCAACTTATTTTGTCTCTTTTCTTTCAATGTTTATGGCCCATTTGAAAAATAGGACAACTATACGAGTCTCATTTCGACTCCTTCTATGCATTAGTTATATTACACTATGGTTTTAGCCACAGAAAAAATAATGGTTTTTTGAAGGAACATTTCGTCAAGTTGACACTAAGCTCGCACACTACTAAACGAGTACCTAAACCATAGAATAATAACTAAACACAGACATATTATGTCTGTGTAACTAAAGCATAGAAGGAGCGCTATGACATCTGTGTGTGTGTGTGTGTGTGTGTGTGTGTGTGTGTGTGTGTGTGTGTGTGTGTGTGTGTGTGTGTGTGTGTGTGTGTGTGTGTGTGTGTGTGTGTGTGTGTGTGTGTGTGTGTGTGTGTGTGTGTGTGTGTGTGTGTGTGTGTGTTGTTGTTGGCCCTTGCCAATGTCTATTGAGGTATATAAAGTCAATTAATACCCTTCGAATTTTGTACATCGTTTTTAAATTCGGTTGGTAACCAGGTATCCAATTTTTTTTATTTTCACTTTCCATTTGACAATTTTAGCAATTTATTTTGTTTCTTTTCTTTCAATGTTTATGGCTTATTTGAAAAAATTGTCTCATTTGGACTCCTTCTATACTTTAGTTATTATTCTGAGACCGAAACATTTTGCTACTGCCTTTGTTCAGACGTCTTGAGTGCTTTGGTTGTGCATCTAGTTTTCATAATAATATGTGACCGAAGCTGACAGGTGAAAAACGTTCACCTGGTATTTACGTTGTACTACAGAATAGGCAAGTTGACTGTACTATACTGGTATGTTTGTCTAAATCAATTCTCAACCTCATCAAGACACAACCAATGCGTCCAGGATATCTGTCACGCCGTGAAAACAACATTAGCATAATGGCATTCAGTGGATCCAGATAATTGTATTGAAAGTTATGCGGTTTGATATATTCAGAGATGCAAATGGAAGCAAAATTTACAGCGCTCCCTGACATGGATTACTGCTAGGTGTACCACAAGTTGTCTAGTCGCGGGAAAGGTCCTCGAGAATAGGTAAGGTCGGCCACAGAAGTAGCTTAACAATGTCACACCAACGCGCTCGTGTAACCATAAAGTCTGAACGCAGTAGTAGTAGGTATGACATGTTAAAGCTATTTTTGAGGCGACATTAAACTTTACCTATTATTCGCCAAAACTACGCAATGTACAAAGTCTGTCGTAACTCCGCCTTGTCAAAATTACAGTTGAAATATCTTATCCAGCTAAAGGCCTACCGTGTGGCCAGCGCCATCTCTGCAACAACCACAATAGTATGTATCATCTATCCCACTAAAAGTCCGCTGTGTGGTAAGTCAATCTCGACAAAGTCTGTCTTTGCCAAACTACAGGCTAAGCTGTACCTGTGGTATCTGTCTACCCCTCCAGTAGGCCTAGGATGCGCAACACGAGATATGTCGCGGACGAGAGACGACAAATCTTTTTAAGTTGTCATGTTAGGGTTTGTAGACAAAAATACCACAGTTTATGCAAAAACTACTATTAAGTCTATTTTTGACATATTATGTAGATTTCTAAGCGCATCCATGTGTATTTAGTGTCAATAGACAATAGAGAATAATGAATAAAACACGAGAAAACGGGTCGAGAAGAGTTCTCGTGATGGATCTATTTATGTATGTACACACGGCGTCAGATCAACCTACCCAAAACAGTCAAATTTCTACAATCAATTTTGAACTTTATTGTTCGGCTTTAAGGATCAATATTCATTGGAGAAATTTGACAGTTTAGGATAGGTTGATCTGACGCCGTGTGTACTACCGTGTGGCCACCCTGTCGTGACGCCACAGTGACCAGCCGCGGTGGGTGAACCAGTCTTGATAAGAGAGCCGGCTGATCTGAAAATTATTCACGCTTTCCTACTCGCTCAATTTCTGAACAATGTTGTGGAGAAACTTAGTTATTTGTCACTAGCTCTTTCGACGAAGCAATGTTCAGATCAATGCTAATGATAACTTAGTGTTTGTTTAAACTGTACTTAATGAATTTAAGGAAGTAAATAAATACGAACAATAATTTTAGCCCATATACTGTACTACTAATGGTAATTCATCTCATCATTCATCTATTGCATTAAAAACTTAACTGAAATTATCTAATCGAACATTATCTAAAAGCACTTTTGTAAGTGACAGTCATGTCGTAAAATCAGTGTAGAAAGGTACTTACTACCTATAAAGAACTTTCAATAACTAGTCCACGACAATCTTGGATAATAAGATATTTGAAATATATGAACATTTTATGGTTCACATTATATTTTCACGACCTCCATCAAAGGCCAGTCTAAATCGAAAACGTCCAATAACTTCAAAACAAATGCCAATCAATTAAAACTTTCACGCAATAAAAATTTAACGTGACAATTTTTTAAATGTCCATAATAATCGTTTCGTAATAACTATTGGATCGTAACTTTCGGTCACTATTCCCATGAAATAGTATTGGAGACAGTATTATTTTTCAATGTATATATAAATACCTAATCAAAACGACATGATACGATATTAACTTGCGGTGTGACCACATCTCATGAAACCCGAGATGGGTCCTATGAATATTAACACTGTTATCTTTTTTATGGCAGTATTAATTTTAGAAAAAATGTTATGTGGCTACTCTATGCACTTGAGCCAAAGAATATTATATACACTACCGTGCTTGAGCGGAGATGAAGGTAAAAGTGCAGCATGAAAAATTAAAGAAAAAGTTTATCCTTGGTAATCCTACTAATATTATAAACGCGAAAGTTTGTAAGTATGGATGGATGTGTGTTACTCTTTCACGTAAAAACTACTGAATGTATTTGGATGAAATTCGGCATACAGATAGTTTATAACCTGGATTAACACATAGAATACTCTTTATCCCGATATTCTCACGGGAACGGGAATTACGCAAGTGAAACCGCGAGCGGCCGCTAGTATAGAAGAAAGAAGAAAACATGTACTAATCCATTGTATGCGGCATTCCCAACCGCACAGAGATGATGTATGAAACAGTTGTATGAGGAATGATAGTAGGTACTGGATAGATTTCAAAACAAAAAAATAGACAAGAATTGCTATGATATTACCTATCAATAGTCGCGAACTTAATTACCTACTTCCGACTATTGATTAGCTATTAGCAAAACTTTATTGCGGGTATTGAGGTGCGTAATGGGGCGCGTTGCAGAAGCCATCTAGTATAGCAATGCCGCGTAACCGGGATGGGGTGGGTGACTAAATAAAACTATAATCGCAGTGATCCGTGCCTCTAAAGGCATGTTCGATCCCGCTAATTGTCGTAAGATAGCAGTCTCTAAACTCACCAACACATATTCATAGTTCGTACATACCTAAATAACCACGACTATTATCCCCGAAGGGTTAGTCAGTGACTAGGCAAGTAGGACAGCAAAAGCAGTCCTCTACCATAGTCCACTTTTCACCAAATAGTGACTGCACGTATGTTCAGCGTGACAGGTTGTGAGCCCATCACCGCTCTATGCTGTTGGTTGTATGTGCAGTATTTAGTCCGTTAGTCGCTTTTTAGACAGCCACCGCTACGCGGCACGTTGTACACGACACGGACATGCACCAACACACAGTAGTAGACCAGCCGGCCTAGCATACGCAACACGAGATCTCTTCTCGACCCGTTTTCTCGTGTTTTATTCATTTATCTTTAATGTATATCGACACTAAAGACACATGGATGCGCTTAGAACTCTATATAATATATCAAAAATGAACTTAATAGTAGTTTTTGCATAAACAGTGGTATTTTTGTCTACAAACCTTAAAATGACAACTTAAAATGATTTGTCGTCTCTCGTCCGTGACATTATCTCGTGTTGCGCATGCTAGGCCTACAGGGCCCTGTTTAATAAACGTTACAATAGGCTTGTGTCCACTAAGAATAAATCGGATGGTTTGGCGTTTCTAATGATTAATTATGTTTTATAGAAACAAAATATCTAAAATATTCATTAAAAAAATTGGGATTATTAATATTTTTAAAGAAAAAAATCGACAATAATACGCATTCAGTCATATGACATTAAACGGAAATCAGACGCCGTGACGTCACGCCATGCCAAATGTCATTTTATTGTTGTGACATTTCTATAGAACAAGCCTCGAACGAAACGGATGTTTTGCACGGCGTGACGTCATTTACTCAACATGGCGGTCTTATGCGTTTATGCGGTAAATTTAAATTGGAATATAACAACGCAAAATAAATATAGTAAATGATCGATTTTTTGAAAAATAATGTATTCTTATGATAAAATAGGTAAACAGGTATCGTTTTAATATGACTTTGAAATTTAGTCAACTAGCCTATTCGACAATTTTGTAAATAAGTGACAAATTTGTTAAGTTCTATGATAAGTGCTGTTTAATAAACTTTACAGTTATGTAAGAATTTTACATATAAAAATCTACAAATGTTACAATTACAAATGATGTTTAATAAACGTTTACTTGTGTAGAAAACGCCTGTAGATTTAGATGAAATATTGTATCTACAAATTTGTAGTTGTAAGTTACAAATTACACAAAATTTGCTGAGTGGGTGTAAAGGCTACATTTCTGTACCTATCGTATTTTAAGATCATGTCCTATTTTTGTTACCAAATATTCGTCGGTAGTTTTGCTGAACCGAAATTTTTCGTTGAATGTAAAATCTGTCACATCAAAAGTAAAGTTAATCCTTTTACGAAAAACTCGCCGATGCCGTTCACTTTATTCATTATCTCTACTGACTGTCACTACTTCCACTACTACTTGTTAGAACCATTTTTTGTGTAAGTAAAACAAATTTTCTTTACATATTTGAGGCACTAAATTGTAAATTTCTGACACACGACGAGTCCACCTGTAGAAATCGTACTACAATTTACAAAATATGTGGAATTGTATTTACAATTTGCGTTCAATAAAACAGTTTTCCCTACAAATATGTAAATTATCACCTGTAAATTGTAAATGTTTATTGAACAGAAATATGTGAAAATGTAGCTAAAATTTTACAATGTTGTAGATTTTGTACCATTGTAGATTTTCCACCATGGTAGAATTGTAAATTGTAAACAGGGCCCAATGTTTAATAAAACTTACAAATTGTAAATTGTAATTGTAAATTACAGGCTACAATTCTACAAGTTTCTGTTCAATAAAGAATACAATTTAAATTCTACCATGGTGGAAAATCTACAAAATTGTAAAATTGTAGCTACAAATTCACATATTACTGTTCTATGAACATTTACAATTTACAGGTGATAATTTACATATTTGTAAAGAAAACTGTTTTATTGAAAGCAAATTATAGATACAATCCTACATATTTTGTAAATTGTAGCACGAATTCGATAGGTGGACTCGTCGTGTGTCAGAAATTTACAATTTAGTGTAGTAGTGTACAAATTTGCAGATACAATATTTCATCGGGATCTACAGGCGTTTTCTTTTAATAAACGTTTACACATGTAAACGTTTATTACAACAGCTTTTGTAATTGTAACATTTTGTAGATTTTTATATGTACTATTATTACATAATTGTGAAGTTTATAAACAGCACTTGTCATAGAACTTAACAAATTTGTCACTTATTTACAAAATTGTCGAATTGTGACGTTTATTAAACAGGGCCCAGCTTGGTGGGTTCAAGCCCGTGCGTTTGAGCGCGTTCGAGCCCAGCAGTGGTCATGAACTTTGTAGTTTCATCCTCTAAGTATGTTTTAACTTATCTCTAACTTCTGTCAATCGCGCATTTTTTGTATGTTTCTTATTTTTTTACACTTTCTATTGAAATGAAACACTTTTTCGGATCTAACTCCGAGGGATTTCGGATCTAAATCCTAGATGACTATAATAGTCTCCCTGTGACCCTGTAAATGGTTCGAAACGTAGACTAAAATAATACCATAAAAAGTATTAAGAAACGCGAGTTAGATCAGATAAAGTGTTTAATTTCAATGTGTAGTGCTCGCGTAAACCCTATAAAACATTTAGATCTTTTTGACATTCTGTTAATAGTAGGTTTTTGTAGCCGTGACGCGTAGCGGCTCATTAAAATAATATTACCACCTCATCAATTCCCTTGGGTGTCGTAAAAGGCGACTAACGGACTAAATACCGCACATACATTTAACAGCATAGAGCGGCGAAGGGCTAACCTACATACATACATGTACGCTGAGCACATGTGCAGTCGCTATTTGGTGAAAAGTGGACTATGGCAGAGGACTGCTTCTGCGGTCCTCATTGCCTATAGTCTCTGACTAACCTTTCTGGGATAATAGTCGTGATTATATAACAACTCGTTGCTACAAAATCACGATGAACTGGATATATTCGTTAATAAGCACGCTACCTTTAGATAGTATCCTCGACTAAGCTACCCCAGGGCCCTGATTCTGTATCGCAATCAAAGAGATTTAAATAGTAATAGAGCGGCTATTGGACACTATTTCATACAAAAACTTTGAGCTGGTGCTCAAGTTACGCCATCTAGCGTTGAAAAGCAAAACCTTATATCAAGAATAATAAGAAGTATACTATGAACAATTAGAATAAGTTTCACCTACCCCACGGTAGGTGTCGCCCTGCAGTCAGGGACCGGAAAACCCCTTTTTTTGATTAAGCCGATTTTTAGGGAAACCCAATCAAAAGGTTACCAAACGATAGGGTTTCCCTATTGATAGGGTCGTCTTTCTTAGCGGAAACTTTTTTGAATAGGGTTTACTGCTTCCAATGCAATTACCAAATCAAATAGGGTATCAGTAACTGTAATTTTAAGCGCTTACGAACTATTATGGTTACCCTATTGTCTCCTATCTCGTTTTCGCGCACGGGGCGGCGGCGTCTGTAGCCGCGGCAGCGGGCTGCGGCGCGGCGGACTGCAGTGTTTTTACAAGCTTTTATTTGACTTCTCCTGTGTTAGTGTAGGACAAATCTTGCAACTGATGTAGCACTTCTGTCTAAACACAAATACTAAATCCTAAATAATATAATATCAAATCAAATGATCTCACTATGATCTCACTATAAACGTCCTACTGCTGGGTAAATAAAACTATTTTAGCAAATTGTACACATATAACAACTGACAAGGACGCAAATAACAGAGCTTGTTCACTTACTCTAAATATCCTGTCGTTAGCTACTTGTGTGGGACGTTGAAAGCGTGTTCCAGCCGGATTGAGGTGGTCTCTTACAATTTGATCTAGAGGTGCTAAAGGTAGTTTTTCCTTTAATCAAATAAGGTTGATTAAAGGGAAAATCATAATAAAGAAGAAAGTTATGTATCGCTTATAATTGCAAAGCGATTGTGTAAGCGAGCCATTATTGGGTATCGCTCATATTTTGCGATTGTGTAAGCGAGCCATTATTGATCTGCGTTCTCTATGGTCTGGTCGTTCTGCTTTTGTCTCTGCTCGACCTCGACGGCCCTGCCAGTATGGAAGTCCGTCTGTGTTTAAATTAACAGCCATATCGATTTTTTATGCGATTTACTCTCATATAAAAGGGAGACACGCTGTGAAAGCTTTTCTTTTCCCGCGTGCCTACCTACCATTACTTACAACGTCGCACTGTTAAAATTCTGCGCGAAAATATAACCCGAAATCTCGGGTTCCTGTACCAGGCTACACCCACTGGGCCTGTGCGCTGTGCCTGCTGCTTGCTGCCTGCTGCCTGCCCGCCTGCTAGAGCTCGTGCGTGGATCAGCTGCCTAGCGTACACGACTCCGCTTTCGTCCCTGCGCGCAGACTGACCCTGCCGGCTCCAGGTTCCGGGTAGCTGCAGTCTACGAGGAAGATTAGCCTAAAGCTAAGTCCCCTTTTAAGTCCTAGCAAGCGGACAGAGTGAGCGATCCGTGAACCACCCCCTGAGTTCTTGTAATTTCTTTTCTAAAAGGGAATAAAAACTTTGTAACCAATACATTGTTGTCATTCCTAACCTGAAGCACCTAAAACTGTTTCACTGAATTTAAGACCAGTTTTCCTCACCTGATTGAGCTGAAATTTGGTATACTTATGTAAGTACGATGACAATGCAATGTTATGGTATCATTGAGCTGGTCTGATGATGGAGTCTGGAGGTGGTCATAGGAACTCCTAAACGAAACGGCAGAATCGCATCGAGTTTGGATTCGTTGGATTTGTCTTTTTGAGCACTTTAGTGCTAGATGATGTCTAGGGTCCTGATGATGGAGTCGGGAGGTGGCTATAGGAACTCCTAAACGAAACGGCGGAAACTCATCGAGCTTGGGTTCGTTGGATTTGTCTTTTCGAGCACTTTAGTGCTAGATGATGTCCAGGGTCCTGATAATGGAGTCGAGAGGTGGCCAAAGGAACTCCTAAACGAAACGGCGGAAACTAATCGAGTTTGGGTTCGTTGGGTTTGTCTTTTCGAGCACTTTATTGCTAGATGACTCCTAAATCCAATACTAAAAAGTAAAAAATATATTAAAATTAAAAAACCTTTTTAAAAAACAAGCTTTTAAATGCGCTAACAAGAAAATAATGAACTTTTACTATCAACTTATAACGTCTCGTTACACAATTTATATGATATAAAAGGTTGTCGCTAGATTTACTTGTTTAAATAAAAAAGTAAATTAAATAACTTGATGTGTAATTGATTAAAATTTTCAATCTAAGTATAGTTAAATACGAGTACTTACATAATCTCGCGACAACCTTTAATCATATAAATTGTGTAACGATGTTATAAGTTGATAGTAAAGTTTATTTTTTTCTTATAAGCGCATTTAAAAGCTTGTTTTTTTATTATTATTATTACAAGCTTTTATTTAGTTTCACCTGTCCGTTTGTCATCAAATCTTGCAAATTAAATTTGATCTACTTCCCGGCTACCGATTGAGCTGAAATTTTGCATACATGTGTAAATCGCGTGACAATGCAATATTATGTAAACATAGGGCTGATCTGATGATAGACCTGGAAGGTGGCCATAGGAACTGCATGAAACGACACAACCTCATTGAGTTTGGGCTCGTTTGAATCGTCTTGACGAGTAATTTGTCTTTCAATGGTAACCAGGCTCTGATGATGGAGCTGGAAGGTGGTCATTGGAACTCAGTAAAGAAACGACGCAACCTCATCGAGTCTCGACTCGTTTGATTTGTCTTGACGAGTACTTGATGATGATGGTGCTAGATGATCAGGGCTTAGAACCGATACCGAAAATACAGGTATTATATCGGTAAGTACCGGTATTTTCCATTTCGGTTCCTGGATACCGATTCTTTCCTGTATCTATCTGCGACGTTGCCATATTGTGCACAAACGCAGCGCTCGCAGTCGCAACGCAACTAAGAGTTCATTAGAATCTCGCGAACGAGAACAGGTGTGACGTATTATTTGGAAAATTTATCCTACTAATATTATAAACACGAAAGTTTCTAAGTATGGATGAATGTTTGTTACTCTTTCTCGTAAAAACTACTGAACGGATTTGGACGAAATTCGGCAAACAAATAGTTTATTACCTGGATTAACACATAGGATATTTTTTATCCCGATATTCCCACGGGAACGGAAACCACGCGAGTGAAACCGCGAGCGGCCGCTTGTATTATATAAAAACGATGGGGCGATAAAAAACAAGTTTAGTAACGTGTTTAACTATCCTACTAATATTATAAACGCAAAAGTTTGTAAGTATGGATGGATGTTTGTTACTCTTTCACGTAAAAACTACTGAACGGATTTGGACGAAATTCGGCAAACAAATAGTTTATTACCTGGATTAACACATAGGATACTATTTATCCTGATATTCCCACGGGAACGGGAACTACGCGAGTGAAACTGCGAGCGGCCGCTTGTATTATATTAAAACTATGAGGCGACAAAAAACAAGTTTAGTAACGTGTTTAACTATCCTACTAATATTATAAACGCAAAATTTTGTAAGTATGGGATGGATGTTTGTTACTCTTTCACGTAAAAACTACTGAATAGATTTGGATGAAATTCGGCAAACAGATAGTTTGTAACCTGGATTAACACATAGAATATTTTTTATCCCGATATTCCTACGGGAACGGGAACCACGCGAGTGAAACCGCGAGCGACCGCTTGTATTATACAGGGCGTCCCAAGGATATGCCACATGGAAGGAAAGTACCTTGAATATTGTAGATGGAACATTTTACTGAAAGAAGACATTATTTGAATTTAAAAATAATTTAAACTGCATTGCAGTTATTTAAATAATTACATGGTTGAACCGGAAATCGAACCCTTTACATGAGAAAAATAATCATTCTGTAGCTTTATCATACCGGTCGAAAGGTTTCATGAAAAGGATTATTTTTTGCCTTAGATTAAAACAAATCTAAGATTTTTGCTAAATAACATTGTGTCACAAATAAAAGGAAGACCATGAATTTTAACATTTGATGTGAAATTTTGTTTAGAAAAATGAAAAGCTGACATTGCCGTAAGGACATACAACTGACATTATCATAAGTACCTATTACTAATAAATGTACCCACTTGAGAAGTAACCAGTACGAACGTGTCCACGAGCTAGAGGTAGAAGTAGAACTTAGAAGTATTATTCTAAATATCCACCCAAACAAGATCAAAAAATCTACAGAAAGCGAAATAATTAAAAGAGTGCGACTTTGTACAGGAACACTGCGACTTTCAACAGGAAGGGACACATTTTGAGCATTTGATAAATTGATTAATTTTGTATTAAAAATGTTAAAATTCATGGTCTTCCTTTTATTTGTTACACTATGTTATTTAGCAAAAAATAATCCTTTTGATGAAGCCTTTCGATCGGTATGATAAAGCTACAAGGTGATTATTTTTCTCATGTAACGGGTTCGATTCCCGGTTCAACCATGTAATTATTTAAATATCTATGAATGAAATTTAATTTTTTTTTAAAATTCAAATAATGTCTTCTTTCAGTTAAATGTTCGATCTACAATTTTCAAGGTACTTTCCCTCCATGTGGCATATCCGTGGGACGCCCTGTATAAAAACGATGAGGCGAAAAAAACCATTTAGTAACGTGTTTAACTACTTACAATTAAGTGAAGTTAGCGAAAAAAGTCAAAATGCGGTCCCGGTTTCATAAACGGAATGCATAAAAAATACAATCAAATTTTTTTTTCACAAACTGTTGAAAAACATTGCATTGGCAAAAAGAGATAGATAAATTTCCAAAAAAATTATGAAAAAATTGTTTTTTTTAATATGGAGAAATAGTTGATTTTAATATGGAGCCAACACTTAAACTTTTATAAAAAAGCGAATATCTCGAAACCGGTGCGTCGTAGCTAAAATCGTAATGAAATTTTGGCAACCCAGTAACGTCCCGCAAAAACCTGAGCGGTATCCGATGGATACTTATAAAAAAACAATTTAAACTTAAGGAAAAAAAAATCTAATTTTTGTATGAAGCTAGATTTCTATTGTCTTATAAAAAAATAAACTCAAAATTCAAGACAATCGCTACGCTGCGTTTCTTTCTAACCAATCACAAAATGATTAAAAGGCAACTTTTTATAAAATCGCAAATATCTCGAAAACGGTGCGTCGTAACTGAAATGTAACGAAATTTTGTTCCCCCTGTAGAAGCTCGCAGGAACCTGAGCGGTATCTGATGTACTAATCAAATTTTTTTTGAAGTTTTTAAAGGAAAAAAAAAAATCAAAAAAATATTCTAATTTTTGGGTCCGGGTGTCGCAAACGGGGTGCCTAAAAAATACACAATTTTTTTTTCACAGACTGACGAAAAACATTTCTTTCAAAAAGAGATAGAAAAATTCCAAGAAAAAGTTTAAAATAAATGTAAAAAAACACAAAAATTTCAGTTGATTTTTATTTATGGAGCCGACACTTATAAAAAAATAAGGTAACTTTTATAAAACGCGAATATCTCGAAAACCGTGCGTCGTAGTAGCTAAAATCTAACGAAATTTTGGCCCGCCTGTAACACCCCGCAGGGACCTGAGCAGTAACCGATGTATATACAAAAAAAAATTAAACTTCTTTTTGGGGAAAGAATAATAATAATATTCTAATTTGGATATGGATCTAGACTTCGGTTGTCTAATTAAAAAAAATAACTTTAAAATTCATCGCGATTGTCTTTAATTTCTAACCACTAACACGTCCAAAGCGCGACAATCGCTAACCTAACACAAAAAAATTTAAGGTTTTTATAAAATCGCGAATATCTCGAAAGCGGTGCATTTTTCTAACCTATCACAACCATATAAAAGATTCAACTGATAACCAGGGTTTGATGATGGAGCTGGAAGGTGGCCATAGGAACTCAGTAAATAAGCGACACAACCGCCGTTTTTGATGGGTGGTGAATATTTGTCTACGTCACAATAATCCCATATCGTGAGTCGGTACATAGTAGTACATACCTAATAGACATTTATATTAAACTCTAGCCGTCTCATTAATAAAAATGGCCTACACCTGTCTCAACCCGAACTTACGCTTAGACTAGTTAAATCCAGATTAGGCTAGTACTTATTCCGTCTTATAATATACGTTGAGTAAGGTTACTCCAAGTCCACCAAACCACCAGTTCACCACTCATCAAAAACGGTCTACCCATTACCTAAGACGAATTGAACTCGACGCGGTTATGTCGCTTAATTACTGAGTTCCTATGCACATGGCCACCTTTCAGCTCCATCATCAGACCCTGGTTGCCATCTAGCATCAAAGTACTCGTCAAGACGAATCAAACGATCTCATACTCGATGGGGTTGCGTCGTTTCTTTACCGAGTTCCTAGGACCACCTTTCAGTTCCATCATCAGATCATGCCCTGGTAACCATCTAAAAACAAAGTACCTACTCGTCAAGACGAATGAAACAAGCCGAAACTCGATGGGGTTGCGTCGTTTCATTACAGAGTTCCTATGACCACCTTCCAGCTCCATCATTAGACCCTGGTTACCATTGAAAGACTAAACTACTAAAACTACTCCTCAATACGATTCAAACGAGCCCATACTCGATGAGGTTGTGTTGTTTCATTGCTAAGTTCCTATATCCTGGCCACCTTCCAACTCCATCATCAGATCAGCACCCTGTCATCATAATATTGCATTGTCACGCGATTTACACATGTATGCAAAAATTCAGCTCAATCAGTAACCGGGAAGTGGATCAAAATTGAGTTGCAAAATTCCACCCGAACAAAAGACATGCATACCTACATACATTGCAAGTTAAATAAAAGCTTGTAAAAAACTAACAAGCTGCATGCACCGCGCGCGATTGCACGCAGCGATATTTTGCAGCACGCTCGCCGCGGGGAGCCTCTGTTGAAAGCAACACACGTAAACGATATACAACAATACGTCTAATGCGTTGCGCTTAGAAGCTTGAATTGCTTGTGCACGTTAAAACCCTTTTTATAGGGTTAGCCTCAATAGGGTTTTTGGATACGGTTAGTGCTTACCCTAATTAACTGTATCAATTTGGTAACCCTTTCTATGCAGTAAGTCGACGAAATGCTTACCGTATTGATAGGGTTAGTGAAAACAAGTCTATGAATTACCCTATCAAAAACCCCATAAATGGTAAGCGGTTCCGGTCCTTGCCTGCAGTAGGGATGTTCCGTTAAAAATTCGACGTACCTATCGATAAGTTTGATGAAGATTAACCAACATCGGTATAATATACAACATTGGAACAAGCAAGTGACAATTAGGGAAGGATATGATCGGGTGTATCAAATGATTATTTACTAAGTAATAAAGTGTAAAGTTATTAAAAATTCAACATACTTAACTAATTATAAACAAAGAATGAATGAATGAAATAACTAAGCACCTAGCTAGTACCTACGAACAGCATACTGACAACACTCATTTTTGAAGTAAACCCACCCCTGCGATCACTCATCCTAAGTAAGGATTATTATACACTCCCGTATACCAAAATCAAGTCTACTTTAAAGCAAATGTAACATGGTTGTGTGATTGGATTAACGAATCAATTCATAGGAATGATAAGGTAAAATGGCTGACTTTAACAGATTAACACGAGTTGATCCATATAGTGATTCATTTTAAAATACCTAAGTATACATATATATTATATACCACATTGCGTGTTATTGACAACTCGCAATCGCAAGTACAATCACGATCAAAAATATGTAAACAATTGTAACTCTTAAAACAATGGAATAAGAGTCAAAGTGTATCCATATTGGTGCTCGTGACTGTACCTATCAAATCATTTTTGTAGATCTTAATCTGTTACTTTATATTTCATTCCATAGATTTATTTGATGCATTAGCATTAAACACCAATGTCATAACGGATGCGTGTATATGTTTAATTTGGATATCCTATTTTCTTATGTATCCGTTCAATGTTTTTTTAAGATTAACCTTCGATCAACAATACCAACTAGATAACGCGTCACGTACGAAATCAAAAGCTAAATTCTGTCCACTTGAATAATACTTTACAGCTATATTTCTCTATTTAACGAACTGAGACCAAAGTTATAAAACAGTTTTAAGTTCAACCTTATTACAACCATGGCACCCAGTAATAATATCACAAATCTTCTAAGTATTATCATATACTGATCCGTTACACAAATGTTGGCGCGTCTATTGGTCAACGTTGGCCAACCATTTGTAGCGTGTGGGTTAAAATCGGTAATTGTGTATTAATATTTTAACCCACATTATTATTATTATTATAAATTTTATATTATTTGTTAGTTGAAAGCTATTTTTTAATATTTTTTATTAACATTTACATAAGTAGGTACTTATCACGTACTTACTTAATGAGTAACTAAAAACCTATACTTAAATATCTTATAAATAAAAATATCTCTGACAGAACCGCTGCCGCGCGGCAAGTTCTCCAAATGGCTAGCAGCGTTGCCCTTTTGAATGGCGTGTTTAAAGCCTAAAACATATTTTATTCTACATGTAGGTAAGTACTTACCGAAACTAAGACACTCCGGCCGTTAAATTGCTTTTTTGGGCATTATTTATGCAACTTTTAAATACACGGAACGTGTTTACATTGGCCGTGTTTCAAGCAAACTAAACAAAATAAGAGCTCACTTTTTAAGTGTGCTGTTATTTAACGAGCCGCGCCGCGCGCCGACCTGACATCTTAGTTGGTATTGTTGATCGAAGAGTTTAAAAAAAGTAGTAATATTCTAATTAAACGATCATCGTAAGATACTGTTACACTGCATAACATTGCGTTAGGGACGCAATGATCATTGAGTCAGAATATTACTACTTATATAAAACTTAAACTAACGATATAAAAATATTATCTACTTATAACATTATTCGATAAGTAAAACGACATCACTTGAACACCACTAAATCATCTACTTCCGCTTCGACAAGTGTGGTGACATCCTAAAAGTAGATACTTTAGCTTTTCACCAGTAGAGGTCAGCATAGGGCAACGGTAAATGTTCTAGAATAATTTATTAGAAATTATTATTATAGTCTGATTATTGGGTAAATATACAAAATATTTACGAAAATAAGCTGTAATCACATTCAGCCTTTTTTCCATATCGGGATTTGCAGTATCGCAATACGCAATTTGGTATATTTTCTATTGTTTACGTCATATTTGTTCACGCACAAACACGACTGCACTAGAGGGCGCATAACATCATACTAAGCGACTTGTTACCACTTGGTAATAAGTTGTGGATTAAAGTTTTGATCGCTATGTCCTGTCTATTAAGAGCCGTTTACACGTATTAAGTTGTCAAGTAGGTAACTTAATTTTAAGTTAATTTTAACTAAATTCTTGCGTGTAAACAGTCACTTATAAGCTCTAGTAGCAAGTGGTAAGTAAACGATTTAGTGGGCAAGTGAACAAGTAGAATAGAATCGAGTCTATTTTTTGAGTAAGTAACCACCCCTCCCGCACCGCTTGCATTCCCCGGTAGGCGCATTGAGCTATATTACTACGTATAGAGAAGACACCGCTCACCACTAATGTGTTCCGTTCAAGTGCGGCCTGCCGGCCGCACTTGGGCTGCAAACGCCTCAGTGATTGCGCGTGATTCAAGCGATTGTGGACCTTGCGGCTGCACCTTAGTTGCGCACAAACTTGCTTCGCGGTGTCCTCTCTAGTATATTGTACCTCAATGGGTAGGCGTGGCTTCTACTAAATTGTCATTTAGTTGACCTGTGGACGCAACAATTTAGTGAAGTATTTAGTAAAGTCGTGAAGTCCCGTGTGTGACGAGAGCCGGTCTTGCCGCGATGTGTCGCCGCCGTATGCACTAAAGAGTGCATAAGTAAATACACGTGTAAACGATCGACAACTTAAAATTAAGTTAAAATTAACTTAAAATTTAGTTACCTACTTGACAACTTAATACGTGTAAACGGCCCATTAGTAATAGTTTAATGTCTTTGATCGCAATCTATAGATTCCACACCTAAACCTTACCGCGCACAAACGTCAAACACATACGTTTTTGGGAAGATATCGTAACTTTTTAAGGAATTAACGTGGTTTTGAAACAAGGAATCGTTACAGAATAAGGGCCCAGTATCGCCTTTGATTGACTCCCCTATTGTATGATTTTACTTACTAAAATTGTTAACAGTGTTTTAAGTTTTTGTGCGGTTTGCTAATTATATACTTAATTGTTTTGTTCCACTTTTAACCACTTTTCTTAATTTTGATTGATAATTTTGATTTTGATTTTGTACTTACATATGTAGTTCATAAGATTATTGTTACTAACACTATATGGACCCTGTCCGAAATAAATGATTTTTATTTTTATTTTATTCATTTATAGTGTTGTATGTGTAACTTTGTTTTGTATGTTTCTTGCTTGTCATGTTGTGCGTACACCTATTTGGGTCACAATCTTTATTATAATGTAAATATTTAATAATAACAATGATTGTAACCTGTCGTGTATGCCTATGTTAAATAAATACTTAAATAAAAAATATGTACGTAGGTTTTTGTATTAGTTGTGTAAGCATTAATATAGTATTTATCCCCTATTACAGGGTGGGTCTATATATTCACTTGTCATTCACACCATCATCACTTTAGTCCGTATACCCACTGCTGGGCGTAGGATCCTCATCATTTCATGCCATTTCTTTCTGTTTTGAGCCGATCGCCGATTTGAATAGATATAAATAGACAAATTATTCAAGCGAGTTGAACCTTTTTTAAATAAAAAAAGGTTTCGCGGGTCTGCTGATTTCCGTAATAACTTTCTAAGGTACAGCTATATCTCACAATAGAGGTTATTTTAATAACAACAAATAATTTCCAATATTTGTACGGCATACTTACATCCCATTATGAATTAAACATATTATACGCAAACACTCATATAATTATATCCATACAAAACGGTCCTATTGTCCGTCGGTCGGTCACGCTATGCAGGTCTCTATTAACTCCATACAAACGTTCTTTGTTCCGTGCAGAGAGCCAGTGCCAGCAAAACCAAGGCAAATACTAGTTTAAGCTTAAAACCACACATTCACTACGTAAATCCGCAGTTGAGTAGTATTTATAGCAAATACCACTTTTAAATAGTCAGCATCATAAGTAGACATACTTATTTGAGAGTGTGGTCCTTATTGGTAAAGAAATAAGGATAAATATCTGTCAAAAGTGTGTCAAAAGTACTTGTGATGCTAAAAGTACGTATGCAAATATTAAACTCGCATATTCAGATAAATAATGGAATAAATTGTCACCATTAAAACTCACTTAGTGCAAATCGTAAGCGAGTAGTATATTATGTATTGTGGCGACACCTATGTTAAACAGGTATTTTCTAACAGCATAATAATTATTATCTCCGGTCATCATCAAAAGAAATAAGCCGGCAACTAAAAGTACCATAAAATAAAAGTACGTGGTAAAGCAGAAAATACCTTCTAAGGAAAATACAATACAATTTTCTTTTTCTTCTCATAACCATTGAGGTATTATAGACCTCAATGCTAATAACAAAAGCGACATAATTTAAAAAGAAGATACCGAATAATGAAAATAAGAGACCAAACCGACTTTTTAGGTTTATTTTTGTTTTAACAATTTTTTTTAATACTTAGTTGTTAATTAATAAATAAGCCATCTCGTGTAAAACTACAAAATGGAAATAACAGTGAGAGCGTGTAAATCTGCCGACGGAAGTCGCGCGAGCTGCATTTTTGAACTTGCAAGTGGTGCACTAACGGTTCCCTGGGCATCATGTCATGAGTCTGTTTTTTATTTATTTGTAATTTATCTTCATCATCCTTTAATTATTTTTAAAGTTAAGGTTTTCAAAGCCGTATTACAGAACGACATTTGGCGACATTAAGTATAACTTAACTTGGTAAAATACTAAGGTTCATACCGTTTCCAATTCCCGTGTGAGGATTTTGCCAAAATCTCCATGCTTGGCAGTTAATAAGTTGGCGGTCAACATTTTGCGTTTTGTTCTAAACAAGATATTTGAACGGAATTTTACGCAGAATAAGCAAAGTTGCATTAAATAACCTAACTAAAGTTATTTGTCAAAAAAATCTAATCAGGCACACATTTCTCAGCAATACGATTGGACACCAACGCAACGGGCGTCGCGTCGCGCCCATTATACCATTGTAACATTTTTCACAAAACAATTTTGATGCCGCGCTTTTTGCATGCAATTCAATCTGTGGCGTGAGGACCTTTTTTAAAAAAAATATTTGAACAGCGACTGTCACCACGCTGCAGGCGCGCTCTGATTAGTCTGAGCTATATCATTACCAAGCTGATAATCTCGGCGCTGCTGGGGCCGCACTCTTTAAGCGCATTCGAAACTTCTTTCTTATCCTTCTTATTCACGAGGTGAATTACATTTTGGCCATACAAATCTCTGTGATAGTGATAGTGAAGAAAAATTCTAAGCACTCTGTGTAAAATTCTCGAAATCGATTTTAATACGAACCAATTTTTCGTGTGACTTCTCTTTAGAGGTAACTTGTCATCGTCTCGGACCAAATCAATATTTCCCTACCGCTCAATTTAACAGTTACCAAGCATTACAACACATGTCATCAAATCCAAATGCTGGCCACAATACAGGCCGTTATTAACCGATGAGTGGGTGCGGCAAGTTTAGGGACGCCGTTTGACCGTACTCAGCGAATAGTTCTTTGCAACTTCTGTCTAAGGGCTTGCAAGATAAATTGATTTACTCGTTGCGGTAAGAACTTCGGCCATTTGACTGTATTAGAGTTGCTTGATCTAAGCAAAAGTTTATTTGAACATGTCTTAAGCAAATGAATGAATCGCGCGCGGAGGATTTTGACTCGTTTATTCACTGCGGATGGGTGAAGATCGGTATCGGCCCGTTAAGATGGCATACCAGGGTAGGGTTACCTCTAGAGCAGTCTTATGCAAAATTCGTATGGGAATGTGCATAGTAAGATTAAAGTAAATACTGCTCTAAGAGTTAATGGTAAGGCCCCAGAGTGCAACCAAGACTTTGTTGACCCGTAATTCGTCGTACAATGCGCGTGCGCTGCTGTTTTCTCACAAGCTATTAGCAAAGTACATACACACACAGCAGTGCACAACGAATTGCCGGCGAACAAAGTCTTGGATGCGCGAAGAGAATAGGGCCTCGATTGGTCGTCCAAAGTACCGTTGGAGCGATAGGGTGGAAGCTGACCTAAGTGGACTCAAAGACGACAACTGACAAGAGACTGCAAGGGTCAGGCGTAAATGGCGAGTCCTCGCTGCGGAGGTCAAGACTCATTTTGGGTATCTGCGCTAATGGAGTAAGTAAGTAAAGAGTTCGACGCTATGATGGTACCTTGATCTCAGAGTGAGAGCTAACACGTATATAGCTTCCAGCAAGCGCGTGAAATTCGATGTGTAACAAGTCTTTATCGCCAGAAACGTTGTATTTGACCAAGAGAAGCTGGTATTTTCGGGGAAAATCAGTTGAGTAGTTCCAGAGTTTCACTCCTACGTACAAACAATACATCCATTATCTCTTTGCATAATAAAAGAGTAACGTTAAAAATCCAGTGATAAGTACTGTATTCGACGTATCACTTTTTTCTACCAATACATAAAAACATACATGTATCATGCCAGTTTTCGAACTATTAGATCTACCAATACAAAAGCTCGTAAATCATTCATTCATTAAATATTATCTTTTTTACTGATAGAAATTAGTCCTTTATTCAAGTAAGCTCGCCCGCATTTCCGATGTTGGTGATTGCAGTGCAGTTACTTCAAAGGTTTCAATAAAGCAACTGCACTCAAATTGCGCTCGAACTGCTCATGAACTGCGCTCACCATCTCAGCGCAGCATTCATATTCGCCGCGGCTCCTCCGCGTCCAACATTATCCGCAGAGCCTCAACCAAAACGGGCTAGGCGCCTTTAGAAGCCTCACAATGCACCATGCATTATACATTACCTCTCTGGCTAAGCCTCAGGTTCGATGGAGTTCACTCCAGTAGGTTTATATCATATGAGGTTTTAATAAATGAAAGTGTGAGCTGAGCTTTGTGATGTCAGTGGCGGTAATACTAGATTATTATTACTGTTTATTATAGCTAACAAGATATACACAAATTGTACTTAAAACGTGTGTACGTATAATAAAGCGCTGTATACCTTTAAGTGAAATGAAATATTTTGAGCATTTCATGATATGGCCAATATTACGATAATATATGGCCACGACATATACTTACAATACTGTACGCGATGCCTAGGATTCTTCAATTTCCAGAAACGTTTCCGGATTAAAAATTATAAAACCTAATATTTTTATGTCTACCTTATTTTTTCATATTTAACCAACAGTACGTAGACAATAGGAGTATTATACTTAAGTATTTACTCGATCTCCAGCTTTATATTTTGAATATATTAATAGTTTCTGAAAGTTGATAGTATGAGTCAACTCTAAACTATTGGAATTTAGATAAGTGAACACTTAAGCTTGCCAGCTTCAGTCTGAAACACTCAAACTTTCAACTTTCGTTAGAACATCAATATTTGTTCTCGAAATCTAAGATATTTCACAAAAAGCGCTAGTAACTTTGAGCAGTAGATAAATCACGGGCTCAAAGCTTATTACGGCAATCGAACTAGTCTATCGACGCCGACGTCTGTCTTTTTCGTGGGTGTAGAAAGCTCTACAAATTCTCAAACTCGCTTTCATAATCCCGATAGGTAAAGGAAGCAAGCAAGATACGAACTCTAAATTCTTAATGTTTTATTCATACTAAGCTACAATGATTCAGATCTTAAGAATTTCACTACGACATCGATTTGTAAGTCTATGGGAAAGGGGACCTAGGCCCATTTTTTTGTAATAAATGGGCTTACTCTTGGCCACATTCAAATCGATAGGATTAAGAAGAGGCCGACTACGAAGCAAGCTTGCCCAGAAGCTGCCTATTCACTCGAACTGCCAAGATTTTTTTTTAATTGAAGACTGATTGCGCGTTTGTCCTCGATTTCACCTGTTGGAAAGTGATAATGAATACGAAGATGGAGCACGCGCAGCCAATAAATGCCTGTTTACTCTGGCCCTAAAGACGAAGAAAAGAAGGTATGAGGTTAGGTAACTCCTGAGCACACTCTCCAAATTGAGACCTCTAGAAGACTGATAAGCAATCCACTTTGAGTCGGTGTTCCAGACTTAAAAGTCTGTTATCGACCAGCTCATCGCCACCAATCAGCCTCTTTCTCTGAATCCAGGGCAGCCAGCTGGTGCTTTGCAGATCCATCCCAAAGATGAGAACAGTACTTCATGGACCATCGGACCTAAGCTTGATAAACAGTAAGAAGCTGTCCTGGAGTAAAGTGCCGTCTCACCTTTGAGAGAATACCCAGCTTTTTTGCATGCCCTCTACCATAGAAGGACACTTTCCATTATAAAAAATCATACATATTGAAGGGTAAGATGATTTAGTTGCAAAACGTCCCATTCGTATATTATCCCATTCGCATATTGTTCCACTCGGATATTGTCCCATTCGGGAAACATCTTTGTCGCAGAATGTCCAATTAGCAAAACGTCCTCTTTGCAAAATGCATACATACTACATACAACTACCTACTTACTGTGATTTTAATGACACTTTTTAAATTTCTAAATGCAAGTTCAAGTTCCAATGTTCTAAAATTATTGATATGCTACTTTTGTTTTGCTGTGTGACGCTGTTTTGAAGCGATAAATTCGTAGTATAATGAAATCATGACGGAAACTTCAATTCTCCTAAAGGATCAGTGATGTAACTTAACTTAGTTACCACTTGAACTAAATTAGTTAGAATTTAGTCGTGCCCTGCGGACCCACTCTCTAGTAATCTGATATAGGAATTAGCATTTATTGACCGCTTTTGATGTATTGCTTATTAAGTTTGAGAGGCCTAAGGGCGATCATAATTAATGTACCTAATAACATAATCAGATTTCACCTTTCTTGAATAAGGAAGCAATAGGAAAGCCTAGCATGAAATGATGTAACCAAGATAATATCAGATCAAATATTTGTGATAAGCTAAAAGATAATTATGTCGCAGGGATATGATAAAAACAGAGATTTGGTCAATGCCCTAAGTGATTTGATTAAATCGGAGGATGTTAAAATGCCAACTCGATATTATCATTTCCCTAAACAAATCTAGGGATTTGAACAAATACCAGAACTGGTTCCGTGAAATGACCAAAAACATGTGACCTACAGGAGTAGGGCAGCTAGTATTTCTGTTGTTTAATAAAAAAAATATCCTCGAAATCCAAGACAATCGCTACGCTGCGCTTCGCGATTGTCTTAAATTTTTAACCTATCATGTGATAGGTTAAAAATTTAAGACAATAGGTCACGTGACCTACAGGAGTAGGGCAATTTATGTTCTAGTGGTGTTCAAATCCCTAGACTTGTTTAGGTAAATGATAAAATCGTGTTGTTATAACATTTTTAAGTAAAATTTTAAACACTGAAAAAAGACGACAACCTCAGGCGGGAATCGAACCACGCACCTTCCGCATTCCGGGCGGCTGCCTTAACCACTTGGCTACCGAGGTCTGGCTTTCAACCGTCGAAATTTGTCAGTGCTTGATGCTTATGTTTTTTAGTCAACATTGCTTCATCAAATCATAGAAGTTTTCACCTCTGAGATACGAAAGAAATATTTTTACAAATATATATAAAACGCTAAAATATATATCATTAATCGTGTTGTTATTTTAACATCCTCCGTGATTTGATCAAATCACTTAGGGAATTGACCAAATCTCTGTTTTTATCATATGACTGCGACACATATACATACGATCCATAAGATAGCCGAAGATGTTAAACCGTGTCGCGTTGTGGCTCATTAAAAGAATACTACCCCCTCTCTTCCCTTGGGTGTCGTAAAAGGTGACTAACGGACTAAAGACTGCACATACATCCAACGGCATAGAACGGCGATGGGCTCACCACCTGTTACGCTGAGCACATTTGCAGTCGCTATTTCGTGAAAAGTGGACTATACTGCTTTTTCGGTCCTCATTGCCTAGTGTCAGACTAACCCTTCGGGGATAATAGTCCTGATAATATGTATGTATGTATGGTATACCAAAATGTGTTAAGCCTCAAACAAAATCAAAATCAAAATTTCTTTAAGAGGCCTATTACATCTCGACTGTGATTTTTGCGTAAAATGGCCAATTTTGGCGTTATGGATCTCAGAAACAAAAATACATTAACAATTATGACTTATTGAATAGTGTAGAATAGCTATTGGAATAGTGCGTAGCTGCCTCGCTTGTTGTAAATTTTGGCTTAACTTTTTAATTAAACCCAAAATTGCAGAGAAAGATTTTTATAAAGAGCGCGAAGGCACTTTTTGAGTTTATCGATTGAACTACTGTTCAAAACAAGTGAAATAAAAAAAATATAATGTTATCTCTTGTATAGTCGAATAGTGCGTAGCGGCCTCGGAATTTTTAGATATCATTGATTTTATATAGGAAAAAAATCTTATTCTAAACCAAAAAACTTCGAAAATCGCTATAAGTTAACTGTGAAAATCTCCATCTACGATAATATTATTGAGCAAAATTTATACCAGAGTAATTGTTACTTCATGAGGAATAAAGAATTTATATTGAATTTATTATCCTATTTCGATAAAAACGATAAATACAACTGCAAAACTACTACAAAATGCGATGCGCCGGCCGTCCGAATTCAACTTATGCTTACAGAATTGAGATTTGTAATATTATGCACAAATTTATTATCCTATTTCGATAAAAACGATAAATACAACTGCAAAATTACTACAAAATGCTAAAATGGGCATTTTACGCAAAAATCACATTCGAGATGTAATAGGCCTCTTAAGTTTAAAATAAGCATTTTAAATCGTCTAAACTTAAATTTACTTCTCTATATGGATGTATGGGCACCCACCCTCACCCCACCCATTCAGGACGTCTTTTAGCTGTGGAGAAGAACGGGCACAAGAAACTCCACAGCTTCATAATAATATAGAAGTAACGACATTTACAAACAATACAATACATAACATTACAAAATACATAACATAAAGTCAGGATGTTTTTAATTTTATAAGGCACGTGTCTCTATAAAAAAATCAATGATATCATGATGATGATGTCCTCCCAGACGTATCCGTCGACGGCGTCACCCTTAGCTAGTGTTAGCGTTAACCTGGACCCTTGCATGGGCGCGAGCGTGACTTGCGAAACCAAATTTGGTTTTGAAAGTCCTGTTACAGGAAGCACAATAAAGAGACCCACTAGCATCATATGTGTAGTTGTAAGAGAGCTTGGGTCGAGTTTTTCGAATCGGGCGTTTGGCGTCAAGATCTTCAAGACGGGCACGTTCGAAGTTTTGGAGACCCAGTTTGACAGCAGATCGCCAGTTCGATCTCTGAGTGGCAAGCTTCTCCCACAACTCACCAGGCATGCCAATAGCAGTCAGGTGGCGTTTCAAGACGTCCCTGTAACGCAGATACTGACCTCCCGGTTTGCGTTTACCTATGCTAAGGTCAGAGTAAAACACTTGTTTTGGTAACCGGGTAGACTCCATGCGAACAAGGCGCCCACACCAGCGAAGTTGGCCTTTCATGAGAAGACACTCCATTCCGGACATCTTTGTTCGACGTAAAACCTCCGAATATGGAACACGATCCTGCCAGCTCAGCGGAAGAATTGCCCGAAGACACTTCATGTGCAAGATGTCAAGCCGTCTGATGTCTCCTTTGTATAAACACCAGGTTTCCGAGGCATAAAGCTACAAAGGTAGAATTATTGCTTTGTATACAGCGAGCTTTGTGTGGAGTTTCAGGTCATGTGACTTCCAAACTCGTCGATTTAGTCCACGATATGCCGCAGCGGCTTTCGCAAACCGTGCAG
This sequence comes from Scoparia ambigualis, assembly GCA_963921215.1. NCBI lineage: Eukaryota > Metazoa > Arthropoda > Insecta > Lepidoptera > Crambidae > Scoparia > Scoparia ambigualis. The sequence goes on from OY992509.1 coordinate 8,936,759, forward strand.
AAATCTCTTACTCGAGACGATTATCACTCCGCACTAGACTCCCAAGTAGCGAATGCAATCCGGATAATCCGAAATCCGTTATATCCGGATTTACATGTATTTATACTGGGCTGTTAAATCCGGATTTGATAATTCGAATCCGGATTTTTTGAACTTGTAATTAAAAATGAAATAAAATAAAAAAATATTTATTTAACTACACACAATACACAGGAAACTACAGAAAAACTCAAACATTTACATGGCTCTGTTAGACGTAACGGCAAGGTTAGATAGACCCTAGCAGAGCGGAGTGCCGCGCGGCGCGCGGCAAACACTGCGAAAAATTGTAATGAATATAAATACATGAAAATGAAACGAAGAAACTCAAAGAAGAAATTAACCAATTAAAGTTAAGAAATATAAAATTTGCACTGACATTCGATGAGTGGACGGCTATCAATCGCTTTATAAATATCGACATACCTACACAGCAAATCCTTTAAAAATGGGATCTTGTCTCACAACCTAGGTTTGATTATTATCCAAGAGTCTATGCCAGCTGAAGTTTGCATTTCTTTGATCCAGGCTAGATTGGCTTTGTATAATCTCACTTTAAATGACTGCGAAAATGATGTGCTTGCCATGCATGACTAGGTACTGATGAAGCAAGCGTCATGTGCAGAGTAGGACGCCTTTTGCTTATATATGTAATCAGATATGTATGTCATGCTCATGGGATATATTTAGCCATCTGTGATGTGTTATATGACAGAAACAATCACTTACCATCGGGGAATCCGCTATCGATCAGCGTTATTCAACAGACGAAGTGGACTTTCGATTCGAAGCATTATAAAAAAGTCAGAACAGTAGTAAAACTCTTCAAAAACTCACCTACTAAAAACGTCTCTATCTTGCAAAAACACGTCAAAGATGAATTTGGAAAAGAACTTGTGCTCTTACTGGATTGCAAAACACGCTCCAGCGTGTACGGTGGGGGTCACCGTCGCTTTACCACTTTGCAGCGATTTTCGTATGAAGCGCACCGGCCGTCCGGGCACATGAGTAACTCTGTGGTTCGGGTACGAGCCCTTACCAAATAGACGACGCGGTGTGCAAGGGATTTTGACCTTTAGACTGGTAAAGCGACGGAGTCCGCCATTGTAATACATACTACTCCAGTAGTATGGCAACCATGCTTAAAAGATTCACAAAACTCCGAACTTGTATCCAAAAGTCTTTGTTAGCTTCACTAATGAGGAGTTTCAGTTAATCCACGATCTGCAGTTCTTATTAATTTTATATTATTCTATAATGTGGTTGGCACTAGTTGGATACACAAAGTCTAAATTTTTTTATATTTTAAGTTCTTATATTTTATTTTTATTTTTGGTAAGAGAAGTTCCTTTTAATTTTAGTTTTTGATATAATGTAACTGTTTCTCTTGTACTATACTGTACAAGAGAAAGTAGATCTTGTTTGAGTAGTAATATATTTATTTGATTAAATTGCGTGCTTTTTATTTATTTCGATTATAACATATAAAATAAACATTTCATTTAAGTTATAAAGGGAAATAATATATAGAAAACAAAAAAAACAATTTTTGTTAATTATTACAATTTTTTTATTCTAAATCCGAAAAATCCGGAAAATCTGGCTATCCGGATTTACCATGCAAATCCGTTTTTTCAAATCCGGATTTACCAAAGTAGACGGATTTGCATTCCCTACTCCCAAGATACCGGAAAGTTTCTACTTCATCTAGAGGCTTTCCTCGCAGGTAAACAGCAACATCGTCCGCAGATTTTCCTTTTGCAGGCTGTTTAAGGATCTGGGTTTTGGAAGCACTGATTACTAAGCCAAATTTGCGACAGGATTTGTCTAAGCTGTCGAGTTATCTCTTATATAGTCGAATAGTGCGTAGCGGCCTCGGAATTTTTACATATCATTGATTTTATGTAGGAAAAAAATCTTATTCTAAACCAAAAAACTTCGAAAATCGCTATAAGTTAACTGTGAATATCTCCTATCTACGATATTATTGAGCAAAATTTATACCAGAGTAATTGTTACTTCATGAGAAATAAAGAATTTATTTAGAATTTATTATCATATTTCGATAAAAACGATAAATACAACTGCAAAACTACTACTAAATGCGATGCGCCGGCCGTCCGAATTCAACTTATGCTCACAGATTGGAGATTTGTAATATTATGCACAAATTTATTATCCTATTTCGATAAAAACGATAAATACAACTGCAAAATTACTACAAAATGCAAAAATGGGCATTTTACGCATAAATCACATTCGAGATGTAATAGGCCTCTTAAGCTTAAAATAAGAATTTTAAATCGTTTAAACTTAAATTTACTTCTCTATATGGATGTATGGGCACCCACCCTCACCCCACCCATTCAGGACGTCTTTTTGCTGTGGAGAAGAACGGACACAAGAAACTCCACAGCTTCATAATAATATAAAAGTAACGATATTTACAAAACAATACAATACAAAACATTACAAAATACATAACATAAAGTCAGGATGTTTTTAATTTTATTAGGCTCGCGTCTCTATAAAAAAATCAATGATATATATCTTATAGATCTATCATTGATTTTTTAAACCATACAAACTTTTAAGTTTAAAATGTTACGAAACAATAAACCAATTTTTTTTTTCCGAATATATACACGTTTTTAGCGTTCCGTAGCCAAATGGCAAAAAACGGAACCCTTATGGATTCGTCATGTCTGTTTCGTCACGTTCGAAACTATAAGAACTATACTGTTGAAACTTGGTAAGTAGATGTATTCTGCGAACCGCATTAAGATTTTCACACTAAAATAGAAAAAAAAAACAATTAATTTTGGGGGTTCTCCATACTTAGAACTGAAACTCAAATTTTTTTTTTCATCTAATCCATCCATGTGGTATTTCTATGGATAGGTCTTCAAAATTGATATTATTGAGGTTTCTAATATGATTTTTTTCTAAACTGAATAAATAGTTTGCGCGAGAGACACAGACCAAAGTGGTAAAATGCCCCCCCCCCCCCGTAACATCTAAAATAAGAGAATGATAAAACTAAAAAATATTTGATGTACATTACCATGCAAACTTCCACCGAAAATTGGTTTGAACGAGATCTAGTAAGTAGTTATAAATTAATTAATTTAAAAAAATACACTATTATTAAAACATCGATCAAAGTTACAACGAACTACAAGAACTTTTATATGATGTTACTTGCTGCTACGGAACCCTTCATGGGCGAGTCCGACTCGCACTTGGCCGTTTTTTATGTCTTCTGAAATCTATTAAAACTCCGTATTTTTATAATGCTATCCCAAGTAACAAAAGATTCTGTAACCAAGTTTTATCACCAAACAGTGATATAGGAGGCCTATAATGGTAATCATTGTGACTGCTTGTACCATAAAGGTTTTTAATAGAGCGTTTTGCTTCTATAAAATTAATGAGCATTTACGTGATATAATTTTGCTCTAAGAACACTTTCAGGACTTTACAAAAGAATCATTAAAGTGTTGCACTGTAATAGATATGGTAAAAGCGTTTATGGTACTATTTAGTACTATAGACGACCTTATTGACAGTTTTGTGTATCTATTTTGCAATAATAATGCCTGAAAATAACTTTTACAGTACTAGTATTGTAGGAGTGTCGAAAACACAATTACAGGATCAATTTGCACTATAAAAGTACCTTGCACAACCATTACGTAACGTTATATCTTCTTACAAGCTCCCTCAACATCGCTATGGAACTAGTTCTGTAAAAATCATGATAACTCTTCTATATTACTTAACAGTACCATAGCGACTCCTGGTGCAGCTGCTAAATAACTTCAATTCTAAATAGCTCTATAGGTGAGTTTGTTTGTTCTGCTACGATACTAAATCGTGACAAAAAAATACTAAAACAGCAGCCATAAATACTTAATCAAACATGGCTGCTGTTTTCTGCCATGATAGCACATTAGCAGCACGGCTGGTACCAATGTGTACTATAGCAGCCATAGTCGGGAAAAGTACTAATTTAATTTAATTTAATTTAATTAAAACAAGAAAATTACGAGGGCGCATTGTCAAAGGACATAATTTTTTTACTATGGGGCTTGGTACTAAATTCCAAAGTCTTTTAACTTGACACCAATGTATAAATACTTGAAGAATACATTATTATCAACATATTTATGACCGTATTATTAATTTAAAGACCTCCGTTTGTTTTATATAATTTAAAAACCAACATTGATTTCTACTCGAAAGTGGCAACATTATTGTAGGATTGTGACACTTTATGTTAATAAAAATGAAAAAGTGACGACGCTTGTCTGACGTTTTAAATGTTATATTTTATGTTATGTATAATAGTTGTGTGTATCGTTGCTAAATACTATAGGCACTGATTTAAAGAGGCAGTTGTAAATAGCGGTTTTGGTAAGTTAAAAATTATAAATGGCACGTTTAATAACTAGTTCAGTAGTTAACACTAAGCAGTAAAGTAAACAAAAATGAGTAATAAAAAATAATGAAATGGATCAGTGAATATATAATTGAGCAGGAAAATAATTCAATGGGCGGTAAAAATTATTAAACGTGGTTACGTGGGGGCAGTAATAAATCGGAATTTGTCGGTATGAAATCTCATTCTAAGCAATTCTTTATACAATGAGGTGGTAAATTAATTAGACAAGTAATTTATAAGTTATGTAATTTTTTTTTTAAATATGGAAATTTACATAAATGTCGTTTCTGGCGCTTCGCCAGCCGCTCCCGCGGCACGCTCGCTTCGCTCGCTCGGCTCGCGCGTTTTTGGTCAACATACTAACCTAACCTAACCTAATTAACTCTTGAGACTTTTTTCATGGAAAGGGGCGTCGCCCCCCCCCCCCCCCGCAACCCCGCTTCGGTTCTGTTACTATGGTACTCTATAACCTATTTATCGAACCGCTCATTCCATCAGTTTACCGCTCATTCTGTTATTGGACTGCTCAATTATTTTTAGAATTGACATTAAATGATAAAATAACCAACTAATTGATTTTTTATTACTGTCAATGTTTTACTGTCGCAATAATTAATCAACCGCCATTAAATTAAATAACTGCTCAATATGTTTTTCAACTGATCATAATAACATTTCGAATATTTAAATAAAAGCTCAAAAAATTAGTTCCCAATACTATATGTGCAAAAAAGATAACTGTGTTAGCGATATCGTTTCTACATAGAATAATAGTTATTATTCTGAGCGTTTCTACATTACCATAGACCTCATAGACTTACATACATAATAACCCTGCGTTCGTTAACATTAAAAAACCGGAAATTTCGTTCAGAAACGTACTAAACATATCAAAATACAGTATTCTTTAACGGAGGTAATTAAAAATCTAAAAATTATACATATTGATAGCATTTAGTCTCTTGGACAAGGAAGTATATGAATTGTTGCAGTTAATTTTTCTTTTATTTTAGTACCAAAAAAAATTATGTCCTTTGAAATCGGCAATAATGATTTTATCAATACAATTAATTTCGCAAGTGCAAGTTACGGCAGAGCTACATAGTATCCTTTTCCTTTTATTACATCGGCGAATAAAATAAAGCATAGATATTTGTTTATGTTATTTGTAGATTTTTGTTGGAGAACACACGACACGATCACAACACGAATAAAATGATTGAATAAGTGTGATAAAAAAGATCACTGAAATTGTTAACGGTGCAAAAAAGCAATTTAAACATGTTTTGGTTACTTTTATACTGCAAATTTGTTACATAAATGCTGCAGACAGCACTATTTCAGTACCAAAAAGCGTTTCTCGACACTTTTAGGTTTCAACTACAGAGCTGATTTATTACCGTGAGAGCCTTTATGTAATGTTTATAGAATAAATCAATGATAAAACTAGGGCCTATTTGGGGTTCTATAAACGTTCTTAACATCATTATAGTGCTAATCATGTACACTAATTAGCACGTTCTAAAACGTTCTCAGGACTTTTATAGTACCTACCTACCACATTTTGTTGCTTGGGATGCGAATCAACATCATTCAATCACTATGCAAGACGAACGTAACCTCAATTTGCGTAGAACGGAACACATCCGCTTAAAATAAATGTAACAGTAATTCGTTACAAACCAATTTAAGACGACCAACGACCTAACATTTCCTGTGACCACGAACTCTGCAATGGCTTCAAAACGTCATGCTATAATGTCTAAGACATTTTAAGGTCCTATAACAATATTATGTCAAGTTACTTTTAAATGTTTATTTTTTTGATTACAAAAAAGTTACTGTATCCAATTCAGATATTACAGGTAACGTACATTTGAAAACAAAAGAACATCTAGAAATTTGTGTTAAAAACAAAAGAAGATCTTTTTTTTTCTCTTAAATAATGACTTCGTGCGATCAGCACATTTGGCCAGTGTCAAGTTTTTAATAGTAATTATTATTTTCTTTACATTAAGTGAATGATAATGAGTGATAATGAACATTTAATGGTAAATGATTTTCCCCCAAACCCCTCGATACTCAATAAAGCTGTGGGACTTTATTGAGGTCTCACACGGACTTCTGGAGAGAATTTGAAAAGTGATGTTGCACTGTTTTGTTTTATTCGCTAACACTCATGCACGTTCACGAACATTTAACAGTAAATAATCCACCATTATTTCACATTAATATTCGACAAAACATAAGTTATAGAAAAAAAAAAACTGCAGACATGACGCTTCACTTTCCCGCCAAGAAGTCCAAGGAGATCCTTCTTCTTACAATTTCTTTCAGTTCCCGTTGTTGAGGCTTGAGAAACAACGCCATAAACTCCTTTTATCAAACCCAACAATGCGCTTTTGTTTTTCGGGGTGACTTTACCATCTCGCGTGACATCCATACGATTTCGACGGGGCCACATCAATGCACACCCCACATACCAACTGTTGGAATGTGGAGTGTTACACACGCACATACCAAACTCAAAAATTTGTTTAAAAAAATGCCAACGACCAGGCAAATTTGAAAAGAGGAAAAGAGGAAAGCAGATCGTGGCAATAGACTGAAATGTATTATTTGATTTTAGTTGCAGCAAAAACCATATGCAATTGTAAATAATATTCTAGGAGTCTCCGCGATAGAAAAGGGGTTAAGTAAGATACATATCATCACGACTATTATCCCCGAAGGGTTAGTAGAGACTAGGTAATGAGAACAGCAAAAGCAGTCCTCTACCATAGTTCACTTTTCACCAAATAGCGACATGAATCTGTAATAGATAAATTAAAAACAAAGAAGTAAACCGTGTGTAGTATCTCTCTGCAATCTCTTTCAATTCCAATCGAGACATTAGAAACGGCGCTGTTTCACAGGATCCTTAACAAACCCAGCGGTGTGCGCGTTTGTTTTTCGGGATGACATGACGTTACGGTCGCGTGACATCCATACAAAGGCGACGCACACCCCATTTGATATATTCCTTTCGTATGCATCAGGTACGGCGACATGTGTATTACGTACATTTATTTTGGCTTTGTTTTTTTGCGAATCGCGTGTGGAATAGTCGAAACACGAATCCGATTCGGAGGAAGTTGTTAAAACTGAGGATAAGCTTTGGATGTAATTAATTACGTTTTCAGTAAGGCAAGAGTAATTAATTTTCTTATAACGCTATTAAAATGTAATGTAATAGCAAGCAGATATCACATACAAACTACTAGCCAGCTAGTGTGAAAAAATTTCAGAACTAATTCAACAACTTCTATTAGCTAAGTCATCTGCTAGTAACATAATACTTAGTTTATTTAATATACATGTATGTTAAAAACGCTCACATATATACATATTTCTGTGTACTAAGTATCGGGAATTGTTCAATAAAACAAAAAATACAAATTATTCATCTAAATTTAATTTATCGCCTTCAAAGTAAGCACCATTGCTTGCAATACAACATCTCCACCGCTTCACCTAGTCCTCCATACATTTTTCGTAAGCTACTTGCGGTATGGCCTTCAGCTCATTCAGCGAATTTTCTTTTATGGCTTCTATCGACTCAAAACGTTTTCCTCGAAGTGGTAATTTTAACTTGGGAAATAGAAAAAAGTCAGACGGAGCCATATCAGGTGAATACGGTGCTTGGTCGAGAACTTTTGTTGAATTTTTCACTAAAAACTCTTTCACAATAATGGCTGTGTGTGATGGTGCATTATCATGGTGCAGCATCCATGAGTTGTGTTTCCACAAATCTGGACGTTTTCGGCGGATACTCTCACGCAAACGCTTCATGACGCCTAAATAATATTCTTTATTCACTGTTTCTCCCTCTGGAAGGAATTCGGAGTGAACCACACCACGGTAGTCAAAAAAAACTGACAGCATCACCTTGATTTTGGAGCGACTTTGCCGCGGTTTTTTGGGTTTCGGCTCGTTTTCGAGACGCCATTCTGAAGACTGTTGGCTTGTTTGCATGTCGTACTCATAAACCCATGTCTCGTCGCTAGTTATTATACGTTTCATAAAGGTAGGATCCGAAGAAGCTCGGGAAACCATGTCTTCAGCAACATGTATTCGCTGCGCTTTTTGAACAAAATTGAGCTCCTTTGGAACTAATCGAGCGGCAACGCGTTTCATGCCTAAAATGTCAATGAGAATGTTGTGGACGGACTTAAAAGATATGTTCACCTCACTAGCCAACTCTCTCAAACTCATACGTCGATTTTCGAGCACTAGCTTCTTGATTCTGTCGATGTTTTCTTTGGTCGTAGCGGTTGAAGGTCTACCAGAACGAGGCAAGTCTACTACTACGTCTCGGCCTTCTTTAAAAGCCTTGTACCATTCATATGCCCTTGTTTTTGATATACAAGATTCGCCGTAGGTTTTTTGCAACATTTTGAGCGATTCTCCACATAAAATATCATTCGAAACACAAAATTTAAGGCACACTCTTTGTTCAACAATATTTTCCATTGTAAAAATCGCCGAGGACTCAAAACTATGACCAACAAAAAGTGCAGTTTTAAACAAAGTAAATGACAGATCCCACTCAAATTTCGCGCGGTAAATCAGTACAGTGCTACTAACATGCAGTAAAAAAAATTAAACGAACTCTTTTACGCGGGTCTTTTTATTGACATATTCCCGATACTTTTTACACAGAGTAGTATATGGATATTTACATGTATGTATGTATTTATGTTATATACATAATATGAGAATTGAAGAATTGAAAAGAAAAAGGCTTATTATTATTAACAAGGGAAGCGTGTTACACATTGCACATCAGGGTTGGTAAATACTTATGTATTAAAAATGTCATCTTACGATAACAACCGGGACATATATCTTAAAAAACACGGAGGAGCTCAAAATATTTCAATTTGATCACTCATCCGGTTGGGAAAAATGCTTATTTGCAAGATTGCAACGTGAATTTCGTCTTTTTAAAATGGAATGTAGAAAGCACATCTCAATGTCTTTACTACAAGCTTAACAAGATGGCCGTACCCACATGTCAAGAGGCAAAAACACTGCGCTGAAACATAACAAATATTGGTAATGACCACATTATTGTTATGATGGCACGCGTAAAATAAAGATATTGTGTTGTTACTCATACTCATAGCTCGTAGTTTGCGCGATGTCAACAATTACCGCTACACCGCTCGACATTTCAACTAGGGCGAGTCCTTTCGAGCGCTTCTCTCTCGCTCTCTCGACGTACGACGGTACGAGACGGGTATAACAGCGAAGCGGCGCAAATAGGCGCATTTTGTAGGTTTTATAGGTTTTTTGCCTATATAGACTATAAAGGATTTAATGAATTAGCAGGTTCTCTGTAGTACTTCAAAATAAATATTTACATGTAAAAATTGTGTCGAAAATTTTTAAAAAATTGTAAGAAATCATCCGTTTTAGACTTATTTGGCCTGTTTTCGGAATTTTTATAATCTAATAAAGTACATCTAATCGCGTAACAAATTAGCACATTCTTTAGGCAATATTCTTTAGTGTATTATATATATATTTTTTTAAAGAACGTAATTTAATAGTAAATACACAAACCATTTGATCTAGCAAAACAGTTTTGCCCGCATTTACCGGTGACTCGCCTTAAGAAACCTTATTTTGTTTACCACTTAGCAACTACATGGCGTAACAATGAATCAAGCGTAAGTACAGACGCAGATCGCTTTGTAGGGACTGTCTCCGTTTAGAGACTAGTAGATTCTGAAAGTACTCAAAGTTTAAGTGTTAAGTGGACAATGAGAGAAAACTTAACAATTGGTTATATTATATTAAGAGACCGTTTAAAAGTGTATCGTGGATAAATAAACTAAAAACGATGATAGGTGCCTGTCTAAAATTGCCTGTTAAAATTAAAATAAATAGACTGTATAAGACAACTCTTCTGTGTACAAAATAAATAAAATTAATAAAAGTACGTAGGCTAGCAAGTGAAGGCCTAACAGTTCAAAGCTATTTCTTCCTGGCTATTAAAAAGACTGTACATAGACAATATATAAAAAGTACTTTTATTATAACAACCAATTAAAGAACAAAGTTCCAGTGAGACGGTCGGAAAAGAAATAAGAAAATATAAAGAAAAATAGAAAATATAAAAAGGCTTAAAGAATTAGATAAGTTTTTTTTTAAATTAAAGGTTAAGGCATTTTATTCATTATCACCGGATTATAACCATCGCAATGCTGGGCACTTCCTGCAAGAGAAAATTGGATCATAACCCACCACGCTACCCAAATGCAGTATTGGTAGATTTTAACGCTTGTGATTTTACGACAACAACCGGAACCAACCGCCTAACGTGCCTTCGAAAGCACGGTGCATTGATATTAAGATTACGTACACCCAAGATAGTTCTAGAAACTGAGTTCCCCAGTACACACGGGACATCGAACTGCCATCAATCATCCTTAACCGGCTTCCGTGATGGGACATCGACAACGCTCCATTATACCCGAGGGCACTTTATTACTGGGCCGATACCCACTAATTATTATGAGACGGTTAGTCGTGGCCCCAGAATAGAGAGAATGATTTACAAATAAATTATTCAACGTTAATCGTAATAGGAACAGACTCTGTTGTTGGTTGAAATCCGGCTCGAAGGACCAACGTATAAGTGATGTTAATGGAAACGAAAGAAAAGGGACTTGGAATAAGGCTTGTTGCATAGTTTATGATGACTTGTTTTCAAATACTTTTGGCTGCCTAGATTCCCCTGGGCGTTCGTGTCAGGTTTCTCGATCGAATAGTTGTTAAAGTTAAAAGATCGCAACCGGTAGCGCAAACCACTGCGCCCTCGGCTCGAGCATAATGTATCTCTTCTTAAAAATCTTACAAGGACAATCCAAAAAAAGGACAGTGTCTAACAAATTCAACTATCAGAACAAAATCTGCATACCGCAACAGCAACAGTAAGACCAGTAAAACCAACCCTTCGATTCTACGAAGAATGGAGCAGCAAGTTGCCAAAAAAGGCTCGACCGGCCGTTCGGCCGCTGCGACCGGTCGCGGTCACGGCGCCGGCGACTCGTGCGCAGCCTATCATCACGGTGGTTAAGGACACATATCGTAGAGATTTAGCGATTCTAAGGCCTTAAGCGATCAAAAGCTCTTTTTTTGATAGTTTTCGGATTTTTTGATGCATAGCCCGAGTTTGTGATCACCAAACCGAATTTGGCAAGCTTGGTGATTAAGAGGCCTATTACATCTCGACTGTGATTTTTGCGTGAAATGGCCAATTTTGGCGTTCTTGAAACAAAAATACATTAACAATTTGACTTATTAAACAGTGTAGAATAGTTATTGGCATAGTTCGTATCGGCCTCGCTTTTTGTAAATTTTGTTTAACTTTTTAATTAAACCCAAAATTGCAGAGAAAGATTTTCATAAAATGCGCGAAGGCACTCTTTTGAGCTCCTAGATTTAACTACTGTTCTGAATAAATGAAATAAACAAATCTATCTCCTCGGAATTGTTAGATATCATTGATTTAAATAAAAAAATCTTATTCTAAACCAAAAAACTTCGAAAATCGCTTTAAGTTAACTGTGAATTTCTCCTATTCACGACAATATTATTGAGCAAAATTTATACCAGAATAATTGTTACTTCATGAGGAATAAAGATTTTATAATAATTTTATTATCCTATTTCGATAAAAACGATAAGTAAATACAACTGCAAAATTACATTAAAATGCGATGCGCCGGCCGTCCGAACTTCGCTTATTCTCGCAGAGTGAAGATTTGTAATATTAAGCATGAATTTATTATCCTATTTCAATAAAAACGATAAATACAACTGCAAAATTACTACAAAATGCGAAAATGGGCATTTTACGCAAAAATCACAGTCGAGATGTAATAGGCCTCTAAGTCAATACCTATCAGTTGTAGCGATGCAATGGCCTTTTCATCCCCCCATCTCGGAAAGAGTATTTTTACTCTTCGATATCTGAGTGCAAAAGCCGTTTTTACCCGCTAGAGGACAAAGTAAATTTTCATCCCCCCATCTCGGAAAGAGTATTTTTACTCTTCGATATCTGAGTGCAAAAGCCGTTTTTACCCGCTAGAGGACAAATTGAATTTATAACATCGTGTGCACTTAGTATGTGTATTCAAAACATCATTAAACCTATTTTCTTCTTCCTCCATGGTGCCGATTTATCATACGACCTTTTTAAATTGTTAAAAACTCAGACTCGGAACCTTTTTGGTGTACCTACTTTTTTAATTTGGTTGGTAATTTCCTCGTTGAGGTGGGATGAAAAGTTACGTGTTGCACTCGAGTGCAAAGATTTTTCACCTCGTGCTCTTTTGATTCCCTCGGTAACGCTCAGGATTCTAATTTTTGAATCACTCGCTGCGCTCGTGATTCAATTTTAGGATCCTTCGCTTGCTCGGTCATCAAAATTGAGCACGCGGTTAAAAAGCAAGTTTGCACTCTTGTATAACAAATAACTATTGCCGTGCAGTCATAGAATACATAATAACAGAAGGTGCAGTGGGATAGTATACAATCTGTACTTTACTTTACAAACGTCAATCATCATCAGTTTTCAAACGTCCCACTGCTGGCCACAGGCCAACCCATATGGACAGCACCACGTCAGGAAATTAGGCCATAACACACAAGCGTCAATAGCACAGTCAATAGATGGCGGTGATCGCTCGATATCAGGTAAATCATGTTTGCAGACTCAGACAAATAAATAAGAGAGAGATTAGTTAGTAAGTTGTTTAATATTGCTATCACCAGTTTGATATATCATAGCTGTAGTGTTAACCGCTTGGACACAGTTGCAACAAGAATATTTATCTTTAGGGCTGCGTGGGCAGTGGATAAAAATCTTAAAAAAATATTTTTTTAAATACCTAACCCCCGACACAAAAAAAGAAAATGTTGTCTCTGCCTTTTGACTTAATTAAAAGAAACTATTAATATTTTTAAGATAAGCGTCGCCGGGTCGGTCAGGGTTCCGCTTTAAGTAAATAAAATGCAGTGTGTAACATGCAAACCGCACAAAGCCATATAAAAAAAGACGAGTTCTTTTTAAAATTTTGACCGGCCCGCCAAAATTACCTGTGCAAAAAAGGTTTCTCCCGCAAGTTTCTCCAAAGAGTTTTCTAACCTGTCAACCACCCTTCAAGTTCGAGTAGCATATGGAAATGGCGAATCGCACTTTCGAATACGCAACAGCCCTGCCCAGCCCAACTTAACAGTGGTCGATGGGCACGCGAGATGTTAGAGATAATGTTGTCGCCCATTAATAACTTGTCGCCTTCTCCGCGAAACGATCTCGACATCCACGCTACTGGATAACTGACCGGACTATAAATTACCGATAAACATAGCCATGCTTTTAACACGGTGGCCGAGTGGTGCCGCTTGGCCCGATATACGAATAAACGGATTCAATAATTCAAAAAATGTTTGTTATAAATATTTATAATTTTTTTGCCTTATGTAATTTTCGAAAAAAAAATTTTTTGGTGTTTTTCCGTTTTGTTTTTCTTTGATAAACATTTATTTATTTATTTTGGATTGCAATATCCAGTCTTTTATGTGTTTATATTGTAACAATTGTAATCTGTCTTGTGTGTAGAAGAAAAATAAAAAAAGTCGAACAAAGGGTGTTTTAATATTTTTTGGTGCATACCTAGCCCATTGAGTTATAATGTACTAAGTATACATTATAACCCAATGACCTAGCCCAGGTTTGTGATCGCCAACCCGGATTTGGTAAGCGTAGTGATTAAACCAATACCCATCATATGGTTTTGTAAGGTTTAAACGAGCATTACACATTAAAATGAAACACTTTTTACGGATCAAAACTAGCTTTTATTTACTACATTACATAGTTTTTACAATGTAAAGGGCTCAAAACGTCAGGAAAATAAAAAACTACCGTGAAACCTTATATCTTTGCCCGACTTTTTCAGTTTTTTGAAGATTATGGAAAAACTATGCATCATATGAATATGGTACCTTAAACAAAATGTTTATGCAGCAAATAAAGTTTTGACTTGATTGTACAGAAAAATTAATTATTGAATATTAAACTCACAAAGTGACAATTAAGACGCGGGCAATTCTACCTGTACTTGCTTAAATCTTAGCCCATTCTACGTTATCTCGAAAACTATTCCATTTAGCGCTTTGAAAAAATATATATGTGATAGAAAATGGTACAAAGATATCATTCAATACCCATTATTAGATACAAAGTAATATTTTTTTCATTTTTAAAGGTGGGCAATGTCACCTTATCTTTGAAGCTTAATTGCATACAAGTCGTTTTCTTGACATAGGGTTGACACAAGTAATTAATGTTTGTAATAAGAAACCGAATAAATATCTTAGCTGCTTCATAAAAAAAAAATCATACGTAGGTAGGTATTATACGCAAGTGTATGAACAGCAGATTTTTTTATTTCTAGATTGTTCCCATAAATAGTTTCAATAAATATTTTAATTGAATGTAGGTAATAAAATGTGTCAACCTCGTCAAATCTGGGCAATGTTTTAAAAACAGTGCTACACTAGATCCTAGAACATTGCCCACAGCAATAATTCAGAAATAAACAAGAATAAAAATTTTATAACAACACGAAACTGTAGCTTAATTTAGATATTTATATATTACCAGAGTATCATTTACCTGTGAGATGTATTTCTCTGTTATCAGAAAAAACTATGAGACCCTAATTTGGCCCGCCTTTGACACAGGTAACTTCACACACGTATGTAGAACAAGAATGAAGCTAGCAACGAAACGAGTAATTAGTGGTGCCATAAATATAATTGGCTTTCCCCAAAAAATTGCTTATTCTTCTATGTATCTATTTTAAAAAATAAGATGACATTAATGGCTTTTACAACGTTTCGGCATTTTGGCAAAGTATCTACCAGGGGCAAAGATATAAGGTTGCACGGTATGTAATGTAATAAATTAAACGCGAGTTTTGATCCGTAAAAAGTGATTCATATCAATATTATCAATACCATTAAATTAAAACGATGACTTGATTCCAATGATGGAAACCTCTGTCCAGCTGGGGGACAGTAAATCCACTATTACTTTACCTAAAGTCGCATGTCTGTATTTTATCTATGATCCATAGAAGTTATCTACTCCAAGGAGTATGACACTTTCGTCATTTATTTTAATTGAGAAGGTCACATTAACTCGAACAAACTTGTAACAACGGTGCAGATAGATAGCACTTCCTCTTGTTATTAAAATAGATTGATCTGTAACTATGACTAACGATATTATAATAGAAATTGTTAAGAACGCATTTGTTTGCCCTAGCTAGAATTGGTTAAGGTGAAGAGGGGCGGTGGTAAAGTATTTAGATTGTAAACACGAATAATAAAATATCCCTAGACATTTTTGGATAAGAAACGTGATCTTACAGAATAAAACATAGGTAATAAATGTGTTTCATTGCATAAATCAAAAATATTGTTTTCACAATGCGTAGAAATGAAGTGTTAAAATGTAAAATCTACGATTTAACGCTTTTTATTCACATGTAGTCATAAACAATAATGGAATAGGGTGCTTTCTTAATACCGTGGCTTTAGCACAACCATTTAGCTTCGTGGCTAAAGCCAGTTCACATGTTTCATATCATGAGAAACGCAAACACGCTAATCCTATAGCAAACATTGCTCTTCAACCATTGTTTAAAAGCGAGCCTTGCGGATTTTTTTCTTATTTTTCTCTTCGGTGCAACCAAACTTTTTGGTTTGGTGCAACGAACTTTTTTCATTCGAAGTTGCCAGCCTTTTTTAGGCTTTTTAATCTTTTTGGTGCGAACTTTTTCTTGGAATACCTATACGTTTCGTGTTTTATTTTGACGACCTCCTTGGTCGAGTGGTTTGTACACCGGTTTTCATGGTGTCGCCATCTCTGAGGTCCCGGGTTCGATCCCCGGTCGGGTAAATTTAGAAATTATTGTTTTCTAAATTGTCTCGGGTCTGGGTGTTTTCTATGTATAATAAGTATGTATTTAAGTATTTTAAGTATGTTTATCCGTTGTCTAGTAACCATTCAACGAGTTTCTTCGAAGCTTCTCTTGGGCTAGATAATTGGTGTGAGTGTAGGAAAGTTTATTTAAAAAAAAAAAAAAAATTTAGTAACATTTACAAGTCAAGAGCTTATAAAGTAAAGCAATTGGGTTTTGTGTCAACAATAAAAGTAAGTACTTATGTACTTACTTCAAGAAAAATAAATGCACCATGTCCGTTTCCAGGAGGGTTAGGCAGATATCACAGCTTTCCAATTGCTACTTTGCTTCATTTAGGTACTCTATAACGTTCGGTGGTACCGCGTGATCGCAAAAACTGTCTCATATTGAACTTCAAAGCAAATTCAATCATATTGATATTTTTAATTAGAACAATTCTGCTTTGAAGTTTCAGACCTAGTAATTTAATTAGAGCAATGTTTTTATTCTGCGAAATGTGCAAAACCATCACGCGCTTGTGTTAAAAATTAAAATTTACTTTTTAAAGAAGGGGGCGCCCTGCGGAATATCAATACAAATATTTTCATGTAAGAATTATTGTTTCATGCGTAAAATTAAGAAAGTTGTCGAAATAATATGTGTTTAGGAGTCATTAAGTAGATTTATGTATTGTTTGTTATTGTTTAAAGAATTTGTTTAAAATTTCAACAAGGCCATGACCTTGTGCAATGATCAGATCAGGCTAACATACATAAGTTCTTTTGATGTATTTAACTAATGCAGCACATAGTACAAGTGACTAAAAAATTCGTAAATTTTCACTATATCGTGCAGAACTCCCTTAATACACACTCGTCGGTCAATTTAAATACTACCTAAATAACACAATATACAGATATTTTCTACTACCACAAGTGTATGAACTGTATGGCAAGATTATCAGAAAAAAGTAATATTTCTTTGATAAAGGCCAATAAATTAAGTTGAAAACCGTCTATGTTCGAGGGGAACTCGTGCAGAAAAGGATATATTAAATAACTATCTCTTTAGTCCATATAATAGATGTAACACATTGTTTTATGTTTTTAAAATTAGTATAGGTCATCTGGGGCAATTGCGTCTATGGGGGTTAATGTGTTTATTTGGATTTACTTAAGAACTGACACTAATGGCGCCATCTGTGTGTGCTTAACGGGTTTTACGCATTTCAGTTTCCCATACAAACTTCCAAGTCGAAATTTTTAAAAACCAATAATCCAATTTTAATGAAACTTTGCATGCTAAAGTAAAGTACAGGGAGCTAAATAGTTCGTTGAAAACATTTAAAAAAAGTTTATTTAACTGAGTTATTGCGATTTTAAACTTTTTATAGTGGATTTTAAATCGCAATAACTCAGCTATATAAACTTTTTTTTTAAATGTTTTAACAAACTATTTAGATCCCAGCACTTTACTTTAGCATGCAAACTTTCATTAAAATTGGCTTAGTAGTTTTTAAAAATTTCGACTTGGAAGTTTGTATGGGAAACCGAAATGCGTAAACCCTCTTAAGAGAAGAATTTAATTAAGCTGATTTTCACTAAATGGCAGAAAATGTTGTAGTTCGATTAGTTTTTATGTAATTCGAAATAAACGCATTAGCCACCACAGACGCAATTCCCCCGGTTAACTATATTTAATTTAGAAACGTGGACTACGTTTAAAACTGACGGTCATTTTCCAATTTTACTATCAAAAAAGAGACACCAATAGTTGAGTTAAACTCAAGTCTACTTTTTGACAGAAAAAGCTACTGGTCATTTTAATAAGAGAAAACCAGATACAATAGAAATGCAATTATTAGTAACCTCTAGGAGTCTTCGTGACAGACAATGGGCTATGGAACCCTAAAACTGGAATCCCTTTTTCACGTTGAAACTATCCACCCCCATTTACTAGTGTTCCACTAATTACGTCACTTACCTACCGCGAAGTGCAGGTAACTAACTATATAGCACTTAGTGGGGCCCAGTTAGCACCCTAAGCCCTGGCGCGATCGTGTGTGAAGCCCGTCACATTTATAATTCAAGGAAAACTCTGCTTTTGTTGGGGCCGGAGTTACTCTTTTGCAACACCTGTGTCAAAAAAAAAGTTAAGTAACTATAGGTATACCTACTGCCCCACTCCAAGGCAAAGGCTTTTTTTTATCTCTTAAATAATGGCTTCTAGCGATCAGCACATTTAGCCAGTGTCAAGTTTTTAATAGTAATTATTATTTTCTTTACATTAAGTGGATGATAATGAATGAGTGATAATGAACGATTCATGGTAAATGATTTTCCCCCAAACCCCTCGAGACTCAGTAAAGCTGTGGGACTTTATTGAGGTCTCACACGTACTTCTTGAGAGAATTTGAAAAGTGATGTTGCACTGTTCATAGTTTCATTTGCTAACTCTCATGCAAGTTCACGAACACTTAACAGTAAATAATCCACCATTATTTCACATTAATATTCAACAAAACATAAACTAAAGGAAATAATACAAAACTGCAGACATGACGCTTCACTTTCCCGCCAAGAAGTCCTCGGCAAAGGCTTTTAACATCGAAATCTAGTCAACGCCACAGATAAAGCAAAAGTTACTACGTTGAGGCGTCGTCGGTAGCCGAGCGGATAAGATGCTCGGGTTGAACGTGAGACTACTGCCGTGAACCCACTCCGGCACAGTCATTTAGATTAACAGGATGGGTTAACAGGACTATTACTAATGTGTTAAACGCACATTAATAATAATCTTTAAAAAAAAAGAAAAAACATTCCTACATGTGTTGGGTATTGGTGACTACACCACGCTTGCCGAATGCGGGTGGATGAGAAACCCTATGAAAATGACTACACATATTTTGCACTACCTGGGAATTTAAATCGGGAACCTCCAGATATCACGGACCGAGCGCTTTACCACCCGGCCACCGAGGCGAAAGAAGGAATAAAAGGTAAAATCTTAATTTGGTCCAAATATTTAAAAAATGGTTAATGTTCCTCTTTAGTCACTTAAGGAGCATGTGATAATTTTATTTTAAATCACCCATCCGTTATCCGAACATTGTGAAAGTTGCTTAACAGGAAGCAACATGCGCACTAAGCGATGTACTATCAAGCCCACCTACCTAAGTAAGGTTTTCATGGAACACAGAGAGTCCATTCTCTTCCACGAACTCAAAGAGGTATTAATATGAATAATAATTGCAATAAATAATAAGTTCATAACAGTTTATCAGGCAGACGTTCAGAGTTCTCAGTTGGCGTTTTAATCAACCAAATGTTATTTAAACGAAAGTTTAATGGAAATAAGGTCTTATTCCGGTAATTACAACTTTTGCTTTGTTGATAATAATTTCAAACGAATAAATTTGCATAAAATTACATGAACAAGAAGAAACAACATTTATCGATTCTGCCACTATGAGTCAAAAAGCGGCCTACATTGTTTGCGTTTTGTGGAGAGAAAATTTTATGGGGATATTTGGATTTTAGTATGAAAATGTAGCAGTCATTAAAATTGTGTTTTATTTCCATATTATTATAATTAAATGCAAATCATGTGAAAAACTTCAAGGAAGATTACATAATATCTACGTTTCAAGTATGTAAAATATGGATGACATATTTGGTGCAATACGAGTAGGTAGGTAGTATGCTACTGAGTCATTTTAATAAATACTTGCAATAAAAATCGGTAAAATCACTTTTCAACATTAAAACTCTTGAATCTAAAGGGTTTTCTATCTGATCATATTTCATATCATCATGTTTAATAAATATACCGAAGTCTACTGATCTACTTATATGTTAATGTTCCAGTAGTATTAAAAACCAAAATTAATTTGCCACCTTCCATCTACTTATGACAAATAAACTTCTAAAATGTACGCAATACAAAATGCAATGCACGTTGTGAGAACTTAATTTCATTGTGAAACGCGAGAATTTATACAAGTATTTTCAATAAAGAAAATGTTTAAGCCAACGACAGTTTGGAGACTTTGGAGACGAGGAAACAGAGAAAATGGCCCGAACGAGACGGCGGCGGCGCTTGCAGTCATATAACTCAAGACGGAAGCAATGTGGACTAGTGATGCGGTACCATTTATCGAAAACTTTTTAAAACACTGTTTTTCTTCATTTAATAACTTTTTAGGCTATCATAGTTACTAACTAGGCTACCAATTTGACTAAAGACTGCACATATTCTGTAATTTCACAAAAACATTCAACAATAATGTTCGTTAATTACTAATACTTTTCCTCATATTATAATAAGCTGTTGCAATAACGCGGCTATAGCCGTCTCTAAAAGAATACTACCAACCCCTCTATTCCCTTGGGTGTCGTAAAAGGCGACTAACGGACTAAAGTCTGCACTTACATCATAGAGCGGTGGGCGACAGGCTCACCAGCTGCCAGGCTGAAAACATGTGCAGGTGTAATTTACGTAGCCGCAAGAAACCCAGAGAGGCTTCTGCATATTATCTAAAACCGGCAATTAGAGGTAAGTCGTCAAGGATTTCCGGTAAAATGCGCATCTACCTTTGGCCCCTTATCAAGCAAAAACTTCTCGAATCGAATAATGCTCTTCCTTAACTAAACTTAAATATCGTGTCAATATACTTTTTTGGTTTTCAATTATGAAGCTACTTTACATTTTAAAACTGTATCGCTAAATAGGAATTAGATTGGCACATTACTTTAGAAACTTTATTCTTTAAAATTAATTTAACAGACAATTTAAGCCCCCCATCTATTCACAACGCCACAGAAAATTGACTATCAATCAACCATTGCCGTGATACCCGGCGAATCAAATTAAAACAGTTGCGTGTGCAACAACAATAGAACCAGTAGAACGGTTCCCGACGAACCGGGGACTCCGCGAATCGATACGCTGCCACCACTAGACGGCGTGGCGCCGAGGCAATCCGGTCAAGAAGGGAGCACCGCCTATTGCCTCGCCCCACCATACATTACGCTCGCCATTCTACTCGACTGGGTTATATCGGCCGTGACTTTCGGCTGACGACCTCCCCCTGCCTTCATAAATTCTCTTCCTCTACAAAACCCGGCCTAATTAAGTTGGGATACTTCTGAATATTTCAAACGTGCTCCTGGCTGTTACGGACAATCTCCCCTTTGAACTCGGTTATTATCAACTATAATTACGGGGTAATATTTATTAGGTCTTGCGTAGCGATCTACGAGGCGGCCGTTAAAGATTCCAATAATTGTTGTGATATTTCATGTTTCAGTTTGGGCGATTATTGAAAACTGGGGACCGCCCGCGATCTTATATCCTTGACTTCATCAGGAAGGAAAATGTTTATCGTTATTCAGTCAGTTAGAACTTTTATTTTTATTTATTACTAAGACCAAATACCTAGTACATGCTCATCATTTTGCCAAATTTTTATTACGTTATGGAAAAAAACGTCAAAAGAAGCATATAAGTATGTTTATTTTTTTTCCTCTTTATTTAGTTTGGGGTTTTTGTACACATGGATATGCCAGCCCCATTGTATCTTCCCAATTACAGTCTAAAACTAATAAAATACATGATTAGGTAATTGTTACAGGAATCACTGTTCAGCTATTTTTACTAACATACAATTTTTTTTAGCCAGATCTGATTTTGGTTTTGATAAAATATTCTGAATTAATCCAACGTCTTTAATATTTAATTTAAATTCATTGAACAGTGATTCCCTGTCAGCTTTGTTCTTTACGCAGTCCATCAGCATATGTAGAGAGTTAGATTTCAATATGGTAATAATGCATAACAAAACGTGACTTTGCTAAATTCAATCAGGTTCCGGGTTCGATTCCCAGCGGGGGTGCATCTTTGTGTGCTTGGTTTGGTTGGTGGAAAGTGGAAGTGGAAGTTGGTGGAAGGCTGTTAAGTCCGCCTCGCTAGCTACGCACCATCTTATCAAAGTCTGTCGCCATAACAACGATGTTTATAGCATTGTTGTGTTACGACAGTTTGAGATAAAATAGCCAGTTCCTCAGTGGTTAAGGATTCTGGGTGAAGTGCGCTTCAACCTGCGGCCTTATCGTCACTTATCATCAGGTGAAATGAAGGCCAACCGCGTAACCCTTTGTAAAAAAAATCACGAGGCCTATAATCTCGACTGTGATTTTGACACTGTATGTGATTTTGATACTGTGACATTTTGTATTAATTTTCCAGAATTGTATTTATTGTTTTTATCAGGATTAAATAGGATAATAAATTCATGCTTAATATTACAAATCACCACTCTGCGAGAATAAGCTGAGTTCGGACGGCTGGTGCATCGCATTTTGTAGTAATTTTGCAGTTGTATTTATCGTTTTTATCGAAATAGGATAATAAATTAATAATAAAATCTTTATTCCTCATGAAGTAACAAATATTCTGGTATAAATTTTGCTCAATAATATTATCGAAGAGATAGGAGAAATTCACAGTTAACTTGAAGCGATTTTTGTAGTTTTTTGGTTTTGAATAAGATTTTTTTTCTATATAAAATTAATGATATCTAAAAATTCCGAGGCCGCTGCGTACTATACGACTATATTAAGAGATAACATTCTATTTTTTATTTCATATGTTTAGAACAGAAGTTCCATCTAGGAACTCAAAAAAGTGCCCTTGCACATTTTATGAAAATAATTCTTTGCAATTTTGGGTTTAATTAAAAAGTTAAGCTTTACATAAAGCGAGGCCGCTACGAACTATGCCTAGCCTAGCTATAGCTATTCTACACTATTCAATAAGTCAAAACTGTTAATGTATTTTTGTTTCTGAGATCAAGAACGCCAAAATTGGCCATTTTACGCAAAAATCACAGTCGAGATGTAATAGGCCTCTTAATAGAATTGTGTTTGATAGGTATACACTGTTCTTAAGTAAAATATTCTATCATAGCTGTTGGTATGAAAGAAAATATCTTTCAAGTCTAGACGGAGATTATTTGTTTTCGCAGAGATATACGAAATACGAGTATTGAAAAGGTAACAACTGTCGTCTAAAGAATTCACACTTTTTATTTGAGCCTGTCAAAATAACGTCTTCAAAACCGAAATGTAACTGTATTATTTATAAAGAGTTCCGTTTCGTTATTTGATTCTTCTTAGTTAAACGAATTGCTACTACGAGTATCATCATAAAGTAGACGGAAGCTTCATTGCTCTACACTGTGGACTGTTAAGAACTTGTACCGAGCAAAAGCTGCAAGAAACTTGGCTATTTCTTTCTTCAGCTACGTCTCGTTTCGAGTACCTACATATGTGAAGCTATATCCTTACATTTCCTATAGATCTCGACTTTATAATATGTTCTGTAGAAGTTTGTTATAAAAAGTTACAACCCAAGAAAGCCTCCTGTTTAATGAAGCCTGAAACTTTGGTATATAGTATGTTCGTAGATTTTTTATTCTGTACAGAGTTACTGTTGTTCGTCTACTTTTTCAGCATTAGGCACCCTCTTTTTTTCGGAAATTCATGTAATCAAACTACTTTTTTTACTTTCTGTTGGACTCCAACTTAGGTGAAAGTCCTGCATTGATGAAGCTTGCGTGTGTAGATCAGTGATCTTACAAGCTAAGTAACTATGGCAATGCTGGTCATCGTATGGGTGACCACATTAGAGTGTACGCCATATGGGTCCTGGTTGTTTCCGTTTTCCGTACTCGTTAAAAATCCACCAATCAGCAGTAAGCTTGCGTGCAATGGGGGTTATGACCCGATCTACCTATGGGCTTCCTATTGTATATGCGGGAAGGTCTAAACCCAGCAGTGGGAATTATATAGACCGATGAATATCAATAGTCCTTTCAAAACCGTCTTAAGCCCTCAACTAAATCTTTAAGTGGGTAGGTGAACGAACTAGTACCAATCGCAATCTCTAAATTCTCGCGACATTTCCGCTGCCTGCGTTCAATCGATAACATTATTTCCAAGGGGTGACGGAGACATAGGGTTAACAGATTTTGTCGGAAATCAGGACATGGCTAATATGATATGTGTGAAATTTGTGTTTTATTGGCTTGTTGGTAAAATTTTGTACAATTAGTCAATGCCATAGAAATAAAGAAGAAAATGAGTGATAATAACATACAATAATCTTAATGAAATTTCCTCCTAAAGTTTCAGAAAATATTTAATGAGTTTTCACACGGACTTCTTGAGAAAATATGAAAGGTGACGTTGTAGTGTTCATTTTGTTTGCCAACACTCATGTGCATGAGTGTCACGAACACTTAACTGTTAATAAATCACCATTGTTTCACATTTAAATTCAACAAAACACAAATTTTACAAAATAAAATAAAAAACTATAAACTTACATGACTCTTCAGTTTACCAAGAAATCACACAATATTCTGCGCACAGTGGTAGGTACGGCGCAAGATATCAGTACATTACATTAGGTATTTATTTCGTTTCACTCAAAGTCGATCATGTTTAGTCTGCAGTGACTGCATTACAGGTTTATTAGTTTTCAGTATTGGCCCACTATTATAAACCGTTACTCATATAAAAACTGTAAGCGTTCAGTGCATTTAAGACAGACCATCGACAGCCCTACTGCAGAGAGGTGCGAACTAACACGATTGAGCACATTTTTCATAAAGATAAATTTTCAACTTATTTCTTCGAACGTTAGACAGAGATCGAATTATATTCACGTTATTGATACTTTGATTATACTACGCTTAACCACTTAACTTAATTAAATCTTATATATAAATAAAATCAATTGCCCTAAATGTATGTTCGCGCATCATCTCAGAAGGGCTACATCTTTTTAGCTAATTTTTTTATGTTTGAATACCCAGGACAAGGTGAGGAAAACTTTTGGAAATTCTTAACGCAAAAAATCAAATTCCTATTACGAAGTAATTTACATGTTGTGTACTAAAGTATTTTGGTCTAGAATATGTGTCAACGCTTATTAGGTGACTTTGTTTTGTCAGTGTTTTGTTTTGACAGTCTTTTCTACTTAATTATTTATTTATGAAAAGTACCAAAACAAAACATGGCCGATCATCACCATGTCTCACAGCTATGAAACACTTAGCCAGTGTAAAAGCAAAATCACATTATGTACACACGAACTACGTATGTTCCTACCTACCTACGTACGTACGTACTAAACGTGCGATAAATTTTATCAAGACACGCAACGATGGACGCATTAGCCCGCCCGCGCCTTGTCATAGCGCACATTACGCCGCTCGCGCGAAGTGTCCAGGTAAGAGGTTTTATCATATCCCTTGTGTGTCCCCTGTAATATTAAAACGGCCAGAGAGGCTGTCCCGAAATGTGAAAGAACCTCGTTAGTAGGGGTGTACAGTAAAAGAATAAATCATTTTGTTCAAGCCAGTCTTATGTCATTTTAGTTGACAATGATTCTAACGCCTTTCGCCTTCGAATACGGTCCTAGATAATCTTTAGCTGATCCTTACAAATATATAAGACTATCGCATGTAATAAATAGTTCGAGTGTACACAATAACAGTTATTTAAAAGTATTAAAATTGAAAATTTGATAAGTAAACATATAAGGCAACGTTCGCAAAGTTCGTATGTTCTTACGATCTACATTAAAACGAACTTTGTTAGTTAAATCAAATTACCACACACCACTAAAACAAATCAGCTAAAATAAATGCGTACACAACAAACTAATTTGGCTGATAGTTTTGTACAACAAAACGTAAAAAAAAACAATTATCTTTATAGGTATCTACTACTTACAGTAGTTGTCTGGTTAACACAGACTGCCACAACGGCAAAATCTAAAACACGACCCCAAACAGAAAAAAAAGTTCGTATAAGCAAAATTGAATCAAAGCAGCCAAAACAAACACACCTCGAATTAATTTAATTTCGCTGATAGTATTGTACCAGCCGAAATACGTTCAGCGATTGATTCGTAAGCGCAGGCTCGCAGTTAAGTCCGTTGAAAAATTCACCCCAACCAACCGCCGGGCAACTCCAACCAATCCAATTACCGAAGCGGAACTCCGGAAATTCTAAACCGATTATACAGAATTGAAAACATTAAGTACTTTACAGATTTCGACTGTCCCCCTCAACCGATAACCGACCTTATTCTAACAAGTTGAAATCGATATTCCATACGCGCGACCGCTGTCTGAGAATTCAAAGATGGAATCTGGATAGAAATTATTTATGAAAAACTCTTGTTTTGGTTGCGCTGCGCAAAGGAGGTGCTGATAAGAAAAGTTTTGATGACTTGCCGCTTTATACAAACATCGATTCGCGACGTGACCAAAATTGGACAGTTGTGTTTCCGGCCGCCGATCAAAAACACGGAAGCCGCTTCTAGTTCTAATTCTAACTAGAACTTGTCTGTATAAAAGGAGATAAGTAGGTAATTTTGGGCCACAATAAGTTGTTCGTTACAGAAATAAAAATGGTATAGAAAATAAGGTCTTCTTATTGTATTATTATTGGTTTTTAAAATAAACCTGTAACACCGCAAAACCAAGATAATAAAAAAAACGGATATTCGAAAATAACACTTAAACATACATTGTAAACACACATCTAGTCAGTAACAAATCGATTTATCGAATTCGATATACTTTTGTTTAACTGCAAATACTTATTGAAACAGTGTTTAATTTGAAATAATGAATATACCAATACGTTAGTTCTTGTATTTTGTAGATTATCTGAATTAACAATCATGATAATAAATACAAAAAGAAAAGTAAAATATTAATTTACTTATATCGATTTTTAAAATAGATTATTGAAATATCATGTCTAATATGTCATTTGTCAATACGATTGTCATCCATTCATTCATTCTCTTTGCTCCATGCATTGTAGAATATTTTATGACGGCTTTTCTTTCTAAATAGTTATTTTCTCACGACATTTTATGTTTAATTATACCCCTGAATACAGAACTTAATCTAGATCAATAAAAAATAAGCATCAAATTCTTGTAACTACACAAATAACTAAGAAATAGTGTAAAAGCAGAACTAGGCATCGAGGTAAGCAACTCACGTGAATCCTCTATAACTCTAATCTGCGGAGTTGTACATGCAAAATAATGATACATCTGTAATGCTGTCCTTCAAAATGCAGTAATTGTTATGTCTGTAATACAATTTAATATAATGGCCCAAACGTCCATACAAGCTGCCCTATCTCCTTTCTCTATGTATCATTCGGTTCTATTTTGTTGTCAACTTTCTTATCATTGGAATATTTTAAGGAATATGAAGTACAATATAAACAAACTTAATTATGCGAGTGCTATTGAAAGTGACAGAAAAGGTTGAGGACAAATAAACACTTTAATGATACGTAAAATTATGAAAAAGAAAAAATAAACAAAAAGTAATTACCTACTTTATTACATCCTTGAGATTAATAGTTATTAAATAGCCAAAAGTGCTAATCATTATTTTGCCTGATTTCATCGGTCGATATAGTCAAGAGCAAACATTTTAATAACAAAATCTTTTACAGAAATATTCTTATAGTTAAAGATTTCACTAGCCAACTAAAACGGCCTTAGCACTGTTATCTAAATGAATTTTATTAAAAAAAAACAAATGAAGACGAACGACCCTCAATGGCAAGTTCGTCTTATCGTTAATTTACTAACAAGAACAAAATGCTTTATCTTTCGCTTCGTTTTAGCCGATTGGCTTAATTATTTTTTAACTCGAGTTTTAAGGCCATCGTCAATAACACCTATCTTCTATCTAGAGCCATATAATAAGTCCGAAGTCCGACCATTAATACTTCTTTTCATAGTTAACAATTTTGCTTTTGATTAGAGCGATGAACGATGGAGGGCTTTGCCTTGAGAGAGCTGAGTGTAAGTTTGTAAATGTGCAAACGTTACTATCGCGTTTGAGTTTAGTTTTGACAGATAGATCTTAACGCTAAGTAAATAAGATCGAGAATCAAAATTCTTAACTCAAACGCGATAGTAACTTTTGCACATTTTCAACTTACACTCAGCGTTCTGACTGCAGTGGGACAGTTTATAATTATGCTATTTTTCGTAGGCGTTTATTATATCTAGCATCAAGGACGTCGCCAGGGGGGGTAGGTAGGGGCAGCTGCTCCCCTCTCCCCTAGCACTAAAAAATACGTGATGAACTGCTAAAAATCATAAGAAAAGAATGTGGCCCTACTCTGAAACCTTAAGCCACCTCTATGTACAGTGAAAAGGTTGTAGAGTTTACACAATAGAACTTTGCACCGTTCTTCTTATTACAATCGCCTCCTTCATTTAAATCTGCTTGCTCCCCCTGGGCCATCGGCGATTCGGCTGACGACGCTCTTGTCTAGCATCTATCCGCTGGTGAAGATGGCACGCTCAGAGTCTAGCTAGAGTGGCGTCATCCTAAAGATCCCTGGTTTGATGCCTGGTACTGGTTTTCATTGCCTCGAGTCTAGACCAGGAACCTTCCCTACCCTCGACTCTTGGTGTAGTATTACTTTAATCTTACTATGCAAATTCCCATACGAATTTCGCAAAGTAATACTGAGCAGTATTACTACATAAGACGTGACAGCGGTAGGAGTTATTCTTATTACGAAACATGGACTAAACTGAGACATGGTTTAAAACATGCAATATGCCTTTATAAACTGAAATAAAACAGCACTAGGTTTATGCAGTATTAACGTTGTCCATTCCACATTTAAAAATAAGGGGGACAGTGTTTATTTCTTTATTGGTACAAAATTAACCATTTATTCCTTTTCATTACAAAAAAAACTTAATATTATTTATCACACAGACGTAATAACCATTATGTACGTTTTGGCTCTGGGAATTGATTGTGGTATCGTTTCGTTGTATCCGATACAACCAGAACCTTAGCTACTTGACTTGGGACATAAACACTGTACTGCGTTTTTTGTCAGCACACAATTTTGGATTTTCCCTCTTGTTTTGTATTATCTTATCTCGCCGATATTCGGGCCTGCTATATGTTGGCGCAGATACTTAGCGCTAACGATTGGCAATTTATGACGTTCCAACGCGGCGGATGGAGGCAACGAAAGCTCGTTGCGCCGCGCTTCGTGACTCACGACTCGAAAGTGACAAAGTTGCCGGTACGCTCGGGGACAACGCCGGTGAAGGGGTTTGGGGGATAAAAAAAACATGTAGATAAAATTTAAAAAAAAGTTATTAACGTGAAAACTTATTGTCTTAAGATCAACATTTAAAGTTCTTATTTTTTTTTAATGTGGCACGTCATAGTGACTACATTCTGCCTGATGGTAAGCAGCCGATGTAGTCCAAAATAATGAGAGCGCTCCCCACCGTGGAACAAGCAAGGTAACAAGCGCACCCACTCATGACGGCCTGCATAAATGCCGTTTCACGCCCCGTTTAAAAGACCCGGGATTATAGGAACTGGGAAACACATGCGCCGGCAGAGAATTCCAAAGCCGAATGGTCTTACAGAGGAACGACTTGCCAAATTTTTTGGTACGAGTGCTGATATTCTGCACAATATGATGTTGGTTTCTAAGACCAGTACGTGTGTAGTCCGGGACAGGAAAGGGCGGGATAAGATCAAAAAGTTCTTCAGAACACTCTTACTCTACTCTTACTTTTACTACGGAAACCTCATTGCCGTGTACGGTGTACCACCGCGTCCGGGGAGACGCGGTGGTTATGTGGGGCTCTCCCCCCAGCTTTCGCAGGGGACATACCCACTAAAAACCATAGTACGTCCTTCACTTGCTGCTGGGGTCTGGGACAGCCAGAGTAGTAGTTGTAATTATGTATGTTTATTTATTTGTAGGTATTTCCGTGTTTCCGAAGGCACGTAAAGTCGTTGGCTGTTGTCGTAAAATGGTTAAAGTCGTTAAAACCCACCAACCCGTGTTGGGCCAGCGGCAGCGTGGTGGGTTAGTTACAGGCCAATCTCCCCATATGCTGTTGTCCCAATGATTGAATGATTTCAATAGAATGTTTATAGATTGATGAGCATGTAGGTATTTATATGTTTCTAATCAGTCGCAGTCAGGGCTAGCGGCTAAAACAGATATCGTCGTTAAATAGAAAAGACTGGAAATAAATCCATTTTTGTTATTGTTATTTTTAATATTGTCAGGTAGTCTTCCTAAATAATTTTTCTCCGTCAAATTATTTAGTAACGAGCTTATGATTCTATAGACAAAAAAAATTGTAAATTTTGGGTACTTTGTACGTAATAAATACTAACCACGGACCACAGGCACATGCAAAATCAAATCATACGTCACTCGAGCAAAACTGACAGCGCGCAGTGTTAGAGGCTCACGTGCCCGACTGTACAACATAATCCTGTATCCGCCAAGAGTAATTTATGTCACTCTTGACGCTTCCAGTTAGTATCCGTTAACTCCGTTACATAATCCCGATATAGACTGATTGCCGGCACGCTTTAGCTGAAACAATAAATACTAGCGTTTGTCACTTTCGCCCGCCATTGTTTTCGATATCCTCCCGAATGTCAAACTGCCAAAAACAATTGAATGTCACTTTCGTTTTGGGCAAATTGAATGTTCGAACGAAAAATATTTATACATTGCTGTGTATTATTCGTATTACCTACATGTTTATTTTTTTACACGTTCTAAAATAAAAACACGTAAGCGTTGTCTCAGTTTTTTTGTGTCTGCATTATTATAGCAACAGATTTACATTAGCTGATGGTAGATAGCCAGTCGCACTTAAAACCAACAAAGCCCTAAAAGAGTGGCTACTTGGACGTTACCTAAGACATTACTTACTACTTACAAAATATTATTTGAAGTTAAACTTCTGTTCTAAATTATGTCTTTGTCTAAAAGTAGGTAAGTCGGGGAAAATGTTCCAACCATCTGTTTAAGCACTCTATTTTTTAGTTTTAAACTTGGTCTTTACAACATATGGGTTTGTGAGTACCTATGATTTTTTTAAATAAACAAAAAATTATAAATATGCATTATTTACGAAATGTGTGTCTACTTGTAAGGCACATTCTATGGGGATTCAAGAACCTAGTTTCAAATAGAAAAAACCAAGAAATAATAAGGAATAATTCATTATTGGGCCTCTTTTCGTTTCTTAAGGTAACTCAACTTTTTAAGATTATACATACTACACTATTATAGCTTAGCGACGACTTACAGAATTTCCTGGAGTACTGCTATAATATATAATAAAAACATAATTTATATAGTACTACTAACCCGAAATAGCTGTGCGAGTGCACACTTGCACAGCCCGGCCACATACTACAAAGACATTGAAAATGAAGTGAATACCTAGTACTGTAGCTTTGGACAACGACAAATTACGAAGTGCAATCGTTAACATTATAAATAAACATTTTCCCATTTCTACACAATCTGAAGAAAGTCCTCAAGCAGATACATCTGTAAATACTTCATTGGACATTAAACAGCAACTCGGTCAAGAAATTAAAAGAACTCTAATGCAAACAGCCGACTCAAACACTGTTACACGAAATATAATAGATTTAGAAACTCAAATCAGAGTTGAAATGGCACTTTGCGACAGTGGGGGAAGTATTGGAAATCGCTTGTCAGTACAGAAGGCACTAAAATTCATACCACCAACAAGTGTAGAATGCGAAAGAGCATTTTCCTCAGCCGGTTTAATGTGCAACAAAATCAGTAGTTCTCTTGGTAACGATTCCTTAGATACACTAGTATCTAGATCGTTTTACCGAGAAAAAAAATATATTTAATAATAAGTAATATCAACTGCTATTTATCATTTTCGGATTGATAAAAAGATTTTTCTCACTCACTCGTATGGTTTTACTTTGATTTTGTTTTAACCTTAAAAGTTCTGAAGACGTGTTTTTTATATTATTGATTTTATTCCTTTTTATGATAGACTCTTTTACCATTACTTATTTTATTTTATTTTAAGAAACCCGAAAAACCCGGTTTTTTTAAGTTGAAATCGAGACCAATTTTCAAAAATTCGGTTTTAGCATGCCCTACATTTTCCACTAGCTAGTTCTTCGAGCTTGTTAGTTCAAATAGTGCTGTGCGTTATCATGACTTCGTTGTACTGCTTAATACTCCATTGTCTAGACATTCATTAGACTAGAAATGATTAGTACTACAACGTTCCAACTATAAAATGTCCTTGTTGTAACGACAGTCGTTTCCTTCCTGCCACTACCTATCTGCCTTTTCAATATTAAAAGTTATTATAGTGCAACGTACGGCTTGCTTCGCTGTTTTATATTCTATAAGTCTTCCACGGTTACATAGTAGTATATAACCACGATACAATTATTTCCTGAGCGATATAGACCTTATAATAATTTGAAACATAACAGGATGTTTCATAAATACTAATTGCTAATACAATACAATGCACGTTAACATCTGCAATAGTTTGAAAATCGTGTTGCAGGCATATCGCCCATTAACCCTTTGACGTAAAAGGGACACCACTGTCCCTAAAATTAAATTTGTGTTTATTTCTAAACAAAGCATTATTGGGAACTAAACTAAACGCATGCTTATTGTATCCGAACGTATTTTGTTTTTTTTTCTTTGGTTGGTAAATGTGCGCACGAAAAAAAAAAACGTCACATTACTTTTGAGTAGTTTGCTGCGCTTCTTTGACTTTTTTCTGAAGTGATTATTATTACATTTTTGCTGCACTCAGTAACTGTTTAGTGAATAATTTATAAGAATGGTAAGTAATAATTACGTTTGTATTATTAATTGTCGTAATTAGTAACATTTTAGTAACTAAAATATGAAATTATAAGTAGGGGACGCCATTGTCCCAATATGCGTAAAAGGCCAATTTTATTAATATTTTACTCTAATGTTTTATGCATGTTCTGTGATTTTACACACGAGGAATATCTCATGGCTGAAACTAGTGACACTGAAGATGCACTCACTTTCAAGGGGGCCGCCTCTACTAGTTGTCCAGACTAGTACCGGAGATGTCAACACCAATGTCCAATGAGAACCACCGGACAAAGCTGCTAACTATAAGGGAAACTCACGTTCCCCGCAGGACTTTTTGCTTCTGGCCCCACAGAGACCGCTTCTAGGCCCCGCTTGCTGTGCGCGAGTTTGGAAGTCCTGGCACACAATACCAGGACAAACGAACATTCCCAAACTCTACAGCTAACCACAAACCACTACGAGTCCAACCCACGTCTGGATCCTGAACAGAAACCCCGTAGTACCCATGAGAAACACAGCCGGACCCGTAGTTCCAGCTGCGATACCCTATCTATAGGGGTCGGTAGATAGGGAAGTCAATCAAAATATAGGACAAACAGTCTTTACCTTCACACGTAATGATGAAGGGGCCTTCACGTAAACGATGTGTGCAGTGTGCGAAGAGTGGAGTAGAAAATCGTACCAGCAATATATGTGACATTTGTAATGTAAATCTATGTTTCACAGCAACGAGAAATTGTTTTGCTGGGTTCCATTCATGAAATTATTAATTAAATTGTTATTCTTTTACTGAATTTTGTTTTTTTATATCAGAAAAAACTTGATTTTGCTATAATAGTAAGTACCTCACAAAATTATAAATGATGCCCTTTATCGCATATTGGGACACATTTGTCCCAAGTAATTTCCTAAAATCTATTGTTTTTTTTTTATTTTTTGTTATACACATATTTAAATTACCTTGTAAGAGACTAAATAACGTAGTCATAAATATAAAAACTTATGTGTACTTATTTTGTGCGTCAAAGGGTAACAGATGTAACAGACGTCAGTGTAACAAAGATCTGGTGTTGTGGAAACACTTTCTTTTTATTTTTAATTAAAATCTTTCCCCAAGAGCTTCGCATTTGAGTCAAAACCTAAATAGATAAAACAGAAACTTAGGATATCTATACGAATGAAACCTAAACAAATTATGTTGCGTATCTTAAAAATACTTTGTTTTAAGTTAAAGAAGCTTGTAACACTATGGTATTTTAACATTACCGCACAATCAACAAAAGATATTTATCATTATCTGAGACAAGGAAGGTGACATCGAATGGACAACAGAATGCCAGCACCAATTCAGGCATAGTTGCTCTTGGTGAAGCGTTTCGTAAACTCGCTTTGAAAGTTCACTTTGCACAATTTGAATTCCACTATTGTGCGTAAAATAATTGTAGAAGCGCATGTAAGACAGAGAATAGCATTGACTTTCTATTCGGTTCTGTAGAATTTGCATTATACAATGTCCAGGACTCCAGGGACTCGCTCGATTCTACTATTTGAAAGCGTCCATATTCGTATCTGAGTGGCCTACTGATTCTGACTTTTTTTCTATACTTCAAATGTTTAAATCCGGCTATTACTGAGACGAGAGACAACATTTTTCAATAGCAGAATCGAAGCTCTGATCAGCCGTGCGTTACAGTTTCTTTTGAAGTAAATGTAATAGGTATTTATTTTAATTATTAATAATAATAATATAATAATATCTTTATTTAAATACGCTTACATCTATAGTTTACAAAGAGCTCTTAACTAATAATCTAAAGTAGATAAAAGCTAGGTAAACCCTGTTTTTCAGGCGAATGTGGGCTTAGTCTAAGTTTAATATAAATCGAAACATAAATGAATATAACAGGTTCCTTATACGCTAAATTACAATCTAATATAAAGACATAAATAAAATAATAATTAGTTTTTTTTTAAATAAGCTTTTAAGTTTTATACAGAAATAAATAAAACAAAATTACCTAACAGCGGTCATTAACCCCTCCGTATCGTCGTAGGTCAATTTTTGTAGTTCTTCCTGTACAACCTTTCTGCAGCTGATAGTGTTTAACGGATAAATATAACACTTAGCATTAATCCTGTTGTACAGAAAGGGTCCTAAGAAAATAAAGAACCTCGATGAGAAAGCGCATTTTGTACCTTTGAGATAAGTGCAAACCATGTCCTTCCTCCTTTTATTAGTAATTTCAGTGCTGTAAGGAAGAGCCGTGTGCTGTTTTAGTATCGTGCTTTTTATAAATAATTGCCGAACTGTTAAAACTTTATAGGATTCATATAAAAGATGAGTAGGATATAGATAAGGACGGAAAGTGGACACCTTTAGGATTGCCCTTTGGGCTCTTTCGACAGTTAATAACAGGGACTTATACGTACCACCCCATGCAGTGA
Organism: Scoparia ambigualis; assembly: GCA_963921215.1. Taxonomy (NCBI): domain Eukaryota; kingdom Metazoa; phylum Arthropoda; class Insecta; order Lepidoptera; family Crambidae; genus Scoparia; species Scoparia ambigualis. The sequence goes on from OY992509.1 coordinate 8,972,485, forward strand.
TGCAGTAAGTTAGTATCGACTGACATAAGGCCACGTAAACTTGCATTATTAATTTGGTATCTGCAATCGAACGAAGTTTTTTAAATACAAACATAAGCTTACGCATTCTGTTACTTAAAGCTTCAATATGATAACGGAATGACAGATTCTCGTCAATAATTACCCCAAGATACTTTATATTGCGAGTGCTAGAAATGGTAGGGCAATTGCAAGACATGTTTGTGTATAAATTACAGCCATCATGAGCATACAAAGGTGTTCTTGTTGTAGAAGTTGATTTGCGCATCGAGAATGTGATATATTTAGTTTTATCTGCATTTAGTGTTAGTAAATGTTGATTAAGCCAGTTATTTACAACATTGAAGCCATTTTGTGCAATTTCGTAAGCCTCGAGCTCCGTCGCTGCAGAAAAAAGTAGAGCAGTGTCATCGGCGTACGATAATATTTTACCGCCGTTTAGTTGAAGGTTGCAAAGGTCATTAATGTAAATTAAAAATAAGGTAGGCCCAATTATACTTCCTTGTGGGACACCAAAGGAAGTGTTGCACCTGTCAGCACTGATCACATTGCCTATTTTAACGCATTGGCTACGATCACTTAAATAACTTGTAAACAACTTCAGTTGTTTATCTCTTATACCTATTGTTTCAAGCTTATTCAATAGGATGGGTATCGAAACTATATCAAAAGCTTTTGCAAGATCCAGGAATATACCTATTGTTTTATTGCCTTTATCAAGCTCTTGTGCAATATAGTTAGTTAACTGATGAACTGCCTCATCCGTTGATAAATTAGCTCTAAAACCAAATTGATTGATTGACAAGAGCGAATTATTTTCCAAAAAATGTACTAATCTGTTGTTTATAATTTTTTCAAAAATTTTTGATATGGAGGAAAGTATTGATATAGGCCTATAATTTGAAATTTGTTCTTTGTATTAACTGTAACATCATTTTATACAAACATTTTTGATTAAAAAATCTAGAAAGTAAAGCTAAAAAAAGTTAGGAACACTCCTGCAACGCCTTTACAAAAGAAAACAAACGAGGCAGAGACAATTTTTTTTTCAAGACTTTTTCTCAGACACGACAGAGAGAGGAGACGACACAGGGAAGACTCTCTTTTCAAACAGCGCGACTCAAGATCTGAATATTAATTCCCGCCGTTTTACATAAGATATTCGCGGTTCGCGGGTGCGGTCGTGATCTTGAACCCGCAAGGGCAGCTATTGTCTCGGCGATGGCTCGTGTGAACTGTGCACGAGATCCGTCCGATGGCATTACGAAACAAACGCCTTTGCTAATTCAGACGTTGAATAAGAACATTTGAGTTATTATTCTGAGATTTGGGGTAAATTATTTATCATAATTTTTTCGGCCAAGGAACTTCTTGGCGGGAAAGTGAAGCGTCATGTCTGCTGTAATGTTTTGTTAAATTCAACTTAGTGTGAAATAAATTTGGATTATTAACCGTTAAGTGTTCGTGAACGAGCATGAGTGTCAAATAAAACAAAGCAGTGCAAAATCACTTTTCAAATTCTTTCAAGAACTATCATTTTTATTATTTAAACAAAACTTTAAGATTTATGCAAAGTAAACATGTTATCAAAAAAGGTTGCCACATTCTAGCACTTTTTGTCACCAACCTGTTAAAATTTAAAAGACAAATTTTATACATTACAAAACTAGTCATCTACCTTCTCCTTTAGGCCGGTGTTTGAGAGTGAAGTTGAAAAAAATATCCTTGCCATTAAGTCCAATGCAGAAGGAATGGACGGAGTCAGCCGGCGTATGATTCAGCTTAGTATGGCTGGTATCATTACCATTCTCTGCCACATTTTCAACTTTTCGCTCAACACCGGAACTTTCCCAAGCTGTTGGCGTCAGGCTGTAGTCATCCTTATTCCTAAAACCTCAAATCTTTCTCTTCCCTCTCATTTTAGACCTATTTCCATTCTCCCGTTCCTTTCCAAAGTTCTCGAGCGCCTGGTTCTTTACCAGATCAGTTTGTTTTTTAACGCAAACCAATAACTAAGCCCCTACCCCAGTCAGGTTTCCGCCCTGGGCACAGCACTGTGACTGCTTTGACGGAGGTGGCTGACGATATGCGTGAGGGTATGTCGAATCAACAGCTTACAACTTTGGTTCTTTTAGACTTTAGCAACGCATTTAACACTGTTGATCTCGATGTACTCGTGGCAATGCTGTCGATTGTTCTTGGGTCGGACTCTGTAGTTGAGTAGTTCCGCAGCTATCTTACGAATCGCAGGCAGTTTGTCCGGATCGACGAAAGACTGTCTGCTCCCTGCGACGTCACTGCTGGTGTGCCACAGGGCGGCGTCCTCTCCCCCTTCCTTTTATCTATCTTTATCAACTTCCTTACTCCTCTCCTGTCTTGCCAGTATCGCCTTTACGCTGACGACCTACAAATCTACTCCCGTGTTCCCATCGAGGATGTTGACAACATGATTGCAAACCTTAATATTGACCTTGCGACTATTCATGAATGGAGTCGAACCCATGGCCTCTTGGTCAATCCTCACAAGTCGCAGGCGATCATTATTGGTGGGTTGAAGCAGATTGCCCGAATTAAGCACGTCAATGTTCCTCCACTCCTACTTGATTCTGTTCCCCTTCCCTTCAGTGATGTTGTCAAAAATCTTGGTATTCCCTTCGACAGTACGTTGTCTTGGGCTCCTAATATTGCGGAGGTTAGTAGGAAGATGTTTTTTGCCGCTGGTTCGTTGCGGAGGTGGAGAAATCTGCTTCCAGTGAGGACCAAGATCGAGCTTGCGCAATCTCTCCTCTTGCCAATTCTGGAGTACGCTGATGTCTACACCATTGACCTCAATGAGATTTTTCTAGATAAGCTGCAGCGACTACAGAATTTGTGCATCAGGTTTATATTTGGCCTGCGCAAGTTCGATCACGTGTCTGAATATAGGACAGAACTCGGGTGCCTTCCTATCAGACTGCGATGTGAGAAACATGTTCTGGTGCTGTTATTTAACGTGCTGTATGACCCTCGCACCCCTCCTTACCTTAAGGAACGTTTCTAATTTCTTGGTACGGATCACAATTGTGAACTCAGGTCTAGGCTGCCAACCTACTGAAACAACGCTTGACTCGTTCTGAATACTCAGAGACTCCTTCTCAGTTAAAGCTGTCGCCTTTGGAACAAACTCCCATCTGAAGTTCGTCACTCAAAGTCACCTGCTTCTTTCAAAGCCAAACTGCATTCGCATCTCTTGACTAGGTCCTAGTTTGCAACAACTATTATTATATTTTAAGTATTTTATTATATTACTAGTATAAATACTCATATTATATTATTTAATTATATATATTTATTTTTATCTATCTATAGTATTTTAATTCTTTTTTTATTTCATATTTGCTTGTTTCTGGTGCACTGCTTGTCGTTCTTTTTCTGTTGTCCTATACCGCAAAGGTTGTCTGGAAGAGATCGCCCTTTGCCCACATTAGTTTTAATATGCTTATTTTATGTTTTCTGTATTTTTGTGTGTGCAATAAATCGTTTTATCTATCTATCTATCTAGTTCAATCCCTCCCGCTTACAATAATTGTCATTCATTGTAACAAAATGCCGCGATGGGCGAATGGCAAAGCTCGGTGCAATATCCGGCGGTCGCGTGGAGCAGTGTGTTTCGGATTATTCATTGCACAGCCCGGTCTGTGATCGATCAGATCAGTCACCAACTCGCATTTTGTAAGGGTTATGATTATGAATACAATACAATACAAATTTTAAAGTTGCCAAAATTACCATTAATTAGAATTAAAATCGCATGTTTTTATTGGGTACTCTTTCTTGATATTCTAAAGTCCAGTCACCTGTAAAAGGATGCCACATCAACCAAAACATCGCATTGTTTAAGAAGACGAACAAAACACCGTCGCGTACCTACAACACGGTAGCAAGCAGGCTTTCGACGGCCTCGTGACTCACGAAAGAAAGTCATACAAAATGGTTATTTATTTACTGAACATAACCCCCGGAGGCCGGAGGAGGCAGTGAGTGATCCACGCTTCTTGCCGATAGACATTGCATTTAAAAGGTGTTCCGTGGATGACATATTTGGATCAAGTGCCTGCTTAGCCGTAGAAAGTGAATACAATAGACCTTTATCAAATCGAAAGCACATTCACTAAACTTTTATAAGAATTGATGGTCGCAAAAAAGATTTTAAAGAACTGTTGATCGCAAAAAATAATACAATCGCTTTCAAAAAGAACACTCCATAACACTTGAGAATCGGTTTAACACCTCTATGGAAACATACTACAATAGGCTTTTGGGTGAAGGTCAAGATTCGAGAAGACGAACGGGAAACGCTTGTGAGGCCATACGCATGACGTCACTTCCTGTGCCGATGCACGACTCGCCAACACAAAGGCATAACTTGAAACACAAACTAAAAGGGCTTAAAAAATGATCTCGATTTTAGTGCGAGTTAGGGATATAGTGCCCAAGAATGAAGGTAAGTATCATAAGATAAATCTTATCTATCTAGTGAGAGTTGGACACACGCAGTAAAGGGTTCCGTAGGCTAAAGTTTATAGAAATATAAATAGAAAATGATTTATTCAACGTCATTAACAGTGTTATTAACAAAAAAATAGTAAGGATTTTACTAATTATGATATAAATGACACTGAAAAGGCGCCCACTCAGCATAGTGTCGTGGTATGCTGACACACCGCGACGCTGGTCTTCCGTAAGTGCCAGACAATGAAAGAAGCACTGCTACACGCAACTTGCAAAACTTTGCGTTAAAAAAAACCTACTAATAATGCTATACTATATTAAACCGTTACACACCTACTAGACATACTATACGTAAATCAATTATGTTAGCAATTATATTATTAACAAACAAATATAACACAATGAAACGATTTTACGATTTTGATTAAGCCATACCCTTCAATTGTAGAGAAGACTTGATTTCAAAGATGGACTGTTGCCTAGCAATAATAGGACAGTGTATATTTATTATACTTTACTTATTTATACATACATAAAAATAATCATGACTATTATCCACAAAGAGTTAGTCAGAGACTAGGCAATGAGGACCGCAGTCTTCTGTCATAGTCCACTTTTCACCAAATAGTGACTGCACATGTGCTCAGCGTGACAGGTGGTGAGCTCATCGCCTCTCTATGCTGTTAGAAGTATGTGCAGTCTTTAGTCCGTTAGTCGCCTTTTACGACACCCAAAGGAAGAGAGGGGGTGGTAGTATTCTTTCAAAGCTACGCGATACGGTTTATTTTTTATTTAGTAAGTACTTATTTATCATTTTTTTTAAAATCATGAACATAATATTACCCAATACATTGTATAAATATTACTTTGCTAGATTTTTCCTCTTTTTTAAGAACTTGTTATCACGCAGATATCAATAACCAATACTTATTAGTAGCGAAACCATCATCATCATCTTCAGCCTACAAACGTCCCACTGCTGGGCACTGGCCTACCTACATGGAACACAGCACATGAGGAGGTTACATACACCATAATAACCAATGATGTTACAATAAGAAGAGGCAGATGCGTTACATGTGCCAAAACCTGGCAACAGAAAATATCTCGGGCCACCAACAACATTATCTGTCTCGTTTACGCTATAGCTAGTTGTCTGTCATGCTATCTTGCTCACACTTTCGTACGAGCTTTGGTCCATTATCGACATAACATTAGTACTGACATAACCTACCTTTTTTATTATAATATCATTGATAATAACCCACAATGTTGGCCCAATGCGGGTTGGTGTTGGTAGGCTTTAACGACAGCCATCTTCCGACAACAACCGGGATTAACGGCTTCACGTGCCTTCCGAAGCACGTATCATGCGCGTCAAATACAATGTGTTGAACGGAGCTTAAAATAACCATAAGTATAAACATTGCTAGCTTTGCCACTGAACCCTAAAATCGCGTTTTGTAGTTTTCCTCACAACTATACCCGTTTATTGCAACTCAACAAAAGGTCACTGGGGTGTCTCTCTCAAAAGGTGTATTGTTGTTTTATTGTTGCTTTTGGACGACTGTGCTCTACTCGTATCTGCCATAGCACTAGCCGTGATAAGATCGATAAAATTGGTCACAGACGCGGACATTGCAATTTGCATCCAATTTTGGTGCAACGCTCGCCTCTAGCGTTGCCCGACTTGTACATATTTAAAGATATCTTATTTGAAAGTAAGCAACGGAAACATTCTAATGTAGGCACCTACTAGGTACTTTGTTATCTTTCCACTTAAGTGAATTAGCTAGTTAGAGGACAGCGGAGTTCAACTCTACGTAGCCATTACGTAATCGATAATGTTTATTTTGAAAATTGTGTTTGATTAATCTGTATATGACACGACATCGGTATTCTATAACGTAGGTACAATTGGACGTGTCGTAGGAACTTGCGCCACGCTTTCCTGCAGTAGCATAAGCCTTAATGTCACCCCTGTGGTCTAGTGGTTAGACAACCAGTCTCAGACCCACTGGGTCCCGGGTTTGATTCTCGGCAGGGTACATGTTTGTACTCTGTTTGATTGTTTGAGGTTGTACGGCTTGCTTTATGGCCGCCAAGTAAGCTTCCGGCAACTTATCTAAATATGTAGTCATAACATCAAAGTTAACGGCATTTTTGTGTTTCGACAGTTAGGATAAGATAGCCAGTTCGTCAGTACTTAAGTAGTTGAGAAATCCGGGTGAAGCGCGCTTCCACCATCATTATTTTACTTATTATCACCCAAAATCAGGTGAGATGAAAGCTAAGATGCTTAGGAAAAATTAAGAAAAAACTACGGAATCCAAACTGCATTTATTTATTTATTAGGTACACAAAACAGATAGAAATTCAAAAATAACAAAAAAGCATCATAAATTGTATCTAAATTCCTTTCTAAAACATGTGTACACAGCACGATTAATAATAAGCGTCCATATTATTAACATTGTTAAACTTGTACCCTTATTTCCTTCGATCACTTTTAAAAACAAGATACAAAATCCTATACTATGTCGTTGCGAAATATTGGCAGCTTTGCTATACCCACTTGCTATTTGATTGTTGCTGAGGTATAACGATCTGGATCGACAATATAATTGTTCAGTGCATTGCGACGCCCTTCTCCTCAAATCATCACCGATTGACATGCTCGTCAATCGCTGACGGGGCGTCATCAAATTGTCACAGTGACCGACTTAGTTGCGTTGCGGTTCGCAACTGCATTATCTTCGACGACCGCCACCGGCAGAAATATGGACTTTCCAATGAATACAAAACAATAAATTTAAATGCAGACGACCGCTTCGTCGCCAGTTCGGCAGTGGGCCGGTGCACGGTTCAACGCGCCGCAAGTTTATCGACGTTCATAAACCCGTAAATAGATCGAATGCAGTAAAACGACGGCAAACACTGCACCCGAGCCACTACGGTGGTTTGTTTCCAATTTCACTGCATTGCGATCGATTCACATTTCGTTCAAAGGGCACTTGAGCAAACACCTCCGGATTGAAATCGCGAGCTAAGCAGAATGGGAAAAAAAACAGTCTAGGAAGTGATTAACACCTGTGCTATTGAGACTATTAATTGAATAAAAATCTATAAATGCGTCACCTTGTCTTGATACAAATGTACAATCCCTATAGGAAGTAAACAATTATCAATTGTCATACGTACCAACCAATGACATACAATAAAGTGGAACTTATAATCTTTAAACTACATAAATCTAACTTTACGATTATTCTGGCCCCCTTAGTCCAGCAAAGTGTCGCCAATATTCATTCTTCACGATAACCCATTCAATCCAAGCCCTTAATGAGCCCGCAATATTCTAAAGTTCACCAATAACACCATATCAAGAGTGCTCCAGATAAATGGATCAGGTTACTTGATTAACCGGTTCGCATCCCTTCCCCTTATCACCCTTGGGAATATTTAAATGGGCTCTGAATATATCACACCACCCTCAGGAGGTAACGAGAGAGCCGAATTCACCTGCGTTCTAGATTCACTACATAAATAAATTAAGTAAGCTTCATTAAAGTTTTGCAGTGAAACACATTCATATTTTATTCTGAACTGTTTTGTCAAATCAAGTGAGTGTTAATTAGACACAAAAAATTTAATTCAGTTTTAAGCCTTGTTAGCTGTCTATATCAGTTAATTCACTGGATTGGATGTACGTGTTTGCACAATTTAAATTCAGTGATAGTAAACATTACGGCCATATACGTCGACGACATTGTCAACTTCATATTATGTCGGACCTGGACGAGGTTGGAAAAAGTTGGAAAAGGACCGTGGAAATGACACCTATGCCTAGCAATTTGATGACTAAAATATTATCTACGCAAAATTAGATACCCTTAACAACAACTAGCGAAGTGTGTCAGGGTGTAAATGGAAAGCTGCAACCTCTGCCTACACCTCCGGGATACCTGCATGATATATATATATATATATATGTATTTAAAACTAGATAGTTTAATGACACAGTGTAACAGTTAAAGTGAAAGTCAGGGCATTTGAACTTTCAGCGCCATTGGTAACAAGGAAACATATTCCCGTCACACACAAATTAGAGCGATAATTGTGACAGCGCAGCGGCGTCTCAATCGACATGGCAATCACGTGCACCGCCACCGCAACTACTGCTAATGTGCCCGTATTGAAAATCAGCATTCAACGACAGCGGCGCGGTGACACGCCCAGTTACATACGCACATTGATCTCGCCGAGTAATTTACGGGTTGGAAGTGATAACGTGTTGCGAAACACACTGCCCATTTGACCGATTCAACTGTCCAACGCGAATTAATTGGTATCTGTCTGTAATTCTATCTGATTTCAATACATTGGCTAAAAGCAAAGCACATAGCGATACACTGACTTAAAGCAAAGCACGTAGAAAAGCGATCGTTAAAAGTAAGAAAAGTAGAATAGCCAGACCAGACACAAACACAACTGACCGACTATCAGCAGCCGTAATTTCACTAGATAAGAACAAGCTCATTATCTGCAGACAGTGTCCGAGCGTTAAATGTTTTTGTGTAACAATAAATCCTGTCCAAGATCCTTGTCTTTGGCCAAGGTCTGCAAACTCATTCACAAGATCGAGTGGCAAAAAACTGGAGCACCGTACTGGGCGTCACGTAGGTAGCTCATTAACTCTCAGAGCACGTAGTAGCATCTAAACTACCGCTCATTGTCAATATTGGAGTGTTCCGAACCACTGGCAAAATCAATAGAGACATTAACGGATATTAGACGTATGATTGTCGGCAATAGTTTTACCAGTTGCCTCTAATGAATAACCAATATTGGATGTGCAGTGTAGTATTTGAATGATGTTTTCAACTTCTCGTTTGCCGTCAGAGTCAAAACAATATAGTGAAATAAAACATCAAGTAAGTTTAATAATTAACCATCGATTTTTTTCTTCTCTTTTTTCTCATAAAATTCTAACACAATACAATATAAATGAAGGGCATCTAAATCCATTCAACCAATCGATGAACTTGGTGTAGTTTTTTTAAAGAATGTTAACTTAAATTACTTCCTTATACTTGGAATACTCAGAACACAAGTTAAACGGTGTCAGAACGAATTGTTATTGAGTCGACAACCTCGAATGTCTGAGTAATGGCTATTACGAGTGAACAGTCGAACACACTCAAAGTGCAAGGCTGCGGAGTGCATCGCCGATAAACCGGAGATGAAAGCGTCTGTTTATTTGATTTTCTGCCATACGTGCGAGCATATTAACTAAGCTTCGGACAATGACCTGACAGCCTGCATTATATTCTTCGACACTTAAAACTGGAGATTTTATTTACGAAATTCATCTCCAACATTATTTCATCTCTGTAATCTGATCAGTGCGAATATGTTTGAGGAAACCCTTGCACAATGTTGCTTCATTTGTACTTGTTATTACAAAAAGTAACATTGTCAGTATCGTCTCTTCCTCCATACAATATTGCTGCCATAAAATAAGCCTCTTAGCTACTTTTACAATTCAGTAATACCTGCATGTTAGGTGTTACATTTTCATTAAATTATTGTTGTAGCCGACTGCGCTGCCTGAGCAAACAATTACTTTGAACACATTTCTAGAAACTGGAGGAGAAAAATAGAATGTAGGTATTTCAATATCAGGTAAAGAGGGAAACTAGCGGCTATCCACCATTCTCAATAGGATAGCAACCCTGTCCTTAGTAGAGAAACGTCCAAGCAATGCTACCGATCGAAATAAATGGAGAAACATTGCAAGATCTGTGACCATCGCATTGCCAAGGCAGACGACGACGACAATACGACGACGACATACTCGTATATGACTCTCTGTTGTCTACTGTTTTAATTTTCTCTAAAAACTTTTGTTAAAGTGCATTTTACCCGGTAATAAGTTGAAGGGAAGGCACTAGTATTGTTAATAAACTTTCAGTTTAGTAATTCTAATTTATAAAATTATTTTAAGCAAAACAAGTAAAATATATAGGTATGTGGTATAACTACACTTAATCTTAATTTTATTAGTAAGTTACTCTGTTATCAGAACCGCAAAACAAATTAAAGCCTCAAATCAAATTAAAACCAAAGCTTTATTTGCTTGAACATGGGTTATACTTGCAATTAGATTTTTTTTGTGTGTTCTACCACAATATACAAATTGGTAAACAAATATTTTAACTTAGGTAGGTACCAATATTTTTTATAAATATTAGGTACTTAAATGTTCTTGTGTGCATTTGCTTGAACATATCTATGAAAAAAAACATTTCAGTCCTCCAAGAACCTCCTCCTTTTTTTTAAGTCGGTTAAAAATGGCAACATTATCAACCTTTATTAGTTTATAAGAATGTGTGTAAATTAGGTACTTTAATAATTTTGTCATATCGTATTTGCGATTCGACGTGCGTATCTTCGTGAGCGTCGACCTCGGCGGTGACCCAGCTTCGGACTGCCGGTTTCGTAATAGCACCCGTCTCGGCGGCGACCCATCAAACATTGTCGGATTACGTTCCTGCACCATTTGTATAAGATCTGCCATGGTTAACGAATTCGGTCTTCCCTCTCTTAGGCATTTCTATTTCGAGAATGTCTGGCACCTTTATTGCCGCCTTTAAATAATCTCATTCTCTGTTTATGTCTATAATTCTATTGTTAGTTGTGGTCAGTATATTACTCTTATCTCTAAAGTTTAGTTTCTCCTATATGGTTAGTATATTAGAATAACTTGGCTTGGGCTTTAGATAGAAAACAATCATTGTTCTATATAATTTCATGCAGTCGGTTTCGAGCTTCAACAATGTATCATGTTTGTTTTAAACAACAAAGACACAGCTGATAAGCACATATGGAAGCAATGGCCCAACTCTGTATCAGAAACTCATTTTTCCCCACCGCTATTATTACTAAAGGTAGCGCCATTCAACGTCCCCCTGTATTTAAAATCACCCCTATTCGTGCCATATCGGAGCAAGCTCGCGAAAAGGTTATCTTATTCGAAATATAAAAGTTATCTGGCTTTTACGAGAGGTAATATTATGTTGATTCAACCTTTTTATCTTCGACCACAAGCCGTATCGCTACTCCTTCGTTTTTTAATAGGTTGTCGTTCTAAACCGGAGGTGAAGTCATGTATTTCGTAAAACATAAAAGGAGTCCTAGTCAGTCGTCGCGAATTTGCATTCTCACCGTTTATTTTTCTCATACCGGCCCTAGACCTTCACTGCACGGTTAAAATCCTGCCTCTGGCTGGTCGCAGCAACAAACAAAACACACACACACACTCAATGTTGCACTTCTCATTTATTACACACTGCACACAGCTTATCGGTTTACGTACAGCGGGACGTCACACCGGTAAATCACATCAAATAACTTGTGATCAGATCACCATTAGATTCGATAAGAAGGAAAACACATAAATGTTTATTGATATCACGGAACGATCTACACCCACGCAAACATGTTGCGACGCGCGTCAACGCCGCGTGACTGCAGGCGTGTCGCCGGTTGACACTTTGGCGCCACAGGTTGCGGCAGGATCGCGAACTAACGGTGTCGTTTCAAAGCCGCGCCGCTAGATGGCGCTGACTCGTAAATATGTTCATAGTTTATGTTGCGGCAATACGATTGAGGAATTAATTAATTTGAATCGTTTCAAATAAATACTGTAAACAAATGAAATTCGCGGTCTTAAAACCATTTGTCTTGAATTCTTTTACGTGTAGTAAAGCAGTACAGGTAGACTTTTTTGCCGTGATTTTAGCGCACACATTTTATTATGTTACAGCATATTATAAAAATATAACGTTCTATAAAATAAAATAAAAAGTTAAATTTTGATTTCTAGTCATTACTTATTTTAAACCAACCTTAATTATTCTCCGAGTCGTCGCTCTCCAGTTAAATCTTCAGTGTTCACAGTCAGAACTCACAAACACAGATCTAAAATCACTCTTACGAAGTAATTTTACAATTTTCAAAAGATTCATTTAGCTAATAGTTTCACTAAGTACACTCCGTATTAAAGCTGCATAACGCCGGTCGGCAGAACCGTAAAAAATCACTGACAAGAACACGGCCCCATGTAAATCGGTAACGTTATTGGGTTTTCCACAACACACGACAATAATAAAAGCACAATTTAAACACGATTCACCGTGAATAGCGACCGATAACACTATCCATCACCCCATTATCCTACGCGACTTGAAGTTAGCAGCGAGCGGGCACGTCAAAATATACCATAAATAACATCGTACGTATCCGGGGTGCGCCCCACCACCCCATCCCCCCTTTCTCCATCCGCCCTGCGACCGGGGGCGGGCGGCGTAAACACAAGCCCGATTCGACGTATTCCCCAAATTACGGAGAATTTCAAAAATCGAAACGTAGAAAAACTGTTCCAGCTGGTGTTACGTCAGCACAGTCAGACGCTCAACTGTCATAGTAGTCGTGGGACTGTAGTGAAAAGGCGTCGTGTAGTCGATGCTGTTGAGGGGTGGCGCGTATAAACTCACATAACAATACGTTAGATCGCCTCCGAGTCTTGCCACATGCGGTCGTTGCCATGAAAGCGTTTAGTAGGTTTCATTAAATGACGTAAAATTAGCTTCAACTTTATACATTATTCTGCATTTATGTGACAAAAACTTTCTTAATTTTGCCTTTGTTCTCATTTAATAATTGTTCCAAAATAGAATACTTAAATAAAAAGACCATTATATTTTTTTTAGAACCTCTCGACTGAAAAAGTTTACTCAAATACGTTTACCCTACATCACGTAAATGCAAACAGCTTAGAGAATATTGAACAGAGAGACAATAAAACGTCGTCGCGCATATAACATCCATTCGTTATCCAGGGAAAAAATGCGTCGAAAGGAAAAACCGACAAAGGAAGCCTCTTTAAGGACCCGGATAAGACGCGACGCGAAGAAAAAGGAGAGCGACAATTTTTCCGGTTCATATCTTTCTGTACATTTCATTACTTCCGCTATGTATGGACGTGGTCCTCCGAGCGCAGGATCGGGAGCGATCGGGAATAGTCGGCTACTCTCGGCCGTTTCCGGATAGCTAATCGATATCGGCACACTGCCAGGCGTACTACGCAAAAAACGTAGCCGCTACGCGTAGTCGCGTACTCCAGCTTACGCTACGATGTAACGCGGCAAAGTTAAAGAGTCGTAGGCTTACGCTACTATGTAACGCGGCAAAGTTGGAGAGTCGATTGATGAATACATTGAAGGTTATATTTTGAATTTGTACTTTGCAATTGCAATGTTACGTTAAACGTAATAGTATGTATATGACTTACTTGTGGAACTTTAAAAAAATATAATAGTTTAAAATAATAAGGAAGAGTTATTTTTATAACACAATAGTATGCTTTTGTGTGAGATCTACAGGTTTACTCTCATTTTATATTAATTCAAATTATAAGAATTAGTGAGTGCGGAAGAGACTTCCACACCATCACTATCCAGTGCCCCTAAAAATCTTTGAAGTGCTTAGTATGAAAGCTAATAGAATATCCATTGAATTAATGTTTTTTTATATATTTAAGCGTTTAATTAACGTTTAAATATACTTACTTAAGTAATTTTTTTTTAAACACTGAAAAAAGATGACAGCCTCTGGCGGGAATCGAACCACGCACCTTCCGCATTCCGGGCGGTTGCCTTAACCAATTGGCTAGGCCCTGTGCAATGTGCAATTAAAACATTAATCTATAAACACAGCTTCATCTTAACCGAATGTTTAAATATTTGTAAAAATATTTCTTTCGGATCTCAGAGGTGAAAACTTCAAAGATTTGATGAAGCAATGTTGACTAAAAACATAAGCATTAAGCACTGACAAATTTCGACGGGTGAAAACCAGACCTCGGTAGCCAAGTGGTTAGTTAAGGCAGCCGCCCGGAATGCGGAAGATGCGTGGTTCGATTCCCGTATTACGATGATACTGTGGTGGAGGTGTGTGGTGATGGTGGTTAAACTCGACGAGTTGACTGGCACTGAGGCAATCAGCTTGGTCTCCTTCAGGGCCCTGATTCTGTATCGCAATCTATAGATTCCACACTTAAACCTTACCGCGCACAAACGTCAAACGCATACGTTTTTGGGAAGATATCGTAACTTTTTAAGGAATTAACGTGTTGTTTTCTGAGGTTTAAGCGAGCACTATACACAATGAAATGACACACTTTTTTACGGATTAACTCGCGTTTAATTTACTATTTACATAGTTTTTATATTATCCTGACGTTTCGAACCCTTTACAGGGTCCGTGGTCACAGGGAGACTGCACATGTGCTCAGCGTGATAGGTGGTGAGCCCATCGCCGCTCTATGCTGTTAGGCGTATGTGCAGTCTTTAGTCCGTTAGTCGCCTTTTACGACACCCAATGGAAGAGATGGGTATGGATATTCTTTTAATAATCTGGCGCCACCACACAGCGCTGTTGGATAATAGCACCTAAGTTTACTTTTTTACGTGAAAGTTGGCAAAAGTCCAGTTTGGTCACCTGGTGGAAAGCAATCACCGCCGCCCATGGATACCCGCAAACCAGAGGAGTTGCAGATTTTTTTTTATATTTATGAAGGAGGCAAACGAGCAGGCGGGTCACCTGATAGAAAGCAATCACCGCCGCCCATGGACACCCCCAAAACCAGAGGAGTCGCAGATGCGTTGCCGACCTTGAGGAAGGAGTAGAATCTTTAAGGAAGGAGTTAGGAATTGTGTGGGGGAACGGGGGAGACATATGGACCTCCGGTACTTCCACTCGCTGGACGAAATACAACAGCAACGAGTGCCATTGTTTCTAGCCGATAGGTACTCCGAGAATTCCTATGCATACTTAAACATAATAGTCTCAGGTAAGAAATAGGGGACAACGACAGCTATGTATCAGGATAGGGTTAAAGGGAGAGGTAGAAATTCTTCACGAGTTCCTTGTGAATGGTTTGAGCACGCCTGATCGCAACTGGAAGCGGGTTCCAGAGACGAACAGCTTCAACAGTGAAGGAACAATCGTAAAAGGTGGTGTTGTGAAGTGGGGTTTTAAGGCTAAGATTTTCTGATGACCGTAATGAGAAAGAATAAAGAAAACTGAAACGCTCCTTTAGGTAGGAAGGATAGGTGGGATTAAACAATATTTTATATAGAAGGGAGAGGATGTGAGTATTCCGGCGAAGACGAAGAAGGTACGCGTAGGGACTCTAAACGCAAAAAAATATACTTTAAAAAAAGGGAATAATTGGACTTATGCGTATTACGAACAATACCATAAACATACATAGCGAATAAAAAAATGAGTGCATCGGCACTTTAATAGTGCGCGGCGCCTTATTGTCGGCATCATCAAAGGTCGGACATTGGCCTGTCAAAGAAATTTTGTAGCTATTCGGAAGTACAAGGTCAAGATACAAGCGCCGGCGGCTTCTATTGATATCGCGAAGTGGTAGGTGATAGGTGAAGTGGTAGAGCCACGCTGCATCACAGCAGCTGTGACGCAGCGTGGCTCTACCACTTCGCTACAAACAATTATACACGTCCCTGTAATATAAGTCCCAACAATATAAGTCCCTGTTATTAACTGTCGAAAGAGCCCAAGAGCAATCTCGAAGGTGTCCACTTTCCGTCCTTATCTATATCCTAAGTACTCATCTTTTATATGAATCCTGTAAAGTTTTAACAGTTCGGAAATTAATTTTAAAAAGCACGATACTAAAACAGAACACTCCTTACAGCACTGAAATTAGGTACTAATATAAGGAGGAAGGACATGGTTTGCACTTATCTCAAATGTACAAAATGCGCTTTCTCATCAAAGTTCTTTGTTTTCTTAGGACCCATTCTGTGCAACAGGATAAATGCTAAGTGTTATATTTATCCGTTAAACACTATCAACTGCAAAAAGGTTGTACATGAAGAACTAGAAAAATTTACCTACGACGATACGGAGGGGCTAATGACCGTTGTTAGGTAATTTTGTTTTATTTATTTCTGTGTAAAACTTATTAACTTATTTAAAAAAACTTATTATTATTTTATTCTTGTCTGCATATTAGATTGTAATTTAGCGTTTAAGGAACCTGTTAGTTATATTCATTTATGTTTTGATTTAAGTATACTTATTAAACTGAGACTAAGCCCATATTCGCCTGAAAAATAAGGTTTAGCTCAGGCAACAGAATTTAATTTACTTTAGATTATTAGTTAAAAGCTCTTTGTAAACTATAGAGATGTAAGCGTAATTAAATAAAGATATAATTATTATTATTATTTTAATTGACTACATTAAGAGATCTCAATGCACCCCATCGCATAGGCTTTACCTTGGTTTATGCAATTGCACGTGAACCATAGCCTGGGTTGCCACTCGATGGTCCACTATCGATAGTCTATGGATAGTTTAGCAAAAGCAATAGTATCGATAGTATTGATTGTTATTGCAATATTCAGCAGCAATAATATCGATACTATTGATAGTGTCTTCGATATTGAGCTTCAATAGTATATATATAGGGATATCGATACTATCTATAGGCCTATCGATATGATAGATGATTTGCGAGGTCAACTATCTATAATCAAACTATCGATAGTTCGGGAACACTAACCATAGCCTACTACCACATGAGTAAAGAAACGGAACAGAAACAACGCGCCCCCCCCCCCCCCCCCCCCCCCCCGTCGCGAGTCAATTACTACAAGCATACGGCGCATGTGTGCGTGTCCACTAGCCGCTGCGTCGCGTATGCGCCGCCACTGGATAAAACCGGTTTACCAGTATTTACGCTCGCTCGGCCAGTGGACAAACGGAGAGACTCGCGACGAGGGCGCGTTGTAAGAGTATGACACGGGTCACGTGGTCACGGGCTGAGAGTCAGCTGACTCTCAGCTCAGCTGACTCTCAGCCCGTGACAACGACGGCCGGTGCACTTCGGTCGAAACGTCGGGTATAAAAGGTATGCGTAGGATGCTTTTATTAAATAGTTTTGCGTTAAATCCCGTTTATAAATTATGTGTGCAAAATGGAACGCGAAAGTTAAAAGTGCTACTACTTTGTCGGTGTGGGTCTCAGAAAAAAGGATCTAATTTAAGGTGTGGGTACACTATATCGCTCTCTATATACATGGGTATGCCAAGGAGCTAAAAACGGCTCGCATATCATATGATGCATAGCTCATCCTTATTTTATTATTTTAGCATGTAGATGTAGGTTTCATCATAACAATAATATTATTGTCAGCCGTAGTCATCCCACTGCAGGGCAAAGGTCTCCCTATTCCCTCCTCCCACTCTTCAAGATTAAGTGTTTTTAATATCTTCCAGTTGTTGCAGTAGAAGTCAAGTTCGTCCCGCCATCTCCTTCTGGACCTGCTTGCGACGTTTCCTAGCATTCGCGCCCGTATGGTTTGTATCCTCCATGTGAATAACAATAATTATATGGATAATTATGATTATAAGACTTTGTAGACATAGAATTAACAATGTCATTTAAACCAACTGAAGTTGGGTAAAGTTTGCAAATAAATCTTATAAAAAAACTACATCGTTCAACACTAGTATTAGCGAATTAGCGGTGGTGCTTAATGTTATCTAAGTGAGCACAGTCATCTACATTCGACACAAACGCCTCGGAAAAACTTATAAGATATGGGGACATGCTAAGAAAATGCTTTTAGAATATCTCCTAGGATTGTTCAGTCACTGCACTGGGGCTTGAGGTTACTTGTCTTCCATACAATCGGTTACACTGTAAAGACAGCCGTTAGCAGAAACCTTTAAAAAAACAGTGTTATGGTCACGGTAGTGTATATTTTCTTTGCTTATAGTAGGTACTTAATCAAGTAAATGAATTTAGTTTGCCGTGTGAGGTTTTATTGAAGTCCCATATCTTTACTGTAGAGCTTTCGGAGTAGGTAAGTATCACCCTAATCAACTATCATTTGTATTTAACGTGCATTAACACCACTTATCATTAATATTAACGCTAATAACATGGCTGAATGGGCTTGATCCTACATCAAACGGAATTAGTACAAAAAAAATAACCGAAGTAAAAGTGACAGACTTCCTGGCGGGAAAGTGAAGCGTCATGTCTGCAGTTTTGTTTTATTTTCTACAATTTGTGTTTTTTCGAGCATTAATGTGAAATAATAGTGGATTATTAACCGTTAAGTGTTTGTGAACGTGCATGAGTGTTGGCAAATGAAACAAAACAGTGCAACATCACCTTTCAAATTCTCTCAAGAAGTCCACGTGAGATCTTAGTAAAGCCCCACATCTTTACTGAGGACTTAAGGGGTTTGAGGGAATATCATTTATCATTCATCATCTTAATCACCACTCATTATCATCTAGGGAAATAAATAAATAAAAAACGAATGACTAGGCAGTATGGTCTCTGATCTTAGCCTGTTCCTTCACGGAACAAACACATAAAAAAAAAGTAAAAGTGACATTGACAGATTTGTGCGGTCGGAATTTCTGTCTGACTTCAGGAGTAGGTGTAGCTTCTATTGAGCCGAAACATGCAATCGTGATGGAAAATATCTAAATTTATTGTGCATTTGTTTAAATATTATGAATGTGTAACATCTATCGTATCTAGCAACAAATTTCTCATGGAAACAACATGGATAGTATTAAAATGCTCTCGTACGTTCCTTGTAATTAAATACCTCCATAGACTTTTTAAAAGATATGAATATACAATTTTAACATTGATTTGCAGTGGCGAAGAGTTGCTTGATGCAGGAGTGACAAAGCAGGAGGTCACGCTGCCCGTGATCGGCTTAAAAGAAGTTACCCCAGAGGGATCATGGCTTGAGCAAAAACAGATACAGTCTGCTTTAGATGCGAGAAAACATCTTGTTGAAGCTCAAAGAATTGAAAAAAGGTATTTATGGCAGCCACATAATTCATTACTATATAAATTTATCAATACACCCATTTTCCAGGGGGTAGGCAAAGTGCACAGCTGTCTATTTTAAATAACATTAGGGATATGCCGCGAGACCGTAATACTGACATAAGTCTCATAATGAACTTCAAAGCAAAATCAATCATGCACACATATCTAGACGGGATTTACGCAAAACTACTTAGTAAAGGCATTCTACGCATACTTTTTATACCCAACGTTTCAACCGTGTTGCACCGGCCGTGGTCACGGGTGGACTAAGTAATTTTGCGGGTTCTAAATTCCAAAAGGGACCGCCGAATTTGGGGGGGAGGAAGGAGGTTGGACTACGCTGCGCTTCGCGATTGTCTTAAATTTCTAACCTATCACGTGACCTACAGGAGTAGGGCAGTTTTTTGTTTTTCTTTAAGGCACTAGATTTTAGCTTTTTTGGGCAATTTAGCAGTGCTGCCAACATAAAACGATTGCTTTCAAAGCGTTTTTATGTTGAAAAGTTGGCAGCAGAGCTGTCTCTTCACTATCTGAGTAAATGTTAACCTGAAAATTAATTACTTTCAATAATTTATTGTGAGAGTCCTTTTCCGAGCGATAAAAATTCGTGTACTTGTTCCTAATTATGAGTTCTTTACGCTAAAAAAAAATCATCTCAAAATTCGTTGGCTCCCATTGGAATACTGAGCCAAGAACAATTCTGCTTTGAAGTTTCAGACCTAGTAATTTAATTAGAGCAATGTTTTCATTCTGCAAAATGTGCAAAACCATCACATGCTTGTGTTAAAAATTAACATAAGAAGGGGGTGCCCTGCAGAATATCAATACAAATATTTTCATGTAAGAATTATTGTTTCATGCGTAAATGTTTTTTGGAGTCATTAGATTTTTGTTGTTATTGTTTAAAGAATTTGTTTCAAATTTTAACAAGGCCATGACCTTGTGCAATGATCAGGCTAACTTACATAAGTTCTTTTAATGTATTTAACTAATTCAGCGCATAGAACAAGTGACTTAAAAATATGTAAATAAGTAAATTTTGCTAATTTAGATAGTGTAGTTAGTTTAGTTTACTAGTTTCTAACTATTACGGACTACGACTAACGGACTAAAGACTGCACATACATCCAATAGCATAGAGCGGCGATGGGCTCACCACCTGTCACGCTAAGCACATGTGCAGTCACTATTTGCTTTTGCGGTCCTCATTGCCTAGTCTCTGACTAACCCTTCAGGGATAATAGTAATACTTAATAATATAATAATAATTTGTTTACACTCACACCAATTATCTAGACCAAGATGAGTATTCTTTTGAAACTCGTTAATATGGTAAGATACATAAACATATAAAAAACACTCAAACACAAAATCAATTTAGAAAAACAGTTTTACTCTGAATTAACCCGTGACCTCAGAGAGAGACCCGGCGCGCTAACCACTCGACCACGGAGCTCGTCAAAATGTAATAGTCGTGATTATGTATTTTAATGTAAAATTTAACCTAATGCACGCCGTGAATACAGACACAATAGAATTTTTATTGTGCCACAGCCCGAGCGGTTTGCTCGGGGATAGTTTTTTTTTCTCTTGTTCTGCTCCATGGCAATCTGTTAAAGTACAATATGCCACTTTTTTCTCTGATATAAATCTGACTCCACTCACTGACTACAGCCAAACTCCCTCTAGGATGTTCCATCTAGAGGGTTTTACTATGTCAAGTAGTCGGCAATCTGTTGCTCTGTCCTGGGATGTCACTGCGTTTTAACCTTACATGCTGGACGCCTCCCTCCCTCACCTCGCCTCACTCAATGCCACTGCAAGTTCGTTTGCATGTTGGGTTAATCATAAGTCATGCTAAATTTGTCCTATCTCTTGTTTGACGGTCTTTATCTTATAGTCAAGGTATATGTTGACTTGATGTTGATTTTGACCACCTCGGCCAAATGACTGATGACGCGCAGGAACGATTCCCAATCGACGAGGTGGTGGTTTTGGCGGACTTCAACGCCCACCATGAAACATGGTTGGGCTCCTCCAAAACTGATCACGCTGGTAGAGTCGCTCATGACTTCGCTCTGACGCAAGACCTGATGCAACTGGTAGACCAGCCCACCAGGATGCCAGATATCGTAGGTCACGCGCCCTCCTTGTTAGACTTATTGTTGACGAGTCGCCCTGCAGGGTATAGAGTGTCGGTGCTTGCACCTCTAGGCTCGTCAGACCACTGCTTGGTCATTGCCACAGCACCGCACAGTGTTGGTCCACCGAAAACGGTGAAGACCAAGCGTCGTCTGTGGCACTACTCGTCGGCGGATTGGGACGGATTGCGTGATTACTTTGCATCCGTCTCATGGGGCCAGAGCTGCTTTCTTGGAAAGGACCCATCGGAGTGCGCTTCTGCCATCGCTGATGAGATCTTGTTGGGTATGGAATATTATATTCCATTTACAGATCTTGCCAGCGTTGGCAGACAACGGCCTTGGTTCAATCGCGAATGCGCCAAAGCTGCTGAATGCAAGCAGGCGGCGTATCGTGCTTGGACAAAGGTTTGCGCTTTGAATGACCCTAGTACCAGCTCCTTGAAGGCGGCCTACAACAAGGCCTCTAAGTCTAACAAGAGGGCTCTCGCAGGAGCGGATGCACAAAGAGTGGCAAGGGTAGGGCGGGAGTTGGATCTCGCACCCTACGGGTAGCCGTAGCTATTGGCGGCTCGCTAAGGCCGTGCACGCCAACTTCTGTTCTCCCTCGCTGCCCCCGTTGAAACATCCAGATGGCTCGTTGGCTTACCAGCCGCTTGAGAAGGCGAACTTGTTGGCTGAACTTTTCGCGGCCAATTCGCGCATCGACGATTGTGGCGCCGTTCCACCTATTATAGCACATTGTGGGGCCACCATGCCTGATATTCGTATCAGGCAGTGTGATGTACGTGCCGTGCTGCGGTCGCTCGACGTGCGGAAGGCTAGCGGGCCGAATGGTATTCCGGCGATTGTGCTGCTCAGATGCGCGGCTGAGTTGTCTCCTGTATTGACACGATTGTTTAGGGAGTCTTACGATACTGGTATTGTGCCGGTGTCTTGGAAGGAGGGGAACATACAACCCATCCCCAAAAAAGAGGATCGCCCGGATCCGGCCAACTATCGACCCATCGCTGTAACTTCTGTGCTGTGCAAGGTGTTTGAGCGGATAATTAATTCCCAGCTCATTAACTACCTAGAGGATCACTCGCTGCTCCATGATCGCCAGTATGGGTTCAGACTAAATCGATCAACGGGTGATCTTCTAGCGTACGTTTCTCACGCATGGGGTGAAGCGATAGACAAGCATGGCGAATCCCTGGCAGTTAGCCTTGATATCGCCAAAGCTTTCGATAGAGTGTGGCATCGTTCCCTTCATTCCAAGTTGCCGGCCTTCGGTGTGCCGCCCCGTTTGTGCGCCTGGGTTGCAGACTTTCTAGAAAGGCGGAGGATTCGTATCCTTTGTGAGGGTAGTTCCTCCGCGTTCTACAAAGTCAATGCCGTAGTGCCGCAGGGTTTTGTGCTGTGTTGTGTGCATATTAATGACATATTGTCCTTGGGCAATATTCATTGTTATGCGGATGACAGTACGGTGCATGAGCGGTACTTGGGACATCCTGCGGCAAAGCAAGCCGATATCATGGTGAAAAGGCAAGAACTGGTTGCCAAACTGAACCTGACTCTAGATCGTGTCTCTAAGTGGGGATCTAAAAACCTGGTCGAGTTTAATGCTAGCAAAACCCAGGTTTGTGCATTCTCGTCCAAGGTAACTTCCTTCCTCACTTCTCCCTCTCTTCAGAACTCTCCGTTACCCATTTCGGTGAACCTCAGCATTCTTGGTATGGACATCGGCCAGGAATGCCTGGCCAGGCCTGAATCCAAAATGCTACATCGAGAGTGCTATTTTAACTGCCTCCCGGAAGTTGGGTATTCTCAATAAGGTGAGGCGGTTTTTCACTCCCGAGCTGCGCTGTTTGCTGTACAGAACTCAGGTGCGATCGAGTATGGAGTATTGTTCCCATCTATGGGACGGCTCCGCTAAATACCTCCTCGATGCACTTCATAGACTGCAAAGGCGAGCGGTACGCATTATTGGAGATGCTGAGGTTACAGCCTTCCTTGAGGACTTCCAGCTGCGTAGAGACATTGCTTCTCTCAGTGTTTTCTACCGGAACTACGGAGAGTGTTCTGAAGAACTTTTTGATCTTATCCCGCCCTTTCCTTTCCTCTCCCGGACTACACGTGCTGGTCTTAGGAACCACCATCATACTGTACAGACTATCAGTACTCGTACCAAAAAATTTGGCAAGTCGTTCCTCTGTAAGACCATTCGGCTTTGGAATTCTTGCCGGCGCATGTGTTTCCCAGGTCCTACAGTCCCGGGTCTTTTAAGCGGGGCGTGAAACGGCATTTATGCAGGCCGTCATGAATGGGTGCGCTCGTTATCGTGCTTATTGCACGGTGGGGAGCGCTCTCATTATTTTGGACTGCATCGGCTGCTTACCATCAGGCAGGATGCAGTCTCTATGACGAGTCATTATAAAAAAAAATATGTATCTGTTGCTAATACGTTCTTAGTGCCTTGGTCTGAAATCTTTCCAGTATTTCAATGTTACTATTGCTGGCGAGCCCCACAGTTGAATACCGTATGTTCATATGGGTTTAAGTATAGCCTTATACACCATCGTTTTGCTGTTGTCAAATAACTGCGAATGGCGTCCAATCAACCAGCCTAGACTGTCGGGATTGATAACACTTTTATTGTAAACAAATTGGAAAATGTTGAAAATACCATCCACAACAAGCATTAGTTATTAGTATTCTCTTTATTTTATTTAAGTCTTAAGTAATTTTTTTTACAATTATTTAAAAAAAAACATTATTATTATTCAGCCCGGCTTGTTCCATTGCTGAGCAAAGATCTCCCTACCCTCCTTCCACTTTTCACGGCTTAGGGCTGTAACTTGCCAGTCATTCCGATAGTTGTCTTGCTCGTCCCGCCATCTCCTTTTGGCTCTGCCGCTACGTCATCTAACGTTACGTGGTCACCACTCATTGGTGAGTTTGGTCCACAGCTCGGCCGACATTTGTTATATGAAATACAAATATTATGCTGGAAAATGTCTTATAAATATTGAAAATATGTTTGCAGAGGAATATTGAGTCATGCAAATTGGCAAGAAGAACTAAGACTAGCCGAAGTGACACAGCAAGTTGGTGGGTATTGGAGTTTCTTGGGCCACCATAAGGATAAGAAACTGTATCTGCGACCAGAGGAAGCCTTATTTTTGATTGAAATTGTAAGTTGCCATACATTTATAAACATTGAAAAGTAACACTTAATACTTCAATTCTCTAAATGTGTTTACTGAGTTCTTTAGTTTTTCTCTGATCATCACACTTTCGTACATGTGTAATTGTGTACCCTTATTAGTTAGTTGATTTGTATAGTAATATAGCTACACACAGTACAATGTTTAATTCCAATGTTTGCTTTACTTTTTAGAATTGTCTTCTACTAACATACAATGAAATTGTAGTATCATTGCAACAAGCATACAGCCTATTGCTTCGTGATGATGTATCCTGTAATAAATATAAAGTGTATGCATCACTTAGTCGTCTGGGATACAAAATATTATTCCACAATAGTTTAGAATCTACGGCAAAAGAAACTGAAGTTAATACTACTTCTGAGGAAAGTATACAGAATGATACCCAAGAAATAAAAGCAGGAAAAGATGTAGATATAAGTAAAAGTGAGGAAAGTGGTAAACCACAGTGTGATAATTTAAATATTATTAAATTGACTGAGGCAGATGATATAATGGAAAGTGATCTTGAAAGTAAAACTGCAGCAATTAGTAAAGATGTACTTGTTGATAATGAGAGCAAAGAAACTAATATGGATGTACAACACACTGTTCCTAAAGAAAACTTGGGTAAGAGTGTTGTATACTTAATATTAAATAATTAAGTATAAAATAAAAATAAGTTCTTTAAAATATTAATATTTGTTTTATGAAATGAATGATTTTTCTTAAATATTTATTTATTCTGAACAAACTGATTTCATGATTGAGCTATTTTGTATAGGAATTTGACACATTGTGTGTAGGAAGCTTTACAAAAAACTTTTTTAATATTTTCATGATAAATTTTCAGAAATCACAGAAGAAGTAGAAGAAATCTCTGAAAAGGTCTGTGAGAAAGTTCATAAAGTAGATTTATGTGACTGTAGCGGAAACATATTAAACGAAAAAGACCCTCTTACTAAGTTCATTGAATGGAAATTGAAAAAGCTAAAAGATAGACAGCTAGTTGCAAAACCCAGACCAGATGTGCATACACATTTTTCAAATATTCCGGACCTTTCAGAAAACCAAATAATAACAATTAATGTGCCAAAGGAAGAACTGTTACCCAAAAACATTTTTTTAAACAATTTAACGTATGTACTCGATTTAAAAAATGTTTCAACAAAAGATGATAGTTCCCCATGCACTGAGACCAGGACTTACAGTATACCAGATGAGGTAAATGGTGATCACGTGAGGAGAGTCACAAGTTCTATGCAAAATAGACTGCAAAACGTAGAAATTCCGCCATTCTATCAAAGCTTCCGTCAAAATACAAGTTATAGGCAATTTCAATACTGGAGACCACGCCCCAATCTAAATTACTTCCAGTTTAATCTTTTCTTTCAGAGACCTTTCATGACTAATTTCAACATGCCAAGGTTTCAATTCTACCCTAGGACACATATACCAATGTTTCCGAGATATTTCACGAGTCCCACTCGTTTTAATGCTAACAGTTGTCAGACAGACTCCAACAACAGAGAAAATGAGACCACTCGTAAAAGAAAGAGTGAAAATGCTAAAAAATATCACTTAGAAGCCATTAAAAGTTTGGCCGCTCGACTACATGTTCTTGTCTCATCAGGAAACATGCAGACACAAAATATTGAGGCGCTCCAAAAACTAATTAACACTTACAATGTGAGGTATAGAACAAAAGTTCGTTTAACAGATGCATATGAAATAATTAATGATGAAAGGATATTAGAAACAATAGAACTAGATGATGATGAAGATAACAATAGTAAAAGACGGCGCACTGTCGAAACGGACAACACGGACTTACACAACTTGCATTTAAACCAGATCCGACAGATGGCATTGAAGCTGAAACAGTTAGAAGTGGAAAGGAAAGCATCACCAAGACACAGGAGGGCTATCTCTAATCTTGTCAAAACTTTCAACAAATCTTACAAAGCGGACATTTATATTTCCGCTAGCAATGAAGTTTTGGATCGTCGGAGCATTATCCTTGATTCCAGTTCAGATTCGGAGTGTGTCGTGCAAGAAATGCCTAAACCAACCGGTAAAAAGTTAAGAAATCCCTTCAATATCTTGAAAAGGCTCTCCGAGAAACAATTATCAACTTCTTCCCCCAAATCAACTAAACATCAAAATAAAATTGATGACAATAACGAGTCTAATAAAATAGAGACATCCAAAAATGTCATCTTGGAAACAATATTTGGCAAAGGTTGGTTGCCTAATCTGAATGAATTTGGCAAGCCTGAGGTATTGACCCGAAATAATATGAACATTCGTATCATAGAATCAAAAAAGGAGGAATATCTTTTTGAGTTTTTAAAAGACAAACCATTTAAGTATAATAATTGGGTAGATACTAAAATTGCATTCTTGGAAAACATACAAGAAACAAATAATATATTTCAAACTGAAGCAATGCAGGTAGATAGTGCTGATATAACATCCATTATAAAATCGGAAGACTGCACAGACATGCCTTCTGTATTAAAGAAATTGAGTATTATCCGCAAAATCAATGACATTAGCTGTGAAACTACCTTGGCTGTGGATTTTGATGTTTACAATAGGGATATTCAAAACTTCCGGAAGGGATGCAGACCAACACCGCACTTTAGAATAGTGTGTTTGGAGTAAGTACCTATTTCATTAAAGTTAAATGTTTTCTATACATGGTGCCATCTGCTACCGAGATCAGCTATCATTGAGGCTCGAAAGTTTATCTGAAGTTACAAGATTTTTGAGGCATGATATTTTTCTGCGGCCAGGACTATACAGATTTTTTTTTTAAATCCGTATACATTTTTTTTTTTCAATTATAGAGTAAATTAATCTGGAGCTACAGATTTAATTTAATTTTTTTAAGTGAAAAATAAAGAAACTAAAATTGATTAAACATAATCAAAGCTAAATTCTGTCCACGTGAATAAATACTTTTTCACATCAATAAATTACTACTGTCACTTAAAAAAGAAAAGACGTCAATAACATTTAGTGGTGAAATCAACCCTAAGAGGCAACAAATAAAGTACTTTTTCCTGTTATGCCTTGCGAGAAAATAAGAGCTCACTTCTCAAGTGCGCTCTTATTTAAGGAGACACATTTTTAGCGCCGACCTGACATCTAGTTGTATTGTTGATCGAAGAAACGTATCCACAAAAATACCGTTCAATTGAACTCTGACACATGATACCACAGGATACCTAGGTTAGGTTACCTTTACGTCACACGTGACCTTTCATTCGCCCGGTATCCACGAGTTATTTTTTATTGTGCCGGACAAATTAAATAAATAATTTAAAAAAAAGTCTATTGTATAATTGAAAAAAAAACCTATACTTTTCTATAAAGCGGCGATAGGCTTACCAGTTACCACCTTACACACTGAACACATGTGCGCAGCGGTTAAGGCTTAAGGTTTGCGATCTGGGTGACCAAATTAAAAATATCTTGAGCTTCTCGGTGCTTCGAAAGGAATGGAAAGCCGTTTGTCCCGGTTGTTAT
Source organism: Scoparia ambigualis (assembly GCA_963921215.1). NCBI lineage: Eukaryota > Metazoa > Arthropoda > Insecta > Lepidoptera > Crambidae > Scoparia > Scoparia ambigualis. Next base: position 9,000,818 of record OY992509.1, read on the forward strand.
CGTAAGATGGCACGTCGTTAAAACCTACGCATTGGCCAACGAGTGGTTTATGGCCGAATCTCCCCATGTACAGTTTTCCACGTGGGAATAGAACTATGCCAGCAATAGAACGTTTTTTAGCTGATGATGAAGATGATAATATCATCTAGATATGTATTAGGCCGACTATTTACGGAGGCGTAGCTGGCTTATATATTATACGCTTAGTTGTAGATTTAGATCCATCATATTCAATTATTTTCACATCACTATCAATCGTGGACGTGCCTTGCATTTGTGGACTATGAGAAGGCATTTGACTCTATCGGGTTCGAGACCTGGGCTGTTCTTAAATCCCTGCAACGATGCCAAGTCGATTGGCGATATATCCAAGTGTTGAGGTGTCTCTACTATGCCGCCGCCAAGGCCGTCCAAGTACAGAACCAGCAGACAAAGCATATCCACTTACATCGAGGTGTGAGACAGGGGGATGTGATATAACTAAAATTATTCACAAGTGTCTTGGAGGATATGTTTAAAACGCTGGGCTGGAAAAGACGTGGCATCAACATCAACGGCAAATACATCTCACACTTGCAAATGACATCGTCATCATGTCCGAAACGTTGCAGGAGTTACAACACATGCTGAACGGCCTAGCTGATTCTTCTCGACGCATCGGTCTCCGAATGAACTTGAACAAAACCAAGGTTATGTTCAACGAACATGTCATTCCGGAAACGATTGCAATACAAGGCGGTGCTCTCAAAGTTGTTAAGGAATATGTCTACCTCGGACAAATTTTACAGATGGGTAGAAACAACTTCGAGAAAGAGGCCAACAGAAGGATACAGCTGGGCTGGGCTGCGTATGGGAATTTACGTCGGGTCTTTACGTCGCCAATTCCACAATGTCTAAAGACAAAAGTCTTCAATCTGTGCGTCCACCCGTCATGACATACGGAGCCGAAACGTGGACAATGACGGTAGGGCTGGTTCACAAGTTTAAAGTCGCTCAGCGGGCTATGGAAAGGGCTATGCTCGGAGTTTCTCTGAGGGATCGGATTCGAAACGAGGTGATCCGGCAGAGAACCAAGGTAACCGACATAACCCACTGGATTAGCAAGCTGAAGTGGCAGTGGGCCGGCCATATCAGTCGCAGAACCGATGACCTTTGAGGTAGACAAGTTCTCGAGTGGAGACCGCGTATCGGCAAGCGTAGTGTAGGACGCCCTCAGACAAGGTGGAACGACGATCTTCGCAAGGTGGCTGGCAAGAGCTGAATGAGAGTGGCCGCTGATTGTGCTCAGTGGCGTGTTTTTGGAGAGGCCTATGTCCAGCAGCGGACGAGTATAGGCTGATGATGATGATGATGATCAATCGATTTAGACTTGAAGCAATGCTACATCCCTAATCCAACTTCTACCCTTATCATTTTTATCCTGGATCCTATGGGGCTAAACCAATATTATCAAGTCGTATCGTGTCGGCCATATTCAACACTTTTGATGTAGCCTGCCTACGCGACAGGGCTTTTAGGTCGAGCTCTCGTGTTCCTCATTTATCGGTCAAGTCATACCATCTTACTGTGATCACGAACTTTTGCCGTGGAAAGTCAAGGAAGAAGTGAGACACGCGTCCTCTACAACCAGCACGCGGGAGCAACGTCGATGTATGCCTGCTTGCAGCTTACATACTAAACTATGCTACTCTGTCGACGGAGCAACAACGTCGCGTTCGCGTCGCTGCATGCCGGCGTTATGACGCCTGCCGTACCGCATGTCATACGCCGGGGCGTACATAGAGTGAACGCACATGTTTATTCTCGCTATATTGGTATTTTGTTTTTGTAATAATGGTCGCCCCAGGCGTACACTAAGTACATAATGACGAATACTCGTCTATGAAGCTACGCCTCCATGGATAGTAGACATTATTATTATATCTTAATTAATGGCTATCGCGTGTAGCATTAAGCTAATTTCAAGTGTTTTAATTTTATAGAATATTTAGTATTGTACGGTAAATAGAAATGAAATGGAGTCTCACAACACGTGTTGTTGCTAAAAGAACACGGCAGAAACTCCTAGTAGGCCTTAGTGTAGTTATCCACGGATGTAGCGACGCGAACGTGACGTTGCCGCTCCGTCGACAGAGTAGCTTATTTTTGTATGTAAGCTGCAAGCAGGCGTACACTGAGCGTTTATTGACGAATACGCGTCTATGAAGCTTTGCCTCCGTGGATAGTAGGCCTTACTAATAAGAATACTACCTTTGGGTGTCGTAAAAGACGAAGAAGAAGAAAGAAGAAATAAAGGTTTTTCGAAAAAAAAAATTGTACGGGGTTTAGAATAATAACGCATAGAAAGCGAGATCACGCACGATAAATGAGGCCAGTAAAACCAAGCCATACTGGCTTGGTACCGAAACGGCCCGCGTCAGTACTAATAATCTAAACTTATCTATCTATCAACAGTTCCAATTTCCTTACTTTTGGGCCAAATCTGATTCCTCTATCAACATTACTTGTGCACTTGTGTGCGTGTCGCCGAGATAGTAGGCGTAACTTACTCCTACATCCATTTTTTTCTTGCCTCACGCCATGACAGTTTTCTAATACGAGACTATCGTTCTATGCGTTATTATTCTATGGTACGGGGTATAAAATAAGCGTTTGTAACTTTTTAAATACTTTTATGTCGCAGGGTAATGAGGATACTAGGGATTTCACGTATAGGGATACCACGAAATCACGGTAGATGTCGAATATTCTTATTTATTACGTCTTCTTACTAAAAATGTTTAGTGATATGACAAATAACTAATATATTGTCAGTGATGGACAAAATGTCATTTCACTAAACTAAATCTAGGAAAATGAGAAAAGTGTTGATGGGTAAAGTAATTAAACCAAATTACAAATTAACTGATGCATTTTTGTTAGATATTAAATTTCTTTTATCAACTAAACATGTTCTGACGATGATTGATGATGATTGGCCTTTATTATGTGAATTCGGTCACAACACGAAAACAGTAAAAAAAATTAAATCAACTTCAAAATGTCTGCGTGATTCGACTAACTTCTTTTTTGAAGGCGGACTAAAACGGAAAACTTTGTTGTTTATTTAAACAAGGCTTCGATTTATGGCATCTCTAATTACGTTGGACATTTTATGCAAATACATTTTTTTATTTTGCACTGGACTAATTTTATTAATTCGGAATATTTGATTATTTGGGTTCAATTCCCACCTGAGGTAGACATTTTTTTCAACGTTCCGTTATCTTTAACTTTATAAAATTAAATTTTTCCATCACTGTGCCCAAAATATGTTTTGGGTCTAACGGTCCTCGATCAACTTTCGGAATGTCAATCAAAACAGTGCCATTAACTTTAATATCACCAAACTTAATTAAAGAAGCAGATTTCATCTTCTCTGCAGATCTCACTTGATTCTAACTAGCTTCATTTCTTTCTTGTATTGCAGATTTTTCTTTACAACACAAGAAACATATCATTTTAAACCCATATCCTTCATCTCTTATTATATCACCAGAAATAACTTGATTACAATTTGACATGAATGACCACCGTCTGATTCATTGTTACATACCTGGCATATGGCATATCAACTGTTTTTCAACATTCTTGTCCACAGAACATTCTCTCACTTGCACGCTCTTGACTTCCATTTCTGCTGCATCATTCCTCCCTGCTGAACATTCTGTCTTTTGTGCTCTTTCTATATCTATTGTCTAAACTTCTTCCACGACCATTTGTTCTCTGTCTTTGTGCGAAATAATATTTACTAGTTTTAGTTTAGTGAAAATCACTGATAAGACGACATATCATAGCAAGAATATTCGACATCTACCGTGATTTCGAGGTACCCTTAGGGATTCCATGAAATTCCTAGTATCATCATTTCCCTGCGACATATAGACTTACTAATTTGCATACCTTTTTCCAGTGCCACATCAGCTTGCCCGTCGGGCGTCGATGTCGCAACTCTGCATTCAAAATACAAAGACGAGGTGATGATGGTGTTCGCGGTCGTCGGCAGTTCTTCCATTAGTTTTTTACAAATGATTCCAACTGACATGCCGGTATATATGTCTGGTAACGACTTGGACTAGAAACATCCATGGGCTGGTATATATACATATTTATTATAAGGTAAAATAAAGCTGTTACTTTTCAAATATGAAATTTTATTGTATTCCAACAACTTAAATTATTTACGATGGCTCAAAGCTTTATAATAATTTAAAACTAATTAAAAGCATTATGTGGCACGTGTGATACGGATGGTTCAGTGCAATTTGTTTATCTACTTAATGGCTACGTTATGTAAATAGGCGTTATAATAATTGAGCTACGTTTATACCTAGTTGCATTAAGTATCTAATGTTTGAGGCGGTTACATGTAAACATTTAAAAAAGTAAACAATATTAGTTCTGCCGCTCGATATAAATTATTTTGTTGCAAGTAGCAGTGTTGAGTTGACACTTGTATAGAAAACCTTACTGAATATTTAATTATAAATTTCACCAAAAGAATTTTACTTAAAAGCTTATTCTTCGTCTTTCGTTTTAACTACAGTTTTAACTTACACAACCATTCTGTTTAAGTGCACTAATTCGTAAATTTACATTTTATTATCTAGTAGGTGCTTTTTTGTCTAGCTAATAAACAGTATATTATACAGTATTTATTGAAATCAATTAAATGCCTTGAATGTTTACCAATAAAATATAACATTTTACAATGTCCTCAATGAGATAGCTTTTTTTCTCTATGTAGCGAAGAGTTTTTAATTTATTCTTTGGATATTATTTAGCAGTACTAAATAATCGGCAACGAAACACACTGTACACAAAGAAGGTACTTTGTCTAAGTTATTACGACGTGGTAATAAGGTCCTCAGCTACTTTTGTTGCCGACTGTAACACAAACGTTAATAATAATAATATATACAATTAACATGTTTAATCAAAGGGCTCCATAATCGTAAAAATTATGAAGCTTATATTCAAAATGATATTACAATGGAACACATATAGGAATAATTGATTTGTAATAGGAACTGCTGAGAAGCTATCTGTCAAAAATAGCAAAAGGCTACATATGTAGTTTACTACATAAACGAGTTTAAATTTCACACTCATATAATATACCAATTAATGATTACTTAGCAATTTTTAATTGAAAAAAATGTTCTTAGGACAGTTATTAGATTTTTTTAAATGAAAAATGGATGCTAATAAATCATTAATCGTACCTAATAGTTAATTGACGTCTTTCGCTGCGGCTGTTATTAGGGTCAAGTAGCTTCATTGTCAGCCTTTATAATCACATTGATCCTAAATAAAATGCTCATATCGTTAAATTTTATTTTGACGTTTTACCCAGTCAGTTGTCTGATGGATGTTTTGCCTTATTGAATACAAATCTATTGCATCGTCATCACTCATCACAATGCAAGTAACGTAACATATCGCATCAAATAGGGGTACATTTTTGAAGTATGTTACGCTGTAGTGGGAAAGACCTTTACTTCTATTTACACTTTCTAATAGCCAAGTCTTGACGAATTGCATGTGCTTTTTATTCAATACATCACATCCAATCTCTCGTTGTTCGTTGCGATAAAGAATTTAGTATAGTATACAATTAAACAAGTAAATTAAGAGAAAACACTGCGTCGACGTGGCATGCAAATATCTCATACAAAACACAGAAAAACGACGTTTCGTAGTCCCCTATTTCCTCCTTTAGAACTGGACCAATTATATTACTTTTTCAGCATCGGTTAAAGAAAGAGTTTTCTATGTCTGTATGTTTGATTTTTTGCATTAAGTCATTTATTTAATAACCAGGAGCCTTAAAAATTTTGCAAAATCACTCCGTTTTTAGGCGTCTTCAGGAACATTAAGTGGCTGGTTTAAAAAAAATAAAACATACAGACATAGAAAATCTCTTTCTTTAACCGATGCTGAAAAAGTAATAAAAATTGCTCCAGTTTTGAAGGGGGAAACAGGGGACTACAAAACGTCGATTTTCTGTGTTTTGTATGAGAATTTTTTATGCCACTTCGACGTAGAGTTTCCTCTTATTACAGTAGGGTTACACTTTTTAAAGCAATCGCAGCGTTTAGCAATGTTAATATTCCTCGAGAAAAGCGAATTGGTAAAATCACAACTGTTCAAAGCCATCCAAAATTGATGCCGGAAAGCTGGTAAAATCTCTCGTTGAACGGCCTATAGAAATCTCTCAGCCTCTCTAAAGCCACCGGGTCGATGTGCGGGTGACTCCTACCCTTAGTCTTGCCTAAGCAATGGGGAGCAGACTTGCCCTCCGATTTCAGCAAACATGGGAACCCTTTTGTGGAGTTGAAGTAGAAATGCTTCTCGGTAATTACTGGCTTTAGTCCCAGAAAATCCTGAAAACAAAATCGACATGTTTATTTAATTCTACTGATATTTAGGATTTAATATACACAGGTTTTTTTTTATCTGCGCACGTAATTTTTAAATCATAGAGTAACATAATCTAGTGCAATTGATTTTTTTTAAGTTAAAAATAAAGAAACTAAAATTGATCAAACATATCCATAATAATACCGTTAATCATGGTCAATCGACCGGGACCGCGCAATTGAACTCTGGCCCATTACGATACCACAGGATACTTTACGTTACACGTGACCTTTCCTTCATCCGGTATCTAAGAGTTATTTTGTGCCGGACAAAAATAATGTTATTTATTTATATTTTATATCCTGATAAAGTCGAGCTCTTACCTGTAAGAGCTTGACTTTCATGGCACTTGATGGTGTTAAGTGACGATAAAGCCGAAAATTGTAGTGCAAATGACTCGTAATCTTAATAAAGTTCTCTTATTATTAACCGCCACTGTGGTCCAGTAGCTAAGCCGTCGGTCGTAGACCCAGAGGTTCCGGGTTCGATTCCCAGCGAGGGTTCACTATGTACGACCATCTTATCTAAAGTCTGTCGCCATATCAACAATGTTAATAGCATTGTTGTGTTCCGACAGTTTAATAGATAAGATAGCCAGTACCTCAGTGGTTGTGTGCTTCACCTTCGGCCTTATCGTCATTACCATCAGGTGAGACGAAAACTAAGTTTTTTTCCTTTATTTACCGTATTAAAAAAACTTACATAATTACAAACGTATTATTAATCACATTTTTAAACCACTAAGGTTTGTCTATGCGACTGCATTCACAATAAAATTTTGAAATAACAACTTACTTATCTTATTGTCGAACAAAGTCACTATTTACGTAATAGCATAAGCACTGAAGGAGTGGGCAGAAACAATTAATAAATATTTAAACCTTACAGTATTGCATTAAAAAATGTGGTGATGTTTCAAGCGGACTTAGTACAAGCTCTTCCACCAACTAAACCCAGCACTTTTCTTTATAAATATATATTATAATATGTAATGGTGCAGCGGCCAGCGCGTTCGGCTTGCGATCTTGCCCGCTATGCAACTTTCGCAATGCCGGGTCGCCTGATGGGTGACCAATTAGCACGTTGTAGGCACGTTAAGCCGTTGGTCCCGGTTGTTGTCGTAAGATGGCAGTCGTTAATACCCACCAACCCGCATTGGGCCAGCGTGGTGGGTTATAGCCCAATATCCCCACGTGCTATTGTTCACGTGGGAGGCCTGTGCCCAGCAGTGGGACGTTCATAGACTGATGATGTAATGATGATATTAGTTATGATGAAAAGAATTTACCTGCACCCTAGCCATCTCAGCAGCCGGATCCGCCACCAACCTCTCCCCGCTGATGAGTAACAGCCTCGACCTCGGGAACCTCCTCAACCATCTCCTAAAAGGTCTCGCATACACCCCCAGCCTTATGGGGGGCCATGACGCGTCTACTACGGACCATGGCACCCCGCCCCACCCTACTGTGCTGTTGGCTAATGCCAGCTCTTCGAAGCGGGGCAGAGATGGGCGTTTGCTGAAAATTTTGTGTTCTTTTTAAACATTTTAAAAATAGCTTGATGACGGATAAACATACCATATTGACTGCCACAAAGCCAGACACAATTGGAATTTTATTGTTTGTCTTGTCGGTCACCGGTGACCGCTTAAAGTCTTAATCTTAACCCTTAAATGCCTGAATGTTTGTTTATCATAAAAAGCTTTTTAATGGATACTATGTGATTCCAATACATCGACAAAAATTTTTGGTCTGCTCTTTTTTTTAATTAAAAAAATACGAAAAATCTTGAAAAAAATGCTCTCCTTAATAATTTAGTTTCATTTTGTTTATTTCATATTATTTTTTCGCTATATAATTGTTTTAATAATTTACGAATCTATTTCAATTTAAGTACCTACTACATCAATAATAAAAGTATGTTTATTTATTTTTTCAAAAAAAGGATGCATTCTCGTATCCAAAGAGGTTTCCGTCAAAACTTTCTTGTCTGTGATGTTAAATTTAAAAAAATATATATTATAAAATTTATTTTAATTACAGAATAAATTCTAAATAAGTATTTATTTTAATATAAATATAATAGTATAAAAAATATAATGAAAATTTAAAAAATGTAAAATTACTGTATCGTTTTTGATACTCTAGCTAGGCATTTAAGGGTATAGCTTAGCCGAATGCTTAGCCTAGCATTCGGCCGTCAATACTACTGCTTTTTTTACCGTCATTTCTTAGAGCAGTATTACTTTAATCCTACTATGAAAAATGGGGCCTTATCATCAACTCTTACAACAGTAGGTATTACTTTAATCTTTCTATGCAAGATGAGGTCTTACCATGAACTTTATAGCAGTAATTCTTCAATCTTACTACGCAAAATTCGTAAGGGAATTTGCGTAGTACCTAAGATTTAAGTATTATTGCTCTTAGAGTTGATGGTAAGGCCCCAAGAAAGGGGCATATCTAGTGTTGCCGAACTATCGATAGTTGACCTCGGAAATCATTTAAAATATTGATAGGCCTATATCGATATGTTTGCGCTATCAATAGTAGGCTGTGACTCAATAGTAAGTATTGTTTATGAATATAGAAGCAATACTATTGAGAGAAAGTCAGGGAAAGTAAACTATCGAGCGGCAACACTAGACCCATCCATTGTGAAATGAACTTTGAGTGTAGGGTCTTAAACCAAAACATTGTTCTTACCTAGCTGACTGCGTGTAATCGCTGATAGCCCTAGTGACCGGATCCCTTACGACGGCCAGCAGTTTGACGGATGGATTCATGGCGTACACCCTTTTCGGTGCGGATCGCGTCACCCAGTAGGACGGCGTCTTCTCCATCGTGATTTGACCTTCGAGCGTCGGTGGCATCCTGTCCCTGGCGATAATTTGGCATCCTCAGCTCGTTTGTAGCTTTCTACTTAATACTTAACTTTCTACATAACAAATAACTTTCTACGATCGCACCAATTATCTAGCCCATGTTAACGAGTTTCAAAGGAAGCATCTTGCTTCCTTTAAAACTCGTTAACATGGTCAACCTAGATAACGGATAAATATACATAAACATAGAAAAACACCCAGACCCGAAATCAATTTAGAAAAACAGTTTTTTTCCAAATTGACCCGTACCGGAATTGAACCCGGGACCTCGGACATAGCGCGACGTCAGAACCGGTGTGCTCACTCGACCACGGAGGTCGTAAGCTGACATTTTAGAATATTTAGTAATAATAGTCGGTACCCGTTTCATTTAACCCTTTATAGCGCAGTGTCCAATATATTGACACCATATTTTTAACTTTATACAATTGAGATAAGGTCGAAAACCAATGAAAATTTTCAACATGCTTAACAAAAAAAACAATAGGTAACACATTGAAATTACACCAACATATAACCTATAACTGATGTACTTATGTAGGTATTACAACATACAAAACATATAACGAACATCCGAGATGAGATCAGTTCAGATCAGCAGATCTATGCTAATATTTTACCTATAAAGCATAAGTTGGGCATATACCTACTTTTACGTAGGGAGTTTAGATTTAGCTAGACTTACCGGTACCATTCGAAGCCCTTATGATAAAACTTATCGAAGAAATGAACTTCCGACCCAGCGGCACGGACATCGGGGTGTAATCTAAAAAATTTAATAACAGTACATACAACCAACCACACTTAATTTTAATAATTAGCACTTTTGTGTTAGTTAGTTTTCTGTTAGTCCCTCGTAAACCATCTGCGTCTTTTTTTTTCTTTTTTTCATTCTAGTACGGGTAATAAGCGCTTGGCCTTCATCTCACCTGATGGTAAGTGACGATAAGGCCGAAGGTGGAAGCGCGCTTCACCCGGAATCCTCAACCACTGAGGAACTGGCTATCTTATCTCAAACTGTCGGAACAAAACAATGCCATAAACATCGTTGTTATGGCGACAGACTTAGATAAGATGGTGGTAGCTAGCCAGGCGGACTTAACAGCCCTACCACCAACCAAACCGAGCACACAAAGTTGTACCCCCCGCTGGGAATCGAACCCGGGACCACTGGGTCTGAAACCGGTGGCTTAGCCACTAGACCACAGAGTCTCACAGGGTGCAGGCAGTGAAATGCCTTATGCATTTTCTCTTGTTATAGGTACACATTGTACCAAGGATTCATGACTATTATAGTACTATAAGTTATTCTGCGCTCATCATCATCATCATCCCCAAAGGGTTATTAGTCACACGACTATAGGCTATGAGGACCGCAGAAGCAGTCCACTGCCATCTGCCATAGTCCAATTTCACCAATTAACAACTGCAATGTGCTCAGCGTGCTGGAGGTGAGCCCATCGCCGCTCTATGCTGTTGCATGTATGTGCAGTCTATAGTCCGTTAGTCGCCTTTTACAACACCCAAGGGAAGAGAGAGGTGATAGTATCTAAGTATTCTTTTAAGGAGCCGCTGCACGTACGGCCCCACTTGCCATTTAAAAAATATGATACATTAGAGGTACAGATAGACATGCTCATTACTAGCACGAAAGCATGCTACTATTGAGCAATTGCTACTTAGTAGTATGTGTGTCAAAGCGTTGCTAGTAATTAACATGCTTATTACGTATACGCTTGTAATATGCATACTTATTTAGTAGCATGTCTATCAGTACCTTATAAGTTTTGTTTTTTAATCAATTTACCTTAAAAATTCCAAAAGCGCTCTAGTACCGCACTTTTTAACACCAATAATTAAAGCGTCCGGTAGCTTTTTTACCGGCGCTCCGTTTTGGTGACGCCTGTACTTATTTGCCTCGGACAAATCCAGGCCGAGGAACGAAGCGAATTGGGCAGTGGCACTTCTGTATTTCGATATGTGACGCTTTATTAACAAATACTTGAATGTGAACTGAAAAACGAGGCAAGTATTTGGTTTTATTAAGTTTATTTAAGCAAATATAAGTAGGTAGACAATATACCTACGCCTTTAATTGTAACACTATGTATCCAGATCTATTTGTGTTTTTACATATAATTTTATTTTGAGGTGCCAAACTCTGCATGGTCATAGACAAATACATAATATAATAAAATAAATTACGCATGTTTTTGGAATTAAAAACTGGTTATTAATTAAATAAAAGTAAATAAATTAGCTCTCACCTGGTTTTCGTTAGCTAAACATGTATTCAGAGCATAAAATAAATATAATAGAAACAACAATATGAAATAAATAAACATAGTTCGCTTCGTTAGTGCTGGAATACATTTCATTGCTACTCCTCGAATTCATTGGTGATATTTTTATTGGCGCCTTCATTTATTGTCTTGCATCACAATCCACCATAATTATATATTCTGACGCTAAAATTGACGCGATAACGTATCCTCTTAGTATCATACTGAATTAGTTTACATTGCACTGAATTTATAAGAGCTCATGTAGTATGTTTTCTCAATGCGAGAGTAAGTAGCTAAGTAGCCTAACAAAATAGTACCTCAAACAGTGCTGGTTTCCAATGCGCAATCGCGGTCGCAATGCGCGCTGTGAAATCGGTACCCCCGGGAGCGCTCCGGGCACGTTTCAGAGTTTGCTGAATTTAAACTTGCGCGCTTTTTGCTTGCCGGAAACGGATACCATAATTTTCTTTTTCGATAGGTATGTTTCCATTCAACGCGTTATGCTGGATTTACACGAAGCCAATACTTGAGACAATCCACTAAGCGAGTCCAATAAGCCAATGCCAATGCTAAGCAAAAATGCCTTGAGGACAATCCAATGTAGAGGACTGTCTCTATTTACACGATGCCAATATTGTACTGGCTTAGTGGATTGTCTCAAGTATTGGTTTCGTGTAAATCCAGCAGGACTTTTCAACTATGGACCAGTCACAGACGCGTCTATGAGACCAATGGATGATTCATGTTTTCAGCAACTTTAACACAAAATAGACTTCAGTGTCCAATAAGATTCTGACTACGATAAAAATGTTGATATCACCATAACGGAAACTCTGCAACAAACTTATAGATGATACTAACTTAAGCCACAAATCTATTTTGAGTCTGGGCTGTTTAACCAGTCCCCATACCCCTTTTTCGTTCGTTCCTCACTTGTCTCAATGGTTCCTCCCTCGGACCAAATATCATTGGTCCGAGGTTCCTCCATTGAGATATCTATCGCAATGGGTTCCTCACACAGACGAGTGGTTCCACAGAATAATAACTGTTATTGTTCTATGGTTCGTTCAATCAAAGAAATGTGAAAGTAACGAAAAAATTCTTACCCGTATGTACTCGTTACTGGACAAAATTGTACTCGTTACAATCGTATCGATACTCATCTTTATTATTGAAATTTTGCATTCACAATGCTATATAAATATAGGATAAAATGTTTACTAGAAAAAAATCAACCAGTCTCAGGAAGCTCGAATGGGATTCGAACCCACGACCTTTGGATTGCCGGTCCACTGCTCTATAAAAATATATCATATAGCATTGTGAACGCAAAATTTCAATAATAAAGATTTTTTATTAGCAATTTACGTCTTTATCGATTGTTAAATACTTGCAATAGTAGGTATTTCTTTCGACTGTGAGGGTAGACTTCACAATGACGTAATACCGCTGGCTTGCAGCGTAAATCAAACTACTAGGAAAAATTCAGCGAGTCTTCTGGGGTCTCGGTAGCTCAGCGGTTAGAGCAGTGGACCGGCAATCTAAAGGTCGTGGGTTCGAATCCCATTCGAGCTTCCTGAGACTGGTTGATTTTTTTTTCTAGTAAACATTTTATCGTATCGATACTCGTTACTTTCGTTACACAACCAACTATCGTAATTTGAAATGCGTGTTTTCTCTTCGTACTCTTCGCACACGAACCAGTCTGGTGCCTACTTTACCTATTGTAGTTTCGTTACTGTACTATAAGTAAGTAGCATATTTAAGCAGATTTTTAATAATGATTGAAATAAAGAATTGCGAGTATATGTTAGAAATTATTCATATTTAATTGAAATAATGTACCTACCTACGGACGGATTACAAAAACGAAACAAAAAATCTTCTATAGGTACTAAAGAATAAAGGGACATAATAAAAAAAAACACATTATACAACTAGGTAATATAAAAATAAATAAACCTTTGGTTCATATTTATACAGTTTTATCATCTGTGAAGGAGCAGTGTACGTACAAGTCACAGACAATATTATATGTCTGTGGTATAAGTCGATTACATATGCGAGATGCGAGTAACGAAATTTAATCGAGAGTACCGATTCGGTATTTAGACAGGCTGTGGTACCCGTTACTCTATAACGAAAATACGGTTTGCTACAGCTCTAATAAAAAAAACAGTTAAAAAAAACAAAGTGACAGACACTAGAGCTAGACGGACTTCTTGGCGGGAAAGTGAAGCGTCATGTCTGCAGTTTTGTTTTATTTTCTAAAATTTGTGTTTTTTCGAATATTAATGTGAAATAATAGTGGATTATTAACCGTTAAGTGTTTGTGAACGTGCATGAGTGTTGGCAAATAAAACAAAACAGTGCAATATCACTTTTCAAATTCTCTCAAGTAGTCCGCGTGAGACCTCAGTAAAGTCCCACATCTTTACTGAGGACTCAAGGGGTTTGGGGAACATCATTTATCATTCATCTTAATCATCACTCATTATCATCAAGGGAAAAAACAAATAAAAAACTAATGACTAGGCAGTATGGCTCAGACCTTAGCCTGTTCCTTCATGGAACAAATATATTTAAAAAAAAAACTAGAGCTAGACAGCAGACATGACAGATAAATAAAAAGAAATTTGATCGCGTTGAACTTTGAAGCAGCGAAATAAATTAAAATGACAGTCCAGCAGGTTAGTTCGAATATTTCTGACGACTCGGATGATATGGTTAGTTTACCACCCGAAGAAGAGGTTTATAGGCGGAAATATCAGTTGTTATTGGAGCGATGTGAAGTGTTGCAACAGGATAACGAGAGAATTGTGAATAGGTTTGTGTATAATTTGTTAGGGAACTTCTATAAAAATGATCCGTTTCTAATTGGTACGTACTTCACCGTTATTACAGGATACATGAAGCAAAGAAAATCACGAAGCGTTACCGCAAAGATATTAGGTTATTGGTCGAGAGGTTGGATAGACATGGAGATGCCTTTAGAGCAGCGGCGATGGAAGTGGAGACGAAACCAGAGGTGATACCCCGACCGAGCCGACCCGCGACCAAGCCACAACCAACCCCTAAACAAGTGGAGAAACAAAGTGCAGCGGGGGGCAAGAAACCTGGGCCAAAGAGAAAGAGTAAAGCTGATAAGGTAAACAATGAACAGAGGTTCTGGCTTGAACAAATTCTAACTTAACCTCTCTCATCTGTAAGAAAACTATAAATCTGTTACTAACAATTTAATTTCTATTGTGTCTAGTTTTACGGTAGCTGACAGGTTTACTAAATGTGAATTAAAAAAACAAACAAGTGGTTATGCATCAAAAACTTTGTCATTTCTTGGCATAATAATGTAGAGCCTTTTTATCTTCTACTGCTGTACTAAAACAATGCTACTAACATTATTGTTATTTAATAGACTTAGAAGAGCTAATGGTAGCTAGCCAGTTAGTTGGCCTTAAAACAAACCATACCACAAATTAAACCAAGTGCACACACACACACCACATCCTATGCTGAGAATTTTAGAGGCTAAATCACATATTTTTAAAAGGCTAATAAGAGTTACTAATAAATATCCAAAGTTAGTATTAATATAAATAATTGAATTTCCAGCCGGAACGAGATCCAAATGCACCAAAAAAGCCATGTAATGCTTTCTTTCAATTCTGTCAAGAACAGAGACCATTGATAGTTGCTGAAACAAACACAGAAATGGGTGCAGAGCCAACTAAACAAGAAGTTACAAGACAACTTGCATCACGGTGGAGGGCTCTTAACAATGAAGAAAAGAGGGTAAACATCATTACTTTTCCCTTTACTTCCTGTTAATGGTTTTTGTTAGAAAAGTATTATAGAAATCTTTCTTAATCTCATTAAAATGCATATTAATCTCAACTAAAACCAAAAAAAGAGAAGACACCATACCTACTGAAAATCAAGCATTTCTCTGAACTTTATAGAATTTAAACTGAATGCAATTGATCAAAATCAAGAATATATTTTCTTTACAGATATACGTTGCAATGTTTGAAAGATCAAAAGAAAAATATGCAGAAGAATTAACAGCTTACAATATTAAAAAGGAACAATGACAAACATCATCCAGGAATAGTGCATAAATTATTTTATTGTGATAGTTGGCTTTAAGATTACTATAATTCTAATTGCACAGACTTTTAAAATTGATAAATTGGCATCTGAGGTGAACTAACTTTTAAGTAAGCTGCATAAATGGAAAGTATGGATGAATGCAAAACTTGATGGTATCGTTTTCTTAATGAGTTTGTCTGACTATCTTTACAAATTAGACAGTACCTAATTTGTTAAGCTTACACGTAAGTTTTAAGTTGATTTTTATTAATAATGGTCTTATGCATTTACACCTAAGTTAATAATTTTATCATTAATTTTCTTTATCAAAGTGCAAACTTTTATTTATGTTACCCACTCAACAATTTTATGAAAGAAAACATGTTGTAAAACAGCCTAAATAATACACAATTTGTAAACCCCATCATTAAATATTTTTATTTCATAACAAGAAAGTATAAAGCAGTAACAATAAAAGGCAAATTTTTTAGTAATAAAATGCAACAACAGAATTTATGTAGAAACTATGCTTTAAAGTTATCCTTCTGAAGACGAATAGCTTTCATGGTTTGTATGGCATCTTTAGAATTGGCAAATTTCATGACTGTAGGTTGTGTTACCCTCATAAATGGATTATAAAGCTTTTCTTCTGCTATAGTTGAAGGGACCTGCAATAAAATAACACATTGAATAAACAATATTATACATATTTAGAAGTTAAGGAAACACAGAACTCTAAATAAATAAAAAAGTTTATTTTTATATCTTCCATAGGGTGAGCCTTACCCTATGGAAGATATAAAAATAATCTTAATTAATTCTTTTTTCTAACTTTCACCTTCATTCCTTATTAGAAATTTTCAAAATTTAAAACAAAATTTTATTATCTACCAAAATTTACAAATAATTTTTAATTTATCCTATTACTTTTATTTTACATACATACAGAGATTAAGAATAAAAATTACAACTGCACATGTGCTCAGTCAGCGTGATAGGCAGTGAGCCCATCGCCGCTCTATGCTGTTGATATACATGTGCAATAGTCCGTTAGTCGCCTTTTACGACACCCAAGGGGGGTTGGTAGCATTATTTTCGTGAACCACTACCACTACAACATCTTCATCATCATCATCATCAGCAGCCTATAAACTTCCCACTGCTGGGCACAGGCCTCCCACGTGGACAATGCTTGAGGGGATATTGGGCCATAACCCACCACGCTGGCCCAATGCGGGTTGGTGGGTTACTACTACCACTACACACACTTTTATTTTACTAGTGGATAACAAAATAAATATAGTAAAAAGCTAAGTAATGCATACAGTAGGCTTCCCTTCTTGTCGCCTTTCCAGTGACCACTCAATCTTTTTCTTCACTTCTTCATTAGTGGGTTCAACATGTGATGCAAACTTTAAGTTTTGCAATGTGTACTCATGCCCACAGAACACTTTCGTCTGGTCTGGGAGACTGCTCAGGATACTGATGAGTGCCTGGTACATCTGTTCAGCTGTGCCCTCAAAGAATCTTCCACACCCTCCAAGGAACAATGTGTCGCCTGTAATTTGTTTAGTTTTGTACAGTATATTACAGGAAATTTTAGCATTAAAATTAGTAGCAAACCAAAGATGTTAGCAAGCCAAGGTTTAGCAAATCTTGGGTAGCGTTCATGATTAAAGAGCATAATGTTTATAAAAAAAAAAATTGTTTTGGTGATTATGCTGTGTAAAAATTGAAATTTATAAACACAGAAGTATGAATTGAAATGTAATGCCTAAACTTCATGTAAACAATACCTGTAAACACAGCATAGTCATTCCCCTCTTCTGGTGAAGTAACATAATAGCAGATGTGGCCAGAAGTGTGACACGGAGTAAACAGGCACTGAACATTGAGATGACCAATGTTGAATTGTGTATTGTGTTCTACCTTTTCATTCATTGCTCCGATACGGTCGTCCCCACCATACACTTTCAGTCCAGGGTGCATTTTTACGAGCTCCTCATTGCCTCCTGCATGATCCCTAAAAAGTAAAAGATTGTAATATTGACACAGCTTAATAATATTGCAGAGTAGATAACATTTGAAATAACATGTTTACATATCTTTGACATTGACTGTATAGGTACATAAAGGTGAACTACCAGTGATGGTGTGTAGTTAGAACCGAGGTGAGATTAACTCCTTGCTCTTGGACTGCTTGTAAAACAGTTTTGGGTTCAACGGGATCCACAATTGCCGCCTCATTAGTTGCCTTATCCACTATCAGGTACATGTAATTGTCTTGCAATGCTGGCAGTATTTTCACGTCCATAGTTTTATATTGGTGGTGCTCTATTATGCTGTGAGCTTCACGTTGGTTCCGAATCAGAGCTAGAAATCATTGTTATTATTTTATTGCAGAGTAGTTAAATAAATATTTTGTAAAGAGCTTATCACACTACGATAATGGAATGTTTAAAAGTGGCTTTAGTACTTTACACAAGTACCTACTAGAATAGATAAGATCCTGTATTTCTGTTTTTATGTAGCTTTGATTAAAATATTGCACAAGACATTAAGAAAACCCTACTGTACTATTTCCCACACATATTTTAGGGTAGGTAGCAAAAACCAACCGATGTTTTTATCACACAGCATTCATAATCTACTTATTAAAAATTTAAAGTCAGGCTAAAGTGCAAAATGAACACGATTATATTTATGTAGTAATGTAATGTCACTTGGGAAAACCAATTTGATTCAGGTGATCCGTAACATGATAGAACAAACCTACCTTGAAAATAAAGTTTGGTGATTTGTTGCGAAAGCCCAAATGGCAAGGAATTAACAAACCTAGCAAGCATTGAACAAGATATAGAAACTACTAATATAGGTAACTAACTATTTTATTATTTATTTTTACTTAATTTTAACATCAAAAGGAAACATGCGAAACTGTAAATCTATTCAATTCAATATTTCAGAAACTCACTAATTATTTTTTTAGCTAGGTACCAGTGTTGCCAGCGAAGTGTTGTCAAAAGTTACCTGAAATGTACGAAAAAGTAACCTTTTCGTGGGAGAAGTAACCTTTTCATTTTTTTTGTAGGTATTATTATATTATTTAAAAGGGAAAAGAAAGACATGATAATTAAATTAACTTACAGAATCATGGCTAATTTAATATTTATTTCCCTCACAACTTGCATTTTAATTTAGGCTGTGGATAGAGTGCCGCAAGCAGCATTCTAGTACGATCGGTTACGATGCCGTCATTACGGCATCCTAGTATTAAGTGTAGGCAGTGAATAGAGTGCCACAAGCGGCAACATAGTACGATCGGTTACGTTGCCGTAATTTGACGGCATCCTAGTACGAAGCGTATAGAGTGGCCACAAGCGGCATTCTATCTCAATCGGTTAGGGAACCGAAACATATTTTTTATTTGTCGTAATGTTCAGACGACATAATATTCAAAAGATATTTTTGTATGGAGTTAGATTTCTGTTGTCTAATTAAAAAAAATAACCTCAAAATTCAAGACAATCGCTACGCTGCGCTTCGCGATTGTCTTAAATTTCTAACCTATCACGTGTCCTACAGGAGTAGGGCAGCTAGTATTTCTGTTGTCTAACAAAAACTTTACGGCAGCTTAGGCGGCGTCACTATTATACCGCAAAACTTACGGTTCCCTAACCGATGGAGATACAGTGCCGCTAGCGGCACTCTATACACTTCCTTTAATTTATTGTTAAAATAATCGATAAAGATTTTTCATTTTGATTTAATTTTTCAAAATTTACATTGACATGGATGACATTGCCATGATCGCTAGTTGACTGATTGACTAGGTCAGGTAGAGGAGAGTAAGTTACCGGTTTCAACCGCGCGCCAAAAGAAAGATCCTTGTCGCACTATACCAATCCTCTCGATTTGTTATCTTTCTATTTTACCAAAACAACAGAACATCCAGGCAGGCGAAGACAAGCGACTCAAACGAAACGAATTAGGTACTTAGTAAAAATAGTACACAATAACAAATAACTACGTTAGTTAAAGTCACTTTATCAGTACACTTACCAAGATTTGAGCTGTTTTTCATACAATACAATAACAAAACACAATCATTCAAAGCTAAACTCACAAATGATATAGACTAAGTTGAAACATAAAGCTATGTTCCAAGACGGACCGCAGGCTGCAAACTGCAGCTGCAGGCTGCAGGCTGCAAGCAACACTACTTGTTTCTATGCATCTCTATAAAAATTGATTCCAAGCACGGCAACACGCGAACGCAGACTGCAGCACCACGCACTTACGCACGATCACGACGAATTATCGACGTTACGAACGAATCTGATTGACTAAAGGTATTGTACTATTGTTGATTTATGTTAGAGAGAAAGATGTTTTTAAATTGTTGCACATTCCTTTTCTACGTAAATTCTGAAAAATCACCTAAAAGTAACCTTTTGTGTAGTGTAACCTAGAAGTAACCTGACGGCTCTAAAAATCACCTAAAAGGTTACAAAAGTAACCTTCTGGCAACGCTGCTAGGTACCTACTTTACTTTTGTGACATTGACAATGACAATGGCACTTTTTTTTTTAATAATTTGTTTCTTGACCATGGGATCAACGTAGTGGTTATATCCTCTTTGCATGGATCCTTCAGTCGAAATAATAGAGTTCATTTGTTTTAGTAAGCCTAGAAGATGATAATAAGCTAAATGCTTTAATTATGTACATGTCTAGCCGTACGTACCCTGGCCGTAAAAAAACGTAGAAAAATGTATAGGCCTATAAATTAAAAAATCCTGGCGGTCAGTGTCATTGTGCCGTCAAGCAGTGTTTACCTCTCGCGTTTCGGTAATATTGTTCGCAAAATGACCGTTTAGTCAGAGAAATTCTGTCGAAACTACAAAGAAAAAATCTTTTGGAAAAGGAAAGTCACGTTTCATCTGTAAGTATCGATAAATTTTAATGAAAATTTAAAGTTTAACAATAATAACGGCCATGTATGCGTAGTGTTGCTGGTATCAAAATGAAGAATTCCCATTAATGGTGGCAGAATTAGAGTTGTAAGTCTACCGTAGCCTACCAAATTGTTAGGTAGTGTACCGGTAGGCTACGGTAAGCAACGGTAGTTTTAGTAGATTGCATTTTAAGATAAATTTTTAGAAATTCACAATATTTAGTCATATATTTGTTACGAGACAAGGACCGTGTCAACTATTAATCTTCATATTAGATAAACTATGTTGAGAGCTTCTTTAACAGCAGAGAATTTTGCATGAAACCGATTCACCTTGCCGCAAACATTTTAAACCCCCGGTATCGTGGGACCGACCTTAATGACGATGAAGTTATTTGTGCTTCTGATTTCATACAACCAGTGGGTAATAATTTTGAAAATTGACATCGGTTCTGCGTTGGCAAATTTAGCTGAATTCAAAACAAAATCTGGACATTTTGGAAAGTCGGAGACAATTTGGTTAGCAATCAATAAAACAAAGCCGCGAACATGGTGGGTAACCTTTGCCAATATGCAAATTATGCGCCCATTCGCAAGTAGAATTCTTAGTGTTCCTGCATCTTCCACAGCTTGTGAAAGAAATTGGAGCACATTTGGCACAATTCACACCAAGTCCCGCAATCGCTTAGAAAAAGAAAGGGTCTCTTGCAATTCTCCTATGCGCAAAAAAGAATTTAGAACTCGCCCCTAGAAAGCGAAACATATTCATCCTGAGTGACAGCCAAGCAGCACTCAAGTCACTTATATCGCCCCGTATCGGCTCCAACCTTGTACTTGAAACCACAAAAGCTTTAAACAAGCTAGGTGGACACAACAGGGTGAGATTGATCTGGGTACCAGGCCACATTGGAATCCATGGCAATGAAATGGCAGATGCACTTGCCAGGGAGGGCTCAGAGACCCCATTTATTGGTCATGAGCCGTTTGTTGCACTGGCACCGAGCACCATCAACAAGGCCTTTAAGGACCAAATCCAAAACAGGCATAAAACCGAATGGGAAAAGCTACCCGGCATGAAACACTCAAAATCCTTCATAGGTGTAGACGCCCTAGGATGGAGTTAAATCATATGCGGAGGTAGCAAAAGGCAGGCACGAATAATCATCGGAGCTCTGACCGGGCACTATGCCATAAAACAAATGCTCCATAGAATGCAACTAGCAACAGACAGCTTGTGCAGGGCATGTGGGGAGAAAACGGAGTCCATGCAACACCTACTGTGTGACTGTGACTCCCTTGCTAGGAAAAGAATGAGTCTCTTGGGATTCGCCTACCTGAAACCAGAAGACTTTAAGCTCTTCGCCCTCAAAGACATTGCCAAATTTATGGCAGTCATTTTCTCTGAGGAAACCGAGTGATAGGACGGGGGTTGCACAAAAGATCCCAATGAGTCGACGTGCCGCTGCGAGAGGGAAACCTCTGCAGGCCCCAATAAGATAAGATAAGATAAGGGTCTCTAAATTAGTAACTATTCAGTCGAATTTGCGTCTTTCTGCAAATACAGTCGAATCAAGAGATGATGACGAAGAATTAGATGCAAGCCCATCGCCATGTTTTTATAATAATGTAACAGAACCAAATGTAGAACACTATATAGATACAGAAGTAGAAGGTCCTCTTTCGCTCAATTAGGTAACATTTTTATTTAATTTATTTGACTAAGACAATTTGTATTACAAAAGTTAGAAAATTGATAGAAAAATGTTCCTTATTAACCTTTACTTTCTGTTATGTTAATTATTAAGTATTAATCTTTTGTTTTGGTGCAATAAATAATTATTGTATTGTAAAAGGCGTCCACAGTGTGTAAAAATCGGCAATCATACAAGTTGCGAGTCCAAAATAATGTATGGTGTTTCTCAGGGAAGCGTACTTGGCCCTACATTATTTCTTATATACCTAAACGATCTAACTAACCTTGAGATTGAAGGCGGTCATTTAATTTCGTATGCAGATGATACTGCCATAGTGTTTAGTGGCTCCTCCTGGAATTCTGTATTTAAAGTTGCAGAAAATGGACTCATGAAAGTGGCAAACTGGCTTAGGTTGTCCTTGCTAACCCTAAATATCTCCAAAACAAATTATATCACTTTTGCTATTGACAAAAGATCTCTACCGCCCCCCGACCTAAAACTTAAATTACACTTCTGTCACAATATTAATACAGAAAACTGCGGATGTACTGTCATTGGTTGCGTCGATTCTACAAAGTATCTAAGAGTCATTATTGATCAACGTCTATCCTGGCATCAGCAGCTTGAATACTTAAGTAAGAAGATAAGAAAATTGACTTGGATTTTTAAAACGCTAAGACACGTGACCTCTCATAAATTGTTATGTCGTATATACCTTGCATTGGCTTAATCTGTTATAGGATATTGCTTACCTATATGGGGCGGTGCCACTAAAACTAAGATCCTTGAAGCCGAAAGGGCGCAAAGAGGTTTACTTAAAACTATGTTTTTAAGGTTAAGGTTTAAAACCTTACACATTTACCACTGATGAACTTTATAGCATCTGTGATATACTTTCGATTAGGAAGCTTTATATCGTAACCACAGTATTAAAGCTGCTTAAATCATTACCATTTGATCCTAACTTACTTTTAGGGAGAAGACAAGACAAAGTGGCTCCGATTCATAATTGTAAAACTTCTTTTGCTAAGCGTCAATTTCGATCCCAATCTGCTCGACTTTATAACAAATTGCACAAGAAATATAAAATTTACTGTTTACAGCATCACAAATGTAAAAAAAACTTGAATTATGGGTCTGGGAAAAATAGGGTATAGTGATACAGAAAAATTACTCGAATCAGTCTATTAATCTGGTACGATAGCCTAGTGGTTTATTTAAACCGATCCCAAGAATAAGATTCGTAGGGCTGGGCAAACGGTATCAGATACATTGCTTCGCCTGTTTATATATATTTTAAATATATTATATTCGCTTGAATTTCTATTTCAAACATCTACATGTACAAAAACATACGCGTGGGCACGTTCATACAGGGATACACACTCACCCCCACAGACACACATTCACACAAACACGCACGCGCGATCAAATCAATCTTAGAACACTCACTCACACAAAAAACACATACCTCAGTTTAGCTATTAGTCCTAATTTATCTTATAACTTTGTTTTTATGATTTTATTTTATCATTTTTTATTTTACTTTATTTGGGAAACATACAATATAATATAGTTTATAAATATTACATACAATTTTACATACATCAGTTAAGTTTCCACTTATTACTAATACATGAGTTTGAGTACCTACTAAATTAAAGGTACAAAATTAAATTAAATTAAAAAATAAACATAATGGATCCTTACATTCCCTAATATTACGTTTGAAGATAGCGATCGTATCATCAAATATATCCATGTCTATATGAAGTTCATTATAACGTAAACACGACCGGTACAAGAAAGTGTCAGACAAATGTTTGGTGCTAGTAAGGGGGACACTAAATACCTTTTTATTGCGCGAGCTTGTTCGGGGACATCTTAAATTTACGCAACTTAAAAGAAAGGGCGAATCTATGTAGTTGTTGAGTAGCTTAAACAGAAACACTAGATCTCGTTCAGCACGGCGTTCTACAAGCGGTGCAAGATTGGAATGAACAGAATGCTCACACTTATAAGATAGATGTTTAATGATTTTTTTCTGTATTCGTTCAATGCTATTGATATGTATCTTATACTGAGGGTTCTAAACAGTTGATGCGTACTCCAGAATGGATCTTACATACGAGTTATACAAAAGTATTAAAGTAGAACACTTTTTGAAGTCCCTTCCAGTTCTAATTATAAAACCAAGCATTCGATATGCCCTAGAAGTAATATGACCGATGTGAGTACGAAATGACAATTTACGATCAAGATACAGTCCCAGGTCTCTCACCTCGGACACCCGTTCCAATATATTATCACTTAATATGTAATCATATTCAATAGTGCTACGCTTCCGAGAAAATGAAATTACATGACACTTTAGAATATTTAAATATAACAAATTATTGTTACAGTAAGTATTTAACTTATTAAGGTCATTCTGTAACAATGCACAGTCTAGCGGAGATTTGATAACTCTATATATTTTCATATCATCAGCAAATAGCAACACTGTCGATTGCTCAAAAATTGAAGCAATGTTGTTTATAAAAATATTAAATAGAAGAGGTCCGAGGTGCGAGCCCTGGGGCACTCCCGAAGTGACAGGCATATCCCTTTATTGTGACAGCCTGGCTACGATCTCTCAAATACGAAGCCAGCCATCGCAACAAGTCCCCGTGGATGCCAATCTGTTCAAGTCTTTCCAAAAGTAAGCAATGTGAAATTTTATCAAAGGCCTTGGAATAATCAGTGTAATTAACATCAATTTGATACCCTTGATCCATTGCAGAAGCAATTTTATGAATAAACTCACACATATTAGTTTCAGTAGATTTTTTATCTACGAAACCGTGTTGTTCTTCTACTATGAGAGGCCTCAACAAAGGATATATTTAATCATAAATTATTTGATACGTGTGTACGCCACCTATTGCTATGGAAAAGCGGGACCAAACGAGTTGGTAGGCTACGATCGACTTACAACTCTAGGCAGAATATAAAAGGGAGTTTAAATATATATGTATGATAAAAAATACTCAGTCTTGTAAGTTAGTATTTATACATGGTCTCGTTGTTAATAAAGTAAATACATTAAATATAATTATTATTGGAACGCTTTCAAAGTTTTTCTCTTTTTTTAAACTGATGTCTTATTTAAAAGAGCGTGAATAAATGTCACGGTTAGTATTCGATGCCGAATGTTTTTAAACATATTACTGTCATTTGTGCAAATGTCTAGTTTCACTAGGATTTTTACTGTTTTTTGAAAGAAAGACAACAGATAACAGTTTCTTGTGAATGTCTCTCGAGAAAAAGTAAAATCCTACTGCAACTAGGTATAACAGTAACCTGTTTACAAACATTCGTCATCGAATTTGGCTGGAGTATAGGTTCCGTTCTAAAACAAGAAAAAATATAATACCTACTGTAATATTTTATAATACTAGGTATCGATATTCGAAATGAATAAAAAAATTATTATGTTTGAAATTGAATGTACGTAAGTATTTATGTAAGAAATGTGTGTATGTAATGTATGTAGGGGATGGTAGTATGTATGCTTCAGAGCTCGATGGCGCATCGGCTAGCACTTTCGGCTTGCGATCTTGCCAGCTAAGCAACTTTCGCAATGCCGGGTCGCTGGATGGGTGACCAAATTTAAAACATCTCGAGCTCCTCCGTGCTTCGAAAAACACGTTAAGCCGTTGGTCCCGCTTGTTGTCGTAAGATGACAGTTGTTAAAACCCACCAACACGCATTGAGCCAGCGTGGTGGGTTATGACCAAATATCCCCACGTGCTATGTCCACGTTGGAAGGCTGTGCCCAGCAGTGGGACGTTTATAGGCTGATGATGATGTTGACGATGTTTGAGAAAGTGCGGATGTATGTTTGTGCCCCTAAAAGGTCAATATTTCTCGTCTCATGTATACTATTGGACACAGATATTGATGAGCAGTCATCACATTATGTAACCTTTACAACTGTTCGACCACATAGCAAACATTTTAATTTTCAGATTTCCAACTGATCCGGTAGAAAGAAGTCCTTGTCGAAATATTTAACTATAAGGTTTCAAACATAATAAGAAACTAGATAATTTCTTATTATGTTGAAACCATGAAATAGAAAACATGAAAAATGATGTAACATCAAAACGAAAGTTATTTAAGAAACAAATACAAAGAGAACGCCATTAATTGTTTTGATTTTAATTTAGACTATTTAAATTTCGAATTAAAAAATCAATTTTGATTAAGTATTAAATGTAAATCATCCTGCCTGTTGCTTCTATTTCGTCCCTATTACAAACATCACACGCATGCAGACTTCCTAATAGCGCATTATTTTATTGTACTCGCCCTCGCCTTCAATCATCCATTTCTTCTAAACACACAGGGCCTAGTCAATTGGCAAACAAATTAAACGCTACGAAATCATCGCTACGATAAACCGAATGTATGGGATTGACTTATGCAAAAGTTACCTACGACGTAAAATTTACGCTAAAATAGACCTAATTGACAGTTTGACAAGCCAAGAATCGCTAATCTAGCGATCACTCAAACATTGAAGATAAAAATTCACACAAAATGGCGATTGTTTGATCAGCTGATGAAGGAAGAGTTGTGTTGTGTTGAAAGTTTTGTTTAAAATGCTCTTTTTAGGGCTATTGTGGACTGCAATAATCAAGTGCTCAGGCGCTAAGGAAGAAATGTTTCCCTACGTTGCTTGGAGCAAATTAACGAAATCCCGAGTTTGTTGTACTTGTGAATAGTTCTTGGAGTTCTCGTTTACGAACTTTTAAATATCTAACTAAGGTCTGCCGGGAATTGCGTGCTGATATAGTTGTTGCGATGTGAGTGACCAAATAAATGTGTCTCATGCAACATTTTCCGCAACGAAGAGCAAGTCGCTGCATAACAATTTGTAGGGGCTCTCAAACCATACAAACATTTTGGCCAAATAAATCCACCTAAGTACCTTTAATCATGACAAGAAAGGTCAAGAATAAGACAACAGTGAGGGACTTTCTGTATAAATATTAAATGTAACCTATCCATAATGTCCATTTATCAATTTATAACTTAGATTGCCTATTTGTTTTACAGGTTCCAATGAAGATTTAATTTGCCAGGTAGCTTAGAGTATTAAACCAACCCTCTAAGTGTAGTAAGGTGTACCTATTGACTATACCCTATAAATCTTATATAGACAAGCATCTTTCATAATAGGAAAAGATATCAGTCCTTATTTTCAAACGGTGTTTTAATAAATAAATTATTACTTACATAATAAAGGTAAGTATTATGCCTATTATTATATTGGGATTAACCAGGAAATGTCAGTTTTGTTAAAATTGCTAGAATAAAGAGTATTGACATAAAGATAAAACTATTTTATGTGGTTTTTCAGATTTGAGATGACGATTCAAAAATCTTAAATGTTACCTCATAATTTGGAGGATGGACTTCCTCAGAATGGTGAACTAACATGGTTATTTGGTAAAAACAATATCAAGCAATTTTGTATAATACATAGGTACTTACCTACTAACTTTTTATCTATGACAATTTTCTTTAAATAAGTATATTGTTCTAATTTCTTAGGAGATTCTGGATACCTTCAAAAAGCATGGTTAATGATAATAACAACAATATTTAATGCTGCATCAGGCTCACAAGAAAGGAGGGGTGTGTACCACATGTCATATCCAACAATGAAACTGCATTGAACATGGCTTTGGCATCGTTGAATTTAGTTATTTACATGATTTTTTTTTGTGGAGCTCTAATGTTGACAACGTTTTTATTCTACAAAAAGAGCAGTCTGTGCTATAAATATATTTAAACCATTAAATAGTAATTTGGTTTACTTATATGATGGGGAAAAATTAAGTATAAAGTTAATTTAGTTCTAAGTTTATTGTGATTTATTTAAAAAGATTTACTTATGTACAAAAAAACAGTATAGGTACCTTCGTTGACAACATTTTTATTTTAAGAAAAGGAACAGTGTGCCATAAATATATTTAACCCATAAAATAGTGATTTGGTTTATATGATCGGGAAAAATTAAGTACTTATCTTAGAATAATAACGCTATAGAAACCAAGTTCGCGCGCCTATTTTGAAGCACATTAATTGGAGCCAGAAATGTCACCTAACGCCGGACCGCTCCGTAGTGTTCAATGTCACAGCGCGCCGAACGTGTCTCGCGAAAACAAAAAAAAAATGACGGTTTGTGCAGTTAAATTGTGTCACAACACATCTGAAAAACAAAAGAAGTGTAATAACATCACTTTTCACAGGTAAGCTTTCAGTATCTTGTAGTTAATTAGGTCAAAATATAAACGTACTGCAGTGTGATTCTCCAAGTTAAAGCCTCGGTAGCAGCGGGTGCCGCAGTGCTGTCTCTTTCATATTCATAGAATTGGAAAGAGACAGCAGATCACGGCCATGCGCGCACGTCACGCGTGTGTGAATCGGTTTAGTGCTTCATTTTTGACAGAGCGCTTGTATGATGACTATCTTTCTATAGCGTTATTATTCTAAGGTACTTATATAGTTAATTTAGTTCTAATTTTATTGTACTTTATTAAAAAGATTTACTTAGGTAGGTACTAAAAAAACAGTACCTTCTTATACACACAATTTTTATAGTTACATAATATAGTTTTAATGTCAATAAGAGAAAGTGAAGCCTCATATTTCATAAACTTTGACTTTGAGAGAGTTAGGTAAGGAAATAAGAATATATTAAGAAATACAACATTAATGTTATTTTTTACTTGATACCTATTTAATTTTACTTGCAGTAGGTACCTATAGAAAATGTTTAAGTACCTACTTATATCAATTTCTACTAGTCATAAAGTTGTACTTGATTCATTGTCAACATACAAAGGTAATTATATGTATAAACTTGCATTATTACTATCCGATTATTAAATCTGGTGGGTTCTATTGTGTTTGTTATAATATTGTTTTTTCTTTAAATAGGTGGCTTAACATAAGGTGGCTTGTTATACATATAATACAAATTAAGTTTCATATCTAGCATACTCTGTAATAGTTTAGTTATTATCAATTTAGCGATTGTGAAGTAATCGATTGTAATTTGTTGCTTGAGTTTGTAATGTTACTATCACATTTTTATTTGTGTGAATCTGTAAATGGTCTGCTGCTTCACATGTTCATTGTTATACTTTTTATAGAACTGTCGATTCACCTGTGAATATAAAATAAATAAATAAATAAAATTGATTGTTTTTAAATTATTTTTGGTAAATACCTACTAACTTTTTATCTATGACAATTTTCTATAAGTAAGTATATTGTTCTAATTTCTTAGGAGATTCTGGATACCTTCAAAAAGCATGGTTAATCATAATAACACCAATATTTAATGCTGCATCAGGCTCACAATAAAGAAGGGATGTGTACCACATGTCGTATCCAACAATGAAACTGCATTAAACATGGCTTAAAGTTGTACTTGATTCATTATCAACATACTAGGGTAATTATATAAAATTAATTGTTTTAAAATTATTTTTGGTAAACATATAAATAATCCTCCTATGTTTTATTTCGAAACATTATCAACCAACTCATAATTAATGGCAGTGAAATAAATAATGTAAAATAAATAAATATTTTAACTTGATCATGTCATTGTGTCTGTGAAGGCGTATATTTAATAAATGATTTGACTTTTATTTTTAATTATTTTCGGTACCTACCGCTATAAATAAGTAACAATGAAGCAATCCTATATTAAGGCGATGTTGTCATCATCGTCATCCTATGAACGTCCTGAACGTTCCCACATGAACGACAGCACTAAGGCAGACTGGGCTATAACAGGCTAAGCCCTGAGCCAATACAACCGCAGTGTGCTTTACGTGCCTTCCGAAGCACGGACGTGCTCGAGACGCTTTTTATTTGGTTACCCATCCTTTAACTCGGTAATGTGAAAGTTGCGTAACTAACTGGCAAGATCACAAACCGGAGCGGCGCGGGCGGGGACTTTTTGCATTAGTTAAACCTCTAGCGTTACCTTTCAAGTAACAGTAAGTACATTGCTTCGCTAGTTTGCATATTTTAAAATTAGTTTTAAGTTAACTAGCAAAACGATGTACTTGGAATGTTTTTAATTTTATTTTATTTAGTACAATAATCAATTAGAAAAGTAATGTGATAGGTGTTGTAGTTAGACAATTAAACCCGAAAGCCTTAGCCGCTACGCCATAGAGTTACTTTAGGCGATGTACTCATACAAGATGCAAACGTTTTAATCACTACCTGGTGCGGGTACTCGCATCTAAGATCAAACTGTTTAAATGTTCGCGCGGTTTGTAACATTTAGTGTTATCACATAATTCATTACAGACGGACGTCAAGGGCTGCGTTCCGTGGCTTCACTCGAGTGCACTCGAGCGTACTCCGGCGCGCGCTCTACCCGTTCCGTGGCTTGGTGAAATTTTACTCTGACGGCTGTCAGAGCGTAGTTTCATCCGTTCTGTGGCTCAGGCGCAGCAACCAAACAACCATCAAATCGGATGGTTGTTTTTCACTCTGACAGCTATTTGACGTTTATATCATTGTTATAGTGTCAAATTTTGCAATTTATGTCAAAACGTCTCGAAAAATTCGGCCTGTTTGTTTCGTATTGTTTTACTTTTTAATAATTAGGTTTAAATATTGTATAAAAGTGGAAAAAATGTAGACAAAAGAAGAGTTTTCTCCCGTTTTGGACAGGAATACTTCAGAAGAGGTTATAAAAACAACTCGATCGTCGTTCCGTGGCTCAGTTGCAACTCAAACGAGTTAAACTTTAACCAAACAACTACACCCAGAACGACGAAACGCACTCAAGTTGTTAATATTTGAGAAATTCTTGGCAGCAAGCGTTTGCTTGTGGTCTTCAGTCTTAATTTATTTATATTATAAGCTGAAAAATGGGTTTGGTCTCATATCAATGTCATATTATGGTAGGTAAGTCACTCGTCATCATAAGTACTTATTTACAAACGTGCTTGCCTGGCGAACTTCCGGCGAAAAAAGCGATTGATTCATTTTTCAAATTGTCTCAAGGAGTCTACCCGAATTTCTTAGTAAAGTGACATTCAATTCACTAAAACTCAAAAGGATCGGTGTGGTCACTACACAGACATGGTTAGTACCTATTTATTAATCTTACATAAGCGTTAGATTATCATCAAACAAAAAAATACTAAGACAAGCCTGTATGTTCTATATCCCTTAGCTTATCGATATCGATGTAGCCTAGCGAATTTGATGAGCGATTTTGACGCTGTCACCGGTCGAGCGTTTGCCAGTTGACTAGGCTGCGTTCCGTGGCTTCAATCGAGTGCACTCGAGCGCACTCCGGCGCGCGCTCTACCCGTTCCGTGGCTTGGTGAAATTTTACTCTGACGGCTGTCAGAGCGTAGTTTCATCCGTTCTGTGGCTCAGAGCGCAGCAACCAAACAACCATTAAATCGGATGGTTGTTTTTCACTCTGACAGCTATTTGACGTTTATATCATTGTTAAAGTGTCAAATTTTGCAATTTAAGTCAAAACGTCTCAAAAAATTCGGCCTGTTTGTTTCGTATTGTTTTACTTTTTAATAATTAGGTTTAAATATTGTATAAAAGTGGAAAAAATGTAGACAAAAGAAGAGTTTTCTATCGTTTTGGACAGGAATACTTCAGAAGAGGTTATAAAAACAACTCGATCGTTCCGTGGCTCAGTTGCAACTCAAACGAGTTAAACTGTAACTAAACAACTACACCCAGAACGACGGAACGCACTCCTAGGCCCTATTTTTTTGTTTGATGATAATCTAACGCTTATGTAAGATTAATAAATAGGTACCTAGTAACCACACCGATCCTTTTGAGTTTTAGTGAATTGAATGTCACTTTACTAAGAAATTCGGGTAGACTCCTTGAGACAATTTGAAAAATGAATCAATCGCTTTTTTCGCCGGAAGTTCGCCAGGCAAGCACGTTTGTAAGTGTCCATGTCTACAGCTTCCTCATTCGACATAGAGAAATTCTAAGCATGCCATATTTTTGTGCATATTATGTGCAATCAAACGTTTCAGTCCTAATTTTTGTGCCACCACAACTTCGTTACTATGAGTTGTTTTATGTGTGTAAGCTGGAGACACGTGTCACCAGCTCGCACACGCCCGTTAAGACAAACCAGTGAGGTAAGGGTTTTGGACTATAGCTAGAAATTTTGTGCATAGTTTGTGCACTACGAACAAAAAAAACTAACCATCACACTCAAATACTGTTGAAACTACGATCATAAAACTGTGTGCGAGCTGGAGACACGGGTCTCCAGCTCGCACAGCTGTATCTTCGTAATTGTTCAAGCTACGTTTATGAATTATACCTCAAAATTTTGTGCAGAATTTGTGCATAAGGCACAAAAATTTTCAAATCTTTAACTCAAAAGGTTTTTGAGCTACGAACCGATAAGTATGTGTAAGCTGGTGACACGTAACACGTAACACGGGCTAACACATGGTGAATTATTGTAACTGTATAAGATAGCGCTTCGTTTTAAAGATCAAATAATACGTTATAATTTGTGCACACACGAGGCAAAATTTCAAATCTCTGGGCCTCTTACTTTATAAATTATAAGCCAAAAACTGTTTTCCCGCCAAAAAATTCAAAATAATGGCTCGGAAGCGGCTAAGCGCGCCGTTGCCGTTCCGTGCGCTACACTATTGCCACTTTTAGACTAGGAGCCGTCTGTTAAAGCGATGCGCGACGCGATTAATTTAGTTTTACTATAGGCAGGTACCTAATAACCTACCCTACTTTTTATTTTAGATATCTCACACACGAATGTCTTAGTTATTTTTTGTTGTTGAGACAATTAAATAATTAGATTTGGCATAATGATAAACATTATGGAGGAGTGCAGAACGACAAAATGGTTGAATACTTGAGCCTAATTCGATAAAGAACGGATGCTTTCCAGCAAACTAATCACTATCGACCGTCACAGAATAAATTTTAACCATTGAAAGTAATTTATTTTAATATTAGATTGTATTACTTCCCATGGTTAAATGTAAATAAATAAATGTACTCTATGGTGATCGATGACTTTGCGATTAGTCTGCTGGGGCATCCCAATGTAATGCTAGGGCCACATTATCGCGCTAGCGCGAAGATTTGCGTTTTCGCGACACGTCTGGCCAAACACTTCGCGTTAGCGCGTTGTATCATGGCGTTGACGCGCCGCGCTGTTGGTAAATTGCCGCACATCAAGGATTTTGTTCGATAATGTTCGTGCGGCCACATTTCCTTCGCACACTTTAGTTGACTGCTAGACAACTAGAGGTGTGAACGTGTTGCAAATACGACTATCGATATTATTCTGTTTCGATAATTATGGATTGGAGTAACGATAAAGTATTAAAAGTAATACAATATTACGAATTAATAATTAATAAAAATAATAAAGATGCAATAAATAGTAATTATTTGCCGACATGTAATAAAACGCAATCACCTCTTCCATTTTTTCCGATAAAATTAGGAGTAGGCGATACAAATCGTATAAGGTTACTGAAACGTATTTATTGCATCAAAATCGTCAAATCCGATATCGATGCGTTCTGAAACTATACCTATTTTGGAAAACACTATATCGCGTCAGGAATGCGGTGTGCGTTGAGATCACTATATTGTACGTGATCGAATTCAAGAATATTGTACCGTATCCCTGATGTTTATTGAGTTATCATTAATCTGTAGTTTTTAACAAACAAATGTGCTTGTAAAAGTTTAATAAAATAAAATAATTATAAACGTTCGATGCGTTCTGAAACTTAGTGGAAAAAAACACGATATTGCATGAATTTTTAATAGTCCGTAGATATGGTCGATACTGTTATCACCGATATTAAATTTATGTAGCTATAGTTTAACACTTTGCAAGCGGGAATTTTATTACGCGCATCTTCCTGTGCGCCGGCCTTTTTCGTCATTATTGTAAATTCTATAGAAAAAGAACTATAATAAAAAAAAATTGGTTGCCTGTAAAGTCGGTATACGGGCGAAAGTTTTACGTGACAACGACTTTGAGTGGTAAAATAATTTTAATGTGAATATTCATTCGTATAGTAGGAAGAAGGATGAAATCTCTCTCGCTCTGTCTCTCTCGCTCTTAGGCGGGCTAACTGTGCTCGAGTGGAAGGGACGCGTGCCTTTCACTTTTTATGTCTGTCTCTCTCGCTCTTAGGCGGGCTAACCATGCCCGAGTGGAAGGGACGCGTGCCTCTCACTCGCTCTCATTGTGAGCGCATAACGTGAGCGGAGCGTAACGCAGTTTCTTGAAGTGTCACCCGGCAAACCAATTTATAAGACGTTGTCACGTCAAAATTAATTTAATTGTGTTCTATCTAATCGTTCTGCTGCTTACCTATACTAACCTCTAGTTATGGCTTCTTTATGTAGATGTTGTCCATCCGCAGTAGATCACCTAGATTCAATAGTAGGTGTACCTTTGTTATCTTATGAGTAAGTACCTAAAGTTATTTTCAAATGCTAGTAAGTAGGTAGATGTTAAATTTTATATGTAGGTACCTATTTCAAACCCAATCCACAGATAACGAAAAAAAGATACTTTTATTATTTTTAATAAAGCTATTTCAAATTTTTATTTTACCAGTAGTAAGTAATTCTTACTTTTTCTATTTACAAGTTAAAAAGTTTGCAAGTTACCAATTCTTCTATGTGTTGATGGCTGACCGACCCCTTGTCAGAATGGTTGATGGTTTAGTTATCGTAGCGTAGTAACTGTTTTTTAGTTAACGTGCCATAACTAAAAATTCTTCATCTCCTATGGGAGTAGTTGTCAAGACGAATCAAACGAGCGCAAACTCGATGGGGTTGTGTGGTATTATTATAAAGTTCCTGTGTCCTTTTTCCGGCTCCATCATCAGACCCTGAACACTATTTCTTGATAAAGTACTCGTCAAGGCGATTCAAACGACCCCGAACTCGTTGGGGTAGCATGGTTTTATTATAGAGTTCCTGTGGGCTTTTTCCGGCTTCATCGTCAAACCCTAAACACTATTTCCCAACAGAGTACTCGTCAAGACGATTCAAACGAGCCCAAACTCGATGGGGTTGCATGGTTTCAATACCGAGTTCCTGTGGCCTTCTTCTGGCTCCATCATCAGACCCTGGACCCTTTTTTCTAACAGAGTATTCGTCAAGATGAATCAAACGAGCCCAAACTTGATGGGGTTGCATGGTTTCAATACTGAGTTACTGTGGCCTTCCTTCGGGTTCATCATCAGACCATGGACCTCGTCTACTCGTCTCCCGTCAGAGTGCTCATCAAAACTAATCAAATGAGCCTGAATGGGGTTTCATGGTTTTCTTACAGAGATCCTGTGGCCTTCTTCCGGCTGAATCATCAGATCAGCTCAATGACACCATAATATTGCATTGTCATCCTGTTCTGACCTATGTTCAAAGTTGCAAGTCTAGCTCATCGGGAAGCTAGTATAAAATCGTTTGCATTTGTCGACAAATAAATAAACAAATAAACGAGAAAGCTACCTAATAAAAACATACAGGCAGACTAATTTTATCACTACTTATCATATTAATGAGGTTATTGTAAATACTTAAAACTAAGCATAGCGATATTTTATGAACATTCATAAATAAAATAGACTGCTTTTATTTTAAATTAACCAATTTCCTATATCAGCAGTCTCCTAGTCTAAAATTCTCGGTATAGAAACGAAACGATCGAGAGCGCAAATTAAAATGACACTAAATTAAGCTAGCTCTCATGTTCAAACTCGATTGCAATAGTGTAGCGCACGGAACGGCAACGGCGCGGTCGGCGCGCGTTTAGCCGCTTCCGAGCCATTATTTTGAATTTTTTGGCGGGAAAACAGTTTTTGGCTTATAATTTATAAAGTAAGAGGCCCAGAGATTTGAAATTTTGCCTCGTGTGTGCACAAATTATAACGTATTATTTGATCTTTAAAACGAAGAGCTATCTTATACAGTTACAATAATTCACCATGTGTTAGCCCGTGTTACGTGTCATCAGCTTACACATACTTATCGGTTCGTAGCTCAAAAACCTTTTGAGTTAAAGTTTTGAAAATTTTTGTGCCTTATGCACAAATTCTGCACAAAATTTTGAGGTATAATTCATAACCGTAGCTTGAACAATTACGAAGATACAGCTGTGCGAGCTGGAGACCCGTGTCTCCAGCTCGCACACAGTTTTATGATCGTAGTTTCAACAGTATTTGAGTGTGATGGTTAGTTTTTTTTGTTCCTAGTGCACAAATTATGCACAAAATTTCTAGCTATAGTCCAAAACCTTAACCTCACTGGTTTGTCTTTACGGGCGTGTGCGAGCTGGTGACACGTGTCTCCAGCTTACACACATAAAACAACTCATAGTAACGAAGTTGTGGTGGCACAAAAATTAGGACTGAAACGTTTGATTGCACATAATATGCACAAAAATATGGCATGCTTAGAATTTCTCTATATCGAATGAGGAAGCTGTAGACATGGACACCGTTTGTAAATAAGTACTTAGGATGACGAGTGACTTACCTAGCATAATATGACATTGATATGAGACCAAACCCATTTTTCAGCTTATAATATAAATAAATTAAGACTGAAGACCACAAGCAAACGCTTGCTGCCAAGAATTTCTCAAATATGTACAACTTGACGTCCGTCTGTAATGAAATAAGTGATAACACTAAATGTTACAAACCGCGCGAACTTTTAAACAGTTTGATCTTAGATGCGAGTACCCGCACCAGGTAGTGATTAAAACGTTTGCATCTTGTATGAGTACATCGCCTAAAGTAACTCTATGGCGTAGCGGCTAAGGCTTTCGGGTTTAATTGTCTAACTACAACACCTATCACATTACTTTTCTAATTGATTATTGTCCTAAATAAAATAAAATTAAAAACATTCCAAGTACATTGTTTTGCTAGTTTACTTAAAACTAATTTTAAAATATGCAAACTAGCGAAGCAATGTACTTACTGTTACTTGAAAGGTAATGCTAGAGGTTTAACTAATGCAAAAAGTCCCCGCCCGCGCCGCCCCGGTTTGTGATCTTGCCAGTTAGTTACGCAACTTTCACATTACCGAGTTAAAGGATGGGTAACCAAATAAAAAGCGTCTCGAACTCCTCCGTGCTTCGGAAGGCACGTAAAGCACACTGCGGTTGTATTGGCTCAGGGCTTAGCCTGTTATAGCCCAGTCTGCCTTAGTGCTGTCGTTCATGTGGGAACGTTCAGGACGTTCATAGGATGACGATGATGACAACATCGCCTTAATATAGGATTGCTTCATTGTTACTTATTTATAGCGGTAGGTACCGAAAATAATTGAAAATAAAAGTCAAATCATTTATTAAATATACGCCTTCACAGACACAATGACATGATCAAGTTAAAATATTTATTTATTTTACATTATTTATTTCACTGCCATTAATTATGAGTTGGTTGATAATGTTTCAAAATAAAACATAGGATTATTTATATGTTTACCAAAAATAATTTTAAAACAATTAATTTTATATAATTACCCTAGTATGTTGATAATGATCAAGTACAACTTTAAGCCATGTTTAATGCAGTTTCATTGTTGGATACGACATGTGGTACACATCCCTTCTTTATTGTGAGCCTGATGCAGCATTAAATATTGGTGTTATTATGATTAACCATGCTTTTTGAAGGTATCCAAAATCTCCTAAGAAATTAGAACAATATACTTACTTATAGAAAATTGTCATAGATAAAAAGTTAGTAGGTACAAAAAATAATAATTTAAAAACAATTAATTTTATTTATTTATTTATTTATTTTATATTCACAGGTGAATCGACAGTTCTATAAAAAGTATAACACTGAAAATGTGAAACAGCAAACCATTTACAGATTCACACAAATAAAAATGTGATAGTAACATTACAAACTCAAGCAACAATGGGCGATTTTCTGACAGCCCAAATTAAAAAGTAAAAATTAGTTCAAAAACATTAGATAGATGTCGTTTTATGAAAGCCGACCCGTACCTACCTAAGGGCTGTAATAAATTCTACACTTTTACTTATCTACCAAAAAAATAAAAAAATAGTACTTACCTATTTTTATTCAGGACATCCAGGACCTATTTCTATTTTGGAATAGAATAAATATTACGCAGCCATACTCGTGCTCTTCATGAACTCGTCTTTTACGAAGCGCCATACTAATCTATGCTAAGCGCCATCTATGAAGTCATTTACGAACCAATTTCTTTTTTTTTTGATCTCGAAAAATCGCCTATTACTATCGATTACTTCACAATCGCCAAATTGATAATAACTAAACTATTACAGAGTATGCTAGATATGGAACTAAATTGTATTATATGTATAACAAGCCACCTTATGTTAAGCCACCTATTTAAAGAAAAAACATTATAACAAACACAATAGAACCCACCAGATTTAATAATCGGATAGTAATAATGCAAGTTTATACATTTAATTAATTACCTTTGTATGTTAATAATGAATCAAGTACAACTTCAATAGCTTAATGTTATGACTAGTAGACATTGATATAAGTAGGTACTTAAACATTTTCAATAGGTACCTACTGCAAGTAATATTAAATATCAAGTAAAAAATAACATTAATGTTGTATTTCTTAATATATTCTTATTTCCTTACCTAACTCTCTCAAAGTCAAAGTTTATTAAATATGAGGCTTCACTTTCTCATAATGACATTAAAACTATATGTATCTATAAAAATAAATGCCAATTGTGTGTATAAGAAGGTACTGTTTTTTTAGTACCTACCTAAGTAAATCTTTTTAATAAAGTACAATAAACTTAGAACTAAATTAACTTTATACTTAATTTTTCCCCATCATTTAAACCAAATCACTATTTTATGGGTTAAATATATTTATGGCGCACTGTTCCTTTTCTTAAAATAAAAATGTTGTCAACGAAGGTACTGTTTTTTGTACATAAGTAAATCTTTTTAAAACTTACCGTTTGAACTTATGGACTGATATCTTTTCCTATTATGAAAGATGCTTGTCTGTATAAGATTTATAGGGTATAGTCAATAGGTACACCTTACTACACTTAGAGCGTTGGTTTAATACTCTAAGCTACCTGGTAAATTAAATCTTTATTGGAACCTGTAAAACAAATAGGCAATCTAAGTTATAAATTGATAAATGGACATTATGGATAGGTTACATTTAATATTTATACAGAAAGTCCCTCACTGTTGTCTTATTCTTGACCTTTCTTGTCATGATTAAAGGTACTTAGGTGGATTTATTTGGCCAAAATGTTTGTATAGTTTGAGAGCCCCTACAAATTATTATGCAGCGACTTGCTCTTCGTTGCGGAAAATGTTGCATGACACACATTTATTTGGTCACTCACATCGCAACAACTATATCAGCACGCAATTTCCAAATAGATATTTGAAAGTTCGTAAACGAGAACTCCGAGAACTATTCACAAGTACAACAAACTCGGGATTTCGTTAATTTGCTCCAAGCAACGTAGGGAAACATTTCTTCCTTAGCGCCTGAGCACTTGATTATTGCAGTCCACAATAGCCCTAAAAAGAGCATTTTAAACAAAACTTTCAACACAACACAACTCTTCTTTCATCAGCTGATCAAACAATCGCCATTTTATGTGAATTTTTATCTTCAATGTTTGAGTGATCGCTAGATTAGCGATTCTTGGCTTGTCAAACTGTCAAACTGTCAATTAGGTCTATTTTAGCGTAAAACGTCGTAGGTAACTTTTGCTTATGTCAATCCCATACATTCGGTTTATCGTAGCGATTATTTCGTAGCGTTTAATTTGTTTGCCAATTGACTAGGCCCTCAGCTTATTTTATGCGTTATACCTACATATACGATAGACATACCTAATTTAAAAAGTTATGTTATGTTATGAATAATTTTAAAATTGTATTGTGCATCAATATTTTTTCCCTACTTTATCGGAAATTAGGCATTCGCTGGCAACCATTCCCGCTAGTGTCAGTCATACGCGGCTGTCACGCACACTTCAAATTCAATATAAAAACCGGATTTTGAGACGCGTTTGTTTGTACCGCGATGCTCCGTCTAGACATGTATATAGTCAAAGGCTAAATGATATTACCCCCAAATCCCTTGAGTTCCAGTAAAGATGTGGGACTTTACTGAGATCTCACACGGACTTCTTGAGAGAATTTGAAAAGTGATGTTGCACTGTTTTGTTTATTTGCCAACACTCATGCACGTTCACGAACACTTAACGGTTAATAATCCATCACTTTTTTACATTATTATTCGACAAAACACAAATTTTAGAAAATTTGACAAAACTACAGACATGACGCTTCACTTTCCCGCCAAGAAGTCCTGACAATGGCACGTCATGCACATGATGCACATAGACTTAAACCACAAACTACGACTTCTTGGTGGGAAAGTGAAGCGTATGTCTGCAGTTTTGTTTTATTATCTAAAAGGAGGATGATCAGTTTTGGTACCCGAACCAATAGCAATGACTATAGCGACATTGCATGTGTCATGCTCTCCCTAACAATGTTTATTAAGACGATCAGACTAAAATCGTTGTCCGTTCGGAGATATCAGGGTATGAACATGACAGATATTTTAGAATTGATATCAAGTTCCTTCCATAGCGCTTTTCTACAATTTTACTTTGTAAAAGACCACTGAATTGTCGCGTTTGGAAGAACCTGCGAGGTACTTGTAGGTCCAAAAACCTATAGCCAATACCAAACCGCTAGGCCGGGGACGCAAGCTGATTGGGGCGGGGAGTGCGTGTGGTGCAGTCGTGCGCTTGCGCATCGGTCGCTCTCGCTCGTTCGTTTCGTTTCGCGCTCACGATGACGTTTCGTTTGAGTTTTTTTGTGGATTACTATCTCGTTTTTATTACTGACCCCTGCGCCGCTCTTGGACTTTGTTACTCACTTTAAAAGTTGTCCTTAACTAGACTTTTGTGGACTGTTTCGGTTTGTTTTTATCTGGAGTATTGCTATGGCAGAACAATATCCCAACTGTGTGATGTGTCGGCGAGGGCTTTATCGCAGAAGATACCAACAACCTTAGATTAAAACAAAAAGGGAAGATACGGCATGCTCCTACTTGTAGTCATTCAAAATATAGTCCTACTCAACTACTTAAGCAAACACTCACACACGCACACCTATAAAGTGTAAATCGAGCGAGCGAGACAAAGCGGTAAGTTTCAACGTCAGCGCGAGGGAGTCAGCGAGTAGCGCGTTGACGTCTCGGTCGCTTCGCAACAGACGAGTACGTACGACCGATTCCGACGGCCACTGCGGAGTAGCGTCTTTCTCTTTTTCCCACAGTAGAATATCCGCAATAGTGCGATGTAGCCTGTTCGCTCGGCAAATTGTGACTGAAGTGAAATTGTGCCTTTAGGCCTAATTTTGGCGGCTCACTCACGAGACGCTAATGCCGTATCTTCCCGTTTTGTTTTAATCTAAGCCAACAACGTATTGAGCGATTATCTCTTTGCACTTGCATAACAGGACGACGCACCGTCGGAACTTGTGCCCATATTGTATCTATAATGTGGTACCGAGGGTATTCGAGACATGTAACTAGGTTTTACGGCTCCAGCATTGTTCCTCAATGATGTTATTATAGATAAGTACCAATCTCTGATATTTTTAATGAAAAGTACGATTTAAGTATATATATAAAAATAAATAAATGTACCTACTAAGTATATCTATTGTAAATATTGTAATATTATAAAGAGGAAACATTTGATTTTTTGTTTGCATTGAAAAGGCTCCGAAACTACTAGACCGATTTAAAAAATTATTTCACCATTGGGAAGCTACATTATCTCCGGGTGACATAGGCTATATTATATTTTCAAAAAAATTAGGGATCCTTACTAAAACTCAAATAATTTCGTTAAATCGCGTGCGGTAAGAAAACTATTGAAGATAGAATAAAATAATGGTTTTGCAGAACACACCATTATCTACAAAAAATGTCGCGATAGCATATTAAGTCTAACTATTTTAGTTACGTCACAAAAGGTGTTCTTCGGAGAGAAGTCATTTTGAAAATTCGTCACGGGGTACGGGGTCCACGCGAACGAAGTCGCCAGAGGTCTGCTAGTAATATATAATACTTAGTATCATACAATGATAATTTACTAATAAAAGTATGATATTTTTAGACATAGACAAAACACAAAATAACTCTGATCGGACAGCAAATCAAGTCAAGCGCCTTAAAAATCTTTAATCTGCATAACAAAACTTTTCTAATGGTATATATATTATGTTTATTGACCAGGGTACAAGGCTCCATACATTTTTGATCGTCCTCCTTTGTGTTTTTCGAACATTAATGTGAAATAATAGTTGATTATTAACCGTTAAGTGTTTGAGAACGGGCATGAGTGTTGAAATTTGTCTGTAGGCGTAATGGGCACGCTTTTTTGTTGTAATGTTTGGTCTGCTTCTTATTATACGTCTGTGAACAAAACAGTGCAACATCACTTTTCAAATTCTCATAAGAAGTCTGCGTGAGATCTCAGTAAAGTTCCACATCTTTACTGAGGACTCAAGGGGTTTGGTGAAAAATTATACCTGTAATTAGACATAATTTAATTAATTACAATTCAATAATGCATAACTTGAAACATAAAACACTTTTCCAAAAAAAGTATTATTTTGTAAAATAATAAATAAATAACAAATTTTGAAAATTTTGATATTGTGTAGGTATTCATAAAATTCTAAAGACTCTCTTATTTGTTTCATCCTAATCGGATAAAAATACATTCATATCTAACAGGGTGGATCTCATAAAAATATTTTTTTAATGCATTTTTTATCTTCCACGGGAATTTCTCTATAAAATCAATCTTTTAGGCTTAGAATAATAACCCTATAGAAAGATAGTCTTCATACAAGCGCTCTGTCAACAATGAAGCACTAAACCGATTCACACACGCGTGACGTGCGCGCATGGCCGTGATCTGCTGTCTCTTTCCAATTCTATGACTATGAAAGAGACAGCACTGCGGCAGCCGCTGCTACCGAGGCTTTAACTTAGAGAATCACACTGCAGTACGTTTATATTTTGAAATAATTTACTACAAGATACTATGAAATACTGAAAGCTTACCTGTGAAAAGTGATGTTATTACACTTCTGTTGTTTTTCAGATGTGTTGTGACACAATTTAACTGCACAAACCGTCATTTTTTTTTTGTTTTCGCGAGACACGTTCGGCGCGCTGTGACATTGAACACTACGGAGCGGTCCGGCGTTAGGTGCCATTTCTGGGTCCAATCAATGTGCTTCAAAATAGGCGCGCGAACTTGGTTTCTATAGCGTTATTATTCTAAGCTTGAGAGGCTAATTCTTGTAATTATCTTCTAAGGATTATACAAACTTAATAAAAAAAGTAACTATCAATACTTGGTATTCACTAAAAAAATTAAAAATAACAACAGTAAGTACCTAAGTAAGTACTTAATATTAAAAGTCAGTTTGAATAACCATAACAATATATTTTTAGGCATTATTATAATAATACGAACGATTTCGTCGGATAGGCCGATCAGTTTCAGTCTCATCAGGAGACCATGCTCAGGGTTAATGCAAGTTAACTACGCCGCCCTAAGGTTCTAGGTCCTCTAAAATCTACACAAAGATAAACTCAAACACAAATACTACTCAAAACATAATATAGTGAAAAATAAATTCAAAACAAAAAAAAACTCGGAGCAAAAATACAACTCGAAACAAAAATACATCACGAAACAAAAATAAACAACAATATAATTTGTAGAATTAACAAGGCTTTGATTTTTTATAGTAACAGAACAGTAACAATACTTTATCTATCTATTAGCTAGAATAGGTAACAATTATGTATTAACTGCAATATAAAAAGCCAAGGAATAATTAGGTGCTAATTAGGAACATAAATTACAACTTTGATTTACATTTACCCAATAAAAAAATATTCCAAATCCGTAGCATCTTCGAAATCAAAAGATTTTTTAATTCGTAAAGTACTTAGTTTTAAAAACACCTAAGTACTTTAAGTTTGTAATCTAATTATAAAATAAAAAAATAATCTTAAACTTAATAGTAGGCTTTTTATTTCTTTGACTTTTGAACGTAATGAATAAGAGCGTAATGACAAGACGAGCAATGTTAAATTATAATTTTTGCTAAATAAGAAGTTATTAAGTAAAACGCCACACATTTATGGTTTGGCACCAGGGATCTAATAAATGCATAAATTAGAATTTACTTAAGGTTGATCCTTTTACAGTTATACGTTCAAACGGAATGACA
Organism: Scoparia ambigualis; assembly: GCA_963921215.1. Taxonomy (NCBI): domain Eukaryota; kingdom Metazoa; phylum Arthropoda; class Insecta; order Lepidoptera; family Crambidae; genus Scoparia; species Scoparia ambigualis. Next base: position 9,045,626 of record OY992509.1, read on the forward strand.
TAAAGTAGTGACAAAATGCTGCGAACGAAAACTGGTTAAAAAGGCAGGCCGGTCAGCGGGTGTTTAGTGAGGTTTCGGCAGGTCACGGCATGATCAAACATAAATTAAAAAAATTTCAAAAGTCGAAATGTCATCGTGAACTGAATGACGGATTTTCGGTGACAAAACTTTGAATTGAATTATTTTCCATAATATTAATTATTTTTAATTATTTTAACTACTAAGCTAATGGGACATTCATCAAGTCACATTGATTTTTTTTTATTTTGGTCCTAGTTGTAGTTTTTTTTTATAATTATGTTATTCTAAGGAGCCCAGTTGGCCTCAAGGGTCTGAATGACATTTTGCATAGTTTTTTAAGCTTTTTTTTTTAAAGAGTGATAAAACACATGTAATTGTTTCTTACCTAGTTAGTATAATCGTGTACTCATTATTTGCAGCTAAAATTAATTTAGAAAAACTGAAACTCTATAAATAATCAACGGTAGATTGTTGATATCGAATGTTGTAGGATCCACCCTGACCCAACAGCAAACTTCATTGTGTTAACCCTTAGAGCATTTGGTTGAATGCTCTAAGTGTTAACCCCATTATAAACTTCATGGGTAATACGCTATACTGAGTAAGAAACTAAACTGAATTAGAGATTTGCAAACATTTATTAGCATTTTGAATAGAAATAAATCAAATATTGCATGGTAAATTGCTAATAATCATCACGAAACCAGATTAACAAAACTTACGTAAGAAACGATATTCCAGGCACTTGCCACTCACTTTTATTACTGCAATGTTTGACTGAACAACTCATTGTTTAATTAAGCCCACCGGAATGATATGTACACCTAAAATATACACATAATCAACTAAAAAAACAAATAATTTGTAGCTACCTACACAGCTGCAAGACATAAATTAAGACGCGCGCTCCCGCGCTTCGATGTTACATGTGTCTCGTCAACTCTCCAATGGCCGCCGCGCAATAACGAGCTTACAGAGCCGCCGCCGCGAATATTTATAAGCGGCGCGCATCGACAGCCACGCGACTGCCGCGAGGCGAGCCGCTTGCCGCTGCGTCATGCCAAACGCAGCGCACCCTAGCGTTCATTTATGAATACTTAATAAACTGCTTTGTATATACGCCTCTAGCTGTAACATGTAAAATTTGTATATATTAGGTGCATCTGTTTGCAACAAAAATGTGTTACTCTCGGAAAAATCCGGGTATTGTAATACGGGTGGTTTATCTAAAGCTGATTTTAAACTATTCAATGACTTTTCCACACTCTTTAGACCAAATAAAGATAACATTTTTACAGCTCATCTTATTTAATGGCAGTGCTATTTCCGCGAAATTAGGAATAAACTTACGGTAATAATTTGCGAACGCCACAAACCGCTTTGTTTCCTCAGCATTTTGTGGTGTTGGGTAATTTTCTAAAACGTTAGTTCTTTCTGGATCTGGTAGTACACCATTTTTAGAAACAACATGGCCTAAATATAGCATTTCCTTAGGTAAAAATTGACATTTACTGGGATTTAATTTTAAATTTATTTTACGTAATCTACTAAAACGTCCATCAAATTTTTATTGTGAAAGGCAAGATTCCTACCAAAAACTACTAAATCATCTTGATATATCAGGCACTTATCGTAATTTAGGCCAGACATTGCGATAGTCATCATTCTACTGAAGCTATTAGGACTAGACTTTAGACCCCTTGGCATTCTCTTCATCTGGTATTGATTTTTGCCTGTTGTGAAGGCTGTAAGAGGTCTACTTTATTTTTTTAAATTAATTTGATATAAGTCAAGATGCGTAAAATACATAGCCCCCGACAATGAATCTACGATTTCCGTAATATTCGGCAGTGGAAACTTATCGTCTTGTTTCTGATTATTTAATTTGCGGTAGTCTATTACAACTCTCCATTTTTTCACACCCGAGGAATCTACTTTTTTAGGCACTAATAATAAAGGACTCGACCAAGGACTCCTCGCCTCCTCTATTATTCCGTCGTTAACCATATTTTGTACTTGCTTATCTATTTCTAATTTTTGCGAATTTGGTGACCGATATTGCTTTGTATAAATAGGAATACTATGCGGTTTTATGTCAATGGACTGTTCATAAATAGGAGAAGTAGATAGTTTGTCACCTGGTAAATGGAAAATATCCGGATATTTGGCACAAATATTTTCTATAGACTTTTGCTCTTCAATATTTAAATCCGTCAACTTTAATAAGGAAAATAATTTCTTTACTCTATCTGAATTCATCGTAGGTTTATCAAAACTGCAAATAAAATAATCATTCAACTTCGAAACGTTTAAATTAAAATAACTCAATTTTATCTTCTTATCTCTCGTATTTAAAATTTGTTTCGGAACTTTTCCATTTTCCGGCCTCACTAACGTACTTCCCATATAAACTCCTTCACATAATTCTTGAGATGCTACTACAAAATCATTTTTAATTTAGTTTCGACATAGTGAATCGATTCACACCTCGGTGGTATTGTTAAATGGTGCCAAGCATTTAAAGTTTATGGTTACGTTATTACCACATTTCTTAAATAATTTTAATGTGTTCAACTCAAAATTCAATATGGCTCTATACTTTTGAAAAAAATCTTGTCCTAAAATACCGTCTGAACGGCATGGTAAGTTTTTAAAAATAAAAAAATTATGCACGAAAACTTGATCATTAAACTTTAGACTAAGGCAAACTTGTCCAACTGAAACAATATCTCCTCCAATACCTATGACACAAACTTCATTTATATGGTATGGTATTCGTAACCATTCTATACATTCATACTTGATGGCAGAGATTGAAGCTCCGGTGTCAATAAGCCAATCATGCCTTATTTCGTTAAGGTATTAAGCTGTTACAAGATAGCATGTTGTTGTTCACGAAAAAAATGACTAAGTGATTCCTTTTGTGGATCATCCGAATCTGATGCAACACCGCGATCTGTTGCCATGAAGTTTACGTTGCTACGCGCGCACCGAGTACGACTACGATTAGCATGATTCCTACTCCCTTTTGCTACGAAAGTTATTTCCATGGTAATTATTATTTGCATACGGCACCTGAGTTTGCTGATGACGAGGGTACGCCTGATGCTGTCTTGCCTTGTTAGAAAACTCGCGAAATCCACGATGTTTTACGTACAGCCCGCGTTGAGGTCTCCTAAATGAGTTATAACTAAAGGGTTTTTTGTACATACCCATCACGCCCTCTGATGTAGATGGAGAGGATGTTTACGAGTCCTCCGCTGCTTGAATGGCATCTGATAAGGAATCATAATTACGCACCTCAATAACGGTACTCAACCGACTATTTCGCAATCCTTCACTAAATCTTTGTATAGCAAATTTTTCGTTTAATGGCTTTAATACATCATGTTTACTTGAATCACCATTGGCTTGCGAAATGGTCAGTTCGACAAACAACTGTGATATTTCTTTTCCAAAATCAGAAATAGATCTATGATTTTGTTTACATTGCAACAACTTAGTTTGCAAAGCTGTGGGGTTCTTTTGTGGTATTAACCGTTTTTTCATATTCCGTACAAGCTCATTGACAGTATCATATTTCTCTGAAATCTTAAGTTTCGCTCGCGCAGATAATCTATTTTTTAGAACACACTGAATTAATTTTGTATGACATTCTGGTGAACATAACACAGAGCTATAATATTCTATCCCTTCTATTAATTCTAAAACACTGTTTACATCATCAGATTCATCAGTCATGCGAGGTAAAATAGTAAAAGCATTTTTTAAATCAAAACGTTCGCTAAGACATCTTTGTTGATTCAGAAGAAGGTTCTCCCTCTTCAGTGATCTCTGAACATAGGTTTAAAATCTCCGAAAATAAACAATTAAACTCTTCACAGACCTTATTGACTAAAGCAATTTCGTTCCCCGATATTTTACCTAATTTTAACTTAGTTTTATATATTTCTATGTGAGTATTATATTTTTCTAGCACTTTATTAGCTTCTAATCTTTTTGTTTCTACAATATGACCTACCCTTCGTTTGGAACCAATTTTTATGAGGTAAGTTCTAATCACTTTTTACTCATTTAAAATTAAGGTCAATTCCTCAGCCATTAAAGTTCATGAAGCATTACTATGTTATTTACATATCTATTCTAACATATTATAATTAAAATATCTCGTAGATAGATATACGTGTTTAAAATATAAACGCCTAAGTGCGATTACATGGGATAATACTATAGATAATTTAAACTTTCCGCTATAGATATACTAGAGAGAAATAAAATAAAAATTATGTTTCTCACATACCGGCACGTTTTACCTACACACACACCATACTGCACTAAACCACTGATTTCCCGTTTTTCTTCACACTACGTCTGTAGGGACGTCGACCAACTCCTTCTGTCGACCTCGGAGTAGACTGGCATATCTCCGCAAGGTAAACTCGTTCAGCTGCCTTTGCACCAGTTTCTTATGACATCTTCTATACGTCTTGTAGGCCACAAAGATAATGCCTATGCCCAAAACTAAAGCGATGACGATCAATATGCAATTGGTTGTACTTGCATGTCCTTTCAACTGCTCCAAGTGAGATGAGTTTTCTCCTCCAGCCGCATTCTGTGCTATGATGACTGGTTCTTGCTCTTTAGAGTACGAGCGTCCCATTTTTCTTCTTTAGTAAGACTACGGCAACACAATTAAAACGATATATCTCATTGAGATCGAAGCGAGAATAGTCAATTATTTTGCTTAAATTTACTGCACGATTGTTCGATAATGTTTATAGTTCCCGGGCCATAAACTGATAGCGTTGGTTCTTGTTACCGTCGCCAGCGCGGCGGTGGCAGGGTCGCCATGTAAAGGTGGTGTTTGGAGAGAGGAATGATACGAACGGATGCTTATATAATACTGTTTAATATTGAATAAAAGATTGCTTATATAGTACAATGTTTACATACTACACTCGGACCCCCTTTGCTACACCCTACCTAACCGAAAAATGATATCATCAGGTGTTTCTGCATAATTGTGTAAAAGTGTACCTTGGTACATTTTGAGCTAAAATGGAAAGGTCTCCTCTAGTACAAAATTATGATATTAGTAAATAACAGTACAAGCTTGGTAAGGTAAGGTCAACAAAACAAATAAGTAGGTATGCTAACCAATGAAAACTGCTTTTTCGTTAGGAGAATGTTGTTTTGATTATAAATGTAAACAAATAATAATTAGAAATAAAACACATTCAAAATTATATACTTACTTCATACTTTATTTATAAATGTAATTATTGTCTCACATAGATCTTAATCTACATTGCTTATTATACAATGAGCTATGATTTTCCGGGTATTATTATTCACTTTAACTCCAACTAAAGAGATTAAAATAGTAATAGAGCGGCTATTAGACAGTATTTCATACAAAAACTTTGAGCTGGCTCAAGTAACGCCATCTAGCGTTGAAAAGCAAAACCTTATATTAAGAATATTTTTTGTCTAAGGCGCAGGACAAACACGAGCGGCGTCGGGCGCGGCGCGGGCGAGGCGCGGGCGAGGCGCGGGCGAGGCGCGGGCGAGGCGTATGAGCACTCCGCCCGCGCCACGCCGCATGTATATGTCCCGCGCCCCGCCGCTTCTATACGATTCATATGAAATACGAATGACGCCCGCGCCTCGCCCGCGCCGCGCCCGCGCTCGACGCCGCTTGTGTTTGTCCTGCGCTTTAATAAGACAATTAGAAGAAGTTTCATCTATCCCACGGTAGGTGTCACTCTGTTTACTGACAAACACGACTGCACCAGAGAGCGCATGACATCAAACTGAGCGACTTGTTACTACCTACTTAGTGTTCAATGTTGTGGACTCAGAATAATTGCTTTAGTTATTATTCTGAGGTTGTGGATTAAAGCTTTGATCTCAATGTCCACAAAATAAATATGACAAACTATTCACAGCTAGGGTAGCAGCAAATATTACCTGTTGCTGACCTTACCTTACCAAGCGTGTGTAATTATTACCAATATCATAATTTTGTATCTTTTGGTAAATTGCGAAGAACTATATCTTTGATTTTAACAGCTATAATATCAATCTACCCACAAAGGTTACCACCAAAATCAAAATGTAAACAAAGATAGAACACGTTCGTAACAAATAAACCTTAGTATGTAGCTATTTTTTTTAAACATACCGCCTTTTAATGCGTACGATCCAAGCGATCCGGTCTATCAAGTTTCAAAATCCGGCAAAAAAAAACGTATGAATTCGATCCGATCCGAAAATCGCAGGATATTATGCCATCCGATCACAGACATCTATATGTCTGTGCATCCGATCCGATTTTTCAAAGGATCGGTTCGAATCGGCGCATCCCTATAGAACTATACGACGAATTACGAATACACAGAGGTTGATAGTTTGCCAGTCGTCTAGGCCCTCTGAAGTCCTGAATGATCATTCCAAGGTAAAAAATTATCATTCATATATTATTGCGTATATTTATCAGTCATCAACAGTGGAAAATGGTACTCATCGTTAGCAATAATGAAATGAAACATTTGGTTGGAAACAGGGCTGTATGAGTAATATTCATATGCCTTCCATAAGTGGGACAGAGAGAAGAAAACGAAATGTTGACATTGACAATGACAATACAGATAGATAGCCGACAACCGACAAATGACACTAAGCATGTGGCTTTGTTTACATTTTGTGATAATTAAATAAATTAATCTAAAGATGAAAAGTAAACCAATAAAACATAAAACGACAAATACGTTTAGGGTGAGTTAGACATATTTTAAAAATAAAGTTTCACATGTTATTGCTGCTTTAAAATATCGATAACCTGTTTGAATAATACTTATTAGGTACTTACCTATTTGTTTTCACAATTTTTAATATTTGGTACGTTCAATCATAAGCAGTACAGTATGTTCCAGTTATTAAATAAATAAAATTTCTTTAACCTCTAAATACAACGAATTGCACATATATTTTTTAATTCAGCATGGTGATTTATTTATTCTAAAGCATGACATAGAACAGTAAAATTTTAAACACTGAAAAAAGACGACAACCTCAGGCGGGAATCGAACCACGCACCTTCCGCATTCCGGGCGGCTGCCTTAACCACTTGGCTACCGAGGTCTGGCTTTCAACCGTCGAAATTTATCAGTGCTTGATGGTTAAGGCAGCCGCCCGGAATGCGGAAGGTGCGTGGTTCGATTCCCGCCTGAGGTTGTCGTCTTTTTTCAGTGTTTAAAATTTTACTTAAGTATATTTAAGCGTTAATAAAACGCTTAAATATAAAAACATTAATAGAACAGTAGTTTACAGGATGTTAAAAAAAATTACCCTAAAGTATTTTAAGTTAGCTATCATTCAATGTTATTAAATCTCTTTACAGTTTATACCGTTTGCGGAGCGGATTAACTCCATAGATATCCGCCATGCGGCCTTATACCATATTGAGCATGCATACACACCACAACCTGAAGAGAATGAGACCCATTTCTGTTTGGCTATACAGAAGTGGTATGCTCTCAACCTTACACAGAACTTTAAAAAGTTTAGAAAGGAAGTATTCGGCATTGTGACTATACCACAATTAGTGCACAGGAAAGATGATGTCTTTGACATCTTAGAGAAGTATTTGAATTTAGAGGACCAGCTGTGTCTGCAACCACTGTTAGAGTAAGTATCTCAAACTATATTAATTATAAATCATAATGACGACCGCAAAAGCAGTCTTCTGCCATAGTCCACTTTTCACCAAATAGCGACTGCACATGTGCTCAGCGTGACAGGTGGTGAATCCATCGCCGCTCGACGCTGTTGGATGTATGTTCAGAGTTTAGTCCGTTAGTCACCTTTTACTACATCCAAAGGAAGAAAAGGAGTATTCCATAGCAGTCACGTGACACGGTGAACATGTGGTCATCATCATCATCATCAGCCTATAAAAGTCCCACTGCTGGGCACAGGCCTCCCATGTGAACATTAGCACATGGGGATTTTGGCCCATAACCTACCACGTTGGCCCAATGCGGGTTGGTGGGTTATTTAAAATAAAATAAATTATTAAGGTGTCCGCAATCAAATAATTTTAGAAACCACTGCTTTATTATTACAAAATGAAAACATCAGTCCTAAATGAGATTGATAGTAATTTATGGCCCTGTTTGTTTTTGTTGGTTATAATAAATATAATAATGATCAATGTCTAAATTGTTTTTAAACATTGTTTTCAGAATTCTAGTTTCATTAGCGAAAGATTTACGTGACGATTTTTACCCGCAGTTCCCAAAGTTCCTAGATATTTTGATTAAACTACTTAAAACAAAAGATGCTGAAAGACTAGAATGGACCTTGATATGTCTAGCATTTTTATTTAAAATCTTGAAACCTTATTTGAAAAAAGATGTTGCTGTTATTTTGAAGAGAATAATTCCTCTGCTTGGTGATGCACATCCACAATATATAAATAATTTTGCAGCAGAGAGCTTTGCATTTGTCGCAAGAGATATCAGAGATAAAAAGAAATTCTTAGATCTGGTGCTGACATATCTCAAGACCAATGATGATGTAAGTTTTATATTTATGTTGTAGAAGAAATAAACTTTTAGTCTTTTTATAAAGATTTACTTTATACTCTTTTCTTTTACAGGCTGTTTCTGGTTGTGGACATTTGATGTTCGAAATAATAAGAGGAGTTAATGACAAATTTCACAATTGCATTGATACATTTTTACCTCTTCAACTAGAGATCCTTAAGGAAAGTAAAGATCACCAAGATGTTCTCTTCAGAGTACTCACCCAAGCAATTCAAGACAGCTTACAAACAATATCACCAAGAGAATACACAGTTTTCTGGTCTAATGTAATGAAATTCACAGAAGAGATTTTAAAAGAGAATGATGAAGAAAGTAGAGGCTTAGAATATATTTTAAGACTTGCAGGTCAAGTTATTGAACATCAAAATGGAAAATACTTGGTAAATCCACCACAGTTCGTCCTTTTACTTGTTAAAGTTATATGTGAACAGTTTTCAGAGAAAGTTCTAGAAGTGTGTGCTCAAATAGGAGCACTGTTACTTCTGTCACCAAACATTTCCTTGTCTCAAGAACATGCGGGCATCATCGTCAAAGTAGTGCTACCTTTACCATACCCAAGTATATTGATAAACTTTGTGAGAAACATTATTGACTATCCACAGTTTGACATGCACATCTTAACACCATTTTTAAATTTTGTCATTCAATCTGGATTTGACAATGAAGCAATGAGCACTTTAACCAAAATCTGTTTGCATAAGTCTCCACTGTCTAGGAATGGTGTGAAACTTTTCAATTGGGTAAAATATCCCCTAGACCTTGGAAAATACCTTCCCGCTTATATGGAATATTGTAATACAGTTCTTAATGATGACATAGAGAATATTGTTGAGAATCCAACTAAATTAATGAATGTTTTATTCACTTTGCCTCATATTGAAAGAGTGGATGTTCATTATTGTATAACAACACTTAGTCAATTGATATCAAAATTGATAAATGTATTGAAAAGCTTCAACATCGAAAGTCAACCAGAACATAACAGATACCATTGCGATAACTCTGGCCTGTCTCGCTGTGGTAGACAAGTGTTGTTCATATTAGCAAATGCTTTAGAAAGTGCAGTGCATATTTCAAGTTGCAAGAGATTGAAAGATGTCTGTGACATAGACACACTGTTGCCAGTAGTACTGCCATGTGCTGCAGATCCTAATTATGTAGCAGCCTTACATCTTCTAGATTTGTATTTAACAGCATATGAGCAGGAGAATGGATTGACATATCCTCACCTTTCACTGATTGATTCATATTTGAGGAATAATATTTCATCACCTTTCCACATTGTGAGTATATCATTACTTTATAACTGTGAAGCCTTAAAAGTCTAATGATATAAACATACATTGATGACATTCTATTTTTCTCTTATAGGTACGATTGTTGTCAACACACATCTACAAGCTTTTTGAAGATGTACCAGAACTGAATAAAACTGTAACAGTTGGTGGTTCTGTTGAAAGATTTTCTATATTCAGTAGGTGTTATGAGGTAGAGTCAATTAACCCTTCTATTCAAGAATACAGGTCCCAAATTAATATGCTGCAGAACATGGCGTTCAATACAACACAGTATACACTTGCGAAAGATACTGACTACCATTTATATGCTTTAAGTTATATGCTTGGTGTTTTATACATCAACTTTAAGTTATTATGGGAACCCGTTTCCGAATTTATTGCGGGATATGGAAATGCGTTAGCAGCTGATGATTTTTGGCCTCCATTCTACAAATCGTTAGCATCTTCATTTGAAAATGCTAAAAAAGACTTAAAGAAGTTTCAATTTGATAGCGAACTTGACACTTCGTATGACTTACTTAAAGAAATGTATTCTGATTACAACAGTATTTCAGAGAGACCAGATTTGTACAATTACAGGAATTTAATTCTTAAAATCATGACAAACTGCATTCAAGTTTGTGAAGCTAAGAATCGTGATGTTGTGGTTTTATTCTTAAATTTCATAGAAGAAGAATACAAAAGAAACGATAGTGCTAATGCACTTAAAATTGATGTTGAAATTCGCAATGATACCAAAATGGAAGTGGATATGAAGATGAATGAAGAAATACAAAACGAAGAGGATATTGTTGAGCCTATTGAGGATGCCAAGGATACTCCGTCAGGTAAAATTATTTTTAAAACACTTATAGGAGTGATGCAAGTATTGTCGCAATTTAAAAACCCTAGGGCTCTGCATAAAGAACCTGTTTTTTGGGAACTATACATGGAGTTTCTTAAAAACAAAAATCCTGGTCTTCAAAAATACGCTTTAGATTGCATTTTGAATTACAAAAACAAAAACGTGACACTATACAAAAGCAACCTTTACAATATGGTTGATGAAAATAAGCTAAAAGATGAATTAACACGCTTCAAAATAACAGAAGACTCAAATGACATTCAACCAAATGATAGAGAACATGTAGTGCCTTTGATATTAAGGATACTTTATGGTAAAATGACTTCTAAACTAGGCGCTGACAAGAAAGGTGGAGGCCAGACAAGAAGGTCACTTGTAATGCGATATTTAGCAGGCTGTAATGAGAATGAATTAAAGATGTTCATTGAAATGGCATTTTCGCAATTTAGTCAGTACATGACAATGCAGCCCAGAGAAATTCTAGAAGTTACTCTGTCTAAGCTTGACTTGAAATCAATAATAAGTCCAGGTAAATTACACAGCATTCTGAACTTGTTTGAGGTAGTAAGAGAATATTTCGGTGGATACATGAAAGATGAATTACTAAGTCAACTCTATAGAATTTTCTATGCCGTGTGTTCAGTTATAGGAGGAGTCCTTGCACAAGGTGATAGAGTCCACGTTGGCTACGTGAAAGTGATGAAAAATCTTAGAACTTTGTGCTTAGGGACATTGAGAAAGCTGTTTGACCAGTTTCATGCATATGAATGGGATAAAGATGAGTTGTATGTCGTATTTGAAACGTTAATTTGGCCTTTAATTCAGAGATTGCAAATAGAAGGCATCCATACACCTACAGCCCTATTGAAATTATTAAACACATGGTGCCAGAATCCTAGATACTATATGTTGTTAATAACAGTTTCTGAAAAGGATGACTCACTGTGCATTTTGCCTTCATTGTTTAAACTACTGTTAGCCCCTAAGACAAGTCCTGGTGTTGTGAATATGATATTAGACATGGTAGAAAAACTACTTACCCTAACAGAAGACAATGATGAGGAAGGAACTGAAACAACTGCTATAGTCTCATTCAATACTTTAGCTATTGTGGAAAATAAAAACATTGAAGGAATGAAAGAAATAAACTTTGGAAGTACGATATTGATACCACATATATCCAGTATATTAGAAGTAATGAAAAGACGTATTGCAAATGCTGCAAAGTCAAATACAGTCAACAGAAGAGACTTGTTAATTTTATCAAGAGTGACAGAACTGGTTTCGTTACCCGAGATGTGTGACGAGCTACTGACCTTACTTTTACCGATATTAGTGAAAAAGGTATGCATGAACATGGCAGAAGAAAATATGGAACATGCTGTAACTACAATTATAAATCTCTTAGGCCACAGTTCTAATCCCCAAGTTTATTTAAAGAACATAGCAGTGCTCTTCAACAAAGTATCGCCTGTTGATGTAAGAAAACTTATGATTAAATTACTTTCATCCATAGCAGAAAATTCAACTAAAAATAAAGATTTATTGACAAGAATAGCACATACAATCACTGAAATGAATGCATTCAATAAAAGGTGGATTGAGCAACCAGATTTCGATAGAAGATTAGATGCTTATAAAAATATATATCAGTTATCAGAAAACAATGAAATTGACTTAGATCTTGCAATATTGATAGTCAACAATTGCTTTTATTTTATACGAACAGAAAAAGATATAGGTCTTCGTGATTCGGCGGGATTATGCCTAAAAAGAATTTTACCAAAATTGCTTTTAAAATATTGGTCCACGCATGATGGACAATATTTAGTAAGAGATACAGTTTTATCACTTATCTCTTCAGGCATTCGCGATACAAAAAATGAGATTCTCAGGAATGAGAGTATTGCCTTACTTGGAGAATTAGCTAAAGAGGCTCCAGAGGCAGATGTAGTATTGACAGACTTAGCCAATTTGACCAATAAAGAAGACATAGAGGTTGACTTCTTCGAAAACATGTGTCATTTGCAAATGCACAGGCGCGTTAGAGCACTATTGAAGTTCTGCAAAGTTGCTAAGAAGTTAAACAAATGTCCTACACCTAGGACACTTACTAATTTCATTTTACCTTTAGCTACTATGTACATTTGTGATGATAAATACACTGACAAGAATACACTTATCGACGCGTGCATTGAAGTCGTGTCTACATGTTGTCGATTGCTGCCCTGGTATCATTATGAAGTTATTCTCAAATCGTACTTGAATAAAATGCGTCACACAACTGAACACCAAAAACAATTGACTCGTCTTGTGGTTGGCGTCTTAGACGCATTCCATTTTGATTTCAGCAAAGTAAAGAGTTTTGAATTACCAAAAGCTTTAACTAATAATTTAGTATTCGGTAAAATAAAAGCAAAACCTGGTGTAGAACCAGCAAACCATCAAAGTGTAGATGATGAAACAGAAAATGAAACAAAAGATAATGAGAGTACGACTAAAGATGGTAAGGAAGAGGAAAGTGAAGAAATGGAATTGGATAATGAATTAAAAACTGCAGATGTCGAAGATGAAAACGATGACTCAGCAAAAGAAGTCTCTGATGGACCGGCGTTTGAAAGAGTGACAAGTGTGTCGCCTTCTGTCGCTAAGAGGATCATCAAGTCGTTGTCAGCTGGATTACTGCCACAGTTAAATAGGTACGTATGTCATTTTTCATCCTTAGGCGACCTCTAGACGCTTAGTAAATACTGTGATCCATCAGTATTTATTTAATTTTGTGATATATACTGATCGTATAGTCTAGTGTATTGACGAATGTCAGTATTTATTGGATTTCTAGATTTCCAAAGTCCATATTGACAGATTGTGATAAATACTGACATCCGTCAATATACTAGACTACACCATCAATAAAATACTGTGGTTGGTCAGTACGCATCGATGCAGCAATGGAGACGGACACGCTTGAAAACCCGGAGGAACACACGCCGCTGCTGAAGCCGCCACCCCATTCAGTCATGCGGCAAATCAGAGTTATTTAAAAGAATTTATTTTGAATTTGGAACTACTGCCTGAGTAGTGGGATTCGTCCTTAAGCAATTGGCTACTTGACAGTTTTCGAAAAAGTATTTAAAAAATTACAAACGCTTATTTTATACCTCTTACTATTTCTTTTTTCTCAAAAAAGCTTTATTTAATAGAAAAAGACATATTTTTCTTCATTATTTTCAAATTTCGTGCGAAAATAGTTGGTCACGTGACATTTTGCCCTGTGACGTCACACTTCATTATTGGTGTGCTTCAAGCTGTAATCCTGATAATTGAAATGTTAATGAAAACGAATTTTGACAACGCTAAAAAATAGTCATGAAATAGTCATAAATAGTCGTACATGTAAAAAAAATAGTCGCATTATAGTTTCGGCGTTATAGCTATAGGTTAGTGAGGATTATGGTTTGAACGTCAAGCTGTAATCCTCACTTCTGGTGCAAGCAAACGGTAAAATCTTTCGGATTGGTTTAGGTTCCAAAAAATAGTCATGAAATAGTCGCAACGACATGCCAAATCTCAGAAATAGTCCTCAAAAGATTCCAGAGATATAAAGGTACCCTGGTGAGGATTATGGCTTGAACATTTGAAAACTTCAAATTTCTCCGTAACGCCTACGATTTTCGGTTTAAAATTTGTACCAAAAAATATTCATGAAATAGTCGTATGAAGTGATAATAAATTTGAGCTGATTTAATTTCAAAATAAAAAGTTTTTACTTTCCCTACATTTCTATGGATGTACAGTCGTGTTCAAAATTTTTAACTTCATTTGATATGATTGTGAAATATTCCGCTTAATATATAACATTACTTCCAATTAGGCGTTTTCCATGGCAGCTGTTATAATTAAACAAAAAAACAAACATTGATGTATATTTTGTTTATATAATAGAAGGTGGCAAACGAGCAGGCGGGTCGCCTGATGAAGAGTAATCTTCGCCGCCCATGGACACCCGCAACACCAGAGGAATCGCAGATGCGTTGCCGGCCTTTAAGGAGGGAATAGGTTTTAGGAAGGAATAGGAATTGTTGGGGGGGGGGGGTGAAGGTAACATAACAAGCAAAACAAACTTCGGCCCATCGCACTGCGGTCGATGCGTTTGAGTGGAGACAAGGATAGCGCTACATGACCAATCCCGAGAAACAAAAGCGCGCTACTCAAAATGGCGCCATGGACCCAGCTTTTTTGTATTTATAGGTACTTACTAACCAGTAATTTTTTTAATTTTTAAAATTGTTGGAATTATATATGTTAACATAGTTATTTAATAACAACAAATGTGTGTTACATTAATGTTTCAAGGAGACAAATAAACTGTTTTAAACTAAATGCTGTTTTTCTTCATAACATGCATAGGTACAAAATAATGTAAACATCTTAGATAGTTTCACCACCCTGTACCACACCTGTACCTTGCTGCCGCTTTCAATTTCAAAAAGTATTATCTAGAATGCGTTGCCGTTCAAATTTGAGCCTCTTTGTATAGGTGGTAAAGTTGCTATTAACATAAAATATTTCGTTGTTTATGCGTTTCGTTGTGCACTACTAAAAGCGGTCGAACTTAACAATAGATAACAATACCATTCATTGGAAAATACCCTTAAGACTACACGTGACCCCTGGGTGGTGCTAAATGAGTGACAATGACTGAGTGGTAGAGCCACGCTGCGTTGCAGCACGCATTGGGCCGGCTCGCCCGGCATAATACCACCCTCTCACTAATATCCGGCGATAAATAATAGCACTTGGTGCTGTTTAGTTTCGTCCGGCCAGTGAGGGTTCCGGAGGCCCTTCCCCCCCCCCCAACAATTCCTATTCCTTCCTAAAACCTATTAAAGGCCGGCAACGCATCTGCGATTCCTCTGGTGTTGCGGGTGTCCATGGGCGGCGAAGATTACTCTCCATCAGGTGACCCGCCTGCTCGTTTGCTACCTTCTATTATATAAACAAAATACACATCAATGTTTGTTTTTTTGTTTAATTATAACAGCTGCCATTGAAAACGCCTAATTGGAAGTAATGTTATATGTCAAGCGGAATATTTCACAATCATATCAAATGGAGTTAAAAATTTGAACACGACTGTACATCCATAGAAATGTAGGGAAAGTAAAAACTTTTTATTTTGAAATTAAATCAGCTCAAATTTATTATCACTTCATACGACTATTTCATGAATATTTTTTGGTACAAATTTTAAACCGAAAATCGTAGGCGTTACGGAGAAATTTGAAGTTTTCAAATGTTCAAGCCATAATCCTCACCAGGGTACCTTTATATCTCTGGAATCTTTTGAGGACTATTTCTGAGATTTGGCATGTCGTTGCGACTATTTCATGACTATTTTTTGGAACCTAAACCAATCCGAAAGATTTTACCGTTTGCTTGCACCAGAAGTGAGGATTACAGCTTGACGTTCAAGCCATAATCCTCACTAACCTATAGCTATAACGCCGAAACTATAATGCGACTATTTTTTTTACATGTACGACTATTTATGACTATTTCATGACTATTTTTTAGCGTTGTCAAAATTCGTTTTTATTAAGATTTCAAATATGAGGATTACAGCTTGAAGCACACCATTATTGAAACAAAATCTTGAAACCTGATAGAAAGTTTTTGAAAATTTAGTACAAAGCACAATCATGGCCGCCCGTTTTTCGGGTCTTGTAATCCACAGATAAAAAATCTCAAAATTATTTTGTAAAAATAAAATATTTACAATTTATTTAGTAAGAAAAACTGTAGGATAATTATCGTTAAATCATAAACTACCTTTTCAGACTATTTCATATTCTATTGTGACAACTGTCAAGTAACCAATTACAAAAATACTATTAAAAGGGGTTCTCCCCTTTTAATAGTATTTTTGCACAGGCGCGTTAGAGCACTATTGAAGATTTGCAAAGTTGCTAAGAAGTTGAACATGCTTCTGCATGATTTGGTTTTTGACGCATCCATTTCACACGTGCGAGCTGTACGAAAAACTTTGCAATACTGACGTGATAAATACTGAATGTGTAGGCTTTCTTGTTCACTCCGATAATGAAATGAAATCTATCAGTATTTATCATAATGGATCACATTAGTATTTACTGCGCGTCTAGGGGTCGCCTAAGTAAAACTATATTCGCGTTATTGTGCTGGCTTTATTGCTTAACTGTTATTGACGGGAATCAATATAATTACTTTAAACTGAATAATGATATCACAAAAGCTAAAACATACATAAATTGTATACAATTTGTGCAAGCATTTGCGATTTTGTGGTATTACCACAAGATTGCTTCTTCTATTTACAAAAAAACCACTCCTCCTACATAAATTGTATACAATTTGTGCAATCATTTGCGATTTTGTGGTATTACCACAAGATTGCTTCTTCTATTTACAAAAAACCACTCCTCCGAATTTCTAAAAAAAATAAACTACATTCAGTATTTTACCTAAAAATATTGTGTAAATTTTCGGTCATCGACATTGCGTGAATCTGTGTCGTCTAAAGTGTTCGATTAACTCAATCTTTAATTAACGACACAACTGCAGAATAACAACTAAAACATATTATTTCAGAGCCATAGGTAAAGTGACGGACCATGAGGAGTCTCATAAACTTAACAGACGCCCTAAAGGGTTCGAGCGTCAAGAAGAGGACATGCTTCGGGTGCCGATCGCGCTAGCTCTTGTGAAGCTATTGCAGAGGCTGCCGGGTGATCTGCTGCGCTTCCAACTACCAGGGTAAGCTTGTAACTCATCGTGATCCACTAACCAGGGTGGTGGGTAATGGCCCAGTCTCCCCAAGAGCTGTCCTTGTGGGTAGGCCTCTACTCAGTAGTGAGACGATGATAAACAGCTTTTAAACTTCCGAAGATTTGCCAGCGTTTTGCTTGGCTAAAAGGTGTTACGCTGCAATCAAAAAAGACAAAATTCTAAAGATTTCTTTTATTTTCAGAATCATCATAAAACTGTGTTCATTTTTAAAGTCTCCTCTGAAACAAGTACGCATCGCCGCAAGAGACATAGTTAAGAAAATAATGATTACCATCGGGACTACATACTTAGGAATCTTACTGGAACACATGACTATATTACTCACCAGAGGATTCCAGGTTCACGTTTTAGTAGCGACAATACACACAGTTTTAGATGCCCTCAAATCCGACTTTAAATCTGGGGAGCTCAACGGCAATCTTGATTACATACTCGATGTTTGTGTAAACGATCTTTTTGGTGCGTTATCTGAAGAAAAGGAAGTCGATAAGCTACATTATAGAACACCAGAAGCTAAACCGAGCAAGAAAAGCTATGTGACTCTAATGATTGTTTCGCAAAATATAACTGAAAAATGTCTCATCAATTTGTTGCTGCCGTTCAAAGAAGTATTACAGAAACATCACTCGAAAAAGGCTGTTTTAAAAGTACAAGAAGCTTTGATGCACATATCTAGTGGATTAGTTACAAATAAGTTTATAGATATTGAGTCTCTATTCATATTTCTACATGGTATAGCATCTGAAAGTATACCGGAGTTCGTTTTGGGTGCTCCTAAAAGGGTGATGACTGAGAAACAAAAAGAGAGTATGCTTCGAGCGAAGCCCGATTGTTTTCTCATACCAGAAACTCCTAAACGTAATAAGGAGGCTCAAGCTAGAAACGTGAAGATTTCTGGTAAAGCTAACGCTCATGTGTTAGTAGAATTCAGTTTGAACATTCTCTATGTAATACTTAAAAGGGAAAAAGTTCCAAGAATGGATTGCAGAGCCTTTGTAGATCCACTGATTCCTTTATTAGTTGATGCACTGAAAAGCGACCATGTCAAAGTAACTACAGTAGCCATGAAATGTATTACGTCGCTTTGGACTATTAGAATTAGTACGCCAAGCTTGGAAGAGATGATAAAAGATGTAGTCAAGACTATTTTCCTGATACTCCACAAATATGCCACATTCGAAATCAGTAAACAAAATGATAATTATCATCTTGTGAGAAATGCCTTCAAGGTGAATGGAATTTGTCAGTCATCTATACAATATCAATCTCTTAAACAAAATAGTGTGAGCGATTCCGCTAACATTAAAGTGTAATTTTTTACCATAAAATGTAGCTTTTAAATTGACAATCTAATTTTTAAAAACATATTATTAGCACATTTAAATGTAACATCTCTAATCTTTTGTTGTAATTACAGGCTGTTACAGTTCTGATTAGAAATGTAAAATATTACAAACTCGAAGTGGACCAATTGAAAACCTTGCTTTTATATGCCGAGGAAGATTGCCAAAATGACGAGAGGCAAGCCAACTGTTTCTCCCTCTTGAAAGCAATTTTAGAAGCCAAATTGATATCGAAAGAACTGCACGAAGTAATGGCTAAGATTGCCAAAATCTGTATACAAAGTGAATCAGCTAGGTCTAGGTAAGTCTGCAAACTACAGTCATAGTCATAATCTCTTTATCCACTCGTTTGTTTCGCGGCCGGCGCTCAATTTACCTTGTTTGTCACGCAGTTTTGCGTTACCGTAGTGCACTTGAACAGCTGCGGTTAAACCGTTTTTTATGACCCGATCCTGTTTGTATACGAACAAATGATGTTCTATTTCGTATAGCTTATGGATGAAGCTGAGTATTTAAAAAAAACGAGTACCTGTAATGGTAAAATAATTTATAAGAAATTCGGCAATTTTGCTAAAGAGAAAATTCCGACTTGTAATAGGAATTGATTATTAGTATTAAATCTAAATCGATAACTAGTGGTTTTTTTACATTATTTAAAACTAGAATAATATCCCATCAAAACAAACCTCTTCACACACAAAAAAAAGTATGGCGTGAACTCAATGATATTATATGTGTAGATACGTTGTCTGCCCTCCGTAATGACTAGAACAAACTCAGGTAATTGCCCGAGTTTCACTCAGTCACACGTCAGTCAGTGTCACGTCAACACGATTTACACTATCGTTACCTCTAAAAGTTTTTGATTTATTAATGGGTTAAAATGCCTTCCTATGTATCCAGAAATTGTAAAAATTATACTGCAACCGTAAGAGACAATAAAAATGTCTTATTTCATTGGTAAGTATTGTAAATATAAATTTAAGATACAAATTTTCATTTAGTGATGACATTTGCCATGTAGCCAATCCGATATGCATGAGTGAGGAGCGTATACTATGTTTTCTCTAAGAGTGAAAGGGAAAAACAATGGCGGCCGAGATAGCGCATAAATTCTATGAGCTCATTGGTCAACTAACAAAAGTCAAAATATTGTCTATCTCTTTTTAACAATAGGATAATGATATGATTTTCTCTTTCGACGTGTATTACGTCATAGAAACAATTTCGCCATTTTAAAATGCAATTCATTCACGTATAATTAGTCTATTTATAAAAGGTCATTGCGTGAACTGACATAAATTCTTCAAAATTATTTCTTCAACCAATCACAGGCCTTTTCTACTTTTTTTTTTGAAATGTTAAATTATTGTTGCAAATTAGTGTTGCCAAATTCATAATCAAATTACCCAAGAGGTTTTGGTGTGGCTGTATATAAAAAAACCTGCCGAATGGGTAGAAATCGAAGAGCGATCGGCCCGGTCCTGTAGCACCGCGCGACAAACTACCGTCTTTTGTTCGCGGTGCTAAAGTACCGCGAAACAATCTAGTGGTTATTCAAGTAAACTTAAAAAATAAATATATTCGTATCGTTTCAAATTCATTCAGGACGTCTTTTAGCTGTGGACAAAATTGGGCGTAAGAAACTGCACAGCTTTACACAGTGACCTTTACAAAAAATATTTGATTGACGAATCGTCGTCGATGAATGATTACATATACAGGGTGTCCCAGAAATCAAAGTTGAACCGGAAATGGGCAATAGGCCAAGAAGTGTTAGTTAATAGAAAAATTTGAAAAAAAATCTTGGTCATGTACTATCGCGGACTCCGTCGCTTTACCAGTCTAAAGGTCAAAATCCCTTGCACACCGCGTCCTCTATTTGGTACGGGCACACACCCGGGCGGGCGGCGCGCTTCATCCGAAAATTTCTGCAAAGTAGTAAAGCGATAGTGACACCGACCGTACTTCTCAAATTATAAGGATTTAAAAATAAATCCTAAAAATTGACTCCCTGTGATGATCTTTCAAGTCCTGTGACTACAAATATTAACTTTTCGTCAGTTTTTTTTCTGTGATGTAACCGTGAATAACCCTTCTGTAAATTACAGTTAAAAGATAAAACATATCTGCCTTACTTTTAAATAAAATATTAGATTTGTGCCCAATATTGATTCAAAATAATTACATCAACCAACTTTAACCGACTTTACTTAAAAAAAATGTACTACACTGTTTTGACAAGTAACAATAAAAACTTTACGAATAAAAAAGTTACAGCAATTTTTCTATACCTCAGGCTTTTAAAGACCCCATGCGACCGACGATGATACAAAAATTATCGCGACCGACGGCGGGTTAAAAGATGGCGCGTTTAATATATTAAATTTAATATATTTTATCTTTTTATTTATTTTTTCTTTTATAATTTTTTTTTTATATTTTAACTAACACGACTTGCCCTATTACCCATTTCCGGCTTGACTTTGATTTCTTGATTTCTGGGACACTCTGTCATATAGATACCTTTACCACTATTACCACCGTCCCCTTTCTACTATCGGGAGTCCAGACGTACGTCGGGTTACCACCCTTACTTGGTTGAAATTCCACTCATACGCACCAAGCGTTATTCGTCTTCATTCATAATGCGTACAGCCAAGGTATTAAATTCCCTGCATCTGTGTTCCCGAGTGCATATAGCCCCGATATCTTTAAAGCCTGAGTAAATAGGCTGCTTCTGGACAAGCTCGCTCCATCGTCGGCCTCTTCTTAATCCTACGGATAAGAATGTGGCCAAGAGCAAGCCCTTCTATCAATTACATAAAAAAAAAATATCCCCAAGGTCAGTCAGACTCTAGGCGATGAGTACCGCAAAAGCGGTGCACTGCCGTAGTCCACGTTTCACTAAATAACTGCACATGTGCTCAGCGTGACAGGTGGTGAGCCCATCGCCGCTCTATGTTGTTGGATGTATGCAGTTGTCTTCAGTCCGTTATTCGCCTTTTACGACACCCAAGGGAAGAGATGGCTCGGCAGTATTCTTTTAAAACCCTTGAGCACCGAAAAACCAGACACAATTGAAATTCTATTTTTTCGCGACCGCCGGCGGTCGTATGATCCTTGACCGGTTAATATTGAGTATTGAGAATATTGAACCGCCACCACAGCAGCACACAGTCAAAATTAAGGCGAGGTATTCCGAGCGCTTCTCTCTCGCTCTCTCGACGGTACAAACGGTAAGGAACGGGTATAACAGTAAAGCGGTGCGAACAGGCGCGTTTTATAGGTTTTTTTTTGCCTATAGGAAAACACAAGTGAAATTAAAAAAAATGTGTCTTTTGCATTCACTAGATTATAAAAAGTTTCTTCTATTGGCAAAAAAATTAAGTAATTTATTAATGTATTATCTGACTTACAGCTCTTTTAAATGTTGAACAGAGAGCTGAGTGTAAGTTTGTAAATGTGCAAACGTTACTATCGCGTTTGAGTTAGTTTTGACAGATATATCTTAATGTTTAGTAAATAAGATCGAGAATCAAAACTCTTAACACAAACGCGATAGTAACGTTTGCACATTTACAAACTTACACTCAGCTCTCAGAGCTATCTTTGAGGTTTTTTTCTATCGAGTGAAGTATTACCAATCATGTTTCTGTCTTTAAGAGTCCCTAGATAATATGTTCAACTATATTATATATGAATTTTAGAACTATATGTTTTATATTGGTGGCGGTACAATCAATCGAAATTGTTAAAAAGCGCGCCTTAAGTAGAAAAACACCGATAACCCAATCAATTTCAGGGAAGAAGCCCGCGCGATATACGTGACGTACGTGACCAACTACTCCCTGGGGCCGGATATTCACAAGAGCATCGACTTCTTCGTGTCCCAGCTGAGGTACGAGCTGCAGCACGGGCGCGAGTCCTCGCTCAAGTTCCTCGAGATGATTATCAATAAATGTCCGGTGGTGAGTACTTTAACATAACTTTAACGTAGGTATATTATACTTAAGTAATTTTTTTTTCCGCTTGAGGTTGTTGTTATTTTTCAGTGTTTAAAAATTTTACTTAAGTATATTTAAGCGTTAATATAACGCTAAAATAAATATAAAACATTAATCTATAACGCACCTTCATCTTAACCGAATGTTAAAATATATGTAAAAGTATAGATTTGATGAAGCAATGTTGACTAAATAACAAGCCTTTTAGCACTGACAAATTTCGACGGGTGAAAACCAGACCTCGGTAGTCAAGTGGTTAAGCAGAATCGACATAAAGCGGTTGCCATTCAGACGGCTTATTGTAAAACTTCAACATCTATTGCAAATCTTTCGAGTACAAATCGCTTCGCTGGTTTGATTGTTTTAAAATAAGTCTTAAATTAGCGACTAGCAAAGTATATGCGTGTATTTAATTCATAATCTATTAATGTGGTTGTATCACTTTTGCTTGTTTTGTGTAAACAAATATTATTCTTTCCGATAGTTATGTTTTAAAAAAAATGCTTGAAAGGTGTATAGGTGTTCAACTAAGACAATTATGCCCGTTTTCACCAACACACACTTAAATTATTTCTGGGACACCCCTGTATATGTAAAAGGAGACTCTTAACAAGAATTCCGTTTTCACCAACGTTTAGGTGTCACTTAAAGCCTTAGGAGGTCTCTTAACTTTAGGAGGTCGATATTTTGCCCCTTAACGGGTCCCTAACGGTAAGTGTCTCTTTGCATGGTATTTTTTGAAAACAAACGTCATTACTTCGTGAGTGTTTGAAAGATTTAATTTTTGATTTCAATAATGGAGAGTGATTTAATGCAGTTTTTAGAGTTTGGAAACTCACTGAAAAGGTGTGGGGGCGTTTTTAATTGAAACCACCTTTTCTTAGTAAACGACTTCATTATTTATTTACAAAGCTATTTTACAACATAATATATAAAAAACTCATGGCAAGTCTACCCATGTTGGCACTTCAGATCGATCTCCCTAACTTCAGACAACCCGTTATGACATTCTAATGTCTTACACGAATCCATAGATTAATAACTAAAGCATTGAAGGAGTGCTATGACATTTGAGTGGTCACTCCGTTTGGTCATCATTCGAATTACATTTGTATAGGTCGCTTTTGAATTCGTTAAGGATATAATTATGTCATAAATGGTGACCGTTTTTTTTTATTTTCGCTAGACATTTGACGTTGTTAGCAACTTATTTTGTCCTTTTTTCTTTCAATGTTTATGGCTCATTTGAAAAAATAGGACAACTATACGAGTCTCATTTGGACTCCTTCTATGCTTTATTTAGTATTATATGCTCGAATCACATTTAAAGTTTTATTTATAAATTATCAAAACGTAGAACCGGCCAGTGCTCTAACATAGCATAGACACTACATTACTATTATGGAAACCTTTAAGAGGGTTTACGCATTTCGGTTTTCCATACAAACTTCCAAGTCGAAATGTTTAAAGACCAATAAGCCAATTTTGATGAAACTTTGCATGCTAAAGTAAAACACAGGGATCTAAATAGTTTGTTGAAAACATTTTTAAAAAACGTTTATTTAATTGAGTAATTGCGATTTTAAACTTTCTATAGTGGACTTTAAATCACAATAACTCAGCTAAATAAACGTTTTTTTTAAATATTTTCAACAAACTATTTAGATCCCTGTGAAATTGGCTAATTGGTTTTTAAAAATTTCGACTTGGAAGTTTGTATGGAAAACCGAAATCCGTAAACCCTCTTAACAGTATCATACGTTTCCATTGCCAGCAACAACTGAGCAGTCTCAGCGACTACCTACTGGTCGCGGTCGGCGGCCGCATGGTGTGCGACCCGGCGCCGGAGCTACGTGCTGCCGCCGCTGGCTGCTTAGAAACCATGATCAAAAGGCTGCCAGCTCTCGACAAGACAAGGGTGTTCGGGATGGTGCTCGCCTTCTTCAACAATACAAAGGTATGGTAGGCGAACTTCTTGGCGGCTCGTATATATTAAAAAAGGTTGTAGGGGCGTTTTTAAATTATTAAAGCCTTTTCCTTGGGATTCATATTAATTACTAGCGGCCGCTAGCGGTTTCACCCGCGTGGTTCCCGTTCCCGTGAGTATATCGGGATAAAAAGTATCCTATGTGTTAATCCAGGCTGTAAACTATCTGTATGCCGAATTTCATCCAAATCCATTCAGTAGTTTTTACGTGAAAGAGTAACAAACATACACACTCACAAACTTTCTCCTTTATAATATTAGTGTGATTCTACAACATGATAGTAAGTATATAAAAAAAGCCTCATGATAAGTCTATACAATGTTGGCACTTCAGATCGATCTCCCTAACTCTAGACAACCCGTTTGACATTCTAATTCTTTTCATGATTTCAAATTATGTTTTATTCATATATTATTGCAACGTAGAACCTGCCAGTGCACTAACATAGCATAGACTCCACAGTACTCATTATCGATCATCAGAACACTAAATACACATCCCATATAAAATACGTTTGAAACAGTGGTTCCAACTATTTCTATACAATTTGGTTTTCGTGTTTTGAAAACTAATTTTGATACTCCTATCATCACCACAATAGGCATTAATTTTGGACGGCAATGTCAAATGACAACTGACAGCAATGTAATGCTCCCTCTTGGTTGGAGGCGACACTTTAGGAGTGCATAATACAAAGCTTATTATCGAAGGTACTCATAGCGAGATAGGTTGGCATCCACATAATCGTGACTGCAATGGAACTAGCGCGGCACACACATCACGCGTCTGAGCTAAAAACTTTGTCATAATCTGTGCCACGATTTTGCCATTTTAAAATATTTTCCAATATATAATTCATATCGCTGAGCCACAATTGAAGACATTATAAACTGCTAAAAGGATTACTTTACGTGATAATCAGAGATCGAAATTAGGAAGAGTTATTTATGTACTTACACTGATTTCATACAGCGAAAGAATAAAGTGGATATGCCTTAAATTTTGCCAATTTTGCTAAAAATTGCCGTTTGAATAAGCAAAACCTCACGAGTCTAGACTAGAAGCAAAAGTATTTTCGTATTTATAAAAAAGGCGAAGTATAAGTAAGTATGAGAATTTGCTTAAGACTATTCATAATTTGTATTGTGAATTATTTTCAATACTAATAAAAAAAATATGTTAATTATCATTGTTTTATTTGTCTTATCTATCTCTGAGGTTTTCGATGCAAGTACATAAATAAGTCTACCTATATCCGACCTCTGGTGACATATCCAAAGCCCGTAAAATCAATACTCTATACTATGTTGTATGCTTTTTCCACACTGCACTCCAATCGTCATTGATCATTATAACTAGACAATAAAGTTGATTGGAGAAATTTGATATTATATGGTAGCTTGATCTGCTGGCGTAATGTACAAAAACGGGATCTCTTACAGACCCTGTCGGGCACAGAATAGCTATTAGGAGAGAGGACGAATTGAAATAAAGTTTAGTAGAATAAAAATTTTATAATAATAATTGTCATATTTGTTACAGCCGGCCAATTTCGAGTTAGCAGCGCAACTCTGCATACGTTTCGTAAACGTCGAACAGGAAGAATTCCAGCAGCGCCTACCCAAAGTACTTTCCATTGTCGGCAACAAAATACACCTCATAAGCAACGACATATCGGTCGGTCGGTTCGTCAGACTCCAAACGCCAGACGAAACCGCCGACGAGGAAAAACAGCTAGAGAAAGACCACTGTTTAATTCAACTACTCAACTTAATCGATAAGATTACGGTACATTGCCCGCTCAGTTTGAAAGATAAAGCGTACGTCGACGATTACGACAGTATCGCGCAGCAATGTCAAGTGTTGTTAGCGTACCCTCATTCGTGGGTCCGAATAAGAGCAGCCAAGATATTAGACTCTTTGCTATCTGCGACAGATCCTGTGGAGTTGGAGGGAATTATCAGAAATAAGGTGGAGAGTGAAAGAGGCTTTGTCTATAGCGACACGGAGCAGACTTTGCGAAGTCTGGTGTTGGATCTGTGCGCGCAGTTTACACCGGCGGCGTCGATGGATTTGGCTGAACAGGTATGTTGTGTTGTATCAAGCAATTAGTGTCTTTAGATCGTTAAGGGGCCTAAGGCGGTGAAAACGGAAAAATTGGCTGTTTTCTATTAGCTGTTATTCAAAATACATATATTATATATTTCGCACTGAAATTTTCAATGTGTATTACAGAGCGTATGTGTGACGGGATTAACGAAAAAGCCAAAACACGATTGGAAACATTTGGCTCAATGGAAAAAAATCCTGAAGTTACCACTAAAATTTCATATAAATGCACATTACGACTGTGTTTTACAATAATAATTCCTATAAAATTATAAACACATAGGTATTTACCATTTTCAAAAAACTAAACATTTTCATTAACTTTTTGGTAAAAATGTGAATGGCGCTTACGAATTACCGCGGAGCCCGCCCCGCGCAACACCCGCGAGGCCCCGCGCAACATACAAATTTTCGCTCACCGCCTAACCCCCCTTAAGACTAAGCTTATCGACAAATCCATATAATTATACAAATTTAAACATGATTGATTACGAAAAGATCTAATCATTGTAATTCGCGTATGTGAAACTAGATGGCGCTGTACTAAACAGTTTATATGTTTATGCTAGTTATTAGTTGGTAAGCTTTACGCTGACTACTGCTGGGCAAAGGTCCCTATCAGTGCAATGAAGAAGTCGCTACAATTCATGGATATTTACGTTATTGAATTAATCAAGTTACTAATAACAAACATGTCTCGTAGCGGCGAAGGGCTCATGTCACGTTGAGCACAAGTGCAGTCGCTATTTGGTGAAAAGTGGACTATAGATTCATGTTTTATATTTTAGCCTTTTATTAACGCTTAAATATATTTAAGTTAAATTTTAAACACTGAAAAAAGACGACAACCTCAGGCGGGAATCGAACCACGCACCTATATTTGTAAAAATATTTCTTTCGGATCTCAGAGGTGAAAACTTCAAAGGGTGCGTCCACATCTGGCGAATGCGCGGCGAATGCGAATTTGATGAAGCAATGTTGACTAAAAACATAAGCATCAAGCACTGACAAATTTCGACAGTTGAAAGCCAGACCTCGGTAGCAAAGTGGTTAAGGCAGCCGCCCGGAATGCGGAAGGTGCGTGGTTCGATTCCCGCCTGAGGTTGTCGTCTGTTTTCAGTGTTTAAAATTTTTTACTTAAGTGAACTATAGTAGAGGACCGCTTTTGCTGTCCTCATTGCCTAGTCTCTGACTAACCCTTCGGGGATAATAGTCGTGATTATATTGTATGTATTTTAACAATAAACTATTGTTTTTTTATTATTTGAAAATATAATAAAACGTCCAAATAATGTTCAGGCAACAACAGTGCTGTTTCAAATATTGAAACTGGTACACGCAATGCCGAGTTTCAAGATGGCGACTAAAAAGGACAACAAGCAAATGGAGGTCGACGAGGGGGAAGGCCGTGCCAAAGTGAGCACGCGCTGGATACTGTTCAAGCTGCGGAAAGCCATCAACGTGGAGGTAGCGAAAGCGCCCAACTGTATGAACGTTGTGAGTATGACTTTTTAAGGTCAAAGTCAAAGTCAAAGTCAAAATATATTTATTCAATAAACTCAATTAATAAGTACTTTGAATCGTCCAAATCTTTTTTAACCTACCACCGATTTAGGACGTAATTTTTTAACTGTGGTAACGAACGGGCGCAAGAAACCACAGCGCATAGAAGTAACGACATTTACAAACAAAAAAAAAGAATATGTCGTTACTAGTTCAATACAAAATATGACTTTAAAAAGTAATAAATGATGCAATACAAAACTACAATACAATGTAAGAATCAATGAAATAAAGACAATTAGAAATAGCTGTTGGAGTGCTTGGAGCATGTCAGATCCCAGCTTTTTTGTCTTCTGTATAAGCTGACACTTTATAATAAGGTTTTTTTTTATAAAGCTTTTCTTTGATTTTGATTTTAAATTTATTAAGATCTAATGTCTGAATATCATTTGGTACTTTGTTGTAAAATCTTACACACAGACCCTTAAAAGAATTATTTATTTTATGGTACCTAGTATAAGGTACTGCTAATTTGTTCTTACTTCTAGTGTTAACATTGTGAATATCACTGTTTTTGGAAAAAAAAACAGTATTTTTATGTACATAAATCAAATTTTTATAAATGTATTGTGATGCAACTGTCATTATATTTATATCCTTAAATCTCTCTCTGAGAGAGTCACCAGCCTTTAGGTTAGGTCGATGCACACATATCAGTGAAGTCACAGTTCCCTCAACGTGTCACGGAGCTTCAGTGAAAACGTGTCTGTCGTGAAGTATCGTGATTGCTGCTATGACTCTGTTTAATAAAGGAGCTAGCAATGAATGATAGCTATTGCTTTAGACGAAGAAGGGCAGCATCAAGGCAAAAAAGAGAAAATGGGTGCATGAAGTATGCTATTTTGTTCCACAAATTGGTTTCGGTTTAAAGACATTTATTCTCATAAGAACTTACACTGTTCACTTAAAATGAGATTAATTAAAAATAAAACTTACGATAATATTGCGGCGCAGCGCAACTGCATTCTTAAAATTAAACGTAGGTAACAAACTTATAGGCTTACAATAACAACATTACACAATTCAACTCATCCTGCAGCGCATGCGACACACATAGTGCACTTTTAATTTTTGCAACCCTACCTCCATTATCGGTCTTCTTGTGTGCGCGCGGTAAATAGATAACAAACGTAGCTTCAAGCGTGGCCAAGCCAATACTATGGGATGCATTGAGTCGATCAGCTGATTTTAGGCTATTTTTTTTTATTAAGTATTTTTTTTATTTTCATTTTATATTTGTATTCTAAATGGATTTATTAGATAACTTTACTTTTGTTTGTGCGGTATGTAAAATAACCAATATTATAACTATGTATCATACTTTGTGAATCTTAACTTAATTTTATTTTAAATATTTTAAAGTGGAAAAAAGTGACTACCTCAGGGAATGGAACACTCTTTTTATTTAACTTTTTTTTATATTTGTTTTTAACTTTAAGTATTTAACTAAATGTATTATAACTCACTTAAAAGATGTGCATGGAGCTTTTTTTTAAATTTGAATATGCTTTTAATTTCTCTAATTTCTTCAGGTAATTTATTATAAAATTGTACCCCCTCATATGTTGTAT
The DNA here is from genome assembly GCA_963921215.1 of Scoparia ambigualis. Taxonomy (NCBI): domain Eukaryota; kingdom Metazoa; phylum Arthropoda; class Insecta; order Lepidoptera; family Crambidae; genus Scoparia; species Scoparia ambigualis. The sequence goes on from OY992509.1 coordinate 9,075,807, forward strand.
GGTTTTGTTATTCGAAACTATGTACTTTACATGAGACAAATCATACAAACCCTATTTTCACAAACTAATTCTATTAATCGCTCGTCCTCCATCGCAGTGAATGAGCTCGTCAGTGATCCTGTAAAAAAATCGTTGTCAAAGAATACGTCCGTGATTGCCGGTGGCGGCACTGACACAGAGCACTATGTCGTCACTGACACTGATAAGTGGCGATGCGTTCATAGAGAACGTATGAAAGAAGAACGGTTGGTGGTAGGGCTGTTAAGTCCGCCTGGCTAGCTACCACCATCTTATCTAAGTCTATAACAACGATGTTTATAGCATTGTTGTGTTCCGACAGTTTAAGATAGCCAGTTCCTCAGTGGTTGAGGATTCCAGCTGAAGCGCGCTTCCACCTTCGGCCTTATCGTCACTTACCATCAGGTGAGATGAAGGCCAAGCGCTTACCCGATGTGGATTAAAAAAAAAGAATATTTAGCACTGTGCCGGTACTGTGTCGGAACTGTGACTTCACTGATATGTGTGAATTGACCTTTAACCTTTCAATTTCGACTGCGGCTGCGCACTTGAGTACTCTCAATGAATAGAATTTCTACTGTGTCAATTTGCGCCGCGTTTTAAACCGCTAAGTTTTAAACTACATCGCCATAACATTACGACAACAACCGGGACCAAAGGCTTCACGTGTCTCCTGAAGCATGCAGGACATACATTGAGCAATGTATATTTATATATATATATATATATATATATATCCCACAAGCAAACTTCCGTCCACTGAAGGCGAAATTACATTTAAAATGGCGTCCACCGCTATATGACGTCCGCATACCGGACGCCACTTTTTTAATCGGTCACACTTGGCGCCTTTAAGATCAAGCTAGCGTAGAACAAAAATCGATGGAAGCCAAAAATTGATTGGAATGGCTGCAAATAAATACTGGATAGTTCCCAAAAAAATCTCAGCAGAGGTGCGGCGCTACTGTCGTGCGTATATCCACAGCCGTATTAAACGCGCTTATTTTCTGACGTATTCATATAAATTTGGCGTCCGCTAATGCGACGTTGCCAGCTTAGTCAATGTTTGCTGCCTACTTAAATACAATATTATTATCATAAATCATAATCTATTAAACTTACTTAAATAAACTTATTCGTTTGATAAAGTTTTAGATAACCATTAAAAATGTATTGTCATAAAAAAGACTTTTTTTTAAACAGGTGACATTTTAGCTTGATTGCGTAATGCTTTATCAGAAGGATAAGTTTTATCCAATGATTGAAAAATCAGCCATAAAACTAATTAATAATTAATAAAAAATTTAAATGTACAGACGCCTGCAACCTATCCAAAACTGTAAAATTTCTTTAATACATTTTTAACCATATATTTAAGGCATAAAGTTCAAAGTCTATTGAAGAAAATTGGACATTTTGTGGTAGGTAGGTTGATGTTCTGGCGTGTGTACATGTTCTTTCATCATCCCACCTGTCGCATATTGTGTTAGAATGCTGTTAGAGCTGGCGCAAACTGTGAAATAGCAATATACGGGCGCCAGATAACAATATAATAACTCCTCAACAAAGGGCCTACGCCTTTCAACTATAAAGACAATTAAGTTAGGAAGCCACTATCCGAGGCGCAATATGAATTCGTATATCGGATTGTCCGACTTGTCACATATTATGCTCAGGATGTTGTAAGAGCTGGCGTGAAATGTCAAATAGCAATATCCGATATACGGACGCCAGTCATCAATATACGGACGCCAGATGTCAATATACGGACGCCAGATGTCAATATACGGACGCCAGATAACAATATACGGACGCCAGATTACAATATACGGACGCCAGATAACAATACACAGACGCACGGTAAAAAAGGGCCTAGGCCTTTCAAACTATAAGGACAATTACGTTAGGAAGCCAGAACCCAAGGCATTTACGCAATATGAATACGTAAATCGGACTGTCCGACTAGTTTTTTTTTAACTGTAAATGGGTTTGCTCTTGATCCCAATCAAGCCGATCCACGATGGAGCGAGCTAACCCAGAAGGTGTCTATTTACTCTTGCTTTGAAGATACTTAAGATAAGTACTCGGAAACACAGACGCAGGGAGGGAGTTCAACTCCTTTTCTGTGCGCAGTATAAAAGATGTTGAGTAGCGCTTTGTGCGACATTTAGAAATATCCTCCAAGAAAGGGTGGTAGCCCGCAGTGCGTCTGGATGTCCGATGGAAGAAAGGGGATGGCGGTATGAGCTCATGGAGTTCCAGGTCTGTAAAAGACCGACAGAAAGGCAACTTTGCGGCGGTGAGCTAGGGTGTGAAACTTGCTCTTCACCAGTTCTTTGTCGCCAATTAGCCTCTCAGCTTTGCGTTGAATCGTGTCCAGTGCAGTTAGTTGGTATTTTTTTTATATATAATTCACCAACGTTTGTTTACACTGATACATTAAATTACTTAATTAAGTTTGTAACATTATTTAAGTGTAACAAACACTTACAGGTAAATACAATATGTTAGGAGTCTTTCAAGTTTAGGATAATAATTTTTAAACAATAATAATCTAAAAAAGTAACAAGAAATACAAATATTCAAAATTGAGGTAAATAAGCGCGTAATATCCACAGACATTACGTCTGTGGTAATATCATAATTATCACAAACAATCTGGGTCTTTCAAGTTAGGACAGTATAATAGAACGAATTCTGTTGGGTGAGTCAGTATGAATATTCAGTTGGTCACTATGCTCATTGACCATCTTGCACATCCTTGATATGGAGGAATTTGCCAAATACAGTTTTATGAAAGGGTGGAGAGAGAGGGGTTATTTTATTTCGGAGGTATCAAACTGGGACACGTATATTAAATTCCTTAACACAAAACCAAGCGTTTTTGGGACACAGTTTGTAATATGTTCTATGTCAGGTACGAACGTCACTTTTTTATCAAACAGAATCCCTAGGTCACGTACTTGCTCCAACTCACCCATCTTAGTTTGACCGATGCGATACTGGTACGTAAGTAACTTTCTTTTACGCCCATATCGCACAAAAAAAATATTTCTCAGAATTAAGGCCCATTTAATTTTGCTGACACCATTCAAAAAACTTATCAAAGTCCCTTTGAAGCATTACTGAATCTTGCACAGTCTCAATACCTCTACACATTTTCAGGTCATCTGCGTACATATACGTTTTGGAGGATGTGATGATATTAGGTATGTCATTAACAAACATAGTGAACAAAACTGGACCCAGATGAGACCCCTGCGGTACACCAGACTTTATTATTTGTGGCTTAGAGTGAAATTCATTAACTACTACAGTGAAAGTTCGATCCTTTAGGTAGGATTTCATCCATTTCAATAATGCACCCGGAAATGCATGCGGAATGCTGATAACTTTATCAGCAGCATCTTATGAGATAACCGATCGAAGGCTTTACTAAAATCTGTATATACAACATCAACTTGCTTGTTAGCATCCAATGACTCGCTTAAACTTTTAGTGAGGTCAACTAAATTAGTACATGTCGATCTAGATGGGATGAAACCGTGTTGATGAATGCTAAAATTTTAAAGTGACGCTGTACGCAGGGACACACCAGTGATTCCAATATTTTAGAAAGTGTTGATAGAATTGAATTAGGTCTTTAATTTGTAACTAACGCATCGTCATTTGATTTGTGAACGGGGACAACTCTAGCTTTCTTCCACTCTATGGGAAAAATACCTGTTCTCAATGAATCATTATAAAGAGGGGCAACTAAATACTCAGCGCATCTTTTGACAAATAAAGGGGGGATCCCATCAGGCCCTACACCCTTATTCTCGTCAAGGCTCTTCAGTTTTTTCAACAGAGTTTTGGAGTCTACAATAGGCAGCGATAGATGTTCACTGTAGTAATCTTTGTTTTTCAAAAAATCACTAATTTCATAATTTTGAGACGCTTTACTGTCACTATCGATATACACAGATGCAAAGTACAAGTAGTATTTCGCTGAGCCGTCCCATATGTGACTGCAATATTCCATACAAGATCGGACATCAGCTTTAAAGAGAGTTAAAAGCTATCCCGGCGTGAAATATCACTTGACCTTATTTAGGACGCCCAGCTTTTTGACTGCAGTTTGCATTCGAAAGGTATCTCTCTACGACAGTACTGTCATCTGCATTTCCAACAATTTCTGGTATCAACATTTCATTGATGTGCAACAGGAAAAGCGTCGCAGAGAGACCCCTGAGGAACTCCGGCATCAATAGCCACTGAGTCAGAGGACCAGTCATCGATGACTACTCTGATCGATCGTTCCGTCAGAAAATCAGCTATCCAACTACAAAAGTACATATAATAATATCTACAGCGGGGCAACCATACGCAGGAAGCTTGCGCAGCAGACTTGCGTGCCAGACCCTTTCAAAAGCCTTCGAGATGTCCAGTGATACGGCAAGTGCTTCGCCGTGCATCTCGAGGGCCCCACCCCAGTAGTGCGTCACATAAACTAGAAGATCCCCAGTCGATCGTCCTCGGCGGAAGCCATATTGACAGTCACTGAGGAGGTCATTAACTTATAGGTATGAGACCAACTTACTGTTTAGAACTCTTTCCATGACCTTACAGACTATGGAATTGATAGCGATCGGTCGGTAGTTGCATGGGTCAGCATGAGACTTCCCTTTTAGGGTACTGGCTGCACATTGCCTTTCGTTTCGGTACGGTTTTTGTCTTTTTTTCTCTTGTTACATAATTATGCTCAGGATGTTTGTTAGAGCTGGCGTAAAATGTCAAATAGCAATATACGGACGCCAGACATCAATATCCAGACGCCACATGTCAATATACGGACGCCAGGTAACAATATACAGACGCACGGTAGCTCCTCAACAAAGGGCCTAGGTATTTCAAACTATAAAGATAATTAAGTTAGGAAACCAGAACCCGAGGCATTTACGCAATATGAATATGTAAATGGGACTGTCCGACTTGTCACATATTATGCTCAGGATGTTATTAGAGCTGGCGTGAAATGTCAAATAGCAATATACGGACGCCAGATATCCAATATACGGACGCCAGACATGAATATACGGACGCCAGATGCCAACAACGGACGCCAGATATCAATATACGGGCGTACGGTAGCTCCTCAGCTTAGGGCTTGGATAGTTAGTAGAACATCATCTTTAAAGAAAAAAAAGAATATACTTATTTAGGAAATCAGAACCCAAGGAATGCAAGCAGAACCACTTACCCAAAACTGTCAAATTTCTCGAATCGATATTGACACTTATAGCTAAATAATAAATTGTGTACTTCAGTGCAGCGGCTATTTATGATGGCCGCTGCACTTTTAATTAGATCGAGATCAAACCTTAAGGCATCACATTGATAAACCCAAAAATTATGTCAGTTTCTTTAATGAAGTTAAAAGGGTTATCGCATTACAGTTTCCCATACAAATTTCCAAGTTGAAATGTTTAAAAACCAGTAAGCCATTTTTGATGGCATTAATGTTTTTATATTTAAGCGTTTTATTAACGTTAATTTATATTTACATGTTAATGTATATTAATATATATATATATATATATATACATAAAAAATGATTTTTTAAAACTTTTAGTTAAGGTGCATGGTCGCTGGGAGACTTTTCAGTCTTCTTTTTTCATGTGTTCTTTCTAAAGTTTAGAAAATATTCTACTATAATAAAATTAAGTATATTTATATTGCCTCTATCGTTTTATTGACTAATAAATCATAAAAATATTTCAGAGAATATCAGTCTTCACCATGTGGATGCACCTCATCAGTTCTCTAGAGCAGACCGATCTGAATGATGTAGTTGACGTGATCCTGCCGCCGATAGTTCGCGAGTTGTCCGTGGGTGACGCGGGGGCGCCAGCGTCGCCCGTCAAGCAGTTGGCTGGGCGATTGGGCAAGAAGCTGAGGCGGAAGATCGGGGATATCGAGTATGGAAAACTGGTCGCTGAAGTGCAAACCAAACTGAACATCAAGAGGGCTGAGAGGAAAAAGGTACATTTTTTTATTATATTTTCATATTGAATTGAGAATTAATTTTAATATGTGTAAGGAGGCGGGGAGAGGCTAGATACTTAAAGTACCCCAGTCGTTGTGACCAAATGATCCTCGGAGGTTTTCTAGAGGTAATGGCGTTTCAAAAACGAATCCGCTTTTCCCTATTTCTACTAGTCTACTAGATCTCGAGTCGAACGATGAAAACTGTATTGTGTTATATTAAAGTACTTGTTAATAATTATGGAATTTTAAATCTAAAAGATGATTTGAAATATTTTAGAGTCAGAATGCAATGTTTAGGGAAGACAGAAGGATCTTGCCCATACAGCCAAGTCAATAAATAAAAACTTTACTTGATAAAATTGTTTCGGAAACATTATTAAACTTATGTCTTTTATGAAAGACTAGCTGTGCCTTTTTTTTTTGGGGCCAGGAACCCTCGTTCCATCACCAACTTTGGCACCTCTTTTCACTAGCCCTTTTAAGCTTTTAGAGGTTGAATTTTCAAAAATCCTGAAACACGTCGTTCCTAATTTCGAACCAAATAGCTAAAGACTATTTTTCGATCGATTTAGCTTCAATATTTTACGATTTAGCTTAATATTCGAATTTCCAAAAGTCCTTTCTTAGTGCTCATCTACAATATAAACGGAAGTATGGTGCAGAATTTAAAGTTTCTAATCCTAGTAGTTTGGGCTGTGCCTTGATATGTCAGTCAGTCATTACGTCATCTTTCCTTTTTATAGTATCTACTTATATTTTATAAAATGTTTACTAGAAAAAAAATCACCCAGTCTCAGAAAGCTCGAATGGGATTCGAACCCATGACCTTTTTTTTCATTTTTTTTCTAGTAAACATTTTATCCTATTTCTATACAATGTGATAGGGGTGGTACTTCTAACCCGTTAAGGCTAAGTACTACATCTAAATTCATCGACAAAAAAAATAATATGGGAGTTCCTACCCCCTCCCTCTATAATTTATGACCATTTTTACTTTATGCGATATCAAAGGTTTCATACGTCGGAGAAACATGAAAAAAATGGCAAACGGTAGCTAATGACACTGGCTAACTAATAATTGACTTTGTTTCGTATGTTTGAAATTATTTTTTTGCGAAAAAAAAATCATTAGGTACTTAATTATTTGGTGAGTTAAAATCACTTTTTTTAAGTCCATTTTATTTTTGTTTGTCGATGAATTTAGATGTAGTACTTAGCCTTAACAGGTTAGAAGTACATCACATTGTATAGCAAATTTCAATAATAAATATATATATTGTTAAAATGTAACCTTTCGTTTTAGATCCTGCTTCAAGAGAAAGTGAACAACCCAGAGAAAGCGGCGAAACGCAAGCTGCAAATGAAAGAAAAGAAAAAACAAGCCAAAAAGATAAAACTAGAGATGATGCACGGCAAGCGACCGCGCCCCAAGAAGCGGAAGGCCGAAGACATCGACGTTGAAGACCAGCTGCTGAAGGATAACGACGATTGACGCTGTGGACTGTAGGGTTACGATCGTGAAAGCTAAGCAACTTTCGTTTTTGCGAGTAATTGGATGCGTGACCAAATTGGAATACATCTGACTCTATATTGCTTCTCTAGTCTAGCAAGTTGGTTACGATCGTGAAGGTTAGGCAACATTCGCCATGGCCGGTATCTGGATGGGTGATCAACATTTTTTTTGGTCTCTTGCGTTGTGCTGATTTAAGCACATTAATCCTTTAGCTGGCAGTACTTACGCCACTATAAGTTGAACGTGAAGTCATTGCAACAAGATAGTTTCAACTAAAATGTAGTAGGTACTCTACCAGTCCAATATTAAGCTATTGGTCTCGGTTGTTGTTAGTTCGTAACTGTTAGTCATCTAGTATTTTTCTTTGTGCTGCCTCTGTTTTAAGGTCAGAGCTAAGCCATGGCACGTTTATGGGCTGATTATGAATCCTTTATATGTGTTAGACCTTGTCCAGAAGGGGCGAATTCGCCGCGAATCGTACGCGCGTTGTCGAGGTCCTGGGTGCCAATACATTGCGTCCACAAGCATCGCGCGCTTCATGCGCGCTTTACGCGCGAATATTCAAACGATTCGTGGCGAATTCGCCTTCTTCTGGACAAGGCCTTAGACTGGTAACTTTAGTAAATGTACCTTCTGACAGTACATAAAACACTTTAAAGCTAGACTACACTACTTTATGGAAGTATAAAAAAATTGTAAATAGAATATCTACTAAGGATTTGTTAGTAAATACTAAATATATTATATTTTTTTCAAACATTACATTTTTTTTGTTATTTACCTAATTAAGTAAGACAGTGGTTTTTGGATTTACACACTTCCAAGTTCAAAGTATTACAAAACAATAAGCCAATTTGAATTAAACTTTTCATGCTAAATGAAAATAAAGAAATCTAAAAAGTTTTTAGATCTTTATAAACAGGTCTCTGTCGATAGAGTCACTACCCTATTTACCATTTTTAAGATGTTATAAGGAAGGAATACTGGGACGATAATAAGGGTAAAAAATAATAAAACAATTTATAAACAAAATAATGTTATTATATGCATTCAAAGTACAAAAGAACATTTCAACAAATTATTATCAAACAAACAACATCCACCGAAATGAATTTCAGAACATCACATTAGTATAATAACGCCTTTTCATAAAAGTGCGTGAAGCGTAATAATTTTTCATTTGCTTAACTATAAACGTGTATATGCACAACTTTACAAGCGACTGTAGATTCTTAGTACAATAAGTTTAGTGTTCATTTTTGCTTAACAAAGAACATGCTTACTTAATTCAAGAGACGTTTTTGCGAAGTGATAATGAGACGAATCTTTTTTATGACTAACTCGACTGTTTTACAGGCGCTTGCATTATTCAACGATGAATAAATGACTTTAAACATGTCGTAAAGATAATTTTTACGATAACACAAAACGTTATTTGTAACAGTAATTGTTATTAATTTTATTTACCATTAAAGTCTGTAATTTATTCAGATTTAAAAAAATGAAGGATTTAAAAAAGTTTGTTAAAGTTGAATTTGACTTAAAATCATTGAGGTACAAAAAACTAGAGAAGACACCGCAAAGCAAGTTTGTGCGCAACTAAGGTGCAGCCGTAAGGTCCACAATCGCTTGAATCACGTGCAATCACTGAGGCGTTTGCAGCCCATGGGCTGCACCTTAGTGCGCACAAACTTGCTTCGCGGTGTCTTCTATAGTTTATTGTACTTCAATCCTTAAAATAGTACACTTAACGTACAATGGCAAGCTTAAGTAGTTATGCCTCCAGTTTTCAAAAATGCTTGAATTCTTTATTTTACTAAGACCTACCTACCTAACTACTTGCATCATAATTTTTTTGCGTCACACTTTTAAAACAAAAGCGTGCTTATAGCGTGTTGGTGGCTACTACAGTACATAACTTGAAACATTAAAATTATTATGTTACATTTAGACATATTTGCAGGAAGAAATGTGCGCAGTATAAGCAGTGTTTATTTATTTACTCTGTTGTGTAGGTTCTAATCATAAAGAAGTAATTTTGTTGTTAACTGCTAAACGTTCATCAAAGGATGAATATTCCTTCGATCTTAAATGAGGAATTTTTCGCTTGGGCTATAATATTTTTTAATTTTTTATTATTTTTTTTTGGAATTGATAACGTTATTCTAATAATTACCGTACAGTTTGTATGAAGTTCAATTATATAAATACACAAAAGAACATAATATATTACTTATGTATAGACGCCAGTACATCAACCTACTACAAAATGTCATATACATATCTATACATACAAATAATCACGACTATTATCCCCGGAGGGGTTAGTCAGGGACTAGGCAATAAGGACCGCAAAAGCAGACCTGCCATAATCCACTTTTCACCAAATAGCGACTGCACATGTGCTGAGCGTGACAGGTGGTGAGCCTCGACGCTCTATGCTGTTAGATGTATGTACAGTTTTTAGTCCGTTAGTCGCCTTTTACGACACCCAAGGGAAGAGAGAGGGAAGAGGACTGTCACAGCTACGCGACAGGGCTCAAATTTCTTCAATACATTTTGAACTTTGTACGTAGTATTGGAGACAGTTATGGATAGGTTGATCTGCAGGCGTGTGTAGGTAGGTACTTAATTTGTAAATTGATTGTTACAAAATATTTTTTTTTAATAGCGCATGTAATGACCAAGATTGAGTGTTTAGGTAACTGTACACGCTTGTCTCATAAAAAAGTGTCAAAAAAGTATGCCATCAAAAGTTTTAATGTCTTTTTCATGTAATGTGTGAATGTGTGCCAGCGCCCACCTAAAACCTTCTGATAGCATTATTTATTGCTCGAAGGACCATTTTTGATATCATCTTTAAATTATGTTGTTGATGTTGAGTCGAGTTGATGTTCTTTCTAAGCATCAATGCAATAGTATTTAACTACAACTAAGTTCATTATCATCACAACTAATTTTTTTGCAATTTTTTGGTTAATCGTAGCTTCTATTTCGTACTTATCTATAAATTAAGTTCTTATAATTTGTACCTAAATAAGTGTCCATAATTTTATCTAAAACTAAATGGCGTATATAATTCCAGCTATTTCCATTGAACTAATTAAAATATACACAGCACCATATCTTTCAACAATACTCATCATCTATTTTAAAAGCGTAATTATTTAAGTTTTCGTTACATACGGCAGATGGCAGCGTTTATATGATGATCTTTCATTATTTTTTATCATCCCATATTTCTCTTCTTCGTTTAAGTTTAATGAAATTTAAAATTCGCCATGCAGACTTTGATTTTTTTTTAAAATACCTTTAGGATACATAATGGCTAAATGCAAAATAATCGCTACACACTATTTTTTCTTCGTTACGTGGTTGAAGATAATAATGAAGATAGAATAAATCTGGATTATAATAATCGATGCTATCTGCCGTAATGTTTGGTTTAAAATCGTTTATAATAAAAATATTTTGACATATAAAATGCCTATTACTCAAGTAATATTATGTTAGATCTGGAAAGAAGCTATATAAAGTTTAAATAAGCATATTATCAAAGTAGGTATTTCCATTCAATCATATCTGAACCAGACCCATACAACTTGCAACATGCAATAAATGAAGACACATAAAGGTTAGGTATTTAAAAGTTATCATATAAACGAATAAGTACTTATTATTATATCGATAGTGAAGTGTGGTATAGATCCTTTTTAAAATATTTTTCTATATAGGTAGGGTATATGCCGAATGTTTGCAAATATTTAAATTATTTTAAAAGGGCTTTTGTAACGGTAACATTGAAAAGAATGGACGGTAGCAAGCTCGGCGATTACCCAAGACCACGCAATAACACAATTTAAATACACTTTTTTTTTAATATGCATGCATAATCATGACTATTATCCTCGAAGGGTTAGTCGGACTAGGCAATGAGGAAAGCAGTCCTCTGCCGTAGTCCACTTTCCACAAAATAGCGACCCACATGTGCTCAGCGTGACTGGTGAGCCCATCGCCGCTTTATGTTAGATGTATGTGCAGTATTTAGTCCGTTAGTCGCCTTTTACGACACCCAAGGGAAAAGCGGGGGTGGTAGTATTCTTTCACCGCTACGTGACACGGTTTAAAATATTGTTTAAAATTATTTGTTTTTTAGGTATATCCTCTAACCCCCTTATTTCAATTATGTACCAACGGTAACAATAGGAATGACTTGCGATTTCACCGTATATAATGATGGATGATGTATGTTTCGTGTACCTATGCGCAATTGTATAAAGTATCATTAATTATATACCCAGGCCAAAGTTTTGTTTTTCTCGTAATACAATTCAGGTAGCTTCAATACCTACAGCACTTTATATATTTTTTTTACTACTTACGACTTATTTTTCGCTCCGGTTTTGTGTTTCGTACAATACACTGCTAGATAAAGTTCAATAATACAAATTGACAGCACGTTGTGTTTTGTTAAAATCGTTGTTTAATTGACTTTCTGTTTATAGTGACTAGGGTAGACTAGGCTAGACTAGTTAGGGGAAACCTTTGACCATCGTCAACGGAGATGACCTTTAAGACAGTACTGTCATTTATAACTCTGCTTCTCAATTAGCAAAAAAGAGGCCGTTGCCTCATGCTGCACGACACAATATAGTTGTCGTTTACCTAGTATAAATCGCAAACAACGAATAGTATCAATAAGTAGGCTGGATGGCTGTGTATGGGTGATCAAAGGCTTTTTGGCAATGCAAAGTTATGTTTACTTGCAGTCCATATTTTACTCGCTCAATGGTGAGGCTGAGCTTTAGACGAGAGGTTCGATAATACATAAAGCTTAGTTCAGCAGAAGTCATGGAAATTATACCGAAAGCTTTGCCTGTCATTTTGACAACCTCACCAAAAATCAGCAACGCACTCTTCGATCAACGCACAGCGTTTCACAATAGTTATGACAATAAAGTGCTGTTTATTTGTATAATTTTTAAAACCTAAAATTACAGTAGGAGCTAAGCAGTCAAAGCTATGCCAAATTTCAGGGACCATTATGTACTTTATGAATATCCTTTATTTCTCAAATAACAGAATACTTATGTAGACTAGCCGTATTCACACAACTTTTAAAAATATTCAAAAGCGTAAAAGCATCAGCTGTTTTCCTTACAACCAATAGAATCACATACAATTAATAATACTCTATACAACTTTACAACAGCATAGCGGATATAGGGTTGTATCGCATGATTTTGGATAGTAGAATCCAGAGTAGAGAGGTGGTCGCGGCCAGAGCTACGCCACCCCAGCCTAGTTCCAAAGACCAGGATGTGGAGAATTCTCGTGCCGTTAGCAGAGTGAGTGCGGGCGCCTGGGGGCCTACCACCCCGTCCCCGGTGTCGTCGCCGTGGGAGCCGCGGGTGGATACGCGCTGGATCCGTTTGAAATGGATGATCATTAATGTGAACATCGCGAACAGACCTGTAAATATAGAGGAGTTTGGTCACATTGAACTTAAGATATTCATTGCCACGCAACCAGACATGGTGACAGCCATAATATGTCGAATAAAGTGTTAATTAACTAATTGTATTCTGTTGCTAGTTTAATCTACTAATGGAAAATAAATAATCAAAGAAACTAATAACAGCTGAGTATCTCCGCCTTTCCGAAGTGTATGTAGCGGAAGAGGCAAGATTGTAAGAGCAGACGAACTAGAACGAGCAAGATGTCTAGAGGTAAGACAATTACAAGGCCTAAATGGTAAAAAATGTGAATTATTATTTAGAAACCTAACACCGGGTAATAAAGTAGTTTTCTCACCAGCCAGCAGATACATCACCCCAGTGATGAGCACAGCGCTGATCTGGTGCTTGCAGATGCCGAAAGCTCCCACCAGCGCCGCGCTGCCCAGCACAATCAGGCAGACCAGCGCGCACGATATCGACAGGTTCTGCATGCCTGGACAGCAATGACAGAGGTAAGGTATGGTATCGCCCAAATTACTTACATAGGTACAGTCACGAGCAAAAATATGTAAACAATTGTAACTTACTACAAAGGAATAAGAGCCAAAGTGTATACATGTTGGTGCTCGTGACTGTACACTACATATCATCACGACTATTATCACCGAAGAGTTAGTCAGAGACTAGGCAATGAGGACCGCTGAAGCAGTCCTCTGCCATTGTCCACATTTCACCAAATAGCGACTGCACATGTGCTTAGCGTGACAGATTAAAAATGTCAACCTTATTGGTTAGGTACTAATGTTTTCCAAAACTCATTTCAGCCGCTACTTTATTTTACTTCAATAACTCCAATTTATATTACTTACCACAGTATCAATACGATAATTGGAAATCATATTACACAATTCTATGACCACGGCTTATATTTCGGTTCGACGCGATTCTGTTTCGGCGTGCAGTGGTACTGGGGGTAGCAATGCGCATTTGTCTGGCACAGACTATAATAGCTCGTTAGATTAGTTATTAAGTCTTAACTATAAGTTAGTTAACTGTTTTTTTATTATTATTAGTATTGACGTCAATAAGTGCCTGTAAAGGTTTACATTGAATAAATAATTTGACTTGACTTGACTTGAGATGGTGAGCCCATCGCCGCTCTATGCTGTTGGATGTATGTGCAGTCTTTAGTCCTTTAGTCGCCTTTTACGACACCCAAGGGAAGAGAGGGGGTGGTAGTATTCTTTCACCGCTACGCGACACTGTTAAATTACGCAACAAGTAAAGTATAACTTATTCAGTTTCATCATCATCGTCATCGGCCTATACACGGTCAACTGAAAGGCCCTTACCACTTAGGGCTGCCATCTTTTTTTAGGACGAACAAAGTATTTTTCATTTTGTTAGAACAAAAATAAAGTGTATAGCATAAAAAAAGAGTAAACAAGTATTTATTTATTTGTCCTTAAAAACGTATTTTTTGTTGCTCTTTGCGACATTTAACAAATATTTGTCTTTTACGTAAACAGAGTATTTAAGCGTACTTTATAGGTGTCGTAGATTATAAAGCATTCATTTCATACCTATATGAAAAAGAGGACAATACTCTATTTTAGAGTGCAAGTGGCAAACCCTATTACCACACGAAAAACAGGACATGGGAAGATATATTGGGCCTTTACTCACCACGCTGACCTTGTTTGGGTTGGTGGGTTTTAAAGACTGTCATCTTACGACAACAACCGGGACCAACGGCTTACCGTGCCTTCCGAAGCACGGAGGAGCTCGAGATGTTTTATAATGGTCACTCGTCAAGTGCGGGACACTTTGGTGTGCGTCAAGTGCAGCATTGCGAAAGTTGCACCCTTTACAAGGCAGTGGGATATATATTCCCACCATATTTTGAACTTTATACAATTAAGATAAGGTCGAAAACCAAGGGAAAATTTGAACATTAGGCCCTTCCCTCCCCCTCCCCCTCAGAATTCCTATTCCTTCCTAAAACCTATTGCTTAAAGGCCGGCAATGCATCTGCGATTCCTCTGGTGTTGCGGGTGTCCATGTGCGGCGGAGATTACTCTTTTTTTTTTTGCATATTTGTTTGTTATTTATATTTTTTTTTATGTTTGTCAATAAATGTTTCTCTCTCTCTCTCTCTCTCTACTCTCCATCAGGTGACCCGTCTGCTCGTTTGCCTCCTTCTATTACTTATAAAAAAAAACATTAAGGCCGGCAACGCGTCTGCGATATTTCTCTGGTTTTGCGGGTGTCCATGGGCGGCGGTGATTACCAACTCTCCATCAGGTGACCCGCCTGCTCGTTTGCCTCCTTCTTTTATAAAAAGAAAAATGCTTTACCCTTTAAAGGGTTAACTGACAAGATCGCTAGCCGCTGCGGCATCGAGCTCCTCCCTATTCTGATAATTGAGCACTCACTGTAAATATCTTTACGCCATCAGTTCTTTAGTCTACCTATAGAACGAGAGACTTTGTACTAATAAGGGCCGGCACAAAACTCGACAAAGGATTTTCTTTTCTCCCTTTCTTTCGAAACTTTAGATTTGACAAGGACGTCTGCAAAATTCCTCGAATTATCTTAATAAGAAAGCAATTTGCGATTTGGATTCCTCGTCTAACTCAAAAATACACTCACCCGTTCTCATCACAACATTATGATAAATGAGTTTAGTTGCGAAGGGCAAGAAGGGTTTGACAAGGTCGCAAAAATAAAAGGAAAATACCTACGCATTATTTTGTTATGAATTAAAATGACAGCTTGTATTAACTTGGAGATTGAAGCCTTCATTTTATAAGTACGTCACGTAGCGTATTGGATTACTTACTCCAAAGTTTAATAGAAAATAACAGAAAGTAAAGGTTAAATGTCAAATTAAATGTCCGCTTCTGATGTCTAGCACTTTCAGCGGTTTCAGACTTAAAAGTGCCGGGTGCGATTCTCAGCTAGTTTTGTTCTATTCCTACCTGCTAGCTACTATCGCCATACATACAACTATGTTAGAGCTGTTGTGATAACAGATAGAAGAACGATTAAGTACCTGTTCCTCAGCAGTTCAGGATTCTGGTTGAAGTTTGTGAGCATCAAGAAGCACATACGGGCTTATCATATCATTAATTTGGAGATAAAGGCAGAGGCTTGTTTGTTTGTAGTAGGTATATTATAAAAGAATATGTAATAAGATAATGTAGGTACTAGGAAAGTTTATTTAGTCACAAACGCGGAGCTCATCAATTTACTTTTAAATTAGTAAAATACTTACGATGTTGCCAGTCCGCTCGAGGTTCGTCTTCGTCGTTATTAGCTAAATAGTTTGTGCATAAAGGTTGTGTGGGGAATCCAACTCTGGACAGCATCGTTA
Organism: Scoparia ambigualis; assembly: GCA_963921215.1. Lineage (NCBI taxonomy): Eukaryota > Metazoa > Arthropoda > Insecta > Lepidoptera > Crambidae > Scoparia > Scoparia ambigualis. Next base: position 9,092,203 of record OY992509.1, read on the forward strand.
CTTCTTCCTCTGAAAAGAGAACAGTTAGATTATAGGTATGATTCCGAATTCCGCTGCACGCAGCAGTGCTGCCGCAGCTCTACTGGTCCCCATCTTCATCATCATCTATAAGTTTATATGAGATTACATTCCGAGCTACGCAGCAATGTCGCGGCAGTCGTGCAGCGGTAGCATTGCTGCGTGCAGCGGAGCTCGGAATCATACCTTAACTCATAAAGAAAATAAATTGAAAATGACCTGCCTATCGACTATTCGTATTAGTTAACTTAACCAGCATAACGCAGGTTTTTTACAGTTTCTGGTAAATATAGGAGCGATCATATGCTCGTTGTGATTCGTAGCAAATCCGCTCGTAGTTACTTGTAGCAAAGACATTGCCAAGCTTAAGGCAGTAATTTTCACTAAGAAGGCAGAGTGATGGAATGGGTAGCAAAAGAGATCTCAATCTACAGCGAGAGGGAGACCTCAGCAGGCCTCAATAAGATAAGAAAAGATACTCGTAGCAACTACGCTCGTAGTGCGACGCAGGGACTATGATCGCAAAGGATCGTAGCAAAACGCTCGTAGTTAATCGTAGTGGCTACGTTTGTATACGAATCGACTACGCTTGTAGTTTCTACGACCGACCGTACTGGCCACGCGCGCTGTCTGTTACTAATAGCGGCGACTATCGTATCGAAACACATTACCTAAACAAGATTTGGTTTGGCAAGATTATAAATATTATTAGTATCGGTTTTAAACTCCAGCTGTAATCACTAGTTTAATAATACGTTACACAATAGTTCAATATAAATTCTATACCTACCTTCTAGACTCACACACATGGTCCATATCCCACCATTCATCGGTACTAAGAATGTACCTCCGCCTCGTCTGCTTCCTGTTTCTTCGATCTGCAAATAAAATTTAAAATATATTACTTGAAAGAAGCGACCAAGACCAGTAGTAGTATGTTTCTGGCTGATCCATGGTATCCTGCCTTTACGCCGAAATTTGTTAGGCAGATTATCACTTGCCAACCAACGTTTCACCGATGTTTCTGTTTGACAACTAACGATTAGCAAATTTTTGTATGACAACGTTTCATTTGGTAGAATTATGGTTAAGCTGATTATTATAATGACACAAAACCTTTGGGACATTTATCATTTGTCAAATATTTCACTAGGCCACACAACTATTAGACGAATAACGTTTGAGGATACTAGCTGCCCTACTGTAGGTCACGTGATAGGTTAGAAATTTAATAGGCTGCGCTTACCCACATTAAAAAACCCTATTAATTACATTATTAATAAACAACTAAATAAATATTACGCAAACTAAAACATTCTGCTACTTGAAAGTTGGCATTTTGAAAAGTGTCATTATGAAAAGCAGACCAAACGTACAATAAAATTGGTAACTTTGAGGTTGGGAAATAAAACAAAATTACATGATAAGTTGGCAAATGATTATTTGGCGAAAAAAAATCTGCGAAACGTTAGTTGGCAAGTGAAAATCTGGCAAACAATTTTCGGCGAAAGGGCAGAGATCCCTGATCCATACATCCATACACACATGCATACATTTACATACACGACTATTATCCCCAAAGGGTTAGTCAGAGACCAGGTAATGAGTACCGCAAAAGCAGTCCACTGCCATAGTCCACGTTTCAACAAATGATAACTGCACATGTGCTCAGCGTGTCAGGTGGTGAGCCCATCGCCGCTCTATGCTGTTGGATGTATGTGCAGTCTTTGGTCTGTTAGTCGCTTTTGACGACACCCAAGGGAAGAGATGGTCCGATAGTATTCTATTAATGAGTCGCTAACAGAACAGCACAGCAGCTATACCAGCTCAGCATTGCCTTTAGTGAAACTTAGACATTTTAATTAGATGGTAATATGCTAGAAAATGATAAAGTATACGCCCTAATTTTTTATTCGTTTTAATGAAATTATGGGTGAGTTCCACCCATGAAACTGAACAACTTTCCCCAAGAAACCAATGTGCACAAAATGACAAAAAAATTTCGACCTCCCATACAAAACTGTCCGATCAACTGACGACAATTAGTATGGGAGGTAGAATTTTTTTTGTAACTTTTGCACATTAGGTTTTTTGGGGAAATTTGTTTAGTTTCATGGGTGGAACTCACCCTTAATTTCATTAAAACGAATAAAAAAATTAGGGTATAGGAGAAACAAAAATACTTATCAATTAAGTCTCCCTAAATAAAACTGTTTTGATTTTGAATAGCCAACCCAAATGCTTGCCTGTGAATAGAGTTCGCATCTCATTTTACAATAATTTGCATGTCAGACACGTTGATCGATACTGCTTACAATAACACAAGTTAATACGTTATTGAGGGAGTTTGGCTAATTAATGTAATACCGGTATTCGGAGGGCTTCTCGGCGATGGAGCATAACAAATCACGTGCTCTGGCTGCTACAGTTTCTTGGGGGAATCCATCATTTTATCGCAATTCCTTTCAACGATTTTTATTACCCATAAAACGATTCGCAGAACTTTTTGTAGAATATTTAACAAATTCTAGAATTAGGTTACATCGCAATTTCATTTCCCCAAATATTAATTAACTACAAACACAGTTCATCGTTATTTCTTTTTGTGTTTTATACCTACATTTTCTCAAAATAATTTTACATCGAAGTTTTGTTACCCATATTTTTGTTACATCGTAGGTTTCAGTTTGCAAAAAAATTAAAACATCATCAGTTTTTACTTCAATAAATCAATGTACATTAAAAATACGATTTCATGCAATTAATTACTTCTGTGCGTAATATCTTTTTAGAGTATTATTTAAAACAAAAATTAGGATAAATGTAAAAAGGGTATTTAAATCGGTGATACATTGAAACGCAGACTGTTTATTGCCATAATTTTAATTGACATACATCATATGGCATACAATTCAAAAAGCGTAATAGCTTTTAGCAAATTTTTAATTACGCATAAACATAATAGCGCAGAATCGTTGAAAGACATATATTAATAAAAACCATAATCATTAAAATCTATATTCTTGTTTATCATATTTTTATTAAGCATACTTTAAAACGCATAATTGTATTATTCATAATATTGTTAGACATACTCTTACAAAGCATAATTCATAAAAGTCATAGTTTTATGAAGCATAATTGTAAATGTCCATAAATTTGTTTTCTATTATAACTATGATGTATACTTACGTACGTTAAGCAGTAAGTTTGTGCTTAAAAAGTCAGTGACAGAAACGAATCGCGGCGAAACCGACTCCACGTAGTCTTGTCTGCCCTACGCTAAAGTGTAATTCAAGCCCGCGTAGGCGAGGAGGGGCGAGGCGGCCCGCGAGCTGAGGAGCAGGTGGGTTTAACCCTCGCCGCGGTGGTGAGCGAAATCCATCTGCGACGATAACCTCGCATGGGACCGCCGGAGCCTCGCAGCGCCGGAGCCGTGTCAGAAAACATGCCATGCTGCATGCTTGCCTGCATGTTGCATGCTGCAATCTTGCCTGCATGCTGCAATTTTGCATGCATGCAGCATGGTTGCCTACATGCTGCATGCTTGCCTGCATGCTGCATGCTTGCCTGCATGCTGCATGCTTGCTTGCATGCTGCATGCTTGCGTGCATGTTGCATAGTTGAAGCTGTAGTAGGTAGAAAAAAAATATTAGTATAGAACTGACCGCAACACAATTTATCGGCAACAGGCGAATGCATCGTTCGATGAAACGTTACTGCGTAAAAAGTTGTTAAGTGAAAAAGTATTATGGGTTCCGATACATATTTTAATATGTTTTTACGAGTAGTTTAATCGATAACTTAATACTTTTATGAAATGTAAGTTCGATATACCGTTTTTCTGGTAATGAAAACAACTATAAAAGATTTTTTAAAGACACGTTTTTCGTTGGTATAAAACCGCGATGACTAACTATTTGATGAATTGAAAAAAAAAAAATTAAAAATCGTGGATTAGTTTTCAGTAAAATGAAATTCGATATCAAAAAAATCTGTATTTTATTTACTTAGGTACTAATAGCGGACTAGCAGCCCGCTCGAGACTTCGTCCGCGTGGACCCCGTACCCCGCGACGAAATTACAAAAAAAAATGTTTCTTACAAACTTTGTCCTGACAATCGCAAACACAACTAAAAAATAATTAGCTAAATAGGTGCAGTCGTTTTCAAGTAATTCTCGCACAAACATGAGTGGCAATTGATTTTTATTTAAATAGATTTGGAACTGTCATCAAAGTTTGTATCTTTTTTGTTATAGATGAAAATTTCCACGATCACGATGCACACCTGAGGGCCTACTCTCTTTCTCCGAAACGAAATTTCGGCCGATGTTCGTTTGCTATTTATACATATACAAAGGTTTCCACTTAGAATAATAACGCTATAGAAACCAAGTCCGCGCGCCTATTTTGAAGCACCTTAATCGGAGCCATAAATGGCTCCAAACGCCGGACCGCTCCGTAGTGTTCAATGTCAAAGCACGCAAACGTGTCTCGCGAAAACAAAAAAAATATGACGGTTTGTGCAGTTAAATTGTGTCACAACACATCTGAAAAACAAAAGAAGTGTAATAACATCACTTTTCACAGGTAAGCTTTCAGTATTTCATAGTATCTTGTAGTTAATTAGGTCAAAATATAAACGTACTGCAGTGTGATTCTCTAAGTTAAAGCCTCGGTAGCAGCGGCTGCCGCAGCGCTGTCTCTTTCATATTCATAGAATTGGAAAGAGACAGCAGATCACAGCCAGGCGCGCAGCAAGTACTCGTCACGCGTGTGTGAATCGGTTTAGTGCTTCATTTTTGACAGAGCGCTTGTATGAAGACTATCTTTCTATAGCGTTATTATTCTAAGGGTTTCCATTCCTTCCGAAATTTTGTTCATACAAAATAGGTTTGGCATTTAGATTATAAATTTTTTTTAAATTGTTTGAATTAAAAAAAATATAGAAAGCGCTTTAAATAGCTAACGAAAATAGGCTGAAATTTCGTTTCGGAGAAAGAGAGTAGGCCCTCTGCACTTTTTTGAGATTCAGAGTGGAATTTTCAATATTGTTAAATTGTAGTTTGCAACAGATTTCATTTTAAAATATTTATGAGACAGCTTGCCTAATTCTTAACTGATTTTTAATACTAAGTTGTTGATTTATAATTTTATTGTCTGACGTCAGGCAGGTGTACAGATCATAAACGTTGCGAAACAATTAATTTATTGTGTCTGGTTTTACGGTGCTCAAGGGCTTAAAAATGTTAGGTCACAAGTAGGTACTTGTATTATTACATTTATTTTTTAATTACTTATGTTTTTTCACAAATCGCATTAAATTACATTCATTAAATCATAATAAAATTAAAATTAACATACATAACAATTATTCTTAAAACACACATTTTATTCAAACATGAACCCTCACGAAATTTAAGTACGGTAAGTACTATTATTATTATTATATCACAACAAACTACGAACGAAAATTGAAATTTACAAGTAGGTAGGTAGGTACTTAGTAGATTTTAGATCCGTAAAAGTTTCATTTCAATGTGTAGTGCTCGCGTAAATAGATTTTGAGGTAATAGCTATAAGTGTAGGTATTTTCTAGTTTTAAATACATAGAATTTTGAATGAAGTGACAGTTGACATGGAGTAAAGGCGTCTGTGGCTTTCAAAGTAACATCTTTAGTGCACTTTACAATGAACTTAGAAATTTGTTTCAAAACAAATTACTTAAAGGTAAGGCCTTAGCGCTGTGCGAGCTTATTTTGCACTTGATTGCGTCGCAGAAAGGATCAGCCGTTATTTTACTTTAACGTCTTTGCGGAGTGATCCTTCTGTACTTGTGCTTTTACATATATTCTGCGCTATCGCACCCCTGTGTTTATCACATGAAATATAAAATCAAAGTGCAACCTTGCGTGCTAAACGAGGGTGCAGTCTCAAGGTGCTTTAGCTGATAAAAAGATTCAGTTACCATTATATCAACATTTTCCTTGACCTGCACGTTTCGTTTATAGTTTTTACGTTACAACGGCCCGCCCGCGCCTTCGTCCACGCTAACTTAGAAAGACCGCCATAGTTCAGCCATTTAAAAAAATATATCTACAAAATATAAACAAAAACCATCCTCAGTTAACGCTCTATCTATTAGTGAAAACCGCATAAAAATCTATTGCGTGGTTAAGAGGAATAGTGCGGTGCCACAGACAGAGGAAAACGGCGACTTTACTTTATAATATGTAATGATGATGATGATGTGGTATGTGTACACAGACCACCAACGTCTGACGTTACAGAATCATTAAGTTCCAGATTTTGTAGAAAAAAAATGGCTCGGTGGCCGACTGTGCTACGCGCTCGGCCAGATATCAAAAAGGCGACTAACGGACTAAGACAGCACATACACCCAACAGTATACAGCGGCGATGGGCTCACCACCTGTCACGCTGAGCACATGTGCAGGCGCTATTTGGTGAAAAGTGGACTATGGCAGAGGACTGCTGTTGCTGTCTGTGACGGCCTGCGTCGCCACATAATTTATTATCCTCACGTATTGGTTAAAGAGTTTGTAAGCGCATTCCTAAACGCGTGTAGATCCGATAAATATATGACCTCCCATCCATCTTCCCTCCAACATCTACGTAGTTATTATTGTATATATAGTCTTGTAAGCTTTAGATAATAAGTTAGTCACACTGTAGTCACTGTAAATATACAACATCACTTTTAGAGACGCAGTCATTATTTACAATCGCCATGGAACCCTTTATTATCATCAACACTAATCACAAACAATAATTTCGCACTCTTACTAAAATAACGACTAAACTTAAAATTTACATATTTTTTAAACTAAGCAGTATAATATACCTACTTACTGCTGTTTAAAGTCGAAATTTCAGTAAATCAAAATGAAGAGTAAGGTCTATATTTTATAAAGAATGCGATGCATCGCCAGTGGTTTGTTACTTGGCAGTATTGTGATTCGTAGTCTGTTAATCGCAGTCACTAGGACACTCTTGTTTAAGCAAGGCTAAAAAATAATAAACATTGTTACAATCTTTTAAAAATACCGAAACTGTATTCAATCGGGTTGGTTTATTTAGCACTCTCCGGAGTAACCTATCCTTAGCAAACATTCGAGTGTGTGATTCAGCCCCCACAAAGTTAAGTATCAAAATGATAAATTCAAGTACACAAAACCGTTTGACAGCTTAAAATTATTGCCATAATAAAACTTTAGAAAATACACCGCGTCTCGTTTTGTTGGTCAGACTCTAAAGGGGCTACCACACTGTTGTAAACAAGCCCTTCCCACCAGGTCACCTTGGCGGGAGGCTCAATACAATACAAATGATTTATTTTGCTTGAAAAGTGGTACATAAAGTTGTTACAAAAATTCGAATCACACTAGTCGCCAGACTCTGGCATGCAAAATTTATTACTATTTATTAATTATTTAAATAAAAAACTGATTAATTAAATAAGTCAAATAAATTAAAATTATAAATATATATTAATTCATTAAGTCATGTAGGTATGTCTTATTAGTTAATAAAATTGTCAAATAAAAGAGCAAAAGTATTTGGGTTGGCTAAATCTGAGGTCTAAAGCTATTGAAATATTCATCAACACAATAAAACTGTTATTTATCAACCAATTCTTCAATCTACTTCTAAAACTTACTATTGGCAGATTTTTCATCTCGTCATGTAATTTGTTGTAAATCTTAACTGCCATACAGTACGCATTTCGGCTATAAAGAGAAGTTGTCCTAGCAGGCTGAACAAGTCTATTGGGATACCTAGTATTGAAGTTGCAAAATGTTTCTTTACGCTCAAATAACTGTTTATTAGTTTTAACAAATATGCAAGCTTCGAAAATCGATGTAATGATGATGAGATGATGTTGTAATGTAACTTACACTTACAACAAATAACAAAACACGCTTGCATTTTTTTACTATCAGTATTAACAACATTACACATACGATTTGCCGGCAGCCTCGGTTATTCACAATCGCCTTGACCCGTCGATATCAGCAGTATCGATATATAAACGCTACGCCTCTACCTCAACACATGGCACTTTTCCACGGTAGAAACCGCCATTTCGTATAGATATAAACACAAATATTTATACCACAATGGATAGTGATTCCAAAGACATTGGTAATAATTAAAATAATTATCGTTTTATACGTAGCTATATACTTACTAAGAAAAAAGACTTTTATACGAAACATATAGAAAAGGAAAACATGGACTAAATAGCCCTTGTTAAACTCAAAGTTACTACCACTGGCGTTACAAAGGTCTTACTTTAATTCAATTAGTTATTAATTCTGGTCAGGTCAAGTGTTTTAAACATGGCAAAAATGACAAAAAAGGAATTCGTGTTTTTTTCATTTTTAATTAAATAATTCAATTTGTGAATTTTAATTGGAGAGTCTTTGAGTATCTAATTTATTTTAAAACAATAACATATGAATAATAAAATAAAAACAATTAAAAATAACGATTATTTACAACGCGCGGGCACGTCTGTTGACCCGTCAACGTAGGTACTTATCGCCCAGCTGACGCGGACGGGTCAACAGGCGGCCGTATGCTTTAAAATATAAATTAGATACATAAAGACTATTTAATTAAAATTCATAAAATGAATTGTTTCATTAGAAATGAAAAAAAACACAAATTTCTTTTTTGTCAATTTTGTCATGTTAAAACACTTGACCTGACCAACCCTTGAAGTTTCTTGCGGTTTCTAGCAGTTACCTTATATAGGCTTTTTACTTACTTTACTTTTGTTCGTTCATATCCGCACTTGCTTCAATGCTCTACATAAAACCTGTTAACATACCTACATAAACCCCTTTCAATTTCATTTGAGTTTTACGATAGCAGTTAGGGTTAACAATAATTATCCACAGCACCGATATCCATTAGTGAATTGGTAAAGTTAGGTTAATTATATTTGCGTCCTTGAATTCATTGCGATAGGCTTAGGTGAACGCGAATAACAGACGTTAATTAAGTTTCGTCGAAATGGCAACTAGTTAGTGAGTAAGTGATTGAATTCTGTCCATAATCGAAATAACCGTGTCGCGTGGCGGTGAAAGAATACTACCGCACCCTATCTTCGGTTCCCTTCTATAGAGCGGCGATGGGCTCACCACCTGTCACTCTGAGCACATGTGCAGTCGCTATTTGGTGAAAAGTGGACTATGGCAGAGGACTGCTTTCGCTTTCCTCATTGCCTAGTCTCTGACTAACCCTTCAGGGATAATATTCGTGATTATATGTATGTATAAGATCATCTTCATATACCACTAGCGGCTACTCGCGGTTTCTCCCGCGTGGTTCTCGTTCCTGAAGGAATATAGGGATAAAAAATCCTATGTTTTAATTCAGGTTATAAACTATCTGTATGCCAAATTTCATCCAAATCCATTAAGTAGTTTTTACGTAAAATAGTGTCAAACATCCATCCATACTTACAAACTTTCGTGTTTATAATATTAGTAGGATAAATAAGCTACTGGGTCTGGCCTTCCATTACAGTACATGAAGAGATCAGGCCATTACCTATTCTGTGCTATAACCCACTAAGCTGACCCAATACGGGTTGCATACATACGTAATTACATATACTCACGACGGGTTAGTCAGAGAGAAGAGACCACGATTCACCAAACAACACTGCACTCAGCGTGACAGGTGGAGAGCCCATCGCCCTATACGGGGTTGGTAGGTTTAAAAGCTTTTTTACGACATGTTTGACTTAGGATCGTATTCTAAAACCAAACTCAAAATCAAATCCATGCTTGAATATAATTAGAAAGGGATGGCGACATATGCGATGAATAGCACCATCCTTTTCTAACACTCAAGCAGAGATTTGAGTATAAGTTTGGTTTTAGAATATGAATCTAAGCGTATGCTGTGACGCAGGCGACGCAGTTCCGCGCACTGCAGAGCAGAGGGCCTACTCTCTTTCTCCGAAACGAAATTTCGGCCAGTTTTCGTTTGCTATTTACAGCGGTTTCCGAGATTTCCTTCATACAAATAGGTTTGGCATTTAGATAATTGATTTCAGAAAATTGTTTGTCAAAAATAATGGAAAGCGAGAGAACGAGAATAGGCCCTCTGCTCTGCACTGCGCGGAACTGCGTCGCCTGCCTTTCAGCATACGCTTAGCCTAAATGCTTGACGTATCTTTCGTAGCACAATAGAGCTGAGACATTTAAATTTAGTCACCCATCCGTTGATTTGTGAGTTAGGCTAAAATATCTGTTTCGTACTATTACTATGTACTTCAAATACTTGAAAACGTACGTAACAAATGAAATAATAAAATTCCCCCTACTCAGTACAAAATCAAATAGCAACAACCTACCCGGGTTATGCAAAGTACGCGCCGAACGACCCAGACCAGTGTTGTTTCAAATCATTTACATTTGGTTGAGCGCACATATTGTTTGATGAATTTCAGAATTGTAAGACATAGAATAACTGGGATTGAAATTTATTCGACAGGTGATTTAACTAAGGTACAATAATAAAATAAGGTTCAACACTCAATATTTATTGCTATCCATGTGTTACAGAAAGGGGTTATTATAGTAAATTGTACATCATGCACCTGTGGGGCACTGCAATTGGCAGAGGAGCGAAGGCCGTTTATTTAATTAATTACTTTAAATAGATAAAATTTTCATTTTTTTTATTTAGGTAAGTACTCTAGAGTGTAATAATAACATTTATTTAAGTATTAAAATTTCCTTCAAACGGTTCAAATACCTTGTCATTTTCTTCATTAGATATTGTGTCAGGGAGTTTGTTATAAATTTTTATAGCGATGTTGAAGGTGTGAGAAGCGGGATGTTGGAATAGCTAATTTATTTTTATTTCGCAAACAATATTTGGATGGTACATCTTTCTGTAGTTAAAAAAATTACTGTATTTTCTTACAAATTTACAAATTTCGAGTAGGTAGAGTTTCGAGTAGGTAGGTAGGTACACGGCGAAGGAAGAATTTTATATTTTTGGAAGTAGGGTTTGTTCAAAATTTTCTAGAACACGGACAATTTTTTTTGTTAGGTAAATAGTATGACCGCATCAGTGCTGTTCCCCCAAAGAATACTTAACTCCGTAAGTCAACCATGAACAAGCATAATTATTATTATGAATAATATGTTACGAGAGCAGTCTTTAATGTCAGTGATCTTTTTTATTTCTCCTAAGGCATAGGCGAAACTAGAGAGCTTGAATTTAGTTTTTGGAATAAATGTACTTTCTAGTTCAAATTTGTATCTATGTATTTATACCCAATAAATTAAATTCATTAACTTAATATACATGTACAGTGGATTGTTGTTAACGTTTTAAATATTTTCTTTATCATCGCCTTTCTAAATGAGAGTTGAATAAAAAAAATCTTTATTTTGTTTCAAGAGGATGCTAGAAAATATAGTTTATGATAAATATCATTTTGTTTTTTTTTCTAATGTTTTCATAAATATATGAAAAATGTTTTTAAGTACTAAACTGTTAGTTTTTATTAAGAACTGTCAAAACTACGACGTCTCGTAAGTGAAAATTAAGTTATTAAGATATTGAAACAAAATAAAAAGAATATTAGTTAGCAAAAAGACCACTGTCCTACTCTACACAGGACTATATATACTTACGGAAAAAACCTACATATAAAATGACTTAAAATATTACCGACGTGTACGTAATTAGTAAGAACAATGTTACGGAATAATTTGGTCGATCGCGTGCACGGCGGCATATTGCCATGGACAAATAAACTTGGCAAGGTTACAGGGAAAATTATAAGGTTATAGGGAAAATTGTGTTGCGTTTCGTATATACCAAAAGTATTAAACATGATTGAAGGCGGAACCGAACAACTGTTAATGTAAGAACTTTAAATTCTTCTCTAAAATTTTTATTCTAATAAAGTGCTGTCATACGATTATCAGCAATTAGCTAAAGCAGAACTTTACCAATTGCTCATAGATAAAGAAATAAATAACGATGCTTATTAACTGTGACGCATCTCTATCAGAATGACATTTTCGCTGAAAGACAATTCACGTTGGATGACATGAAAGCTCAGAACAATATGCTTTAGTTATTGTTCTGAGGTAGGTACCTAGATAGCTAAAAGACAATTCAGCTACATGACATAAAAGCAGAGTACCCAGTCAGCAGAGAGTCATCTCAGCCGGACGACATAAAAGCAGAAGACATACAGGGCACGGGGCATACCCCTCAGTCAAAGAACGAAAGATAACTTTTCATACATTTATTTGCAGAAGGCATGTCTTAAATTTTTGGTCTCAGCGTGATGTTTTTTAATGATAAGCAAATGTTTAATCGTCATTATAAAATTTACTTAGTAAAGTAAAGTACAGCCTACTGCAGCATACTGTCCCACTGCTGGGCAAAGGCCTCCATTAAAGAAATCAAGTCATCGCTACAATAGATGGGTATTGGCTTTAACACAACGTTAGCCAAATACGGGTTGGATCACGAACCCGGGCTATGCATCAGAAAAATCCGAAACACCTTTCGTCCGACCCTGGATCCTGAACCCTGGATCTCCAGTTATCGGGCCAAGAGCTTAGCCACTCGGCCACCGAAGCGTTAACATTATGGAAGCATGATATATATCACGATTCAATACGAATATTTTTCATAAAGGAAAATGTATAAAAGTTACGAAGGCTGTCACAGTTTGAAACAGAGAAAAGGTTTTTACTGTATTACTGTTCTTGCTCTGTAATAGTTAGTAGTTCCGTAGGTTTCAGTTCCGTAACAATGGAGAACTTATTTCAGGAAACTGTCGAATATTGTATAAGTATGGTATGGCCGCCTTTTAAGGCGCTCTTTTCCCATTTTTAACAATTTCGATTGAGTGTACCGCCACCAATATAAAACATACAGTTCTAAAATTCATATGTAATACAGTTGCACATATTATCTAATGACTCTAAAGACAGAAACATGATAGGTAATACTTCACTCGATAGAACAAAAATTCAAAGATAGCTCTGTCAAAATTTTAAAAGAGCTGTAAGTCAGCTAGCTAATCCTACTAATACGTGGTTCACTACAAAAGTTTTGAAATACAAAAAAGTATAAAAGTTATTCAATTTTTTTTTATTACAGTTTCTCAAAGTGAGAAACTGTTCTATGCATCGATTCATCTGCCTAAACCATGATTTATAGCATTCCCGGTACTCTTCTTTAGGGAGGTCTTCTACGGCCTGCAAGTAGGCATTCTGTGCATCCTCAGGACTGTTATATCGCGTGTCACGAAGTCCAAGTTTGATTTTCAAAAAGAGGAAGAAATCGCAAGGAGCTAAATCGGGGCTATACGGAGGATGACACAATTCTTCAATCTCTGTACTCTTAAAAAAATCCTTGGTGACAACATTGAGGTAAATAAACTAGAGAAGACGTCTCATACAATAAATGTGCACAGCTAGATGACAGCGGGCATCTAGTGCGTGGTGCGTTGCGGGCACGGTACAATGATACTTGTACCGTGGTGCGGGGCTTAGTTGTCATCTTCTGCACAAAACAGAAATATTGTTACTCTATGCATTTTACCGAAACATGGCTGCCACTTTAAATAGTGATAAAATAGTGATAAGGTTTTATAATATAAATAATATGTATGTTAGTCTGTAAGGTATTTATCTATGGGCCTGCGTTGACTGAATATAAAAAAAAAAAAAAAAAACTGTCTCGGCGATTTGATAAAATAATTAGTCAAATGCATGTTATATCGATAATTTAGTACGTATTTCCAGGTTAAAAGTGATTCCATTGGTTTTATTTGTATTTCCTAAATTGTTTAAACAGTACATTAGCACACATAAAGGCATATTTTAATAAAATTGAACACATAATGCACACGTATTGTTGCGTCTAGCGCCTACCACAGACTAATATAGTAGAAGCGAGCTGGCTCTAACGCGTGTTACAAACAATCTGGTTGAGACGTCTTCTCTAGTACGTAGTACATTATAACTCAATGGGTGACAATGGCCTTGTGCGGCGACGCATTGTCATGATGCAAAAAGAGCCCCCTCAAACCAGTTTTAGGTCGTTTTTGTTTTAAATTATTAAATAGAGTAGGTAAACACACTTCAATATACCACTTAGCATTCACAGTTTTTTGGTCGTCTAAGGATATTGTGGCCACATGACCACTTGCAGAAAAAAATGTGGCCATCATTTTTTTCCCAACACTTCGCTCGCGTTTCACCTTCGTTGGAGGTTCATCATCGGGAAACACCCAAATTGTCGATTGCCGTTTAGTCGGTGGATCATATTGGTAAATCCAACTCTCGTCTCCAGTAATAATGTTAAAAATTGACTGTCCTTCTCCGTGATCAAATTTTCTGAGCATATATTTGCACCATGTCACGCGAGCTTCTTTTTGTTCTGAAGTCAGCGAGTGAGGCACCCATCGTGAACATAATTTCCTGACGCCAAGCCGGTTCTGTAAAATTTCATTAATAGCTGGCGATAAAATCTTCACGACCTCTTCTATACGTTTATAAGTCACTTTTGGGTCTTCCTTAATATTTTTTTTCACAACTAGGACGTTTTCTTCTGTAACTGAAGTCGCGGGCCGGCCACTTCTTTCATCATCATTTAAGGAAAAAATCTCTCGTTTAAATTAAGCAAACCATCTGAAAATGTTGCACGCGATGGTGCATAGTCCCCAAACGCCAGAAACTAACGCTCTCTGCACTCGCATTCATTTAATCCAAATTTATAATCGTACAAAATCATCGCACGAAAATGTTCTTGCTTAAAATCCATAGTTAACGATGAAAGCCCGCGGAATTGAAACAAAAATCAAACGTCATTTTTTTATTTTTAAATATTTGTACAAATGGTTTTCTATGTTCGAATTACAAATAATTTATCTTTAAAAAAAGGTTCAATCTAGTTGCGTTTTTTTTATAAATTGTGAGTATCTCAAAACTTTCGTAGTGACCTTACGTATTATAAACGCGAAAGTTTGTAAGTATAGATGGATGTTTGTTACTCTTTCACGTAAAAACTACTAAATGGATTTGGATGAAATTCGGCACACAGATAGTTTATAACCTGGATTAACACAAAGTATACTTTTTATCCAGATATTCCCAGGGGAACGGGAACCACGCTTGTAAAACCGCGAGCAACCGCGAGTACATTAATAAATGACTTAATTTTTTTAACAATAGAAGAAACTTTTTATTGTCTAGCGAATGCAAAAGACACAATTTTTTATTTTACTTATTTTTCCTTTAAAGGCAAAAAACCTATAAAACGCGCCTTTCGCGCCGCTTCGCTAATACACCCGTCCCGTACCTACCGTCCGTCGTACCGCCGAGAGAGCGAGAGAAAGCGCTCGAAATACCTCGCCTAAACTGTCACCAAAACATTTCGGGTCAGTTAGCTGTGGAGGAAGCGTGGGGAAAAGCGTCATCGAGAGATATATTATAGTAAGTACCGCCTAGCAGCAGTTGATGATGATGATGATGGTGGTAGAGGTCACTAACCTTGACCACTTTGTCGTCCAGCAGCCACTGCAGCGCCGTGTTGGACGCGTTGGCGAGCGCGGCCAGGGCGGTGCGCTCCCAGCCCACCTGCTCCCAGTGGTCTGTCATGATGGCCGCGCATAACATCGCCGTGGAGCAGCTGTTAATCAAAACAGTACATAGTTAATTATTTTGATAGTCAGTTCAGTCACTAGGTTTGCTAGTATTCGAACCGTTTTCTCTGGATCTAGAAATGGAACATGTAAAGTTTTATAAATAAAAAAATATTGCATATAAAAACATATTTATTGGAATTTTCTACATATATTTAGTTTGCTATGTTCAAAATAAAGTAGGTACGTATATACCATGAAACACAACACGTACCTATTTCGTAATTCAGAATAAACTATAGGAATACCAACAAACCTTTTATTTTCTATTCAAAGCAGAATGAAAAGCCTCGTGTTTTGAGGCATTGTCCGACACTAACATTTGTCAGAGCCCCACCCGAAGCCTCAGTGGTTTCTAAACAAAGCGAAAGTAAAGAGTTTCGGAAACTGCGAAACATTCGCAAGTAGGTACAGTCATAATCAAAAACATACAGACACTTTTACCAGAACAAAATTACCCACCCATCATCATTAGTATATAAACGACCTACAGCTGTGCTTAGACCTTCGCACATAAAGAATTATTTTTTTGGAGATAGGAGAAAACATTTACCGCTTAGTATTATCAGTATACAAACGTCGCACAGCCACGTTATAATAATCTTATTACCGTGCCACAGCTGTGCTCAGTGCTTCGCTCTTGAACAATTATTGAATTGGAGATTGGACCATAACTCACAACGCTGCCGCTGGCCCAATTCAGTGATTTAACTGCTGCGAATTGCGATACGTAAGGTTTAAGATGTTTATTCTCATTAAGAACAAAATTACAGTTCGCTTACCATGAGAACAATAAAACTTAATAACATAATTTTTTTTTTGGAAATAACGACTTATTATAACCGCGACTCTTTATTACGACTATTTATCCCCGAGGAGCTCGATGGCGCAGCGGCTAGCGCGTTCGGCTTGCGATCTTGCCCGCTAAGCCTCTTTCTCAATGCCGGGTCACTGGATGGGTGACCAAATTAATAAAAAAACATCTCGAACTCCTTTGTGCTTCGGAAGGCACGTTAAGCCGTTGGTCCCGGTTGTTGTCGTAAGATGACAGTCGTTAAAACCCACCAACCCGCATTGGGCCAGCGTGGTGGGTTTTGGCCCAATATCCCCATGTGTGCTATTGTCCACGTGGGAGGCCTGTGCCCAGTAGTGGGACGCTAATAGGCTGATGATAATCCCCGAAAGGTTAGTCAGAGACTGTAAATACACCCTCAAATATTTATTCGTTTTAATGAAATTAATGGTGAGTTCCACACATTAAACTGAACAACTTTCCCCAAGAAACTTATGTGCAAATATGACAAAAAAAATTTTAACCTCCCATACAAAACTGTCCGATCAGCTGACGATAATAGGTAGTATGGGAGATCAATTTTTTTTGTCATATTTGCACATAGGTTTCTTGGGGAAATTTGTTTAGTTTCATGGGTGAAACTCAACCTTAATTTCATTAAAACGAATAAAAATTGAGGGTGTTAGGCAACGAGGACCGCAAAAGCAGTCCTCTGCCATAGTCCACTTTTCACCAAATAGCGACTGCACATGTGCACAGCGTGACAGGTGGTGAGCCCATCGCTGCTATATGCTGTTAGATGTATGTGTTAGTCTTTATTCCGTTAGTCGCCTTTTGGTAGTATCCTTTCACCGCCACGCGACACGGTTAACAGGCATACATAAACAACCGGAAGTAAAACGACTTTTGACGTCCTCCGTAGTCAGCATCATCTCTCGGGTTCAATTCCCGGTCGGGTCAATTTAGAGATACCTATCTGTTTTTCTAAATTGATGTCGGGTCTGTGTGTTTTCTATGTTTATGGGTGTTTATCCGTTTATCTATTTAATCATATAAACAGGTTACTAATTAAACTTGGGCTAGATAAAAAAATATAATACTATGCGTAAAAAGATATTTAAAAAAGCTTAGCCGGAAAACTGAGCTCAATATCAGATGGCTCCGCACTTGAATACTGCCAGTTTAAATTAATTAATTAATTAACAACAAATATTCAATAGTATGTTAATAGTATGTTAATACTATTGATTATTTGTTTGATATGATTTTTTACATAAATGAAAAGGTTTATAAACTATTAGCACTGGCCGTATTCAAGTGCGGAGCCATCTGATATTGAGCTTAGTTTTCCGGCTATGCTTTTTTGAATATCTTTTTACGCTTAAAATTATATTTTTTGTTCTCATTGTACACGCGCTCGACTAAAAGCTTACACGAATCTTTATTGTCTTATCATGAAAGCAATATTGTGTAACATTGTCATTCGCGTTATTCGCGGAAGTGGGTGAATGTAGAAACTTTTCGGTAAACATACTGGATGAATCGGAATCGGCCCAAATAAAGCTGGTTCTACTAAACTTGTTTGCGGCAACTTTCTGATTGTCTTATTGTCTATAGGGATTTAACTTTCTGTACGTAACGAATTTAGCTTTGAGTGTCTAGTCAGAGTTTGTTTTACAAGAAAGACGATCTTATGTCCTGTTATGCTTTTGAGTTGCAATATTGCTTATTTTTATTTTATGTCGGATTAATTGGAAATTTCGCTGTTAATATTTCGAAAGATTCCTAAATTAGTAAGTAGGCACTTTGATATAATTTTACGATACATTATGTTGTTATTTAATTTATTATTCTATAATTGTATTTATTGTATGGCGCGAGAAACTATATACATATATTACCTAAAGTATTGAATACCTTACCACAAAGTATGCAAAATATTTACTTAAATAACCCTAATTTTGAAAAATCATCATTGAAATATTATATAGATAAAAATGAATCTGATTTTATATTATGATTATGTGGTTAAAATAGCGTTGTTTAGTGTGAGGAGCACTCGCAGGAACACCGGTCACTGCTTATCATCGTGGAAATTATATAGCTATAAACACTGACCTCAGCTAGGTACGGCCGCTGTTGGTGCAAGTACTCCGACAGACTATGTTGATTTTGTTTTTTAATATGTAATTTAATTAATTTAATAATTTAATTTCGAACTCTCCAAGGCACATAAACCCACGAGGTTTTTGCTGAGGATCGATGATCTAAAAATTTGTATTTTAAATGTAAATGTAAACAATAAATAAAAAAAGTTTTAATTGCCTGCAGCATAATTTTATAAGTAAGTATTTAACAACATTCAGATTATCATCATCATCATCATCATCAACCTATATCAGTCCACTGCTGGACGTAGGTCTCTCCCAAGACGCGCCACTGAGCCCGGTCTTCGGCTCTTCTCATCCAGTTTTTGCCAGCTACACTCCGTAGATCGTCGCTCCATCTCGCCGGAGGGCGTCCTACACTACGCTTGCCTAAACGCGGTCTCCACTCCAGTATCCGTTTGCTCCAACGGTTGTCGGTTCTTCGGCAAACATGGCCGGCCCACTGCCACTTCAGATTGCTAATCCTTTGAGCTATGTCGAACACCTTAGTTTTCTGACGAATAACATCATTCCGGATTCGATCTCTCAAGGAAATTCCGAGCATAGCTCTCTCCATAGCGCGCTGAGCGACTTTCAGCGTGTGGACCAGCCCCACTGTCAGCGTCCACGTTTCAGCAGCATAGGTCATAACAGGTAGGACACACTGGTTGAAAACTTTCGTTTTCAGACATTGAGGGATGGAGGACGAGAAGACCTGACGAAGTTTCCCAAACGCAGCCCAGCCCAGCTGTATTCTCCGGTTTAGCTCTCTCTCGAAGTTGTGTCTACCTAACCGCAGCGTCTGCCCGAGGTAGACATACTCCTGCACAACTTCGAGAGGCATTCCGGCAACGGTGATTGGCTCTGGGGTAATACGATCATTAATCATGATCTTTGTTTTATCTAAGTTCATGCCCAGGCCAATCCGTCGTGAGGAATCAGCAAGACTGTTCAGCATCTGCTGTAAATCCTGCAACGATTCTGCCAATATGACGATATCGTCAGCAAATCGCAAGTGTGAGATATACTCGCCATTGATGTTAATGCCCATTCCATTCCAACTCAGCGTCTTAAACAGATCTTCCAGCGCGCTCGTAAACAATTTGGGAGATATGACATCTCCTTGTCTTACTCCGCGGCGCAGCTGGATAGGTTTAGACTGCTGGTTCTGGACCTGGACAGACATAGTGGCATCCTCGTATAGGCATCTCAACACTTGATGTATCGCCAATCAACCTGGCATCGCTGCAGAGATTGCAGAACAGCCCAGGCTTCAACAGAGTCAAAGGCTTTCTCATAGTCCACAAACGCTAGGCACAATGGCTGATTATACTCTTCGGACTTTGTATAATCTGTCGCATTGTGTGAATGTGGTCTATGGTGCCAAATCCTCTGCGAAACCCAGCCTGCTCTGGGGTTTGGAACTCATCAAGTCTTCGCGCAAGACGGTTCGAAATAACTCTGGAAAACAGTTTGTAGACATGGCTCAAGAGTGAAATCGGTCTGTAGTTTTTCAATAAAGCTTTATTGCCCTTCTTGAAAAACATGATAACCACACTCTTGCTCCATGCCTTTGGAGTTCTCCCATGGTCCAGGACGGATTGAAAAACACGTTGGACCTCCCTCAGGACTGGTGAACTACCTGCCTTTAGGAGTTCCGACGTGATTCCGTCTTCCCCTGGGGCTTTTCCATTTTTTAACTGTCTCAGAGCCACTTCGATTTCGTCTAGGCTGATCTCTGGGAGATCTTCGGTGTAGTGGCGGGTTAATGTGGCTCTAACATCCTCATTACTGGATCCCGGACACGAAACTTGCGAGGCGTACAATCGGCCATAAAAGTCTTCGATCTCAGCCAGAATTTCCGGCTTGGAAACGACGGTATCACCCCTAGATGTCGTGAGCTGCGTCAGATGGCTCCTACCAAGTTGCTGCACAAACACTTTGGACCCCCGATTTTGCTCAATTGCTCGTTCAATACGAAGCGTATTGGAGCGACGGAGGTCGTAGCGTATGCGCTTAGCAATGCACTTGTTAAGAGCCGTGTGTTCTGACAGCGTAGTAGGGGTGAGTGGTGTCTGGCGTCGCTTTTCCATTAGCCGGAGAGTCTCGTCCGAGTACTTAGACTTTCTGCCCGTACGCCTTACCGAGCAAAATTTCGTGCCCTCTTCCCTGAGGATGTTTACCACATTGTGTAGGTCCTGATCTACGTCATCGGTAGTTTCCAAGGCAGCGAATCGATTTTCGAGCTGAAGTTGGAACTTCTCTGAGTTCACAGCGGTTTGGAGTAAGTTTGGTCGGAGCTTAGACTTCATCAAGCGGACGCGTTCAAGCTTAAAATTGATATTCAGAGTGCCTCGTACCATTCGGTGATCGCTGCCGGTATTAAACCTATTGATCACTGAAACATCTCTGAATATATGCTTCTTATCCGCTATAATGAAGTCTATCTCGTTTTTCGTCACAGCGTCGGGGCTTTGCCAAGTCCACTTTCGCTGTGGACTCTTTTTGAAGAAAGAATTCATCAAAAAGAGTCCTTCCCGCTCTAGGAAGTTGACCAGCATTTGCCCCCTGTGATTCCTACTACCAAATCCGTGTGGCCCTACCGATGATTCGCTGCAAGTCTGTAATCCTACTTTGGCGTTGAAGTCCCCCATGACAATGTTAAAGTGTGCATTAGTGGTGGTGTGTAAGGCTTTAGCAATGTCATCCAGGACAAACTCCACTTCATCATCCGAGTGTGACGAGGTCGGTGCATACACTTGAACCACCTTGAGGGAATACCTCTCGGTGAGTTTAAGTACCAGGTATGCTACCCTGTTCGACACACTGGATACTTCAGTGACGTTGTCGGCGAGGGACTTGTGGATCAGGAACCCAATGCCACCTTGGGAGATATGGTCGCCCTCGCGGTAGTACATGACATGTCCGGATTCTAGGGTTATGGTGTCCTCTCCCTCTCTTCGGACTTCACATAACCCCAGAATATGCCATTTAACCTTTTCAAGTTCTACCTCGAGTTGCGCCAGGTGTTCGTCTAGCCGTAGAGTGCGTCCGTTGTACGTAGCCAGGGTCAGTTGGGATGGGCAGCCTTCCGTAGCCCGGAGATTCTTCGCACCCCCTGTTCCGCCATTTCCATGACCGCCGCCTTGGCCAGGACTAGCGGAGCTGCCGGGAACTGGGGGCCGTCCTTTTTGTGTGCCAATCATATGGGAGGTTTTGCCCTAATCGCCACGCTGGGCATGCGGGTTGGCGATCGCAGGGACACAGTCTGTCGCACCGCTGAGGCTGCTGCCCCTCAGCGGTCAGGGATTTGACTGTGTCTGGATGAGAAGGGTTATACCGCCGTCGACCGGTCGCCAGAGCCTCGTCGGTTACTGCAGGATGTACCGCGTGCAGGTGAGGTTGACAGTTGGAGCTAGAGGTCTTGTGTAGCTCCCTTACATCCCAGAACAGATTATCAGTTCTTCCCTAATTAACTTGCGTAGGTACTTATAGACTAATGATGATAAATAAAAATAATGGGAATTTTAGCATGTTTATGTTGTTGGTTTTGAGTCCCCGATATTTTGGCGTAGTTGCATGCACCATGATAACGTGTAACACCATGTCACAGTTACTCCGTGATCATGGTATAAACATGGTTAAAATCCCGTTTTTTCCTAAAATTTATCGTATTGACCATGAAAGTTTAAAATGTTATTACAGGAAGAGGGTACTTTTAAACCTAATATATTCAGCACTCCTAATTTAACTATTTTTGTATTTGTATAGGAGCCTAGCTGTGTGATGTTCAAAGGCTGAAGAAGAAAATACAAATTGGGCGGGCTCTTGTCCCAGATTATTAATTTTACAGCAACCTTGCGTGGACGGTCACAAATCAACACCCGAAAGGTCTAACGATGGCTCCTGCAAACAGTTATTATTTCAGTGCCGTGATTATAGAGTAGACTATGATGGATGACTGATAGTTTAACTGTGTAAATCTATGAAGCTTACTTTTTGTACGCACTTATTTGTTGTAATTTATATGGGTAGTGGACACTGACGGCTACAACACTACAAACAAAGCTTTTATTTTT
The DNA here is from genome assembly GCA_963921215.1 of Scoparia ambigualis. Taxonomy (NCBI): domain Eukaryota; kingdom Metazoa; phylum Arthropoda; class Insecta; order Lepidoptera; family Crambidae; genus Scoparia; species Scoparia ambigualis. The sequence goes on from OY992509.1 coordinate 9,114,964, forward strand.
TATTTTGAATCATTTGATCGTAAATTTAATATTGAAATTCTTCACCAATAAATGTAAATCATGAACGTCTTATTTTTTTAATACAAGTAGTCTCAAAATATTACATTATTACTTAATAGAGTCCATTGAGGCTTTGAATTACGAATACTTGCTTTTCTCATATTTATATTTTGGAAAGTATTTAAACATAAATATCCCTCATAACGAGTCATCATTAATATACAAAAAAAACCGTATCTAAATAATGTATTCGATACAGTTTAGAAGGAACTCGTGCCACTTTTCTTTGGTACGATCTAGGTGTTATTTGAGGCGTGAAATAGCAGTTTTTTTTACAAAACTATTAAATTCATGGACGCAAATAAAATTTGTACCTATCCGTAGACAAAACCTCGTTCCGACGCTTCTCGACCGTTCGGCGCTAACTAGGACGAATCAGGGGGAAGTAGCACTGATATCAAGCCGTGTTGTGCCTGTTAATAAAGGTCATTTTGTGTTAGGCAAAACAGTGCAAATCAGTCCGAATTGAGACGTTTACAGCGTAAATTTATTGCCGCTTACTTACAAAAAATAGAGCTCTTCTTTAAATGTGACACTCGTTTCTAGTCCCGTGCAAGATTTACGTTCGCACGCAAGTAGGGTTGCCATAACAGTATAGGGTATATACCAAACTACCTTGTTTTTTTCAAAAAATGCCTATTTTAATACAGGTAATTTGTTATACCGATAAAATATTTTTGCCGGCTCAGTACCTAACATAAAACAAAAACACTTAACATGAATGCCTAACTAATGACTGCACCTGTTTAAAAAAAATGTTTACGCTTACACCAATCATCTAGCCCAAGATAAGCTTCTATTGAAACTCGTTAATATGGTTAAACTAGATAACGGATAAATATACATAAACATAGAAAAACATCCAGACCCGAAATCACTTCAGAAAAACAGTTTTCTCTATACCCGACCGGGAATTGAACCCGGGACCTCAAAGATGGCGCGATGCCAGACTCGGCGCTCTAACCACTCGACCACGGAGTTCGTCGTGTTTAAATCTTAAAATTTGTTTTACTAAGTTTATTCTAAAATTATCAACCTCATTATAAGATAAGATAAGAGAAGAAACAATTTATTCAGTACAACACAATACTATTAGGAGAATTAGTACAAACAACAATTTATTTAGTAGGGACAACACAATACAATTAGGAGAATTAGTAAACAATTCTGTAGTGCTGAAAAGGCATACCTACGTACTCAGCATACATATGCCGTGTTGTCACAATGACACACCGCGACGCTGCGGTCTTTCGTACCCTATAAACGCGAAATACCACTTTTACGCAAAACACCTAATCCTCTAGTTGGTGTTTCACGTATATGTTTTTTTTTAATAAGGCGGTGTTTTGCGTTTGTGGAATTGTACGTAGTTGGTTGTAACAAGGCAACTAAAGCCTTGTTGGTTTTTGTGACCTTCTTTTGAAATGACATTCTTTTATATCTAGTTTTTTAATTTAAAATTCAAATATTTACTTGCATTCTCTGCATTGATGTAAAAAGCTAGATAAGACACCGCGAAGCAAGTTTGTGCGCACTCAGGTGCGGTCCATGGACTGCACCTTGTATAGTCGCTTCCGAGCGATTGCGGTGACATGTCGTTAACGTCTCACCAAGAAAAAAAATAAAAATACCTTCTTATGCACTCAAAAGTTGTAACAATCACTCGAAAAACACAGTAAAAAGTCTAGGTGTAACATATAATCGGTAAGTACACGAAACGCTACTCGTTTAAACTCAAAAATAAAATATTTTCCAACATCTACCAGCACGAAACCATCGCCGCCATTTTTTCAACGCAAATCATAGACTATAAAAACAGACCGCGCAAATGAGTTTCTGCCTATTATGCCTAATTTGGTTTTACAGTGAAAAAATATTTGTTATTATTTTATAAGTGTAACGCTTAAGATCATGACTGACAATTAGACTACGTGATATTATTGTAAAAATATGAATGAAATAAACCAATCAACAAAATAATTATTTCAAATTGGAATGCACACACTCAATACTGAATTTTACTTCAAAACCACTTAGCACGATAATGAACTAAACTTATGTTTTATACCATATTATAATAATATGAAAACCCCATATTACGTAATCAAATAACTTTTAGGGCCATAGTAGCCAGATAAGCAATATACGCAAGAGAGTGGAATAAAATTTTTGAAGTAGTTTAGGGGTAATGTAGGATTAGTGTTTTTGTTTTATTTGTCTTTTAATCACATTCTATAGAATAATTTATTTTAATTTTTAAAAAAAAATTAAAAATAAAGAAAGTGACTGTACATCATTTGACAGTTTCATTTCCGACATTTAATAATAAAGACCTATAGAAAATCGGTCATTTCGGGAAAGGCTCTTTTTGAAGTACGTACGTTATGTAGATCAGTACATTTTGACATTCAGACCTAACCACCCGGAAAGAAAAAACACGCTTCTACAAGCTTACTCTTTTAGTAGTCATGATAACAGAGAAAGATGGATTAGATTTGTCGAAATAGTCAACGTCATCGTCACAAAAAAAGTAATGCATTTATAAGCATCTGGGCGCACGGCAGTGCCCCCGCCAAGTCGAGCAAAAAAAGCGGCACGGCCGTACCATCCTTTTCTCGAAGCAGTTCAGGCCATTTTCGACCTATAACATAGTTGTGCATAAAACTAGGAGCCTGAATTTTCAGTAACCTAGCAGGCATTGTATAAACACGGTATATTTCAAATTTCATTCAATTTGAACCAGTAGTTTAAGAGTTATAACTAGACAAAGTTTCCTAATTTTGTCACTCACTGACTGACCGATCATCAAACCTCTAACTAAGGCACTTCTAACAGACATAGAAACTTCAAATTTAGTATACAATTAACCCTGTCATTAATAGACGTTGATTAAAGTTACACTTAGGATTAAATTGACGCTGTTTGCTGTCTCTTCTTCAACAAAAACGAGACAGCGTCACCTTAAACCGAGGTGTGACATTTGGCCATTTTTATTAATAAGACGGTTAGTGTTTAGTGTATAAATAAATGAAAAACTAAAATATTTTGCAATTTCTGTCCAATTTACTAGATACACGAACTGCATTAATAACTTTGTAATTCCATATAAATATATAGGATTACAAAGTTACATTTGCATTGAATGAATAGTGTACCTGTATATGTAAGTATACTATAATATAATGGAATATCTGTTGTTGGTACTCAAGAAGTAGAAGGTACCGGATAGGAAAAAGTAGGGCTATCTGAGATGCCATCCAAAACTTAGTTGTAAAAAACCAAGTCTCGCAACTCACTTCTTCTACCGTAAAAAGTTGTGAGATCCATGTCATACCAAGTCGGTTGACTTGGCAATCGCACTAAACAATCTAATTTAACATAATATAATTATGTATTACTTGTGAGACATTGTGTTTTAATGCGATGGCCAAGTCAACCGACTTGGTATTACACTCATCTCACAACTTTTTACGGTAGAAGAACTGTGTTGCGACTTGCGAGACTTGTTTTTTTACAAGTATGATTTTGATGGCAAGCATTTACAAACATTACCTCTAAAACTTGAAAGGATGTTTTTGAAATTTGGACTGAACCACGTTTGGTCAGCTAAATAAATGTAAGTAAGTCAGTTGTAAGTAAATGAATTTTATATTTTACTAAACTTTTTTATTTAGGTACTCCATGAGCTGTGAGCATATATACCCACATAAGTTCGTAAAATAAGTAATTCCAGATGAAGCAGGAGGGCCTCATATCTTATTAATATATTATTGACTTCTAATTGATTGGAATAGAAAAAGATTTTATAATTATTAAGTAAGTATATAAATGGTTTTGCTAATAAATTATTTACTTATTTATTTTTAGCATTAAATAACTTATTTTAAAATATAACAATTAATAACATTCAATAAAACATAAAAACTAACTTCCCATTGATTTGTATATTTTTAACAATATTCTCCTACTACACGATAAAACTGTATGAATAGTGTGTCGCATCTGCGCGCTCGGACTTATTCTATAACAACCAAGGCCCCTCCCCAACGTATCACGTGATGCCCGCTGTCATCTAGCTGAGCACAATTTTTGTATGGGACGTCTACTCTAGTTTAATACCTCAATGATTCTCTGTCTAGCCTCTGTTTTCATTATAGCTCTACTCTTTGATGTAAATTTAGTTCAGATTCATCCGCGGAGCTAGAATGAGCTCCTTCTAATTATTGTTTTCCTTCCGAAATATTCTGAATGGTGCATTATTATAACTAGGCAGTTCCAGGAATACGTCCTGATAATAATAATAAATTATAACCTAACCTTTACCTAGTCGTGTGTGTGCTAACGCTTAAATTGTGCTTCATATAATAACTAATCATTTATTGAAATAATATACGTCTAAACTCATCGTGCTGTTATCTTCATTCTACTCCTCCTGATCGTGTCACTACCCCGCCCGGTCTCCGCTACGTGACATGGTAATTGACGTAATTATTTCTACTAATCCGCAAAATACCACAAAAGCTCGAGTTGGTGTTTCACGTATAGGTATGGTTTATGCGTCTAAAGGTTTCGTTCACTGGTAATATATTTATGTTCTACGTTTGATATAATATCTTGTTAGGTATTGTAAATTCTCTCGCACGGAATCAGACTAAATGGCTACCACCCTCATACATTCTGAGTGTGGAATAAGACTTGTCACCTGAAATGTGAATGGTAACCCTACACGCAAGTAAACCTGTGGAAATGAATGTCGTACCTTTCGCGCGGGATTACGGGTCCGACAGGCCAATTTGATCGCTGGGACCCAATATTCACGGGGTTCTTGCCACTACATATTGGACACATCACTGCCTTCAGTGACCTACTTGTTTTCAATGTATCACAATGAGGAACTTAGAACGCTTTCGATTACTTCTTTCAAAATCGCGTAAAGGCTTTATTAAAAAAAATATTGCTCCGTCTCCCGTGCTCGACAGTTAAGCTGTTGCTTAGTGGCCGACGGAGTAATTCAAGATATTTTTATTGGATCACCCATCCGGTGACACGACTTTGCAAAATTTGCTTGTCTTTATTAGATCCGTGCTCATGGTGCATGCAATATGTCAAAAACTACAATACTGAAAGATGACAAAAATAGAGCTCATCGTCTATCGTACTAAATAGGTGTATAGATACTTTTAATATTTTTTTGTTTTATTTTGTATATAACATAACTATCTGGTATGAAACATTTAGGGATTATAACTTTTTCTAAACGTTTTTGTAATTGACTGTACATGACTACCTCAGATTTTAACTGTTGCGCGACACAAATAATAGGTAAAATCAAAAGCTGGTGCCATCTCGCATATCTGTGCGAGTTGACGAATAACTCTCTTGAGTATGTGGCCATGATAGTTATAAAGTATTTTAAACTTATAATCTGCATGTATATTGTTGGTCTTATTAAATTAATAAAATAAAAGATAAAGTTTTAGTACTTCTTTATTATTGTAATTTTGCATTCACAATGCTATATAGATTCTAGTGAACATTTTATCCTGAACAATGAAGAAAGATAAAATTGCTATTGATATTTGTCAAAAATATTTTTGTTCCTCTAGTTACATTTAAATTATTTGCGGGCCGCGCCTTTGTCCACGCTAACTTAGACACAGTCATGCGTCAGCCGTTTCGATCAAACTATTATACCAATTATAAAAAGAAAACCGGTTATCGCTCTTCCTGTTAGTGAAACCCGCATAAAAATCCATTGCGTTGTTTAGAAAAAAAAAACTGTGGCTTTTTTTTAATTTTATTTTTATTGGTAGCGGGTAAGCGCTTGGCCGTCATCTCACCTGATGGTAAGTGACGATAAGGCCGAAGGTGGAAGCGCGCTTCACCCGGAATCCTCAAACACTGAGGAACTGGCTATCTTATCTCAAACTGCCGGAACACAACAATGCTTTAAACGTCGTTGTTATGGCGACAGACTTTGATAAGATGGTGGTAGCTAGCCAGGCGGACTTAACAGCCCTACCACCAACCAAACCGAGCACACAAAGATGTACCCCCCGCTGGGAATCGAACCCGGGACCTCTGGGTCTGAAACCGGTGGCTTAGCCACTAGACCACAGAGGCGGTTATATCGGCGGTTATAGCGGCGGCTCCTCAGCAGACACAGGAAAACAGAGACTTTACTTTATAATATGTGTTAACGATAATGATAATGATTGTGTTTTTTGTTGCTCGGTAGTTTCGCACTAAATCGTCGGTCAGTATGAAGGCAGTTCTCCAACGTCAATACAGCGGAGTGTGCTTAGAGAAAAGACATAAAAAATAACGACTACAGTAGCGCCCGCACCGCCATATAAAAGCTGGAAGATATTTCCTGTTCCCGAGATAGTTGCTTGCTACTGCTTGCTTTATTTTGTTGTAGTGTTACTATGTAGAAGTAAGAATTTACCGCCACTATACTCTCTTTTATAGCGAAATTAATTAATTCGGTGGTAGCTAGCCGGGCGGACATCAAAAGCACTTCCATTAAAACGACAGAATATCTACAATACGATCGTACGCTGGGAATCTACTCGTATGTCAAGATCTGAGAGCAGTATTTGTTCACCGAACACGTACATTATGTATTGTTTCTTAGGATTCAAATCGAAGGAAAGGAAAGAGAGGCAGAGAATGTGAGCGGGTTGTCATCTCAAGATAAACTCAAAAAACAAGAGTTTAAAATAGATGCTGTCATTTTTTGTCGGAAATCAAGAATAAGAAATAAGAAGTTTAAATTCCGGCAACCGTGTTAAATATCGGAGACTCAACACAAACGAATCACATGGTAAAAATCTCTTTTTTATACTTAGCTGAGGTAGAATGTATTAAACTTGATTCAATTAAGTCTGTGATCTCTATGATGGTTCTTTATGGTCTCTATCGTTTTTTAAACAAAAAGCTCAAAACAGCGTCCATGTCGCGGGTTGCGATCTTGCAAGTTAAGCGATTTATTGCAGAACTGAGTTACCGGAACCGGAGTGAACCGGACAGATGACCAAATTAAAATATCACTAGCTCCTATTTAGAAATTACGGCATGCAAAGCTCTTCCTAGTGCTTGGCAAAAGAAAGCAGTCATTTAAAATGTTTAAAACCTACGTTTGTCCCATATGGACAACATGGGCACATGGGGAGATTTTTAGAATCATAAGGACATAGGTACATATAATCACGACTATTATCCCCGAAGGGTGAGTCAGATACTAGGCAATGAGGACCGCAAAAGCAGTCTTTGACCATAGTCCACTTTTCACCAAATAGCGACAGCACATGTGCTCAGCGTGACAGGTGGTGAGCCCATCGCCGCTTTAAGCTGTTGGATGTATGAGCAGTCTTTAGTCCGTTAGTTGCCTTTTACGACACCCAAGGGAAGAGAGGGGGAGGTAGTATTGCGCATTCACCGCTACGCGACACTGTTTTTAGCCGCAAATCTATTCCAAAGTCGTAAAGACGATTACCGGAATAAAGGCTTGCACATACATACCAACAGCGTAAAGCGGCGATGAGCTCGTTATTTTTTATTTATTCTGCAACGGGTAAGCGCTTGGCCTTCATTTCACCCGATTGTAAGTGACGATAAGGCCGAAGGTGGAAGCGCGCTTCACCCGGAATCCTCAACCACTGAGGAACTGGCTATCTTATCTCTAACTGTCGGAACACAACTATGCTATAAACATCGTTGTTATGGCGACAGACTTAGATAAGATGGTGGTAGCTAGCCAGGCGGACTTAACAGCCCTACCACCAACCAAACCCAGCACACAAAGATGTACCCCCCGTTGGGAATCGAACCCGGGACCTCTGGGTCAGAAACCAGTCGCTTAGCCACTAGACCACGGAGGCGGTTTCACCTATGACACTGACCACATGCAGCTGCAATTTGGTGAAACGTGAGTTACAGCAGGGGACTGCTAATGCTCATGCTGCTGGTCCTCATTGCCTAGTCTCAGACTAATCCTTTTGGTATAATAGTATTCATAACTGTATATGTAATTTGTCTGAAATATTTATTTATTTACGTTAAAAGCGCTCAAATAAACTCGAATATAACGAAACGTTGAAATAAACAAACGTGTCGCAGTGAAAGAATGCTACCACTCCTTCTCTTCCCTTGGGTGTCGTAAAAGGCGACTAACGGACTAAGACTGCACAAAAATCTATCAGCTTAGAGCGGCGATGGGCTTACCACCAGTCACTCTGAGCACATGTGCAGTCGCTATTTGGTGCAAAGTGGCAGAGTACTACTTTTTCGGCCCTCATTGCATAGTCTCGACTAACTTCCTTCCTTCGGGGATTATAGTCGTGATTATATGTATTACTAGCGGCTGCTCGCGGTTTCACCCGCGTGGTTCCCGTTCCCGTGGAAATATCGGGATATAAGGTATCCTATGTGTTAATCTAGGTTATAAACTATCTGTATGCCGATTTTCATCCAAATCCATTCAGTAGTTTTTACGTGAAAGAGTAACAAACATCTATCCCCATACTTACAAACTTTCGCGTTTATAATATTAGTAGGATATATGTATGTATGTTGAAATAAACGTCTATCTCAGGTGGGTATCGGACCCGCGTCCACCGCAATCCGGGCGGCTGCGTTGACCACTCCGCCACCGAGGTATTGAACTCAAACTCAAAATATATTTATTCAATAAACTTAATTAATAAGTACTTTGAATCGTCCAAATTTTTAACCTACCACCTATTCAGTCATTTTTTAACTGTAACAAAGAACTGGCGCAGGAAACCACAGCGCACAGAAGCAACAACGTTTACAAAAAAAAAAAAAAAAGTTATGTCCGTTACCAGTTCATAAAATACAAAATAATAATTTAAATGTAAATTGTATTGGTTGAAGTGTATTGGTTAGACCTGACCACATTTTTAACGTTTTGACTTTATGTTTTTATAACTAGTGTCTTATCAAATCTCTTAGAATTTACATCCGAGATCTAATGAAATTATTATATCACAATCCTACTAATATTATAAACGCGAAAGTTTGTAAGTATGAATGGATGTTTGTTACTCTTTCACGTTAAAACTACTATATTCTCACGGGAAAGGGAACCACGCGGGTGAAACCGCGAGCAGCCGCTAGTATTTTATGTTTTTATAATAATCATTTAGTTAAGATAAGACGATAAGCTTTATAGGGTTCGATTCTCGCGTGAGGTAGACATTTTTCCAACATTTCGTTATCTTCGATGTACGATGTCTTCCACAGCGTTGGTCTGATGAGATTACCCGTACCACAAGTCACGCTGCGCACGCCCGCATTGATTCCGTCTGGCGCCAAAGCGTCTGCTCTCGCGGCGGATGCCCGTAGATCACTATTTACGTAACAACCAACGTTTGGGGGACCATTAGTAATGTCGATTGTTGCTACTAACAGCCCGCATTTATATTTCTATAATAAGAAAGGAGTTCGTTGCACAATAACAGTAGATATTCCTCGTTAATTTAAAGTTATTAAACGCCTTAAAGCCTTTAAAAATTATTCACTCTATCCTACAATAACTAAAGTGAATTCTGAGTTTTAGGCGGCCTATTACTTAGATCTCGACTGTGATTTTTGCGTAAAATGGCCAATTTCGGCATTCTTGATCACAGAATCAAAAATACATTAACAATTTTGACTTATTGAATAGTGAAGAATATCTATTGGCATAGTTCGAAGCGGCCTCTCTTTCTGTAAATTTTGCTTAACTTTTTAATGAAACCCAAAATTGCAGAGAAAGATTTTCATAAAATGCGTGAAGGCACTTTTTTGAGCTCCTAGATTTAACTACGTACTGTTCAAAAAATTAAAATTTTATCTCTTTTTATACACCTTTAATTATGAATCACCAAAAAAAATTAAGGGCGAGTTCCACCCATGAAACTGCACAACTTTCCCCAAGAAACCTATTTCCAAAAATTACAAAAAAAAATCTATCTCCCATACAAAATTTACTCCCATACTATTTCGATAAAAACGATAAATACAACTGCAAAATTACTACGAAATGCGATGCGCTGGCCGTCCGAACTCAGTTTATTCTCGTAGAGTGGAGATTTGTAATATTATTATCCTATTTCGATAAAAACGATAAATACAACTGCAAAGTTACTACACGGCCGAATTACTATAGCGGCCGAACAAGATACGTTGAATGCTAATTAATACATAATGTAGTACCTACTGTTTAGAATTTTTACATTTCAGGTAATTAGTTGCTGCAAAGTATTCTAGAATACTACCTTAGCTGGACACTACCTAACAGATTATGAGGTAATTCGTTTTACTCTAGAAAATGTATTACTTACCTAAATTTGTCCAGTATCCTTGGAATTCTGGACAATGTGTATGTACTAAGGTAACTCTGTGTAACACATCCCTTACGTTTGCTTAATTAATGGGACGTAGATAAATGTTTCTCCGGGCTAAGCTGAATAAGCTATGGTAAACAATTTAAACCAATATGTACCTACTCGTGAAATTAATTTTGTGTTCTCAGTGACTGGCGAGAGGGTTTGGAGAAGGTTTTGTGTAATTGGATTTGCTGATTTCGCAAGCGTGTAAGTAAAATATAGTAACATAATAGGTAAATGTTATTAACTTAATGTTATAATCTTTTTAAAATAATGCATACTAAAAAAATACTAGTGGATAGGTAACCCGCGCAATTGCACTTACTCGTCAAAGAGAAATGCGTTTAATCACTATAATTAACATAATCCAGTTATGTCAGCCACATTTTTTTGCACATTTAACACCCGACATCTTCAAAATGACACCTCAATCACTTTTTTCCCTGTCAAACTAGTAATCTAGAGCTCACAAAAACATCCTTAGAAGATTAATATATAGGATGTAGGATAATCAGTATGTATGTCATCCTACTTAATCGGTTCACTGTCCCGCAGCTCACATTATATGGTCCATAACAATTGATTAACCTATTGTTATATTTTTTGGACAGTGAACCTGTTAAAAAGCAAAATTTATATTTGTATTTGAAGAGATTGATTTTCTAAAGAGATTGCTGAATTTTCTTTTTGTGCTAACAAATATCAAACACTGGTAAAGTACTAATATCACAGCAAAAGCCCTACATCAATCGTTAAGAATGTGTAATTCAAGTAAAACGAAAGTATAATATTAATATATATTTATATTAATTACCTATATTATATTATTATACTTACAACAAAATATTCGAGCCTTGATCTACGAGTTCCGTAGCACAACTACGACGTAGCACTACGAACGCAATGCCGAAACCAAAGCAGTATATTACCATTTTCGAATCAACGTAAGTACATGTATTTATAACCGACTTCAAAAAATCTTTGCTTGAACAAACTTAACATAAAACTGAGACAATAATATCCATTTTACTTACTTACTTATATGATGGCGCAGCGACCCAAAGTGGGTATTGGCACAGTATAAATATTAGCTTATATTTATACTGTGGTATTGGCCTCCGACAATAAGAGTCGCCATATTTTGGTAGCATTATTTTTATCTCACTTTTATTGTCAAAGATAACGAATCGTTGAAAAAAATGCCTGTCAAATATTACGTATCTATGAAGCAGTCTTATCTTAACTGAACGTTTAAAATATTGTAAAATATTTTCATTCAGATCTCTAAGAATGTAAATTCTAAGGGTGGATTCGACCAAAGTGGAATAAGGTCTTATACCTAGATTAAGCGCCGAATTTGTATAGACTAATCACGGAGTAAGTCTTGTTCCAGTTTGGTCGAATCTACCCTTAGAGGTTTTGTTGCTATAAAAAACATAAAGTCAAAAGAGTTTAAAATTTTTGTCGGTCTAACCAATACCTCGGTGGCGGAGTGGTCGACGCCCGGATTGCAGAGGAGGCGGGTTCGATTCCCGTCTGAGGTAGAAATTGTTTCAACGTTTCGTTATGTTTGAGTTTATTTGAAGTTTTTAACGCAAATAATCAAATATTACGAATCATTTTTATTGTATACCGTACCGTTACCGTAGTCCTGCACCAAATATGTTATTATTTATTCGTATATTTATTATTTTATTTTTATTTTTATGGAGGTTTTGATCAGGTTAGCTCATATTTTTAAAAAGAAAACTCTGTATAACATCATCGCTGGAGGGAAACGATATTGGAAACATGATTTTTGTTGCTGCCACTTTAGATTCCCGTGCGTTCAGCAAAAAATACCGTTTACAAAGCACTCAGGGTTTTTAAATTATCTTGTCGACTTACAGTTTCTGTAATCGTAAAAAAGCCGATTTTCGTTGACAGCTTTACGCGAGAAGGCAATCCGCCCATCCAATAAAAGTCTCCTAAATCCACATTGCGAACGTGACTTCTGCCTTACAGTGAGGGTTGAACCAAGATACACCAACAATGGAGCTAGTAAGCGGATACGAAGCGTAACAGGTTCAGTTTAGGACTTAAATTAGGTCGCAATAAGAGATCATGGTAAAACGGATTGAGTGATTATAAATTCGACTTTAACGGTAAATTGCCTTTTTTATCTACGGTTCCTTAATTGGCCCATATCTTACCTAGTAACTGATGACAAGGCTGCAGGTAAAATCGCTATCCGTCCCCGGAATCAGTAATAAGTACTTGTGAAACTTAAAATAAATCATTACTCATCCTCAGGTTCTGAGGATTCCGGAATGTTTCATTGATGCCATATCAACAAAGCTACTAACATTATTGTTATGTAAGCGATAGACTATGTACGTTGGAAATCAAATCCGAAACACCTCTAGGTATTAAGACCGTATGCTCAAGCCAGAAGACTACAAAGCTGGTTAAATATGACATATAATGGTCTTAGCTTACGTAACGGGTAATATCTCGGACGGGACGAAGACGGGACGGGTATCGTTCCTAACGTGAACGTGGTTTTAAAACATACGTACAGTGACGGTGTTGAACGATAGTCGTGCTAGTGCTGAAACCATATTTTAGCACAAAATGTTTAATTTTACTTATGAAGAAACAGCAATGAAGGCCTCAACGACGTTTTTTCTATTGCCGTCCCGTTCCGTCCGTGTTTCTCGCCACGTGTATTTTAATGCTATATTTTTAAATGCAAGATGTCAAGAAATCGTCCCGTTCCGTCCGGCACGAGAAAAAGCACGTCACGTATGCTAAGACCTTAAATCAGATGTCTTTTTAGTTAACCCCTTGTCTGTCACGAAGACTACTAGAGGTTGTAAACAATTGAGTGTGTGTTTAAAGTGTTAGCCTTAAATAATATGATGGAATGGATCACGTTGCCAACCCTAATCAGAAAAAAGTGGCGAGACTGGCAAGTGATTACATTATCTTAGTAGATTGATTGGGGCAACTCGATGGCTACCCACGACTGCTTATAACCTGTGCAAGTAAATCAAACGACAGGCCCAACACTTTTATTATAAGGCTAACGTTAGCTTCAAATAAGTTATAAACATACAAACATATAGATACATAATCACGACTATTATCCTCGAAGGGTTAGTCAGAGACTAGGCAATGAGGACAGCAAATGCAGTCCTCTCCAAAGTCCACTTTTCACCAAATAGCGACTGCAAATGTGCTCAGCGTGACAGGTGGTGAACCCGTCGCCGCTCTATATTTATTCATGTGGCTCTATGCTGTTGGATGATTGTGCAGTCTTTAGTCCGTTAGTCGCTTTTTACGACACCTAAGGGAAGAGAGTGGTGGTAGTAGTATTTAACCGCCTCTGTGGTCTAGTGGCTATGCCACCGGTCTCAGACCAAGAGGACCCGGGTTCGATTCCCAGCGGGGGTACATCTTTGTGTGCTCGGTTTGGTTGGTGGTAGGGCTGTTAAGTCCGCCTGGCTAGCTACCACCATCTTATCTAAGTCTGTCGCCATAACAAAGATGTGTATAGCATTGTTGTGTTCCGACAGTTAGAGATAGATAGCCAGTTCCTCAGTGGTTGAGGATTCCGGGTGAAGCGCGCTTCCACCTTCGACCTTATCGTCACTTACCATCAGGTGAGATGAAGGTTAAGCGCTTACCCGTTATAAAATAAAATAAAAAATAGTAGTCTTCACCGCTACCTGACACGGTTTACGCGATTGCAATCCTCTATCGAAAAGAGCACGAAGCAAAATTAATATAATAATAATGTGTAAGTAATAAAATATTACTGTGTCTACTATCAAAGGATGTCCAGACACATTCCATTAATATTAAGATATCCTCGGGAAATCAACGTTCGGTACGATTTGATGGTACTATTTGAGTATATAGGTAAACTTGTTATTGTTAAGTGGAATTTCCATTGAGGGGTCTGAATGCCGTGACACTGCTATTTCTGTTCATCGAACGGTAATCTATTTTCGGGAGTCTCTAGGGTCTAACTAAAATTAGTATGAGCTCGAAGCAGCGCCATCTAGTTTAAAGTGGTTTTTACAAATTCGTATTTTTATGACGCAAATATCTATTTTATGGTGAACACTTAAGAACTGTTATATAGTTCATCTATTCCTAGTAGGCGGTGGATATCCTTAAACGTCAGCTGGCTACCGCAAGTCAGTGGCTTCTATTTTTTTTTTGTAAATTTTCTTACCTTTTCTCCATATCTAAAATAATTTGTTAAGTATATCCAGTAGCCTAAACAGTTTAGGAACCGCTGTTCTAGTAAACTGAGTAAACTAAACTCGCCGCAGAATTCGCGAACACAACATTATGCTCATTTATTTTTAAACAATATTCCGTTGTAATTGAATACCAATTTGTATCGTTTATCGTGTACGCGTGAAATACTGTTATTACAGCAACACCGCAAGCCGATTTAAAATGAATATTTTAATCGGATTCCATTAATTCGATAATGGTTTTTGTCGTCGTGCTTGCATAAGTACTGTTGTTTTCATATCCAAAATTCGAATAATTCGCATTTATTACTAAAAATTACACAAAGTTATGTTCGTTGACCTAAGTAGCTGCTGGGTTTCGGGTGGTTTCCGACAGTTTCTTGTTGAAGTTAGAGGGAACCTGGACACCATGGACCTAAATTTATAACCCAGCTATCGCAAACGGCTTAAATACTCAGGGACCTATTTCATTAGGACACCATGGTGGCGCAACCAGTCGCCGCCACCATCAAAATGTATGGTACAGCTCTAGCGCTAGCAAGCGGTCGCCTCCATACAGCCGTAATCATTTTGTTGGTGGCGGCGACTGGTTGCGCCACCATGGTGTCCTAATGAAATAGGGCCCTTATATAGTATAAGGGCCCTTAACTTAACTTAACTTAGTATAATACATATTAACCGTGTCGCGTGGCGGTGAAAGAATACTACCACCCCCTCTCTTCCCTTGGGTGTTATAAAAGGCGACTAACGGACTAAAGACTGCACATAGGTACATACAACAACATAGAGCAGCGATGGGCTCACCACCTGTCACGGTGAGCACATATGCAGTCGCTATCTGGTGAAAAGTGGACTATGGTAGAGGACTGCTTTTGCGGTCCTCATCGCCTAGTGTCTGACTAACCCTTCGGGGATAATAGTCGTGATTATATGTATGATACATATTACTTTTCTACTTTTCTAGGCCAAGTAAAGATACTTTGAAACTTGTTGTTATTGGTTAGTTATCGGATAAACTTACATACAAAAGAAAACACCCAGGCCCAAAATCAGTTTAGAAAAACGGTTATTTTGAATTAACCCGACCGGGAATCGAACAAGGGACCTCAGAAATGGACACTCGACTATAGAGTTGCCGGGTTAACTCGAAACAAGGTGATGGTGTGTGGTGGGATTGGAAGGCATTATTCATTATGAGCTGTTACCATCAGGCAGGACCATCGATTCTGAACTCTAATACTGCGAACAACTTAAGTTACTCGAAAACTAATCAAAATTAATAAATATTTTCAATATAATTTCTCTATATTAAGCTGTTGATGTTTGTACGAGCGCAATAGACCACTCTGCAGTGAGGCTAGCTGAGTAACTGTTACTGGCAGTCATTTGTCAGCACTGAAATTTGACCGAGTTTATTACAGTTTCGTACGTAGAAATACTAGATACATGACTTTGCTGCCCTGCTTTTGATTTACTGTGGCTCCTGACTAATGTTATAATATGACTAATATTAAGTATGTAATGGGATGATAAAAAGCAGAGTTTCACCGAGAGTTAGGTACCTACTATTGAATATAATTTTGAATAAGTACTTATTTGTCTAAATCTCTAATGATCTCTTTATAAACCTGCCTACTTCGTAATGTGCCTACCTAATTCACTTCGATATACGCCGAAAATGCGTGTAGCATAAAGAAAAATCTGTTGTGTGGGTTGGACATGGGAATAAATTGTGTTTGTATATCTTTTTTATTAAATGTATATACATTTTCAACATATTCAAGTGAACGTGTTAAAATTACCTACCTAAATATTCCCTTGCTAGTATTTAGCAAAATCACATTTATACTTTACTCTCGGTAAATTCTTGTAACGCAACAAAATCTGCAAAACCTCCGGCTACCGCAGAATATCTTCATAATTCATAACGAGAGAGCCTATTTACCCGATCGAGGTTAATATTTAACTAACTTATATCCTTTAAATTATGCACCAAACCGACGGACGCTTATTCCAGAATTCCAAAAGAAAAATATACTTAATTATTTAAAAAAAATTCTGTTTAGTTTCGGAAAACAGTTAAGTACTTATGAGAGTTTACGCATTTCGGTTTCTCATACAAACTTTCACGACCAAAATAATTGAACAAACGAAATGTGCCAAATCTTTGCATTTAGCATGCTAGCTAAGTTTCATTAAAATACAGAGATCTAAATACTTTGTAGAAACCTAAATGAGTAAATCTTCCTAAGAGTACATTTTTTCAGCTTATTGTCGTCCACTGCTGAACGCAAGCCAATGAGCGCCAATTATCCCGATCCTGGGCAGTCCGCATCCATCCATTGCCCGCCACCTTCCTTATGTCGTCGGTCCATCGCGCTGCAGGGCGTCCTACTCAGGTTTACCTAGACGAGGTCTCTATTCTAGGACATGCCTGCTCCAACGGTTATCCGTCCTTCTGCAGATATGACCGGCCCACCTCCACTTCAGGGTGCTGATTTTGCGAGCCATGTAGGCAACTTTAGTTCTCTGTCGAATAACTTAGTTGCGGATTTTATCCGCTAGAGAAACTCCAAGCATCGTTCGCTCCATCACACGCTAAGCGACCTTGAATTGGTGGACCAGCCCTATCGTGAAGAGTAAATACTAAGTCTTAATTCTACTCCAGTTTAATTACACCTCCTTTAATAAACACTTTTTTGTTCTTTGAGAAGACTGCTGTCAGTAGCTTGGCAAAGGTAAATTTGTCTTTATTAGCCTTAGGTGAAATAACAAGTTGGTTACATAAACACAAAGTGTAAGTAATTTATATCCATTAATCTTTATAAGTATGTACCAGCTTAGTTCATTTTTATATACTTTTAAACTATCGGGTTCCATTAATGCACACATACACATATTTAGACAGAATTTAACGGTGCAACTCGGTTGAAACGTTGGGTATAAAAGGTATGCGTAGGATGCCTTTACTATTTTGCGTTAGCTTATTTCGTTTTTTTTATTACTGTATAATTTTAATATCGTTTTCAGTTGGATTGCGGAGGTTGGGTTGGGTATGGGTTCGAGTGTTCGACTTCCGGTCCTGCATAAAGCCTACTATTATTATTTTTGGTAACAATCATCGATAAAATGTCTGCC
Source organism: Scoparia ambigualis (assembly GCA_963921215.1). Taxonomy (NCBI): domain Eukaryota; kingdom Metazoa; phylum Arthropoda; class Insecta; order Lepidoptera; family Crambidae; genus Scoparia; species Scoparia ambigualis. Next base: position 9,132,806 of record OY992509.1, read on the forward strand.
TTTGGCAGCATTTCTTTATTATTAAATACACTTGTTACGTACGGAAAACGCTTACAGTTTACACAGCTCCAAGACGGATAACATATTTCACTCACGTATGTGTTCATTCTTTCGATAGCTTACATCTTTCATTTCCAAGTTACGCCTCTGGAAATTAGTTCTGGAATTACCTATGGGACTTATGCCTACACTTTGCAATTTAATTTCTATTACTATGTAAATAATAGCTCATGTATAGTCATACTCAGAATAGCAATAAGTATGAAATGCAACAAGAATAATTTTTATTGTAACACTTGCGATTAAGTATGGGTAGCGATTGGCTAGTTGGCTACCCAATTCTCCTTTTAATAGTTTTCCTCATTACATTGAAGTTTTTTCTACCCTTTAAGTTTATAATGCTAAAGCTGGAATTCACGCAAAGGAGTATCCATTAAAAATTGGCTTTAGAGGGAATCGTGAGCACTTATATGAACATTTTATTATCTTTGAGCATGAGCGTGCCAGTAGGACATTACGGCCTCGAAAGGACTGTCGCACGGCTTTTATCTTTTGTTTTTCAATGTTAATTATTATTCCTGAATTCGTTCTACGCTTCAAAACAAAAGATAAACTTACAACGAAAGGACAGTGCTCAATATACTCGTAGTACGTCTACAAGGTTCGCATTATTTTTGACCTTTCATATTTACTTTGTCATTTGGGTCGAGCACAAGCCCCTCCTATTATATGTCAACGGGACATTAATTCTCTCCACCGTTGCCTGTCAACATTATTATTCTTTATTTGCAAAAGTGAATTACCCATTGAAAGAGCTGTCATAGTAGGTAGTATACCTACGCGTTATGAAAAGTGTTATTGGATTTCATAAAGACACACTGCTTGTTAGTGCGTTTGCTTCGACAAATAAAATATTCCGTTTCGTTTTCGTCACGTAGTTTCGTAACGTAAATGTATAACAATATCTAGGTACTAATGTAATAAAGTGTTCAATAGACGTTTTATGTCCATGGAAAGGAATTTAATTTCTCAACCCCTGTTTTGTTAAAAACTTTCAATGGAACGGAAATAATTAGATGTTCAGGAATTACTATACAAGTTCTTGGTAAAAATAGATTATACTCAATTGTTATTTCTGTAGATACAGTATAAGATCTTATTATTTATTGTTTTATTAGCGTTAACAGTATTTCGTTGTATAAATATCTAAATCGTAGGTTCATGTAAATAGTACCTAGGTAATCCGAGGGATTAATGTAAGTCCGTTCTTTGCCATATTCACTAAGCCTACGTCATTAAGGATTTGTGTTTGATAATCAGGAGGTTGTTTAACTAATTTACTACATACAACTGCGGAGTAGTAGAAGTAGTAGTATTATCCTCGTGGTCAGAATTACAATAGTAGGTACATGAGTCACCATGTAGTAAGTATGAGTTACGCATACAAATGTGCTTATTGTTAAAGTCACAAGCTTTTTCATCTTCAGTGCTATTCTCTAAGCGAAGGCTTGGTAGCAGCGGCTGCCGCAGCGGTGAGAACTGACTCTGTCTCTTTCATATTCATAGAATTGGAAACAGACAGCAGATCACAGCCATGCGCGCAGCGTCTATGTGTCGCTAAGAGAATCGCATAGCTGGTAGATTAACTTATCATGATGCTATCCGCACGCGATGTGCCGTTATTTAGCCCGGCTATGAGCCCACCCATAATGGTCAATAAACAAAGTTTGGACTGTAACTAAATAACTAACCTGGTAAGCAGCAGTGGCCAGCCGTGCGATTCTCTAAGCTAAGGCCTTGATAGCCGCGGCTGCCGCAGCGCTGAGAAATGACTCTGTTTCATTCATATTCATAGAATTGGAAAGAGATAGCAGATTAGAGAATCGCATAGCTGTAGATAGTAGACGGAAAGACTTCATGCCGTACATGCTGAGCTAGTAGTTGTTGAAGCGTCTTGATTTCGCCCGATGTAGGGTTGACCAAAGTAACATGTGAGATTTTACGAGAAGACACTAGAGACAAGTTAGTTATTCCTTTGGGTGTCAGACTGCACATACATCCAACCTCATGTAGCGGCGATGAGCTCACCACCTATCATGCTGAGCACATGAGCAGTTTTTGCGGTCCTCATTGCCTCTCTGACTAATCCTTTAGTCGTGCTTGTATTTGTATGTTTCTATCACCTGGTAGAAGCAGTGTGCCCAGTAGATAGAAGACCGAAGGGTGCACGTCGCACTCACAGTCTTGCTGCGGTGTGGCGGTCTGGGCCTCCATGCCGTCCGCACTGAGCCTGTGGTAGGCCATGTACGTAGTAAAGAGCTATTTTCTAGTCCTCATTGCCTGTATCTGCCTAACCCTATAGGCAAAATAATCGTGAGTGAGTAAGTCACCTGGTGAGAAGCAGCGTGGCCAGTAGATAGAAGACCGAAGGGTGCACGCCGCACTCGCAGTCTTGCTGCGGCGTCTCGGTCTGGGCCTCCATGCCGTCCGCGCCGAGCTTGTGGTAGGCGATGTACGCGCGCGCCGGGCTGCCGTGGGGAGCAATTTTCGAGGCCGTAAATCGGTACCGTTCACACTGAAACCGCTCATCTGGTCGCTGAGGAGGACGCTCTCCTCACCTGAACAAGAGACGGTTGTGTTAGCTGCTGCTAATAGAAAGGTACAGCACCGTGGAGATAATACCAACACATCAACCTTCCACAAAATGAGACAGTTTTATAAACACAAGCGTCAGGCGTGCGACTTAGTCCGCGTGAACGAATCTTCAAAAATTTATTTTCATACAACAAACAAAAATAATTCAATTAACTTTTCTTTATGTAGATTGAACTTTATCATTTGGGTATTTACAGAAATTTGACAGTTTTGAGTAGGTTGACGTGCTGGCGTGGTGTGTAATGTGGCAATATTGATAAAACCAAACGAGACACGGTTGTGTTAGCTGCTGATACGAAATATTGGTACCTACTTACTTACCTACAGCAATATTGATCTAGCTTTGCTCGCTTTTTCACCTGCATAGAACAGAATTCTATATTCTGAGAATACAGCGTTCGTAGTAAAATATAGACCAAATTCAAAATTTTGATTTACTAAAATATTGACGTAAGTAGTAGAGTTTGGAACTTAGTTTGAAAACATCAAAATTTTAAGTTTGGTCGATATTTTAGTAAGTAGTATATGTCTTTATTATTATTGAAATCGGATGAGTAGTTTCGGAGATTACCCAACTAGCAAAGTAATCCTATAAAGAAAGTTTATAAGTCTGTCACTACTAATAACGTTCTTATAAAGACATTGCGGTAGACTATTTAACTTATAATAGCATTTGCCAAGCCTTAACATATTTAAGTGCATTCGTTTTTATATCTCGGTCTTATAGTTCGCTACAAGACTGACCTACAAAACATCTATAGGACACTTTTACTAGTAATAGCATTTCAGAAACGTAGATATTCTCAAGAGGATTTGTCTTTGTAAGTTAGTCTTATAGTCAGCTACAAGATTTTCTTTTAGGACACTTTTAGGAATAAGTCTCCTATAATTGTTTACTGTAAAACTAAATAATCTAGAATAACATTTTGATCCTATAGTAGCATTTTGTGAGAAAACAAGATATAATAATATAGTTAGCTGAGATCACTATAAGTTTGCGCCGGTATAGTTTTGCTCGAGACTCTTTTAAATCTAATAGTACTTAATAATATCGCTATTTGATCAAAAAAGCTTATAAGCTACTAGATCAATAACTTTATTAGTAGACGTCAGCCATTTTGTTGAGATTCAGTTGTTCCCCTTCGTCTTGAGGAAATAAGTTGAACATGAATTTAACCCTTTATGGCGCAGTGTCCAATATATTGACGCCATATTTTAAACTTTATGCAATTGAGATAAGGTCGAAAACCAATGAAAAATTCCAACATGCTGTGCCCGCTGAAGGGTTAAGCGATTGGAAACAATTGAAAAGGAGTGGTAGTTACAGGAAAAAAGTGACAAATAGGTATAAAGAATTATAATTAGCATTAGCAGGCATATTTCAAGGGAACCCTAATTTGTTTTTAAATGGAGGCGAGTTATCTGGACTGAAACTGCCATAAGTACTAATTTACCTACAATGATTCTATAAAGTACTTAATGGAGAGCAATTTCAAAACATGGCGAATATTCATAAGAATTGATGAAATATTTTATTTACAACAATATACTAATGTGCTATTTTTCGGAGGGGATTGTGAAAATAACTAAATTGCGGTACCTACACATTTACAGTAAAAATGACTTCCCCACGAGTTCATACACCATATTGACAATATATTATTAGTAATTAATGTTTTACAATAATACAAAATAATAGTAATAGAAACTTACGTTCTTATTAAGTATTTACCACAAAACAACCGGAACCACCAGCCGAAGGAACAAAAAAGATAACTTCTAATAAATTATACTTATTTTAAAAGTACATTACTAGTGCATTAAAAACAAGATTGCTTTAGTAAGATACTTATGTCAGATACTAACAAGAGCGTTTATGCTTGTAATTGTGTAGTCTCATATCATTATAGAAGCTATTGCGCTTCGTCAAGTATATTATAGGGTTAATTAATATTTTAAAAGATGATTATAAGATAGTTATAGAAATAAACGCTCCTATAACTGCGCCCAAATCCAGCTTTGTAGCATGATACAAGTTTCTTATAAGTGACAATAAAAGTAGTCTTGAGATCGTTTTAAGTACTTATTTTGCTAGTTGGGTACTTCTTAGTTCTAAACTTACAAACATGAGGTAGGATAGGTACAGACTATAGTTAGTTAGTTAGATTAGTTGTTAAGTCTTAACTACAAGTTAGTTTACTGTTTTTTTTTAAATTATTATTAGAATTGACGTCAATAAGTGCCTGTAAAGGTTAACATTGAATAAATAATTTGACTTTGATTTTGTACCTCTTTAGAATGCTCGTAATAAAATAGATTTGTTTATACGACCATAAACTCTTGTTTTCATTACATTTTTTTGTCGAGAACAAAATGACAAACTTGAATTTGTTGTTTCTTACATTGTTCGAACCTATTTTTTTGTTATAAAAAGATATTGTTGGTACCTATATAGTATCTATAGATAATTGTACAATGTAGTTGGGTTACGCTAACTGTTTAATGACTCTATAAACTCTGATTGCTAAATTCCCTGCGGGCTTGTTAACGACAAGTTTACTTTTACGGGCCAGTATTTCAGAAACAACCTACTTTATGCTAACACGGTTTAAGTGGGTGTAGTAAAATAAGTGAGTAAGAAAATTTTGGGCCTAGACAAATAGCAAAAACGCTGTAGAATAGAATGATAAATGTATGGTATTGACAGAGAAGCTAATACGTTATAAAGACAGCTTTATATTGGTTTTAAAACTTTAAAGAGCTACTTTTACGAACATCATTCGGTCTTTCGTGGCGAATCATATATTTTGTGGAAGCGATGAAATAGATAGAGCAAACATTGATCACGTAGGTAGTAGACACTTGTCAACCAATTTCCTATCGATAACGAGAACGACAACTTTAACTCAATAGAATCGACATCGCGAGCGGTTTGAACGCGAAAATAATTTAATTATTACCATAACTTGCTTCTTTTCAACGTTTCGTTTCTCTTTGAGTTTATAAATTACAATAAATTTTATTATTTCACAGTTACCTATCAAGAGAGTCTATGCAACACTTACTGTGCGACTGTGACTCCCTTGTTAGGTAAAGAATGAGTCTCCTGGGATTGGCCCACCCGAAACCAGAAGATTTTAGGCTTATGGCAGTCATTTTCACTGAGGAGACAGAGTGATAGGACGGGGTTGCACATAGATCCCAATGGGTCGACGTGCTGCTACGAGAGGGAGACCTCTGCGGGCCCCACTAAGATAAGATAAGATACTATCAAGAGAATTACTGTTCGTGAGAGAAATACATTGTTAGAGACGTTTTCTCGTAAATGCCTCTTATAAAACACTAAAAATCCGAGTACCACTTGATATGTGTACAAACAATTGGTTGTTGTTTATTTTACATTTTTCATAGAATTTGACCCTAGTGTAGGTTCTGGTTATTCAGTGGTTCCGATATAAATAAGTACAGAAAAAAGTTCGTAACTATGTACAACTTATAACGGGAAACCAAGTTTAAATAATTTAGAATCTGATAATATTAAAATTACCATTTACTTCAACAGAAATACGTTACAACGGAACGGGCCATCTGTTGGGACGACTTTCTTCGCACTTTTCGCAATGAAGGTATTACGGTAAACTAGAAAATGAATAGAGCTTAACTTAAAACAAGAAATTACTATCAGACTCTTTGTTAAAATTTAAAAAGAAAACATCAGCAGTATCAAGCATGACACATCAATTGTAGTAGATAATGCTCTGCAGTGGGACAGCATACAGCCGGCAGATACTTTACTTTACTAGTATCTAAGTATCAAGTAAAAGAAATTGAGATCACTTATGCAGCTTAACCTCAATCTGTCTACAAACAGTAAAACATACAAATACATAAGTTAAAAATCATTTAAAGCTTACACTACGATCATCGCATGCGCTGCGTAACATCACAACAAACTGTTTGTGTTACATTTTTGTTTACTTGTCAGTTGTTTTGTTCGGGATTAGTCACGCGACGTGAGCAGGTTAGTATGCCGAAGTGCGAACCTTCGTAGTGACGGCACGAGCGCACCCGCCGAGCGAGCAACGGTTACTGGAGGCAAAAGGAAAATTAAACCGCTCCTTTAGGGGCGACGAAAGGAAAACGAAGATGTCGATTGTTTGTATGATCGCGACCAATTTGACGGCATCTTTTATCGTCTGTCGTGTTTTCTATGTATTAGTAATTATTAATTAAGTATTTTATAGGATTAATTTTTATTCCCCTAAAATAACCGCAACTCTGTACTGTAACGGTTCGCGAGCACCAAAACTGAAATGGGCGAATAAACAATATACCTAACATTTTACTTTTAACTTCTATCGTCAGTTTAACACGCTTGAATTTAAGAATACCTACTTTATGGGTAGGAACAAGGTGGAACTCAAAGAAGCGAAAGACGTTATATTTTTAGGTAGGTATTTTGCCAGAGATCTGTATAGTTCAACTGTTTCATTTTAATGTGAAATGTTCAGGTGAACATTGGTAAATAATAAGTAGGTTCCTACTACTGTTTTCTGAGGTTTAAGCGAGCACTAGTCATTGAAATGAAACACTTTTTTACGGATTAACTCGCGTTTAATTTACTATTTACTACCTACGTTCCTACTGTTTTTTTTCTATAAGGAAACTTGACGTTCATCTCAATAACAGTAGATACGAGGGGAGATTATCAGAAATGGAAGCGCACATCAAGGGGAACCCCTTAACTACGGTCTTTCGTGGCGAATCATATATTTTGTGGAAGCGATGAAATAGATAGAGCAAACATTGATCACGTAGGTAGTAGACACTTGTCAACCAATTTCCTATCGATAACGAGAACGACAACTTTAACTCAATAGAATCGACATCGCGAGCGGTTTGAACGCGAAAATAATTTAATTATTACCATAACTTGGTTCTTTTCAACGTTTCGTTTCTCTTTGAGTTTATAAATTACAATAAATTTTATTATTTCACAGTTACCAATCAAGAGAGTCTATGCAACACTTACTGTGTGACTGTGACTCCCTTGTTAGGTAAAGAATGAGTCTCCTGGGATTGGCCCACCCGAAACCAGAAGATTTTAGGCTTATGGCAGTCATTTTCACTGAGGAGACAGAGTGATAGGACGGGGTTGCACATAGATCCCAATGGGTCGACGTGCTGCTACGAGAAGGAGATCTCTGCGGGCTCCACTAAGATAAGATAAGATACTATCAAGAGAATTACTGTTCGTGAGAGAAATACATTGTTAGAGACGTTTTCTCGTAAATGTCTCTTATAAAACACTAAAAATCCGAGTAACACTTGATATGTGCACAAACAATTGGTTGTTGTTTATTTTACATTTTTCATAGAATTTGACCCTAGTGTAGGTTAGGAAGAATTGAAGAAACAAAGAATTTGACCATAGGCTATAGGCTGGCTATGGCTACAGGTTTAAAAGATAGTGGTAGGCTTCTAACTATGTCAGAACTGGTAATAGCTAGCTAGACGTATTTAAAAAGTTCTATTTAATATTATACTTACTTCCACGGGAAATCGAAGCCTGACCTAGGTCTAAACCATTGTAACACAGAAACGTAAAATAAGCTATTATTAAACATAATTTGTTAGGTTATAGCGTAAAAATAATATTAATGCATTTTTTTACTAGGATTATCGATAGTCACCATTAATTCTGTAAAACTATCGACGTTTGAACAACGCTTTGATCGCATCACTAGCTAGTTTGGGCGGGCGGTCGCTCTGGGCAGGGCGGGGGAAAAGTCGATACCCACCTCGAGTCATTACGCGATGCACACTGCACCATAATTAATCATGTCACCAAAATTTGCACAAATAGATTAGTTAACGGGGTTTAGTAACGCCCGAAATTAATAACGCATGTAGAGATTGTTTAGTCCCTCCGTATCAGAAGGACAAACTTGCAATCTTAAATAGTCATAAAAGTAGAACACCTGAAATGAAAATTGGTCATGTTAGGTAAAAGGAACTGGTATACTTACACAGAAAATAAATCAAAAACAAAAATGTTTTCAAGAATTTTCTAATTTGATATAACGATTTTGTACAAGAAGGGTGAATGTAAAAAAAAACACTTTAATGTGACACGTCATCCTGCCTGATGGTAAGCTGCCGCTGCAGTCCAAAATAACAAGAGCGCACCTCACCGTAGAATAAGCATGGTAACAAGCGCGGGTGCGCTTGAATGGGTATTCATGACGGCCTGCATAAATGCCGTTTGGGTCTTTTAAGCGGGGTCCCGACTATAGGAGCTGGGAAACACATGCGCCGGCAGAGAATTCCAAAGTCGAATTGTCTTACAGAGGAACGACTTGCTAATTTTTTTTGGTACGAGTGCTGATAGTCTGTACAGTATGATGGTGGTTCCTAAGACCGTACTGGTCTTAGGAACCACCAGTGTAGTCCGGGAGAGGAAAGTAGAGCGCGGGATTAGATCAAAAAGTTCTTCAGAACACTCTCCGTAGTAATTTCGGTAGAAGACACTGAGATAATCAATGTTTCTACGCAGCTGGAGGTCCTCAAGAGAGGCTTGTAACCTCAGCATCTCCAATAAAGCGTACCGCTCGCCTTTGCAGTCTATCAAGTGCATCGAGGAGGTATTAGCGGAGCCATGCCATAGATAGGAAACTGGGAACAATATACTCGACACCTGAGTCTTGTACATCAAACAGAGCGCTGCACGGGAGTAAAAACCGCCTCAACTTAATGAGAATACCCAACATACGTGAGGCAGTTAAAATAACACTCTCGATGTACCACTTTGGATTCAGTTTCTGGCTGATGTCTATGCCAAGAATGCTGAGGTCCACTAAAATGGGTAAAGGAGAGTTCTGAAGAGAGGGAGGAGTAAGGAAGGGAGTTACCCTTGACAAGAATGCACAAACCTGGGTTTTTCTGGCATTAAACTCGACCAGGTTTTCAGATCCCTACTTAGAGACACGATCGAGCGTCAGGTTCAGTTTGGCAACCAGTTCTTGCCTTTTCACTACGATATCGGCTTGCTTTGCCGCAGGATGTCCTAAGTATCACTCATGCACCGTACTGTCATCCGCATAACAATGAATATTGCCTAAGGACAACATGTCATTAATATGCAGAAGAAATAGAGTAGGTGAGAGCACAGAACCCTGTGGCACTCCTGCATTGACTTAGTAGAGCTCGGAGGAAACTCTCACAAAGGACATGAATCCTCCGCTCTTCTAAAAAGTCTGCAACCCAGGCGCACAAACGGCACACCGAAGACCTTCCAAGTTGTCATACTATATCGAAAGCTTTGGCGACATCAAGGCTAACTGCCAGAGAATCGCCACGCTTGTCCATCGCTTCACCCCATGCGTGAGTAACGTACGCAAGAAGATCACCCGTTGATCGCTTGTCTGAATCCATACTGGTGATCATGGAGCAGCGAGTGATGCTCTAGGTAATAGTGAATGAGCTGAGAGTTAATGATCCTCATAAAAATATCGATTGTTTTTATATCAATCAAACTTATACAAAAATACCAAAACAGCTTATTAGGGACAATTCTAACTTAATTATATTATTTAAACAAGACGATGTAAATTTGAAACATGTATATGACGAACATGTAGGGCCGGACATGGCTTGGTCTCAATTCCGAGAAATGTGCTCAACTGTTTGGAAGAAACCATTCAATTATATTGTAATAAATAAGGATTGTGAACGAAACAAACGATGTCATAGGAAGACACTTGATACGTTTATAGAAATAGATTAATGTACAAAAGCAGTTGTTACTATATAATAAAATCACTCTCATTTGTGGCTTAAAGCTGAAAGGAAACCTATTAAAATAGAAAGAAATCTAAAAGAACAAATCTCGGACCTGTAATATTTGGTCCAAGGAACAAATTGTAAAATCAGCACCAGCTGTCAAAAGAAAGGTAGATTTGATAAAGGATGCAAAAAATACAAGTAATGTTGCACTGGAAACCATATTCAAACCTAATAGTTGACCCTCTTAACATATTAGCGAATAGAAATGATAAAAAGGTTTGAAAGAAATAAAAAATTATAATCCCATATTGAAAAAAATAAGAGAAATGAACGTGAGAAGTCGTATTCTTCTCATGGAGAATTTAATGATTCAAGTAGTGCGGATGAAAACGAGTATCAAAGAAAACTTCAACAATCAAACAAAACCTTAACTGTAGCACCTTTTGAAGACCATAACGACGGTGGAAATTTCAAATGTCGTAAGGGACAAACCCCTACTTTTCAGTAGGACAAAAAAACAAACATCAACTTTTAAAAATGTCATAACTTATTAATTTTTCGTGCTATTGTGGTGCTTGTTGGATAGTTTTTTTCAAAATTGTTTTATTTTCCTATAGTAAATGTTAAATCTAAATATCTCAAGCAATTAAAAAGTTGATGTCCCTTACACACTGCAAATTTAGAAGAACTGTCCGTTACGATACGAAAAAAATTACTTTTATGAGATAAATGTCCCTTACGTCCTAACTATAATGGAAACAGTATTGTTATAAATACCCAAAGAGTTTGACAATATCACAGTAAAATGTTGTAAAGCTAATTAAAAAATTATAATAATGGTGTAAGTAACAGCAACGAAAAAAATTAAATAAGAATTTACAGAAAATATGGTATATGCATGGTAATCTCTGGGATCAGTTTGTTATCTATATATAAGAAATTTGATGTCTAATAGCAATAAAAATCAAAGTTAAGTAATTAGAAAATGTTATATAAATCATTTAAAATTGCAGTGATAGTTGTTAGTAGTCGCCTTCTGCGACTCCCACGGGAATATAGGGTAGTCTACGATCCGAGTATACAACGACCTTCACCGGGCCGGTTAATGGATGAAAAGTATTTTTTATCAAATTTAATAAGTAAAAAAATATATAGCGAGTGGGCTGGCTCAAAAATTTAGTCTAGTATATGATTAATTTAATATTTAAAAATTATTTTCTTTAAACATGCACTGGTCTGGATTATAGATAAGTTACATATGTATTAGGTACCAATCGAAAGTATGAAGCCTATAGAATATGCAAACGTCAGGTTGACTATTTTTTTCCAGTCATAACTATTGGGAGACAGGTGTTAACAGGTAAGTCAATATTAGTAATTTGCAACCGTCTGGTTAATAAATTAAAATGTATAAATAAAGATAATCTTATGACAAACACACACACACACACACCAAACCAAAACAATGTTAATTTTTTTTTAAATGTTAAACTAATCATTATAGGTACTGGACTGAAATTTTTCAGCCAACCCACTCGCGATATATTTTGTAACATATTAAATTTGATATAAAATACTTTTCATCCATTAATCGGCCCGGTGAAGGTCGTTCTACGAGTATACTCGGATCTTAGACTACCCTATCTTCCCGTGGGAGTCGTAGAAGGCGACTGAGGGATAAACCCCGAGGATGGGCAGCAGCATCCTTATGAGATTACCACCGTCATACTGCGATCGCCAACGCGCCTGCCAAGCGTGGCGATTATGGCAACTTTCCCCCCAATGAACGACAGCGCCAAAGTCCGGCCCCTAGTCCCCGGCGGCCCCGCTCGCCCTAGCTACGGTAGCGGCCAAGGCAGTGACGGGGCAGGGGGTGCTAAGAATCTCCGGTAGAGACCTGGCTACCGCTGACAACGAACTTTGGCCCTGGCAACCTACAACACACGTACACTGAGTAGGTACCGACGAGAAGGTTTCCGAACTGGAGGAAGAATTGAGCAAGATACGGTGGGACATTGTGGGATTATCTGAGGTCCGAAGAGATAAGGAGGACTCGATAATCTTGAAGTCTGGTAACTTGCTCTATTTCCAGGAGGGCGAACATCTGTCCTAGGATGGTGTCGCGTTTATCGTTCACAGCTCTCTCGTGAACAACGTTGTCAAGACCGGAAGTGTGTCTACGAGGGTAGCGTACTTCATACTTAGAATAACCAAACGGTATTCGTTAAAGGTTATACAGGTATACGCTCCGACTACGGCACACCCCGATGATTAGATGGAGGCTACGTATGAGGACATCTCTGGAGCCATACAAGTCTCCAAAACTTATTATACCGTTGTCATTAAACATTAACGCAAAATAGGGCAAACGAAGCGGCGATGAGCTGAAAGTGGGACGATTTGGAGTTGGAATTCGGAACCACCGGGGCCAACTGCTGGCGGACTTTCTGGAAAGGGAAGGACTCTTCAAGATGAACTCGTTTTTTAAGAAAGCTGAACACAACAAGTGGACCTGGCCTAGTCCCGATGGTGCAACAAAAAATGAGATCGACTTCATCATGTCGACGAGGAAGCAAATATTCAATGATGATGTGATCAACGCGTTCAAAACCGGCAGTGATCACCGGTTGGTAAGATGCACATTAAACATTAATATCAAGCTGGAAAGACGTAGATTGATGAAGTTTACGCTCCGTCCTGCACCCATTCAAATCCAAAACCCCGAAAGCTTCCACCTGGAACTGCAAAATTGCTTCGAATGGCTAAAGGATTGCGTAGACGTGAACGGTTACAACAACAGGTTTGTGAAAACTGTCCATGCGGTTGGGTCTAAGTTCTTCAAAACTGGTCGAGAAGTTCTATGGACAACTATACACATCAACGCGCCCACCTGTACAAAGTTTAGCTACAGACCCCCTAGAGCTGAGCTAACCCGACACTACACCGAAAATATCCCGGACATCAGCCTGTACGAGATTGGTATGACTCTTAATCAGCTGAGGAACAGCGAGGCATCGAGAGCTGACGGAATTACGGCTGACCTTTAAAAAGCAGGCGGAAGACCAGTACTCGCAGCTCTTCAGAGACTATTTAATTCCGTCGTACTTGGAGGTAGAACGCCAGAAGCGTGGCATGAAAGTGTGAAGAACAACAAGACCGTACTGATTATGTAGGTACCTACAGACTAATTTAAAATGTCGTGAAACGCGCTTAGTAACTATCAATTCATTTTCTGCCTTTCGTTTATTTGTTGCAAGTATCATTTTTTTTTGTATTCTTACAGTTCTAAATTACTAACAACTACAGAAACCCTGCATTACTTAGTTAGATTTATAGATGTAACGGACAAACATGTAATATTCGTTCTTCTTACGACAAAGTATATCAAAATATATTTTTATACCCAATGTCGTAAGGGACTTTGTGTAAAATCTCGTCAATACCTATAGTCTAAGATCCGAGTATAAAACGACCTTCACCGAGAAGGTTAATGGATGAAAAGTATTTATATCAAATTTAATATGTTAAATAATATATCGCGAGTGGGTTGGCTGAAAAAATTCAGTCCAGTACCATTAATGATTAATTTAAAATTAAAAAAAAAAAAAAAAATTACATTGCACTGGTTTGGTGTGTGTGTGTTTGTAATGAGCTTATCTTTATAAAAACATAAATTTTATTTATTCAACCAGACGGTTGCAAATTACAAATATTGACTTGCCTGTTTACACCTGCCTACCCAATGTTATGACAGGAAAAAAATAGTCAACCTAACGTTTGCATATTATAGAGGCTTCATACTTTCGATTGGTACATATGTAATTTATCTATTATCAAAACAAGAGCAATATTTTAAAAAAAATATTTTTAAATATTTAATTAATCATATACTGGACTGAAATTTTTCAGCCAAACCACTATATATTTTTTAACACATTAAATTTTAAATAAAATACTTTTCATCCATTAACCGCTCGATGAAGGTCGTTGTATACTCGGATCCTCTACTATTACGCCAAATTGTATTCTTAGTTCACATTATTACTTTCCAAATTTTGTTGTAAAGGCGTTCTATTTTTTTGTGTAAACCTTACGACGTACATTATTGTCACTTAAAGATCCTTACAACGTTCAGGAAACCTCAAAAATGATTACGATGACAAAATATGCCCTATACAACATGAGATTTTAATATTTTGTCACATACTACAAACTGATAATCGCCGTAACTTCTAAACTGTAAGAGATAACAAAATTTGAAATAGACAGATCGATAGAGAATTAAATTTTAAGTATAATGGTGCATCAAGTGTACTTACGACAAAATGTCTGTTAATCGAAAATTAACCTGTTTGTATATATTTCATTGTGTATCATCTTAATGTTTAACGCCTTTGCGTTATCGATCTTACGTTAAAAAAAACAATCACTTGTCATTCAATCAAAAACCTGTTTATACTCGTAGTTTAAAGATGTGAAAAAAAAGATGGCAGTCGGCAATGCATTGGTTTTTTCCTTAAAAAGGCGTGTGGACGCCATGTTATATTAATTAGATTAGTAAAATCAGTTGTTCATTGGTTTTGTCATCAAAGCGTGTGGATGCCAGTTCAATATTAATTATAGTCATTCGTTGGTTTTCAAATTCAAAGGCGCGTGGACGCCATTTCATGTTAATTATAGTAGTTAAATCTTGTTACCTATTAAAATCAGTGTGACAAAGTAAAGTGTTTATTTTTCATCATCTGAATCATCATCATCAATTATCAACGTCTCAAGGGCCTAAAGCGACGCTTCGAACCCGCCGGACGCGGCTTCTTGAGAAAGTCATCATCAACGTGTACGATCCTTGGCCGTCGCGATCACGGCTGGCCGAGAAAATCTACGCACAATATTTTGGTGGAACCCACGATGGGAATCGCACATTTTTGGGAACCCAGGACGGGAATCGTTTAAACCCAGGAAGGGATAAACAGCATATAGGTACTGGACACGCGGTTGCCGTCCAAGGTCATTGTTGGCAAACTCGCGTCTAAGCTGCCGTCAAGATTATAAGTTCAGTGTGAAATACCGAATATCAAGTCAATTTCGGAGTGTTTCAGTGTTTAAATTCAGTGTTCGTAATAATTCATCATAATTATCACCTTCATCAAAGGGTCGAGATTCGACGGGGCGTATTTATTGAAGATAAAGATACGCCATTTTGTAATTTTGTATCGCATCACTACGCTACGCAACGGGAACACAGACAGCCGACGCAAGAGGGCGCGCGCTGCGGTTCACTCATTCTTACGGACTCATAAGTTAGTGTTATTGTGTTTTGATTGGCCAATAATTCATGTAAGTACATTCATTCTCATCAAACCAATCTCAATCGGTCTAACTTCATTTAATCTTTACGAATATTGAATCACTCATTCAGTCAATGTCACTGTCATGTCAAGTGTCTGTCAATTAAATAACTAGGTTATCTTGTTTGTTTACATATTCTAAATTTATGTTTCGTTAGTTTTAAATTTGTTACAAGTGTAACTTATCTCAAGTGTTACTGTTTATTACGTGCATTAGTCAGTAGATAGTCATCATGGCTTCGCGTAGGACTAGAAATCAGTTTAGAACTCATCATAGAATGTTGTTGGATTTTGCCGCGACAATCGACGATAAGGCTGGGTCGATCTCTGCTTCAGTAGCAACAAAACACTTTAATACCTACTATAAAGATTTGGTTTTAGCCTACGAAACATTATTGGGTTTCTCAAATGACGAAGTGTCTGAATTATTCAGTGGCGCTTAATTTACTTAAGTCTAGGTATCAGAATACTAGATTACTACTGGATGCTTATATTGGTAGGATAATAAATTTACCTATCATCACATCATCAGTCACTCACCTGCGTTCACAATTGTATGATCCACTGCAGGAAGCCCTTCAGGCTTTGGAAAAGCTAGATCAGCCTGTCAAAGAGTGGTCATATGTTATATTGTATTTAACATTACAGAAACTGCCTGTTAAGCTGCGGTCACTATTTGAGGAACGCTACGGTACGAACCCTGATGCTTTGCCTACCATTAGTCAACTAATGGAGTTGTTGGACGAACAGTGCCGACTGCAGCTGACAGTGGCATCAGCACCTGAGCCTGTCAGGAGACCACCTCTGGCTTCACTACCAACGGTGCGTCCACCAGCTCCACGATCAAGTCAACATCGGATGACATCAGGCAAGGCATACCAGGCCAATCAGGTGATGTCATCATCAACAGATCAAGGATCATCAGTTCGTCAGGTGAGGCCATCTTGTTCATTTTGTAGTGCTCAGGGACACTCACTTTATAGGTGCCCTGACTTTCAACAGTTGTCACGATCTAGTCGTAAGTTATGGGCGACTAAGTCGGGACACTGCTATCGATGCTTACGGAAGCACTATGCAAGTGACTGTACTCATAGGAACTGGTGTTCTCATTGTGGCTCCCAGGATCATAACTCACTCATTTGCAACGCAGATGAGAACATCGGTGCTCCCCGGCAGCAAAATCAACCTGCTGCTCGGCTGGTCACCCAATGTGCAGGTGGTCGAGACACGCCAACTTCGTCAAAGGCGCGTCATGTCTCGCCACCAGTGCATATCACTGGTGTGATACGCACTGGTGGTGAGTGTGAGCTGGGTGTGATCCAGAAAGAAGCGAACCCATCGTCAGCACATCATCATCATGAGGCTCCAACGGTGCAGTCCATGGCTCATCACCAGCCAAGGCCACGAGTTGGTGACAGAGCACATCTGGCTCAGACCACCTTTCATTCACTCAGGTTTGGGTCACGTATGAGCCCTGATAGGGCATGAGATAAGGTAACTGTTGGTGCATCTATGGGACCATTACTCCCCATAACTATTTGTCCTACTGCAATAGTAATGGTCAGGTCAGGTGATGGTCAATTTGTCAAGGTCCGGGCCCTGTTAGATACAGGCGCCTGTGTTTCAATCATCAAACAATCATTAGTTCATCATTTAAAATTGCACAAACAGGGTAATAGTAATACTCTTTATGGAGTAGGTCATCAAGCTGTTAATACACCGGGCACTGTTGTAAAATTAGTAATCAAACCAGTAGGGGCTCAATTACCAATAGTTGGTACCCGGGCAATGGTTATGTTCACATTATCAGAAAATATTCCACCATATGATATTAAATTAAAGAATCAGTTAAAGGCATCAAATATTATTCTTGCTGATAGCAACTTTGATAAAGCTCGAGATGTAGATATCATACTTGGTACAGATGTGCTCAATTATGTACTTGATGGTTCAAAGATTTCAACCAACATTCCAGGGATAGCGGCTTATGGATCATATTTCGGTCACGTCATCATGGGAGCGATACACACTCAACAGTCACCATCGACGGTCACATCACCCGACCAGTCGGCAGGCACTTCAGTAGAAGACTATGGACTCCATGCAGTCAGACTGGAGGAAGTCTTAGAAAAGTTTTGGAAGGTGGAACAGCCCCCTTCGAAGCCAGCTGTTCATCCGGATTACTTGGAATGTGAAAGGTTGTATAATTCAAGTACTCAACGTGTGCCAGATGGCAAATATTTGGTTAGGTTACCATTACTTTCAGCAAGGCTACCATTGGGTGAATCAAAGGCTTAAGCCATTCAACGATTGCGATCTTTAGAAAGAAAGATGGCAAAAAATTCAGTATTCGCAAGTAAATACAAAGAATTCATGAAGGAATATGAAACTCTCGGTCATATGTCAAAATCGGACTTTCAGTTAGACTCCGAACATTTCATCATCCCTCATCATGGCATTTTCAAAAAGGGAACGGATAAGATCCGTGTAGTATTCGACGGGAGTGCTCGTTCATCAACAGGAACATCACTAAACCAGTGTCTTCACACCGGTCCACCACCACCACCCAAATATTGTTAAATTTCAGACGGCATCAAATAGTCTTCACGACCGACATCAAGCAGATGTTTCGAATGACCTGGATACACCCTGAAGACAGGAAGTACCAGCTCATCTTGTGGAGAGAGGACCCGTCTGACCAAATTCAGGTATATGAGTTGAATACTAATACCTACGGCCTACGATCAAGTCCATTCATTGCAATTCGAACATTGTTACAACTCGCCGATGATTGGGAGGCTAGTCATCATGAATCATCAGCTTCAACCGTCATCAGACGAGACACCTTCGTTGACGATATTCTCACGGGCGCAGACTCGTTATCAGAGGCTCAACACCTCAAATCAGAACTCATCGCACTAATGAAAAGCGCCAAATATGAGCTCAGGAAATGGTCATCAAATTGCAATGAATTACTGCAGGATTTGCCGCAGGAACACTGCGAGCTGCCCCATCAGTTTAATACTGACGATAAAAGCTTTATTAAAGTATTAGGTATTCAATGGGACCCAGTATCAGACTCAATGTCATATCAGATCAATGTACCGCTAGGACAAGCAATTACTAAGCGTCATATCCTTAGTACAATAGCACGCCTGTATGACCCGTGTGGATATTGTGCGCCTATTGTGTTTCGATTCAAGGTGTTTCTTCAGACACTATTTTCAGATGGAGTCAAATGTGACGAACCTGTCAGTAATAGTCAATGTCGTCAGTGGGACGAACTCATTTAAGACCTTAATTATTTGTCAAACTTGCAGATACCTAGATGTGTTGCACTGCCACAGACTGTCTCATATTCACTTCACGGATTCGGAGACGCTGCAGAGACTGGTTTTGCCGCGAGCGTCTACCTCAGGACCGTGGACGCGTCAGGAAATGTCATGGTACGTTTACTTATAGCTAAATCAAGAGTAGCTTTTCAGAGATCAAAGCAAACGATACCAAAACTGGAACTCAGTGCCGCTCATCTAGTGTTCAAATTATTGAATCATGTATCAGAGTCATATGACAGTTCAATTCAATTTGACAGCATCAATGCTTGGTCAGATAGCACAATCGTGTTATCTTGGATAAACACAAAACCATACATGCTTCAAACATTCGAATGTAACAGAGTTCAAGACATTCAAAATTCAAAACGTTCTATGATATGGAGACATGTACGTTCCGAATTAAACCCTGCAGATGTCGCCTCACGAGGCATGGCGGCTGAAGATCTCATACATTTCAATTTATGGTGGTCCCCAGACTGGTTACTTAAGGAGGAGTCACAATGGCCTGCGTTACCAGTTACTATGCCTTACGATTTACCTGGATTCAAGAAATTGGTCAATCTTGTTACCCCTGTCGAACCATGGGAAGACGCGCTGTTATCACGTGTCAGCTCGTTCAGTAAGCTCATCAATATTACCTCATTGGTACTTAGATTTTGCCGAAATATTAGATTGCCTAAAGAAAGACGGAATCTTAACTCTACACTCTCATTAGACGAGACTCGTGAAGCAACCAGACATTGGATTAAGAAAATTCAAATGGATTCATATAAAGAGAAATTATATTAATCAATCAAGGAAAATTGGTCTGTAAATCGCTACAGAAATTAAGTGTCTTCGTGGATGAAGATCACTTTATCCGAGTCGGCGGCCGATTACGGAAATCAACATTGCCTTACGGAGCCAGGCATCCATATTTGATACCTAAGGATCATAGGTGGGGTCAATTACTCATAGAATATTATCACAAGTCATATTGTCATGCGGCGACAAACGCGCTCATTGCTATACTGCGGCGAGAGTATTGGATTACGTCAGTCAGACGTCAAGTATCAAAGGTCATAAGAAATTGTTTAGTTTGTTTCAGGTTCAATGCTTCATCTCAGCCACCATTTATGGCAGACCTACCAGCTGATAGAGTCACACGACCATTTTCAGGCGTAGCGACTGACTTTGCTGGACCTTTCTTAGTCAAAAGCAGTTTACTAAGAAATGCGAAATCACTCAAAGCTTACCTGTGTGTTTTTGTAGGTTTAGGTACAAAAGCTGTTCATCTCGAAGTGGTCTCTGCATTGACCATCGAGGCCTTCATCGCGTCATTCACCAGGTTTGTCAGCCGACGAGGGCTGCCTTCACTAATCAGATCGGACCGAGGTACCAATTTTACTGGTTCTAATTCGTATCTAAAGGAGATCACTCAGTTCTTGTTGGACAACCAGATTATCCTCAAGAAGGAGTTCAGAAAACAGAGCATTCGCTGGGAGTTCAATCCTCCTGCATCGCCCCATATGGGGGGACTATTTGAAGCTGCAGTCAAAAGCGCTAAAAACCTCCTCAAGAGAGAGGTGGGCGATACCATTTTAACATTCGAGGAACTGTCTACTCTATTTACTAAAATAGAGTCTATACTTAATTCACGGCCTCGTGTGCCTATGTCAGAGGACCCTAGTGATTTAGAGGTTCTCACGCCAGGTCATTTCATCATAGGTCAGCCACTAGTTGCCTTGCCAGAAGCTCACTGGAAGGAAACTAAAATGTCGCGATTGTCCCGTTTTCAAGTTATTCAGAAATTGTACCAGACGATCTGGTCGCGCTGGCATGTTGAGTATCTTAGTACACTACAGTCACGTAATAAATGGTATAAGCATATTAACAATATAGAGCTCAACGATTTAGTTCTTATTATTGACGAGAACTCACCCCCTCTTCACTGGCGAAAGGGTAGAGTTATTGAATTGTTTAAGGGATCAGATCACATTGTTAGATCAGTTAAATTAAGGACTCAAAGCGGAGAGCTTGTAAGACCAGTGGTCAAATTGTGTAAATTACCGATACCAATAGAAAGTAATTTAAGTTAACCATTGCACTTCTGTGTATATATAGTGTTTTCATTCTTAAAGTTAAGTCATGTGTATGAGTCATATTATGTGTTATTGTTACTATAAGTAGAGCGCATTAAGGACTTCAAGTATTCAGTTCATTTCCCCCTGGTGGCGGGAGGAATGTTAATCTAAAATATATATATTTTTATATATATTTCATTGTGTATCATCTTAATGTTTAAAGCCTTTGCGTTATCGATCTTACGTTAAAAAAAAACAATCACTTGTCATTCAATCAAAAACCTGTTTATACTCGTAGTTTAAAGATGTGAAAAAAAAGATGGCAGTCGGCAATGCATTGGTTTTCTCCTTAAAAAGGCGTGTGGACGCCATGTAATATTAATTAGATTAGTAAAATCAGTTGTTCATTGGTTTTGTCATCAAAGCGTGTGGATGCCAGTTCAATATTAATTATAGTCATTCATTGGTTTTCAAATTCAAAGGCGCGTGGACGCCATTTCATGTTAATTATAGTACTTAAATCTTGTTACCTATTAAAATCAGTGTGACAAAGTAAAGTGTTTATTTTTCATCATCTGAATCATCATCATCAATTATCAACGTCTCAAGGGCCTAAAGCGACGCTTCGAACCCGCCGGACGCGGCTCCTTGAGAAAGTCATCATCAACGTGTACGATCCTTGGCCGTCGCGATCACGGCTGGCCGAGAAAATCTACGCACAATGTCCCTTACGACATTTGAAATTGCCACCGTCGATAATGTAAGTGATGGTTCGTTTAAGTCTCTTCAATCATCACCAAACGTTACAAAACAAAATCAGTATTCTTTATGGTCTACGTCATCTGAAGTAATTGATACCATACCTTTTGGAATCAGAAATGAGCGAGAGAAACTTATGCTTGGAAACAGTCGCGTTCATGATGACGGCAGAACTCTGAAAGTTGGAAATATTTCTTTTGAAAAGACACATGGTTTAAAAGAACTATTTATCAAAAAGGTACCAAATCTAGACGTTATTATAGATGATAACTTTACAAACTATAAGGTACTACTTATCAATACCATTACCAATGCACACAGGCGTAACTTTGATCCTGCCAAACCAATAAACAGCAATAAAAGATTTAAATACATAATATTATAAAATCATTATTTAAGTTCTCTCGACAACCAACTACTACATTTAAAAAAAATGCTTATTTAACAGAGTTATTGCGATTTTTAACTTTCTTGGACTTTAAATCGCAATACCTCAGCTAAAAAAAGGTTTTTTTTTTTAAAAATCCACAAACTATTCAGATCCCTGTGTTTTACTTTAGCATGCAAAGTTTGATCAAAATTGGATTATTGGTTTTTAAAATTTAATGCGTAAGCCCTCATAATACCTAGTTCACTCAAAACCATCAAGCGTCTGGTTTGGACCTTCGCCATTTTAGAACTACGGATCTCAGGATGATTCCTGTGACTAGACGTAAAAAAGTGTTGCAATAAAAAAAAATAGTGAGTTTAGTTGAAAAACGCGGATTTCTTATTATTTAGAAAAATCGACGTTTTGTTCATTCATTGGATTGGTTCATTCACTGGTGGACTTACCCTATACACTTTATCTCCATGGACTCGCCTTTTACTAAGCGCTATACAAGCGCCATCTATAAAGTTATTACGAACTAATTTCTTTTTATTTATCTCGGAAAATCGCTCATTGACACTTTAACGAAATATGTTTTGGTGAATCCTTTGAAAACAAAAGATAAAATTAGTGTCAGTAACGCAATGCAAAATACACACATCAAAAGTGTCTAGGGATCAAGCATTTTTATGCGGATTTCTTGAGATTGAGATGTGGCTTTGTAATAAATTTATGATTTTATAAATTTATATGGATCCTTTTTGGTGCATTTCATAATTTGAAACAGGAACTTTCAATCAATTTCTAGTAAAAGATGAAAATCAGCTGTCAATATTTTCCCTATAAAAACATACAACGCATTGAAGACATTATTAGTGCTACTGTTTCCCTACTACTGATTAAAACCAACGTTATTATGGAGCGGCGACGTCATTTAAGCAGGGAAGAAATGCTCAGAGCCGTGGGAATGATAGAAGCTGGTTCCCGGCAACGTACTGTGGCTTTAGCTCTGAATACAAGTCAGAGTGTTATCAGTCGACTTTGGACACGTTACCGAAGCACTGGTACCGTGGCTGAGCGCCATGGAGGACGGTATCGCTACACCACACGGAGACAAGACCGATACATTCAAATCACAACTCGAAGAGCTCCAACAATAACCGCCATGATGTTAGCCGTGAGGCTTCATCACTCTTCAGGGAACTTAATTAGCAACCAAACAGTCAGAAACCGCTTGCATGAAGTGAACCTTCATTCCCGAAGACCGCTAAGGGTACCACCTATAGCAATGCACAATCGTAGGATTCGATATCAATGGGCTCTTGAACACAGAAATTGGGCAGAAGAACAATGGTGTTTCGTGTGCTTTTCTGATGAATCTCGTTTTGGTATGAGACCGGATACAAGACGTATACGACACAGGAGAACCCCTGGACGCCAACAGCGATTAAAATCCTGCCAGGAAGTCCATCCTTATAGTGGTGGAACCATCATGGTATGGGCGGGTATTTGGATCGGCGGAAGAACTGAGTTGATTTGGATCAGAGGCAACCTCAACGCTCAAATTTATGCTGAGACGATTGTATCAGACGTCATCGTTCCTCTACAAGTGCAAATCGGTCCCTTATTTCAGTTAATGCATGATAATGCACGACCGCACACCGCAAGAGTTGTAAGACAGACTCTCGCCGCAGCTAACATCAATGTCATGCCCTGGCCTGCTCAGTCGCCAGACTTGAACCCGATTGAGCATGCATGGGATATGCTACAGAGAAGAGCTCTGCCGAATATGGAGGGTATCCAGTCGCAAGAAGACCTTTTTTTGTTGTTGCAACGAACATGGGCGGCCAATCCACAGCGTGATTTGGATGAACTCATTTTGAGTATGCCAAACCGATATTCTTGTGTTGTTAGTGTTCGCGGTAGAAACACGGATTATTAATTGTTTAAGTTACCCAATAAAATTTTAAAGGAAACTGTTATTTCAGTCTTTTTTTCGAACTTTAATGTTAGTGGTTCAAATGTCAAAAATCCCTTTATTAGGAAAATGGCAAATTTCTTTATTAATGCAAAGGTGACTTGGTTTATCGTTACTGTAGACAAACGAAAACACTTTATTTGATGAATCCTTAAAGAAAATTTTAATTAATATCAATCAGGAGAAAAGTTATTGCAAAAATATATGTTGATCCCTAGACACTTTTGATGTGTGTATATTATCAAATTCATCTCGGAAGCCAAAAAATTTGCAAACAGACTTTGGTAAAGAATTTTACAATTCAAACTTTAAACAGTTGATGAAAAAATATGAAATTAACCATTATTCCACTTTTTCTGCAAAAAAGTGTCAATTGTTGAAAGAGTAATAAGAACACTAAAAGGTCACCTTTATAAATCATTTAGCTTAAGCGGTCAATATCAATGGATGGATTAGTAAAAATTTTAAAAAGGTAGTTCAGTGCTACAATAGCACTGTTCACAGGATATCAAAATTTAAGCCTATTGATGTCGATAAAGGAAATCAGACGACTGTACAGGTAGTTCAATATTATGAAATCACAAAATAATTATAAAAAAAAGAAAAATAATAAACATTGCGTTGGTGATCAATAATCATGTTTGGATTAGTAAATACAAAGGTGATTTCTACAAAGGTTATACTCCAAACTGGTCAACAGAAATCTTTAACGTTGTTAAAGTGAATCATACGAATCCAACCACATACCACTTAGAAGATAAACTTAAGCAAACTATTTTAGGATCTTTTTATGAATATGAACTGCAAGGAACAAAATTTCCCGATATACCTACTTATATCTTATTGAAAAAGTTTTACATAACAAGATGATGGAAGCCGTTGTGCTTGGAAAAGGAGTCTTTTTAAAAACACATAAAAGAGGAGCAGGCTTATACTTACAACCTCTAAAAAACGAATTAAACGGTTACCCAAACGAGCACTTTACTAATTAAGATATATTAAAGCACTCAGTAGATATTCCATATTTTCGTGGTGTTTTTATGCGTTACCATCAAAACCAAGAAAAATTGAATGTGCTATTATTAATTTAGACAGTTCTGCAAATTCTGCAACTCATTGGGTAGCCTATGCAAAGGAAAACAAATACTGTGAATATTTTGATAGTTTTGGTAACTTAAAACCACCGTTAGAATTAAAAGTGTTTGAAAGATATACACATAAATTATAATTACAAACAGCATCAAACTTTCGGTACTGTTAACTGTGGGCATCTTTGTTTAATATTTATAAGAAAGTATTGGAAAAATCATATATTCAAAGGTTATAATAAAAATAACTTGTCAGTAAAAAAATGTCACCAATTTACAGTCGAATATTAGAGACATCACGCACAAAGAAATTTGGTGACTCGTTTCTTTGCCGCACTTCCAAAAGATGGAATAGTCTACCAGCACACGTATTCCCTCCTACCTATGACATAGCGTCCTTCAAACGAGGCGTGAAGAAGCACTTTGTGGGCCGGCAGAGTGAGGGTGACTGATGCTACGTCTCTTACGCTGCACCAGTTATTGTCCTCGCGCCTGGACTTCATTTCCACTTAACATCAGGTGGAGTGGGGTCATTTGACGGGCTTAGTATAAAAAAAAATGTCTTTCGCTGTATCCATAACAACTGGACAAGGAGCCTCGCTAATAATTAACTACTCACCAACTTTAGAATTACGTGGGGAATATGAGTGCGGACTTCTACAATTTTCTACTTTTAATTCTATTCCTAATAAAGACGAAAATAATAATAAGTTTTATCATGGTAAGTATTAATGAGTTCATTGAAATTCCGGAAGGATCATATGGTCTACAAGATATTTGTGAATATTTAAAAAACAACATTAAGAATGCTGTTTTAAAATTGACTTGTAATAATATACTCTCAAAACCAAAATTTTTTGCTCAAAAGATGTACATTTTAAGAAAACTAATTCTATTGTTAGAATTTTAGGTTTCGCTAACGAAACAATTAAGGCAAATATATGTC
This sequence comes from Scoparia ambigualis, assembly GCA_963921215.1. NCBI lineage: Eukaryota > Metazoa > Arthropoda > Insecta > Lepidoptera > Crambidae > Scoparia > Scoparia ambigualis. The sequence goes on from OY992509.1 coordinate 9,159,133, forward strand.
GTGAGTCTCAGTATCCAGTCAGTATTTTATCGACGACCATTGTGCGCATCGAATGTGACGTAGTTAGCGGATCATTCGTAAATGGAAAAACAAGCCATATAATTTACGAATTTGTGCCTAATGTACCACCCGGTTATCGAATTATTGAAATTCCTAAAAGTTAATTCTGTTTTCCAGTCAATCAAAGTTCAATTAGTGCAATTAATATAATGTTGTTAGACGCTGATATTAAGCAAAAAATTTACGCGGGGAAGACATACAACTTCCATCTACATTTTTAGAAAAAATGATTCATTTTAATAAAAACCCTGCCACACCAGGTGTTCAAGTCAGTTTGAAAAGAGCATTTAGAAAAAGAACACCATTTAACTTGAAAAAGAAGGTTACTAAAAATAATAAAGAATTTCTAAAGCTAGTAAGTACTTACTGTTGGCGCTTAAGGCACCAACATGCGACGCAGGGAAATGGTAAAATAGGATAGCTGGGGGCTTACTTGGTTCCGGGCTGTGATCACAGGATCTGGTTGGAGCTGAAGGCGGCTGGCGCTCTAGGCGCGGGAGCGCAGGCTTGAGGGCGGCAACACACAACACAGTTCACTCAGGGCACTAGTCGGTGGCGTTTTAGGGGTAGTTGAGCTGGTAAAAGAAGCGCTTTCACTGCACACACACTGATCACATAACAGACGTGTTCACGGGCTGAGTTCTTGCGCGCGCGCGCGTGGGGTCTCCTTGAACGCTCGGAGCACACTGCCTTGGCGCCAGCGCCGATCCGCTTCGTCCGGTATAATTGTCACCTCCCTCTGATTGGCCGATTATTCGTTGCGGTCCGTGCGACGGGGAGGTCAGTCCAATATGCACTTTAATTGACCGCAGAGACGGTTGCTATTCGTTGCGCTGTGGCGCAAACACTTACTTAGGTTTGTTAAAATGAATACTTGAAATATATATCAGCCAACGTCATACGATAACAGTATTGAGAGTTTTGAATATATATGTCGGCGCAAAAGAATAAAAGGAATTCAACGCGCGCGCAGTGCCTGCTCGCCGTGACGTCACAACCGGTCGGCGTACCGCACCACTCCGAACTAGTCCGAACGCTCGCTTTATAAGGCGTGCGCCGACGCACAGCAGTCAGTCGCTCTCTGGAGTCGACTCAATAAGGACTGATCCTTGGATTGTCTGAAACTTTATTACGCCACTTGGTGTGGCTGGAGTTGCCGAGGATAGGACCGATCGCCTAGATTGTCCGAATCCTTATTTTGCTACTTTGTGGCTTTAAGTCGACTCAATAAGGACTGATCCTTGGATTATCTGAAACTTTATTACTCCACTTGGTGTGGCTGGATTTGCCGAGGATAGGACCAATCGCCTAGATTGTCCGAATCCTTATTCTGCTACTTTGTGGCTTTAAGTCGACTCTTTACGAATAAAACCGATCGCCGTAGATTGTCTGAAACCTGACTGACTACTTTGCGTTGGCCTCGCTGCATAAGATTAAGCTATTACAATTGTTCAAAATTAATTAATTGATTTAGTTCTTTCAAATACGATTGTATGATTGATTATAAAATAAAAAGAACTGATTCATTCAATTGTTAGTTAAATCTATTAAAAGAACAGTTTATGTTAAGTAATATTAGGTTTATTGAAATTAATAAAAATCAATTATAACTTTTTAAATTCCTTTTCTTAAACCCGTGCGCTTACCATATAACTCACTCACCCGCAATATTATTTAAGTGTAGGTATGGAGTTTGATCAGATCGATCCAGTAGACCCATCTTATAGTGATGATCTCACATCAGAAGTGGGATCGCAACCCATACGACCCTCTATTTCTGAACCTTCTGGAACAGCCGAGGTTAGCCTGACTGCTGTGCCACCTGCATTTTTTACTCATATGATGACTATGATGCAACAAATGGCAGAAAAGCTTTCTTCACCAATACCACCGGCTCGAATCCGTATAAATGACATTTATCTTCCCAGTTACGACCCCGATGGCGATATTAACATTAGAGATTGGTGCACTCACATCTCTGAAGCTAAAGTCAAGTATAATCTTGAAGACTATGATGTCCGAACAAATGTTACGAGCTTGCTCAAGGGCCGCGCTAGACGTTGGGCAGATAGATGGCTTATTACTACTTCATCCTGGGAGGAACTTAAGCAAAATTTGATTATGACCTTCGAACCTGAAAGCAGGTATTCTCGCGATGTCCTTAAATTTAGAGAACATGTTTACGACTCCTCCAAAGACATTTCTGAGTATCTATCAACTTCATGGTTTCTCTGGAAAAAGTTAACCAAAGATAAATTGTCTGAAGATGATGCCGTAGAAGCAGTAATTGGCACTGTTAGTGATGAAAGGTTACGAATTGAATTACTTAATACAAAAGCGAAATCAGTTCCTGAGCTCATATCCGTAGCTTCTTCTATCCGATCCAAACGGCCCAGTTCTGCTATTATCAATGGGATTCCTTCCAAAAAACCTCGATACGCAGACCTGAAAACCTTAAAAAAGGACCCTCCTTATTGCAGTATTTGCAAAAAACTTGGTCACGATGCTAGTTACTGTCGGTATCGATCGACTTCCATTAACCAATCTTCTGATAATAAAAACTTACAGAACCCGGCATCGACTTCTCTAGGTGCCAATAATGGACGACCACCAAAAAACTGTTCCTTTTGTCACGGGGTAGGACATACATATGAAACTTGTTACAAAAGAGAAAAAGCGATTTCAAACGTTAATCTTGTAGGTAGGTCCAAGCTAACTTTTTTTAAAGTAACTATAAACAAATTAGAATTTACTGCTCTATTGGACAGCGGTGCTGATTGTTTAGTTATTTGTGAATCAATTGCTTCCAGACTGCCAGGGAAGATAAATTATTCAGCACATTATCTAAAGGGTATTGGCTTACCCGTTCTCTCAATACAGACGATAGACACTTTTTGCCAAATCAATGGCATAACTGTTGAGTTAAAATTTCATATTCTTCCTGATGCTGACCTTTCTGTAGACCTACTGATTGGCACTAATTTGCTTCAAAATACTGGTCTAACAGTAGTTGTTAATAATACTGGTGCAATTCTTATTTAACAACAAAACCTAATGCACATTCAACTAAAACACCCCGAATTTGACGAGTTAAATACCGACCTTACCAGTGATTCCGAAATAGACCAATTAAAAATCCTTTTAAATAAATATGCTCACATCTTTATCAGTGGTTTTCCTAAAACGCGTGTTAATACTGGACAACTTGAGATTCGTCTAAAAAATGCCAATAAATATGTAGAACGACGACCTTATCGTCTTAATTCATTTGAGCGTGAAAAGGTTAAAATGATTATTAAAGATCTTCTCGAGAATAAAATTATAAGAAAAAGTCAATCTCCATATTCTAGCCCTATTATTCTCGTGAAAAAGAAAAATGGTGAAGATCGAATGTGTGTGGACTTCCGAGAATTAAATTCTAACACTGTCCGTGATCCATTGCCGCTAATAGCCGACCAAATTGATCAACTTGCAGATGGGTACTTTTTTTCAACCTTAGATATGGCTGCTGGATTTCACCAGATTCCTATCGCTGAGTCCTCAATAGAGAAAACTGCCTTCATAACCCCCGATGGTCTTTATGAATATATCACTATGCAATTTGGACTTTCTAATGCTCCAGCCATCTATCAAAGATGTATAAATAAAGCTCTTACTGGTCTTCTAGGCCATATTGTCCAAGTCTACATCGACGATGTGCTTTGTAAAAGCTCTACGTTTTCGGAAGGCATTCAAAACCTTGAAAGAATATTTAAGGCATTAGAAAAAGCAGGGTTTTCTGTTAACGTTAAAAAGTGTTCGTTTTTCAAAAGATCCATAGAATATCTTGGTAATATTATAGCTGACGGTCAGGTTCGTCCTAGTCCCAGTAAAATAGATGCCCTCGCTAAATCACCAGTACCATCCACAGTTAAGCAGGTCCGGCAGTTTAATGGGTTGGCAGGATATTTTCGGAGATTCATTCCAAATTTCTCTAAAATTATGATACCTCTTTATTCTTTGACGAAACAAGGAGAAAAATGGGAATGGTCCCACAGACATGAGGAGGCTCGGAATACAGTCATTCAGTATCTAACATCTAGCCCTGTCTTGACCATTTTTAGAGAAAATTCTCCTATAGAGCTTTATACCGATGCAAGTTGTCTTGCTTATGGAGCCGTATTAATCCAAGTCATTAACGACCGGCAACACGTCGTGGCTTATATGAGTACGCGCACTACCGACGCTGAAAGCCGCTACCACTCCTACGAGTTAGAGACTTTGGCCGTGGTAAAAGCGATAAAACATTTTAGACATTTCCTTTATGGACGATCATTTAAAGTCATTACGGACTGTAATTCCCTAAAGGCATCTATGACCAAACAAGACCTATTGCCTCGAATTCATCGTTGGTGGTCATTCTTACAAAGTTTCGACTTTGAAATAGAATACCGGGAAGGGGAACGCATCCAGCATGCAGATTTTTTTAGTCGAAATCCTACTCCGACACTTTCTGTTAAAATCCAAAAAATCAAAATCAAAATCTCTTTATTCAGTAAACTTAGAATAAGCATTTTGAATCGTCAAAAGTTAAAGGATGGACGGGCACCCGCCCACCCACCCCGCCGATTCAGGAAGTCTTTTAACTGTGGAGAAGAACGGGCGCAAGAAACTCCACAGGTTTATAATAATATAGAAGTAACGACATTTACAAAACAATATGTCGTTACCAAATCATACAACATACAATTAAACAAATTATGAGCGTCAATACAAGTTGGAACATGCCCTCCCTGTCATAGAAGGACATTTTCCATTACAACAAAAAAAAAACATTGGATACGATTACAAAAAACAGGTATTGCTCGATTTTAAATAAAACGAACAATGTCTTACAGTATCTTTGAAATAAAAAGAAAAACTATTAAATACTACCAATAAAAAAAATAAGATTGCAAGAGCAGACCAGCCTCCACAGGCGGCACCCGTTCACGAGTATGACATGTGAATCAGCCATCGCTTCGCTCAACCATGTTTTAGGGAACGTAACGACCCGACGCACATGCCACCACCGCAGAGACACTTTAAGAGAGCATGACACACTCGAGCAACTCCAACGAAAGCAAGAGAACAATAAGACAACTTTAAACGCAACATAAATTTTGAGTGGGTACCTTTGTCTGTAAGACACTGCTGTTAAAGGCTATCATACCAGCGTAAAATTAATTATTAAAAAAAATATATATATATTGCTAAGAAAATAAAATGTGAAAATATTATTATCACCAGGCTGTTTTGTCTTCTAAATATTCTTTGACTATATAATAACCTTTCTTATGTAAACAAGATTTTACATGATTCTTAAACTTATCTAAAGGTAAATCTTGTACAGTACTTGGTATTTTATTATAATAGTGTATACCTTGCCCCAAGAAAGAGCCAAGAACCTTTTGTAACCTAAACAGTGGCATTACTAGTTTTGACTTACTTCTAGTATTGAAATTGTGTACATCACCGTGTTTAGAAAAAGAGTTAATATTGCACCGCACAAAAACTATACAATTATAAATATATTGCGATGCAACAGTAAGAACACCAACTTCCTTAAAAATATTTCTCAGAGAAGTTTGTGATGCCAGTCTATAAATGGTTCTTATTGCTCGTTTCTGTGAAATGAATATAGTTTTAATATCAGCCGCTGTTCCCCACAAAAGGACGCCATACGACATGACACTGTGAAAATAACTAAAGTAAACAGTCCTAGCAGTTTCAACATCTGTTATTTGTCTAATTTTTCTAATGGCGTAAGCTGCTGAACTGAGTTTGCCGGCCAAATTCTATATATGCGGATTCCATTAGAGTTTTGAGTCCAGGGTTATCCCTAGGAAAACTGTCGAATCTACCAAATCTAATTTATCACCATTCATTCTAACATCGGTTTGTTCGGTCTTGACATTTGGTAGTGTAAATTTAATACATTTCGTTTTTTTAGCGTTTAGCTGTAAATTGTTAGCAGTAAACCAACTAAGTACCTCTGAGAGAGCATTGTTTACATCGTCAAAATTATTCTTATTCCTAGTCACATTAAAAATGAGTGAAGTATCATCTGCAAACAATACAATATCACAGAAGTTTTCTACAAAGAATGGCAAGTCATTGATATATATCAAAAATAAGAAAGGGCCAAGAATTGACCCTTGTGGAACTCCCATTTTTACATGAGAACCGGATGACTTAGTTCCATTAACATCGACAGTTTGTGTTCTAGAACTAAGATAAGACTGTATCAATTTAAGCGCAAAACCTTTGAGACCATAATAATTTAACTTCATCGCCAGTGTTCGGTGCTCAACGCAATCGAAAGCCTTGGACAGGTCGCAGAAAACTCCAAGAGCGTTCTGAGACCCCTCCCAGGCATCAAATATATGTTTTATTAGAGCAACACCTGCATCAGTAGTGGAACGACCCTTTGTAAAACCAAATTGCTTACTATGTAAAAGATTATTTAGGTTAAAGTATTCTACTAACTGTTCGAGAATAATTTTTTCATAAATCTTACTAAGTGCTGGTAGTATTGAAATTGGTTGATAGTTACTGGGGTCTTCTTTATTTCCCGATTTAAATAAAGGTATAACCTTACTAAACTTCATAAGATCAGGAAAGATTCCCTTATCAATACAGTTATTAAATATGTCAGCAAGATAGGGTGCAATAGAATATATAATATTCTTAATTATCTTTATAGACATGCCCCACAAATCACCTGTGTTTTTCATTTTTAGTGATTTGAAACTTTTAATAATATTATTAGAGTTAATATATTGAAAATTAAAAGAAAAATTACATTTGGGTACATGTTCTTCGAGAAAAGATTGTGCCGCCACTGGTGATGAATTTAAATTAGAGGTTGTTACCACAGGTATATTTATGAAGAAATCATCAAAAATATTAGCAATTTGTGCATCCGAATTGACAAGGTTGTCATTAACTTTTAGAGTAAAAGTGTTGTCCCGTGGTTTTAATTTACCAGTTTCACGGTTGATGATATCCCAAGTGGCTTTTATTTTATTATTAGACTTTTTAATTTTATCTTTAATGAAATTTGATTTTGCTAGTATGCACACTTTCTTAAACAATTTAGAGTATTTTTTTACATATTCTGTAAAATTTAAATTATGGTTATATTGTCTTAGATTATATAGCTCAAACAGTTTATTTCTACTTTTATAAATACCAGGCGTGGCCCAGTCACAGAACTTAAGTTTTTGTGAAAACTTTATTGTTTTAGAGGTAAACACCTGGTTGTATTCTGTCTTTATTAAATCAAAGAGATTACTATATAGTTCATCCGGATCATCTTGTACAAAGAACAAAGTATCAATTTTACAAGCTACATTGTTTTGAAAATACTCCATTCGCTTTTTTGTAACTGGTTTACATGTTACAGTTTTAGGCTCCTCCTTAACATCAATATCATAGCTCACCTTCAAACCGCAATGGTCAGATGTAAGACTACTAATAACTGACTTAGATACAGGGTCATAGTCTGTAAAAATATAATCGAGACAAGTGGCCGAATGTGAAGTTATTCTAGTGGGTTCAAGAAATAGATTTTTTAAATTAAAACATTTAAATAAAGCTAAAAGACTAACACTCACTGAAGTGTTTTCTAAAATATTTACATTAAAATCCCCACATACTAAAACAAATTTATTTGTTAATTTTATTTTATTAAGTACATCTTCCATTACTGATTCAAAAACATCGAAATTGCCCGAGGGGGGTCGGTATACACACACTATTATAAACCTATTTAACTCTACGCATGATAGCTCAATATTACGCTCCTTTGAAAGACATACAATATCATTTCGCTCTTTGTATTTAATATTATTACTAACAAGTATTAAAGAACCGCCGTGAATAGCTGTGCTTCGTACGTACGCACTTGCTAGTTGGAAATTATTTACATGGAAAGACGTGTCATGTGTTTTTAGCCAATGCTCAGTTATACAAAATATATGAATAGCCTGACTTTTTGCAATTAATTCTAATTCTAAGTCCTTGCCAGCCAAACCCTGAATGTTTTGATTTATAATATTAATGGATGTGGACTTGGCTTTTGTCTTAGACCTCAGTTTAAACTAGAAGTAGTCACCTTACTACTAGTTATAAAAGATGCATTAGTAGAACTACTAATGATGACATTATTATCAATAGACTTTGTTATACCAGGTATAACAGGGTCTTGTATATTATAAGCTAATAAATTAGCTATCTGGGTCTTATATTTCTTTGGCAAATACATAGTATCTGAAGTCAAAATAAAATTATTAATAAATTTATTAATGTCAAAAAATAAAATATTGTCACTATGACGCCATAATAAATTATATAATAATAAATTTAAGTCAAAAATACGTTTGTTTTGTTCCCAGGTTAAGTTTTTACAGTAGGGAAAAGCACTAACAATAAACCTGCAATTTGTATTCGCTTGAAATTGTAACAAATAAATTATGTTTTCTATTATGTCACGTTTCTTAATTTGTGAACTGTCACCACATAAAATAATTACATTAGTGGAACTGCTCAATGACTGCTGAGATATGCTACGTACTATAGCATTCATTGATAAACCTGGGGCACAGACATTCGTAACTTGTTGATTTAAACTTCCATTCAAAAGCAACCCCAACCCCTGACCCAGTCTATCAGAAAACATAACTGTTTTTCTTTTTAATTCATTAGCATTGTTTATGATCAAGCTATTTAAATCATAAGTAGGTATAATTTCTGTACAGGCCGTTAACGGACTGGGATCCATGACAGACAAGTTAGTCGACTGAATACTTGAGTTTGATAATAAAGGACTTTCACATCTGTTTATCTCATTATTAACTAAAGAGTCGTACCGATCAGCATTGTATTTGCATAAATCAATCAACTCTGTAGCTGATTGAATATGCTCTTCGATTTCCTTTTGTGCAGTTGAATATTTATTGTTTACACTATCAAGTGTCTCATGCAACCGCTGAATATCTGATTGTAATTGCTGAGTGTCCCGGTCATACATTTCCCTACTTTTAATTAATTTATTATTATAAATCTCTAAAGAATCTAAAAGGCTCATACGTTCTTTTTCAAACTGGCTACTTCTCAAAAGACAGCTTTTCAGACAGGCCACTTCCTAAAATACAAAATTTATCATCATTTCGTTTTCATTTTTGCTACAAAATTGACAAAAACTATCATTAAGTCATATGCAAACAAATATGGCAACTATTATGGAGATGGTACTTTTGCCTGTGTCCCGGTGCCTTTTTACCAACTTTTTACGGACGTCAAGTCAACAGAAAAAGCATATAACGTTGTCCAGACGTCAAACCACTGAAGGAGATCGGGAGAGGATTAGTTTATCAAAACATTTAGAAAAAGATAGAGCTATTACCAATGATATTATAAACTATAGATATGTTACGTTCATAGTAATTTGCGTTTAAAATTTGTTCCGAGCAATCCAAAACTGCACATTAAACACTTGACCGTCATTAGAAGCTTATAATATTGAGATAGGCATATCAGTTTCCCGTCGTATTTTCCTTCTCTTTCTTCCGGTATATCGCTGTCTCTCTCGCTCATCCCACTCAGTGGCGTCACCAGGTGGCGCGGTGGGGGAACCAGGAGATTTCACACCCGTGCCCATTTGTTCATCATTGGCGTGAAATTTCCCGTCGGCGTAACTTGTGCACTACATAGTGATCAAGTGACAAAGAAATAGAATTATTTTTATTTAAACTGCAACACAGTTCTCGTGAGTTTCTACAATACACGTGAGTACTTAGAATAGTTTCTTAACTTAACGGTGTTACCGTTCGCTGAATTTATAATTTAAACTTATCTGGTATATCAAACTTTTTATTTTACCCGCCAGAGATGTAGATACACCTTTTCTTTTAAGATAAGAAAGCATTCGAGTAAAGATAGTATTTTTAAAAGTGTTTTTTGTGTTTAATACGTGGTATCTACCCTCCAGGCACTTTTTCTTTTTATTTTAGATAAGAAACCGATAATTAGTGCTTACATTAGATAATGAGAAAAATGAATTGTAGCTAAGCGGCTATAGCTAGTCCTTCTAACAATCCCGATCGCATCGGCGAAGGTTGAGTTCGAGTTAGTCGTCATCGTTCAAAGAAGCATGGTCATCGTACCTACCCGCCTTTCATGACGATAACGACAATGTGTCTGCTTTATCGGACGTTAGAGGAAATCTTAAAACGATTGTTGCACCTCGCAGGTGTTACCAATACTGACTAAAACAGTTAACAATTTAAATATTCCGTGTAGTGATCTAGATTTGATTTTTGATTTTAAAAGTAAACTAAAAGAGCCAGCTAGGCCTTAAGCACCAATATTCTGATAAATCTTGTGCACCAATAACTTTTGGTATTTTAAAACTAAAAAGATATTTTTAATAATTGTCTGCGCAGTTTACTAGTTGGTCGCAAACATCTGATGCCTCTCATAAAGTTCTTATTTTCAGTGGTGATTAGGTTGTAGACTGAAACTATAAATATACGAAAAGAGGATAGGTACTCATAAAAATGTAAAAGACTCTCTAATGCTTGCTTGCTTGAAATACTTCAAACACACATTTGTTTAATTCTGAACATATTACAGTTGCATTCATTGATAAACCTGGGGCACAGACATTCGTAACTTGTTGATTTAAACTTCCATTCAAAAGCAACCCCAACCCCTGACCCAGTCTATCAGAAAACATAACTGTTTTTCTTTTTAATTCATTAGCATTGTTTATGATCAAGCTATTTAAATCATAAGTAGGTATAATTTCTGTACAGGCCGTTAACGGACTGGGATCCATGACAGACAAGTTAGTCGACTGAATACTTGAGTTTGATAATAAAGGACTTTCACATCTGTTTATCTCATTATTAACTAAAGAGTCGTACCGATCAGCATTGTATTTGCATAAATCAATCAACTCTGTAGCTGATTGAATATGCTCTTCGATTTCCTTTTGTGCAGTTGAATATTTATTGTTTACACTATCAAGTGTCTCATGCAACCGCTGAATATCTGATTGTAATTGCTGAGTGTCCCGGTCATACATTTCCCTACTTTTAATTAATTTATTATTATAAATCTCTAAAGAATCTAAAAGGCTCATACGTTCTTTTTCAAACTGGCTACTTCTCAAAAGGACAGCTTTTCAGACAGGCCACTTCCTAAAATACAAAATTTATCATCATTTCGTTTTCATTTTTGCTACAAAATTGACAAAAACTATCATTAAGTCATATGCAAACAAATATGGCAACTATTATGGAGATGGTACTTTTGCCTGTGTCCCGGTGCCTTTTTACCAACTTTTTACGGACGTCAAGTCAACAGAAAAAGCATATAACGTTGTCCAGACGTCAAACCACTGAAGGAGATCGGGAGAGGATTAGTTTATCAAAACATTTAGAAAAAGATAGAGCTATTACCAATGATATTATAAACTATAGATATGTTACGTTCATAGTAATTTGCGTTTAAAATTTGTTCCGAGCAATCCAAAACTGCACATTAAACACTTGACCGTCATTAGAAGCTTATAATATTGAGATAGGCATATCAGTTTCCCGTCGTATTTTCCTTCTCTTTCTTCCGGTATATCGCTGTCTCTCTCGCTCATCCCACTCAGTGGCGTCACCAGGTGGCGCGGTGGGGGAACCAGGAGATTTCACACCCGTGCCCATTTGTTCATCATTGGCGTGAAATTTCCCGTCGGCGTAACTTGTGCACTACATAGTGATCAAGTGACAAAGAAATAGAATTATTTTTATTTAAACTGCAACACAGTTCTCGTGAGTTTCTACAATACACGTGAGTACTTAGAATAGTTTCTTAACTTAACGGTGTTACCGTTCGCTGAATTTATAATTTAAACTTATCTGGTATATCAAACTTTTTATTTTACCCGCCAGAGATATAGATACACCTTTTCTTTTAAGATAAGAAAGCATTCGAGTAAAGATAGTATTTTTAAAAGTGTTTTTTGTGTTTAATACGTGGTATCTACCCTCCAGGCACTTTTTCTTTTTATTTTAGATAAGAAACCGATAATTAGTGCTTACATTAGATAATGAGAAAAATGAATTGTAGCTAAGCGGCTATAGCTAGTCCTTCTAACAATCCCGATCGCATCGGCGAAGGTTGAGTTCGAGTTAGTCGTCATCGTTCAAAGAAGCATGGTCATCGTACCTACCCGCCTTTCATGACGATAACGACAATGTGTCTGCTTTATCGGACGTTAGAGGAAATCTTACAACGATTGTTGCACCTCGCAGGTGTTACCAATACTGACTAAAACAGTTAACAATTTAAATATTCCGTGTAGTGATCTAGATTTGATTTTTGATTTTAAAAGTAAACTAAAAGAGCCAGCTAGGCCTTAAGCACCAATATTCTGATAAATCTTGTGCACCAATAACTTTTGGTATTTTAAAACTAAAAAGATATTTTTAATAATTGTCTGCGCAGTTTACTAGTTGGTCGCAAACATCTGATGCCTCTCATAAAGTTCTTATTTTCAGTGGTGGTTAGGTTGTAGACTGAAACTATAAATATACGAAAAGAGGATAGGTACTCATAAAAATGTAAAAGACTCTCTAATGCTTGCTTGCTTGAAATACTTCAAACACACATTTGTTTAATTCTGAACATATTACAGTTGCATTAAAAAAAAAAAAAAAATTGTCTTGTTAGAAAACTTTTTGGCCAGTTATTAAATACTAGTACTGGGAATGCCTCGCAAGCAAAACCTGTACTAACAACAAACGGTTACCTTTCGCAAGGGCAAACTTCTTATAGTGTACCATCGCGTTGTTCTTCTGGTTCATGGGACAGACACACGCACAGCATGCTGTGAACCGCCCTCGCAGGGCGCTTACCAAAATTAATGTCCTCCGCAAGGACATACTTATGGCAGCCACGAACCATATCGTGGCTATAATCTGCCCGCCCTCGCAGGGCGCTTACCAAAATCAATGGTTATTTATTACATGAGGTGTTCGCGGTTTTGCAAGAAGTTGCATATATGTTAATGTAATGGTAAATGTACCTTATTTAATTTAATTTGATTTTTTATAATATGTTTAATTATTGTAATTGGTATTTAACCGTTTTAATAAAATTTAATAAATAAATGTCCTCCGCAAGGGCATGCTTATGCGGTTATGCCAGCACGAACCATATCGTAGCTATAAACCGCCCTCGCAGGGCGCTTACCAAAATCAATTTTAATATTACTTGAGTGTTTGCGGTTTTTGCGAGAAGATGCATGTATGTTAATGTTATGCTAAATGTGCCTTATTTTATTTGAATTTGAATAATACGTTTAATTGTTGTAAATGGTTATGTAACCGTTTTTAATTAAATTAAATAATAAATGTCCTCCGCAAGGACAGGCTTATGCCAGCCACAAACCACATTGTGGCTTTAAACCGCTCTCGCAGGGCGCTTACAAAAACAATGTCCTCCGTAAGGACATGCTTATGCCAGCCACGAACCACATTGTGGCTATGGACCGCCCTCGCAGGGCGCTTACCAAAAACAATGTATTCCGCAAGGACATGCTTATGCCAGCCACAAACCACATCGTTGCTATGAACCGCCCTCGCAGGGCGCTTACCAAAATCAATGTCCTCCGTAAGGACATGCTTATGCCAGCCACGAACCACATCATGGCTATGAGCCGCCCTCGCAGGGCGCTTAACAAAAACAATGTCCTCCGCAAGGACATACTTATGCCAGCCACGAACCACATCGTAGCTATAATATAAACAACGGAGGCTGTTCTTACTTTCGATCCCCAGGATCATAGGCTTGGCAGCTCTATCAATCAGGACAAAAACGTCCATCTTCTCTGCTAACAGAGGTAAATTTCGAGCCGGTCAATTTGCACTTTATCGACACCGTTGGGACTAAATAGGTGCTCCAAGTTTTCTATCATAACACAAAGGTATCGAATACCGTTTTATCTGAAGCCATCGCTCAAGGTTCCAAACGTTACAATCGACAGTTGTTACACGCTTGTATCGGACAAAATGTTTGCTGACACAGATGAAGGAACAGGTTTCTAGAAACAGTAAGTTTTTTTTCCAAACTTCGTTTTAACCCAGTTCTTAGTACCAAAGAGCACTCAAGAAAGGTCACTCCGCCCAAATTTTTAACCTGAAGTCGTTAAATTATTATATGAATTCCGGACTGTGTACGGCCAAGAGACGAGATGTGCAAATTACTTTTCTCAGACCTAGGTACTACCATCTGACTATAGCCAAATCCCACAATGGTTTCTTCGTCTGTTCTACAAAGGCGAATTACTAAAAATTATATGCCTTCCATTTGAGATGAGCACGGCAATGTTTTCTTAGACTATTATCTTATAGACATAAAGACCAGATGGCTCTGTCCAGACATGCCAATATTGTAATAGAAACACTTACTTATTTTGGTGTCCACATAAACTTCAAAAAGTCTGTTTGACCGCCCTCGCAGGGCGCTTACCAAAATCAATGTCTTCCGCAATGACATACTAGGATACATGGAGGAATCACAAGCGTCCATACATACCTACATATACTCACGACTGTTATCCCCGAAGGGTTAGTCAGAGACCAGGCAATGACGACCGCAAAAGCAATCCTCTGCCATAGTCTACGTTTCACCAAATGATAACTGCACATGTACGTGACAAGTGATGAGCCTATCGCCGCTCTATACTGTTGGATGTATGTGCAATCTATGGTTCGTTAGTCGCCTTTTACGATACCTAAGAGAAGAAATAGGGCGGTAAAATAGACTCTACCTTACGATGTAGTTAAATGTATTGGTAGCTAAAAATTATCAGAAACACCAATACATATACCTCCACCAACATTCTTTTTGACAACCGTTGCATCAGGATTGGGGGGTCACAACTCAACAATTCTGCCCTATCGGGAAGGTGGAGTGCATCCGAACAAAAGCTGCACTGCAATCAAAAAGAAAAGCGGGCTGTTCTAAGTCTTACAATTACAAGCATCGAACACGAAGCCTATGCGACAATTTTATTTTAATCCTCCAAATTGCCAACCAACAAATGACCACCAACCAAATTTGTGGTCAAAATTCATTACATTCCAGGGAAATTGAACAGCCATGCAGATGAACTGTCTCGACATAGCCAAGCTCTAGAGTGGCATCTACTGCCAGAATTCACACAAACGATATTCGCGAAGTGGGCCTGGCCAGTAATTCACCTGTTTGTATCCAAGAACGCTCGAGTAGTGGGTAAACTATGCAGATATATCTCAATGATTACGAAGCGATGTTTCACAATGCTTTCAGCCTGAAGTAGAACGCATCCCTCTGGCTTGGAAATTCGCACCACCTTCCCTCATCCCCCGGGTGCTAGCACACCTCAACAGGAATTTATCTGATTGTGGTACCCCTTGCTGCCTCATTCACAGTATGGAATTCGAAACGTAGACGCCTGGTAGACATAATCACAGGCCTGCCAAGGTTCAAGACATGACGTTGAAATTTGGTGTGCTTAAATGATATATCGTTATGGAACCACAAGCAAATTTCCCTACTCAAGCGTCCGGTTATTATAAAACCGTATGAGCACTTGTGCTTGGTCCAGTAGTACAGGAAGGGCGTTAACAGCAGCAGCGGCGCCATCCACACGCGAAACGCGTACCAAATGGGTCCAGTCAGTCCAGTTTTTGGCAGATTTACACTTAATATTTTAAATCTTTCTTACAATATTATACACTACCATAAATTGTCGTTTCTACTTTATGCAGCGCACAATTGTATGGAAATCTTAGTGACGAGGTAATAGTTAAACATGTTTTAAAATCAATCTCAATTTAACATTTAAAAACAACAAAACCTCCTTTTTCCAGGTTTTAGTAATATTAGTCTGTAGACCTTTGTAATGTATTTCAAACCTAGAATCAACTAGTTCGTAACACTGCAATATTATTGTCGCATTGCTCCTTTGTTACCTTGCTGTGGACACCAAACATTATTTTGTTCAGGACAATGCAGTAATATTATGGCGACAGTTTAGGTCAAAAACTGTCTGTAGGGACTACAGACAAACCAGCTAGAAATTGCTACTGGTTAAAAGGATCAATAAATATTGTACAAAATGGCTAAACTAATTTATTTAAAACTTCGAGTGGTTCCCCTGTCACCTGGAGACCTATTACGAAATGATCTATCCGAATGTTCGGGTCCGACCGACATTCGTCCGAAGTTCCGATTGTTTAGTTATTACGAAACAAGTTCGGATTCAACTTGTTCGTACGGAACCAAAGACAAACTTCAAAAGAGTTTCGGAACGAATGATATTAACAACTAGTGTTACTCCACTTAATACTTTTATGTCGATACAATAAAATTCTCTGTTTAACACAATATATCTCTTAAATTACTGAATAATTAAATATTGTAATTAAAGAAACATGAAGTTTATATATAATTCTAAAATATTTATCGGGAGATATTCTATAAATGGACGATATTCGGAATTCGTTAAATCTTAAGACTGTAACATAGACATACTTTGCTTGTTAAAAAAAAACTTCAAAATACGTAAACAAACAAGAGGCACGGTCTCTTTTTTACATAAGTTTTTTGTTGTGATTTTTTGGACTACTTTGATTATTTCTCACTCAAGAAGTGATAAAATGCATACCAACAAGAAATGGATTGTGGTTTTGAGAAAACTACTCATGAGAGCCGTAAATCTTAAGTTCAAGTCAAGTTCAAGTGGATAGTGCAACATAATCTAATAGACGGCGACGGGAAACGCTTAAAAACAAGAGTAAGCTGTATTTTAACTATTTCAAACTTAAAATTATGGAATGATTAAGTGGGCCCAATGTCGTTTCGTGTTAGAGTTTTGTTGGAAGTGAAATTTATTATTCAAGAAACCTTTGGCGAGTCATCATGTCTACTCCAACTGCAGAACAGCTTGAAACCTTATTCAACTTCCTCGAGGAGCATCGGGATTTAGCCCGAGGCATCTTAAGGAGTGTGGAAGGTCGCTTACGTTCCCACCAATTATGGGAAAGTATTTGCACCACTTTAAATGCCATGGGAGGGTGCACGAAAACAACAAAGCAGTGGCAGAAAGTAAGTTTGATTTTTTATTACCTACCATTAATTTTATTTTTTTAGTTATTGCAGTGCCACTGCTAACAAAACATACAAATAACTACTTAACTATTGTTTTTTTCCATTTGACTTAGGTTATGTAGGGCACATTTTGAATTATACCTAGGTAGTAAAGTATTTCATATTTTGTGTGATTAGTATCTACAGGGAACATCACAAGTGATTGAAAATTTGTAATTAGACCAAAATAATTATCTGACAACTTACATGAAATAAGTTTTAAAAATGATTATTTTAACAACAACATGATTATATATTTTAGGTTTGGACTGATAAAAAATATTTGGCCAAAAAGGCAGCGGCAGCGGCTCGAAGATCCGCTTCTGCTACAGGTGGTGGACCATCATCAGCTCCTCAGCTTTCGCAATGGGAGTTGAGGGTGGTATCAATCATGGGAGACGGATTTGGCGAGCCGCAAACTACAGCCAGAGTTTCTGCATTTGTTGATGTAAATATATTTTAATTTATGAGAGCAATACTTATAATATTTATTTTCTTTGCAAACTTTGATTAAAATTTATTTTCAGCCAGTTCAAGAGCCACCTTCATTGGAGCCATATAGTGTTCCAGAAGAGGTAGAGACAGAAGAAATGCCTTATCTAGGTAAGTTGGCAAGAAATATTTAGCTAGTAAGTAATATATTTTATTTGCTTGTCTTCTGTATTGTTATTGTGTTTAAATCACATTTTACTTTACAGAAAACCCAATAGAAGAGAGAGATCCCACCGACCAGGAGAATCTGGCAGGAACAAGTGGTGTACCTCCAAGCACACAGAGAACCATTGTGCCATCTTTAACTGCTACTCAAACACCAAGTAAGTTCAGTCAAAACAATAAATAATATTTTACTAAAATTCCAACAAAATATGTTTCAAATATCAGATATTAATGCTATAATGAAGTTACATTAAATTAACCTTTATCATTAAAAATGTCTCCAAAACATTCAGTAACTGCGATTTCTAAATCAAACTAAAAGTAAAAATAGTTTTGATGGAATACATAGAGTAAATAATTTATTACTGTAGTACTTATATTTATTTTATTGCTGTGTACTGCTACTACTGTAATCTATACATATAATGAAACAGTAACACAGCCAAATCTGAAAATAAGGATTACTGCGTACTACTGACATGATATAGACATTATAAAAAAAACATTAGATTTTAAAATGTATGATTGTCTGTTTGTCTTTCTCCTTTTCACGCAAAAACTACTTACCGATTGTAACGAAATTTTGTATAAAGATAAATTACGCGTACGAAGTCGCGGGCAAAACTAGTATTTTAATAAATTACCCTTACTTGTTCAGTGGTGCTAAAAACTCTTGTCTATAAATAATTGTATAAAAATACATATGGTTAAGGTCATTCAATAGTATACTTACGAAATGACGATATTAATAGCTATACAGATAGATACTCTAAATTTAACTATTAATGTACTTTTGCAGGAATGCAAGAACAAAGATTGCCTCAACGCCAATCAGCTGATAGATCATTTCGAGAAAATTTGCTCCGACTTGAAGAGGCTCGGTTGCACATTGACGAGCAACGAAATGAATATTTGTCGCACTTGGTGCATTTGGCTGATATACGGGTGGCTCTAGTGGAATTATGTGGGCTGGCGAGACAATTTCTGGAGCAGCAAAGACGTAGTTAAGGGGGTGCCGCGCGACCGCACAAAAAGACATAAGTCTTCTTTTAAGTTCATTTAACTTAAAAGCAAAATCAATCATAGTGATATTAAAAATAGAATGAAGTTTTAGACCTAGTAATTTAATTAGACCAGTGTTTTTATTCTGCGAAATGTGCAAAACCATCACGCGCTTGTATTAAAAATTTAAATTTATTTTTAAAGAAGGGGGTGCCCCGCTGAATAGCAATATAAGATATAAGCAATTCATGTAAGAATTATTGTTTCATGCGTAAAATTAAGAAAGTTTTCAAAAAAATATGTTTTAGATGTCATTAGATTTATGTATTGTTTGTAATTTTTTAAAGAATTTGTTATAAATTTAAACAAGGCATGACCTTGTGCATAGATAAGGCTAACTTACAAAGTATTATTGTTTCATGCGTAAAATTATTAGAGTTTTCGAATAAATATGTGTTTAGATGTCATTTGATTTATGTACTTATTGTTTTTTTATTTTTAAAGAATTTGTTTCAAATTTCTACAAAGCATGACCTTGTGCAATGATCAGACTAACTTACATAAGTTCTTTTAATGTATTTAACTGAATCAGCGCATAGTACAAGTGACTTAAAAATACGTAAATTTTTACAACTTCGTGCAGGACTCGCTTAAAGGGGCAGTGAATATAATCTATTAGCAAATATTCTAGGTTTTAGATGTTGATTCATAAATTAGGGCCTTATATGTTAGAAAGATTATGTATGACGTAAACTGTATATTATTATTAAATAAATAAAGGACAATGCACTTTAACTGGTCTAAACTTTTACTAGACCTCAGCCTTTGATGAAACCTATGGCAAACGGTACCAATTGTAGCAACTTTTTCTATGGCACCAAAACATCTAACCCGGTGGAAAAAAGTTACAGCAATACGAATAATAAAAAGTTTGTAGCATTGTTTTTATTTCACAATCTTATTATTATTCTTATTGCTTTAACTTTTTACCCCTGGGTTAGATTTTTATGGTGCCATAGTAAAGATAGTTAGGTACTACTGATAAGTGCTATTAGTTGGTATAGGTTTCATCAACGGATTTTGGGCCAAAAATGTATGGAAAAGTTACATTGTCCATTAATGATTTAAAAATATTTAATTTCTTATTGATATTCAGTCAAATGGTAGTTTTTAGTTTTTTTCTATAATAAATGTTAGGGTTCCATACAATGTACATTAATTTGGGATTATACAGGTATTATGAAAATAAAAATAATATTTTTTTGTTAATAAATACATTAGGCATCGTATAATTTTAATTAGCTAAGTTTAATATAAGTAATGAAATTTATTTTCAGAATACATTATTCAATATTAACGTTACTTAGTAATAATTTACTTAACGACTATATTAGCATAAAGATTAAAATCACAAAAAAATACCTAATTAAACTTATTATATTATACTCTTATCTATTTAATATTGCTATCACCCTTTCCCTCTCCCTTTGGCCCCTTCTTAATGCTTCTACAGACGAAGCTTCAGGGCGATATGTGACCTGCCGAGAATTCTCTATTTCGAGGTCATCTGGGGTCAGCGGAGGAGCATCCACGCCAGCTCTAATGCACATATTGTGTAAGACACAACAGGCCAAAATGATTTGGCCTGCTGTCTCTGGTTGGTAGTGAAGCTCCCTCGCTGCCAACAGACACCTCCACCGACCCTTTAATATCCCAAACGTGCGCTCTACGGTGGAACGAGCACGTTTATTCACTGCATTGTATCGGCCCTCTGGAGTGTTTTCTTCAACATTGCCCAATGGTGTCAGCAAATAATGCCGTAAAGGATATCCTGAATCACCTGTAAAATAGAAAGTTATGCGTTTTTAAAGTAGATAGGATAGCATGTATGAATGATGACAATCGCGATTGAGAGTTCATTTTGTAGCTACATGTAAGTCCGATATCTACATGTTGTTTGACAGAGATTGTTTTAGCGATAAGCGCTCTTTGTTTACTGTGTACTGTACTATGCCTTTCTTTATGTTTGGGTATAATAAACAAAGTGTTTTGTATTGTATTGTAAGTAGGTACCTAATAGATATGTTGAATGTAGTTGCTCCAGATGGGCTTTGATCTCGCTTTGAGACCAAATAAATGCATCATGGGTTGCTCCACCATATGTAGCGTCTATATTTAGAATGTAACAGTCGGTGTCACATATCTGAAAAAAAACAAAATATTGGTTTACATATAACTTTTTAATAACTTGGCTTAATAAATCTAAAATTTACAGAAATTTCACTGAAATGTAAATTATGCCAAAAATCTATTGTTTCAGTTGGGAATCGAACTCCCGTAGCTTTATTCAACGTTTAATTAATTTCAGCTAAATAATTTGTATTTTGTAGGTATGACTGTAAATTAACAACTAGCTTTGAAGCATATACAAATTATTACTCACCACTTGAGTATTAATAGAATGGAAATGTTTCCTATTAAAAAACCTCTCTTCGTGCTCAGTGGGCCTTATGATTGCAACGTGTGTGCAATCAATGCACCCAACCACCCCCGAAATACGATATCTCTCATAAAACCTGAAAAATAAAAAATACATGGCATTGAAGTAATATAGACTTATACACAAGTTTCTTCTTCTCAGTCGTGCACTCTTGAATGAGTGGTCGTGATCATGTTTTGGTCGTCGTCACCACTTCTCTCGTGATGCGTCGCCATGTATCCCTATGTTTGGCAGAGTGAGAGCAAACACACAAGTTTATGGACCTTGTAAAATAAAAACTTATGCTAATTAGATCGGCACGAAACAGAAGGGACTGGCATAAATAAAGGGAGGCCTATACCCAGCAGTGGGTGGTTGCGGACTGATTGATTGATTGAATTAGACAACATCAGATACATTATTATAAGTAGTATAATATTTGTGATATGGTAATTGGACACAACAAAGGTAGCACAAACTTTCTTTTATGAACAATCATTTAAACCAAGATGTTTCTAAAGATCCCAACCCAAACATAAATTTTCGCAAAATTAAAATCAAGTTTTCTAGAATAAAATAGTATAGAATACATTTTATTGCCATTACCTACTGTGTACATTGGGTGACTTGCATGCATTTTTACTTCAAATAAATTACCAATAATACATTAAATCTTACTTTGTCTTAATGATGTTCCTATCAACTGCATTCTGGGGAAATTTTATATATTTTTGTAGTATGGTTGAGGTATTGATTGCTAATGTGACCTCACGCAGACAACGAGACACAGTTGGCTGGGCCATCGGAGTGTCTGTGCTTAGCCCCACAGAACCTTGATAACTGCCCCGGGCATAAAAATTTAAGGCAACTAATATCTGAAATCGAAAGTTCCATGTTGTTACAGCATTAAGAAAATAATATTGAGCTAAAACACTATACATACCTTTGTAGCCGGGTCTATTCCACGGGCATTTCGCTTTGGAGGTAAAAGCGGTACTATTTCCTGGCAATGCTCTTTTCATAAAGTTCCCGACTGAGTCTATAATTGCTTATAAACTCAACGTCGGGAATGATATGAGTGTCAAGAGCTTCGCGAAGACGCCTCCGATTTTTTATACGCTCCATACGCTCATCCCTTAGAGCTTCTACTCCCAATAAATACAATCTCCCTGCCATTTCTACTAACTTAAAACAATCACTATAAACAGAAAACACAAATTATTTAGTTTTCAGGTTAACCACTTAACTTTGTTACTTCCTATAGGATCGACTTACGACTGCCCCGAATTCCCGAAGCTCACAAGGCAGCTATTGTGTTATCGTGAAATTTGACATAAAATCGACGACGAAACGCTTGTCAAACTCAAATTATCGGTCGGAAGAAACGCTTTCAGAATAAGGTTTACGACGCAACTTACGTCAAATACAGTTCGGTCGGATCGAAAGTTCAAGACCGGTTCGACCGACCGACCGACGCATTTCGTAGTAGGAAACGACCGAACAATCGCCCGATAGATCGCGTTTTGTCATTTCGTAATAGACCTCCTGTTTCAAGCACTGTGGTAACTAGATGGATATTACAGCCACACCTGGTTGTGTTTTGCTCCGCTGTAGCATCTACAAACTAGATTGATATGATTTACCCATTGAGGATATACTATTGGTAATTGGAGATTAGTTACTTAGTACTTTTCACAAGGTTTATTGTCGTGAAATATTGATTCAGGCGTCACGAAGTTTTTCATTTTTTATTTTTACCCTGTAAAGTGATTGATATCAAATAGTAAACAATATTTATTTCCTAATAATAATGTTCGTTTACATGGTTTACAAGCTAAATTATTTGATTTTTCATCAATGACTGGCCAATTATTTTCTTACATGACTTAAATTGTAAATAACTAGTACTTAATTTATAACTTTTTGTTTAAACCATAATCATATTATTAACTCTCTCGCACTTATTGTTTAATTTATTTCTCACATTGGCGTTTTCACCAGGCGATAACAAACAGGTCTCAATATTATAAGCTTCTAATGACGGTCAAGTGTTTAATAGACGCGTTTTACCTGAAATAAAACGCATATTAAATACTTACCTCATTAGAAGCTTAGTTTTTATTTCCGCCTGGTGCTTAATGCATATTTCGACGCAATGATGAACAAATGGGCACGGGTGTGAAATCTCCTGGTTCCCCCACCGCGCCACCTGATGACGCCACTGAGTGGGATGAGCGAGAGAGACAGCGATATACCGGAAGAAAGAGAAGGAAAATGCGACAGGAAACTGATATGCCTATCTCAATATTATATGAACGTCAGGACTGAGGAGCCACCCCTAATTTTTAAAGGAAAATCATACCATCAATTAGTAGTATAAAAAATAATTTTGTAGGACAAATTCTGGAATTTGTAGTATAATACTTTCTAAGGTACATCAATATAAAGCTGGCTCCTCAATCCATACAGTATGGATTGAGGAGCCACCCTAGAACTCGGAAAGTAATGTAGTTACATTTTTGAAAATTTTGTATGTTTTAGTAGGTATTTTGTAGGTTATCTACAAAAAATTACAGTGCGGTACTGCCGAAATTAAATAAAATACAATAGTTTGGTTGTGGCTCCTCAGCCCGTATACAAAAGCGTGAATTCCTGTGAAATTGATCCACATATTAATATATTCGAACTAATGGACAATTAGTAGTATGTATGCTTGAATTTGTAGTATAGAAATAAAATAGCAAGATTAAGTAAATTAGCTAAAAAAACACATGTCATCTGGCTCCTCAATCCAGACACTTGCATTTAAATAATTGACTGTATCTACCTAACTATAGAAGATAATCAAAAGCTTTATATGCCAATATTTAGTAGAAATTTCTACTAAATATCTATGTACAAAATAACATTGTACAATTTGGTCAAAGGAAGTTATGATGATTATTCGATATTCCATATAATTCACTATATAGGGTGACCATATCGATACTGGCAAAGAGAATAAAAATATGGTTAAGTACCCGTATTAAGGTAGCGTATTGTATGTTTTGCTTCGTATGTACAAAACGTTACGCGTACGTAACGTTTTGTAATAATTAATTAATTAGATTATTTATTTATTTATTTAAATAATAAAATGTAATGCGTACGTTAACTTAAAGTAAATGAGACACTAACCCGCATTGGGCCAGCGTGGGAAAGCCTGTTCCCAGCAGTGGGACGTGTAAGGTTGTTGATGATACTCATGTGGTATTTCCGACTGCTGATACAATTGATTATTAAAATGAATACCTACAACTCTTCATACTCTAGTTTTTGAACACGACCAGAAATGGAATTTATCACAATTGCGGTTATATAGCATTTGTTTAAGTTTATAGGAAACATAAACAGAATTTTACAAATTGTCATGAAACTAACTTAGTTCTGGTAAAGAATCATAGATGGCTCTTTTATTTATTTGTTGATTCCTAAATCACGCAAACAGGTTTACATTCTAAAAATTCTTAAGAAAAATGTAACACTTTATCTAGCTTTCGATCACTACTAATAAACCATACATGTTTTGTGGTTTTGATTGAAATCTCAACCTCGACCTTTTGATTAATTATAGTAAGTACTTACCTACATTAAATACTATTGTAGTAATATAAAACTAACTAATTAACAAAGTAAATATAAAAATAAGAAAACCTGAACTCTTAGCATCATAGGATGTAAACTAAAGATTGCGTGGAAAGATTGCTATATCGTTGTTGTTGCTGAGCTGACGTAAATTAACTGTGTCGCGTAGCGGTGATAGAATACTACCACCCTCTTGGGTGACGTAAAAGGCAACTTTCGGACTAAAGACTGCACATACATACATCCAACAGCATAGAACGGCGATAGGCTCATCACCTGTCACGCTGAGCACATCAGCACTCGCTATTTATTGAAAAGTGGACTATGGTAAAGGACTGCTTTAATTTGCTGTCCTTATTGCCTAGTCTCTGTCTAAGCTTTCGGGGATAATAGTCGTGATTATATGTTAGCATGTGTTTGTACCTACTAATTAAGTTTTCATGGAACATTATCAAAATGCAAAGACAAAATATAGAAATTTGGAGTCATTTTTAAAACTGTAGAAAAACATTATCTTTTAAAGCAACTACCTACAACTAATTTAACATTTTTAAAATATTTTGAAGTACAACTTACGATTTTAATGAACCTTTAAAAGAAAGGACTGAAAATGTTGGTATAATATGTAAAAGTCGAAATCACTTTCATGTTTAAATCTTCGAGTTGGCAACATTACGCTAGAGCCGAGTAATAAGCGTGTATACCTACCAAACTGTTGTAAACCGAAGTTTTCAACAGCGGTTTACAACAGTGTGGACAGTTGTTTGCAACGAAAGGAGACCCGGCGTTTTATGCATAAGTTGTATACCTACTTTTTTAATTTTTAATCTGTAATTCATTGTCATCTGGCAATATCTGTCAACAAATGACAGTTGTACAGCCGCTAGCTGTAAAATCAAACATACTTGTGACGGAAAACATCAACGGCGGTTGTAAACTAAGTGAAAGCCTTGTTTTCAACAAGTGTGGACGGAATACAACAGCGCACAGTGTGGGAAAAACGCAATCTAGCGGGATTTAATTCCTAATCGCGCTAACCTAATGGTTTATGTAATAAATAGTGTTATTTAGTGCTTCAATTAAATAATAATACTAGGAAGTTACAAACCATGTTATCTTATTACATTACAAAAAACGTATGCAGTAGGTACAAATTTATTGTTATTTAAATTAATCACTTAATTTACCATCTATCATATTTGAGCTGGATTCTGTTAAGGTTTTTCCGGGAAATGTTACCCATTGAACTCATTGAAAGTTCTCTTACGATAGCAGCAGCAGCATCTCTTTAACCAGATTTTCGAAGATTACATTCAGTCGCAATTATAATTTCTTCAGGGCTAGTGGACTGGAAAAGATTTTGAACTTTTTGTTTTTTTGTTTTATCGCAACATTCCATAAGACATTTTTGTGGTCTTCCTGGTGAGATGGTACATCTCGCAAAACACTATCTGGCCAGTTAATGTAATTTAACCATGTTATATTTTTGTTCAACAAGCGTTCACGATGTCTACCGCTTGCTGCCCATTTTTCTTCAAATTTGCTGCACAACTTTCTTAAAAAGTCCTTAATTTCCTTCACAGCATCTTAAGAAAACTCACTTGATCTTTTACAAACGCAAAAATAGCATTAAATCGCTCGTTTTTTGCGTTTGCAGTCCAAATATCGAAAATTTATTTTTTTGGTATTTCGGTAGGCATTCTGAAAAAGGAAAAAAAATGTATGGGTGTCGCAAAAAATCGCAAAATGTATCAACTGTACTTTAAAGTTAAGCCTCTGCACTATTGAGTAAACTAAAAGAAAATACAGGATAATACGGGCGTTTTGATATATGCACAAATTTGTTTACAAAATCTCTCTAAAAAAAGAATATTTTTACCTCAGCTTTGAAATGATGTTTCTTTAATCATAGTTTCATTATAAGTTCCAAAAAATATACTTGAACTTACCTCAAAGATATACACAATCCAACAATAAACCAAAAAACTCTCTTGTGTCTATAAGTACATAATCAGAAATCGTAATAACAGTTGATGCTTTAAAAATATCGCATGAAATGTAAATGTACGACGAATATTGTTTACCCACTTTAACATTTTTTATTTTTTATTTTGAGTTACTTACAAAACAAATTCTTAAATGCAGAAGTGACTAGTAGGGTCTTAGGTATAAACAGGCAATACGGTATCTTCAATGAATAGATGTCGATATTTTCAATTAAATCCAGCTAGATTGCGTTTTTCTTAGACTGTGCGGCGGTTGTAAACCAGCCTCCGCCAAGGTGACCTGGTGGGGAGGCTTGTTTACAACAGTCTGGTACACGCTTTTTGTGCGTTACAAGCAGTGTTGCCATTTTTAGCAGGATCCTGCTTTTTTAGCATTTAGGCTACCTGCAGCAGGATGTTTAGCATTGTAAAATTTTTCATATTTGGACATATTTCTGTAACTGTTTTTTTAATTATTATTTTAATTCTTTCTTCCAGAATCATAAATCCTAAAATTTTTACGTACATAAGCAACAAATCTACTTATTTAATAGCCCTATTGACATCCCTTCTTTGATATACTTAAATAGTGTAATTAAACAAAATTTGATCCACTTGATTAATAATAATTTTGTATCTTTATTGTACGTACATTAATATAAATGAACTTGGCTTTTTTCAGTAACCACGTTGTATGTAGGTTGAAGATAGCGGTGTTATTTGTAATTTGTTAGAGGCAGTGGCAATACTGCTTACGTGGTTTACAACAACGTCCACACAGTGGACCGCCCGCCAGAGGAATCGCAGCAAGTTTATAAATACGCTCCCGCAAACCAAGGTCGTAGAAAGGTCAACCGAAATTTCGTTGCAAACATCTGACTACTTTAATACATTTTTAAATATAGGAAAAGCAAAGAGATTGATCTCATACAGTCTTAATATAACGTTATACGTAATGTGTGTTATGCATCATTACATTTTTTGTCAAATAAAGGCTGTTATATAAGTGACAACTTATTTCTTTACTTTCGAACTTTAACTTTAACATACAAACATACATATAATTACGACTATTATTCCCGAAGGGTTAGTCAGAGACTAGGCAATTAGGACAGCAAAAGCGACTGTATTAAGTAGAGGATAAACTATGGTAGAGTACTCTCTACCATAGTCCATTTTTCACCAAATAGCGACTGCTCATATGTCAAGTGTAAGTTGTAATTTCACCTGATGGAGAGCTATCACCGCCGCCCATGGACACCCGCAAAACCAGTGGAATCGCAGACGCGTTGCCGGCCTTTAAGGAAGGAATAGGTTTAAGGAAGGAATAGGAATTGGGAAGAGGGGTGTGGGGGAGGGGCCTCCGGAACCCTCACTGGTCGGACAAAACACAACAGCACCAAGTGCCATTATTTAGCACCACCCAGGGGTCACGTGTAGGGTCTCAGGGGTAAACCTACGGACGCGAGTAACTATAACCCCCAAAAATTACTTTTATAAGAATCAATAGTAAAATGTATCGATTAGACTTTTTTATTTATAAGGTTCGGCTTAAAAGCTTTTGATGCCAGTGCTGTAAAGTATTACAAAATGGCAGATGTGGTAGATAGGACATGATGAAAGTTTCACTTTGATTCCTTTTATAATGTTTAAACATAATTTAATAGGTACGGAGTATCTTTTAGATATTTGTTTACATTAATTAGGCTGTAATTTTATTCAAACAATGTATTTTATTTCCCAGATTTAGGTCTTATATATCTGTCATCAGAAATAGGTTCTGATAAAAGTTTAACGTTTTAAACCCTTAACAAATGACATTACTGAATAAAAGGAACATGATGTGATTACAACAGTCCAGTGTAATATAGGTTTTAAAAATGCAAAGCTAGGTATGTATTTATCCAATATCATCGACACTTTTTCATACTTATTATGAAAAAGTGTCGAAAAGAAAGAACAAAATTTGCGTTAAAATTATATAAATAATATTTATAACATTATAATTGTTAAGTTCATAATAATATATATTTTGTTAAAACTTAATGTAAAGAACAATTTGTCCTGTTTTCATTCATATAACATGGTCACCCTTAGTGAATTGTATGGAATATCGAATAATCATCATAACTTCCTTTGACCAAATTGTACAATGTTATTTTGTACCTAGATATTTAGTAGAAATTTCTACTAAATATTGGCATATAAAGCTTTTGATTATCTTCTATAGTTAGGTAGATATAGTCAATTATTTAAATGCAAGTGTCTGGATTGAGGAGCCAGATGAAATGTGTTTTTTTAGCTAATTTACTTAATCTTGCTATTTTATTTCTATACTACAAATTCAAGCATACATACTACTAATTGTCCATTAGTTCGAATATATTAATATGTGGATCAATTTCATAGGAATTCACGCTTTTGTATACGGGCTGAGGAGCCACAACAAAACTATTGTATTTTATTTAATTTCGGCAGTATCGCACTGAAATTTTTTGTAGATAACCTACAAAATACCTACTAAAACATACAAAATTTTCAAAAATGTAACTTCATTACTTTCCGAGTTCTAGGGTGGCTCCTCAATCCATACTGTATGGATTGAGGAGCCAGCTTTATATTGATGTACCTTAGAAAGTATTATACTACAAATTCCAGAATTTGTCCTACAAAATTATTTTTTATACTACTAATTGATGGTATGATTTTCCTTTAAAAATTAGGGGTGGCTCCTCAGTCCTGACGTTCATAATATTATAAGCTTCTAATGAGGTAAGTATTTAATATGCGTTTTATTTCAGGTAAAACGCGTCTACTTGACAAGTTTCACTGTTAAGGTAAACAAAAGATACGAACTAGCACGCAAATGAAAGAGATAGGTAGTATAATTTTAATGATTGCACTTCAAATGTTTCTTGTTCATAGAGTAACATTTATAATCGTAGGTGGACACTTCATTGAAAAGTAAGTACCTACACACGGCGTCATCCTTAGAACCAAACAATAAAGTTCAAAATTGATTGTAGAAATATGACAGTTTTGGGTAGGTTGATCTGACGCCGTGTGTACATAGGTAAGAAATAAAACATCATATAAAAGTAAGTAAATCATATTTATTGAAAAATTAAATAATTAATAATGAAAGAAACGAAATAAAATACCTACATATTTTAAATAGCTTCAAAACATATTTTTTTTGTCACTTTGAAAGTTTTTTTATTTCGGGGTTACTTTTAATGTGCAGAATGGCGACGAATATATAAGTATTTATCAATTATGGTTTTAATGAGATGTACTCGATGATTGAAAATGGGTGTCTTATGTTTTGAATGTTCGAAAAATGAGTCAAAACATTAGAATACTAAAAGTTTTTTAAAATGCGGCACTTTCGTTTCTCTACGTCTTCATTGCTAGCAAAATTAACCCTTTTTCATTTAAATGAGAATTTATGACAAATTCGCTTCTTTGTTCACGAACTGACCTAATCACTCGGAAACCTAATTCATTAAAAGAAAATAACATTAATAATCATTAATTATCAGTATAATGTATTATAAATAGTAGAAAAACAAATTGGCTATTTGACAGTTTTTGGAAAAGTATTTTGAAAATTACAAACGCTTATTTTATACCATGTAAGGTCAATGTGGGGAAGTCCGTCTAGGAGGTAAGCCCGTCTAGCGGCAATAACTTGCACATTTGAACGGCTAGGTTCTTATGCCTCGGTCGGTAAAACAGTATTACGGAGCTAGTTCGAACTGAGAATCATAGATGACATCATTAGGTCGAAAGAAATCGGTAGGCCATTTTTTTTCGCGTTGTGTACTTGAAGTAAAAACTAAAAAAAAGTAGAAAATCAAAGGAATTTTTGGAGTTTCCATGATTACGTAAGTCATTTAGTGATCCATATACTTATTCCTGGTAATGAATTCATTAATATCCCTTGAGTTTCGTAATTATTACCTGCAACAAAATGTCTAAACTCAAAATGTAATAGTTGGAAAGTCCGTCCTACATGCATAAGGAAAGTCCGTCATATGCCGGTCTTGCCTCGATTGCAGATATTGTCAACCTTTTCAGCTGCACGTATTTTATGTTACTATACGATTCTTTGTATTTGCTAGCTACTACTTAAAAGTAGTCGCCCAATGAAAACTATCATTAGGAACCTATTTATATTCAAGCTGTATTGTCTGTCTGGCTAGTTGGCTACAAGACAATTAGCAGGTGAGAAGTGCTCAGTGGCGGGACTATCATTACTGTTATAGACTAGGATAGAAAATTTGGATTGTCTTAAGCAGATCTTGAAACGAGTTGCTAAGAAAGCTTTTCTCAGGTTTTGCACATTGCTGAATTTTGTAATTTATTATTTTTCCTTATTAATAAATATATTATGTACCTACTTAAGTATCTACCTAATCTATTTATCTATCTAAGGTATCTCTATATCTCTTTAAAACAGGCAATTTTAGACAATTCGGTCCGGGTGTCGCAAAGGGGGTGCATAAAAAATACACTCTAATTTTTTTTTCACAATCTGACGAGAAATATTGCTTTCGGGAAGAGATGGCAAGATTTAAAAAAAAGGCTTTTTAGGAAAAAAAAATTTCAAAAAATTATTATAATTTTTGTAGCTCCATACAAAAATTATAATAATTTTTTGAATTTTTTTGAGATTTTTGTTGTCTAATGTGGTAATTTTAAACAGTCGCTACGCTGCGCTTCGCGATTGTCTTATATTACCTACATAAGTAGGGCAGTCATACATAAATTTTTCTAAGTCATACAAATTTTTTAAAGGGTCGGCTCCATATAAACTCAACTAAAAAAAATTGAAGTTTTTTTTCACATTTTTTTAAAACTTTTTCTATCTCTTTTTGATGGCAGTGTTTTTCGGCGGTTTGTGAAAAAAAAGTAAATTTTTGCTCGAAAATTTTATAAGTCCTGCAACCCCTTTGCGACACCCGAACCCTAACTTTGATTTAGATTTAGAAAAGTTCCTGCCAGAAACGACTTGATTTTCAAACTAATAATCTAAAGACTAATGCAAACTCATTATACTGATTTCTTTTCTTATATTTTTTTGCTTACTTTAAGCTAATGTCTAATACTGGTTCGAATCTTTTGGTATACCGGTCAAATTTCTTTGTTTTTAGCTCAAAACGGCGGCGTACATAGGACAAATACTTAAACAAAAAAATACAAATTTTGATTTTTATTAAAAAACCAAAGAAAGTTGACAGGTGTGCAAAAATATAGTTAAAAAATATCTGACCCCTTACATGATAATGAGGGAAGGTATTTGTTCATTTTGCAGCACTACTTATAATGTTCAATACGAAATAATGATTTATGTTTTTACTTAGTATTTTATTTTACAAAAAAGGAAATTCGTTACTTTTTTATTCAAAATGTTTGCAACCACTGTCACCAAAGATATGACTTCCCTTAAAATGAAATAAAGTAAATTATCATTGAAATTTAAACCTTATTGACGAATTCATAAAACACACATTTCAACGCCAGTTGTACATCACTGCTACAAACTGTTTTCAAACATATTGCGTCACAAGTTTTGGTTATATTGCTACTAGACGGACTTACCTTAAACTGCACGGGAAGTCCGTCTACACGCCGAGTTTTAAAAAATACCATATAAATCTAAAGATTATTGCAATTCTTATGATTTTTAGACCAATATAAGTAAATAAATATATTACCTATAATTTCCGACGACACAAGTTTTTTTCTCGAAAAAGCTTTATTTAGGTAATAGAAAAAGAATATTTTTCTTTATTCATTTAAAATTTCTGCGGAAACTGTTGATCACGTGACATTTGGCTAAATATCTGTGACGTCACACCACAATAAACAAACTTTATGTTGAAACCTAAAAGATAGTTTTTGAAATGTGGGGTCACACGAAGCTCAATCATGGCCCGTATCTCGGGTCTTGTAGTCCACAGACAAATAATCGCAAATTAATTTTGTTTTAATAAAATATTTACAAATTATCTTAATAAAAAAACTATTGGATAATTATCATTAAATTATAAACTGCCATAACCGACATATTTCATATTTTATTGTTGCAACTGTCAAATAGCCAATTCAGTGAAACTATTTTACTGCCGTACTCAGAGACGTCACTTAAGTTTTAATGATAATAAAGTCTCTTGCTGTCACTTTCTTAAGTATAGTGCTGAATAGAGAAGGAAAGACATTTAATTGTCATTAAAACTTAATTGACGTCTCTGAGTACGGCAGTTAATGTTTATTATATTAGTCCATTACATACAAAAGATAGCTTTATAAAAACGAAGTAAAAATAAAGAACAACGTCAATATCAATATTCGATTCTGCACTAACTAATTTATGTCCGCAGCGCACGCATCCTTATCGCTCTAGCGTCAAAACTAGATTGCCCTCTCTTTCTTCACCTGAACATGGCGTCTTTGCGACAGTTATTAGATTGTTCGGAAAAATAATTGAAATATATTAAATAATGTAAGAATATTTGCATATTCACATGTGGTAATAGAACCCTTGTATTTTGTTTACTTTAGAGTCATAATTGGTGCACTTCCGAAACACACACGATGGCATTTTTGATTTATTTTGGTAAGGACACAGGAACAGAACTCGTGATTGCGCTCGACGCAGACTAAATACAAGACGTCCCAATTAGGACGTATTTGAGTCTTCACATCGCGCTCTTAACATATCTGTTGTATATAATATCATTGGCTATTACACTAGCGTTTCGAAATTGGGATTTGTATGAATATCCATTATTACCCAAAACATGTAAGCATACATGGTCTATTAAAACTTCATCGCAAATAGAGAAACCGTGATTTGTTATTATTGCCTAACAAACCAATCGAAAACATAATGCTGAAATGTCAATGGCTGAGTTCGACCATTGCAATGTTCGTGACGTAGCTAAAAGTGTTTTTAAATTCATCATATTACCCCTACGAAGGACTTAACATCAATTTCTCTGACAACAAGTTTTTATTAATATACGAACAGTATGCAAGGTTTCAACAGTCTTTTCACGGACGTCGATCAGAACCGATGTTGAGTTTGAAGCAACTCGGCTGCTTAAAATCAAAACATGTAGTAACTCGTTCCAACAAAAATGTTCAGGAGAGCCAAAAAACGGGTCGGTCACTTTGATTCGTTGGCCCGAGGAAACCAGAAATGATAGCGATTGGGGTGTTTGTCCAAAATTTGTGCTTTGTGTGTTTATAATAGTTTGTAATACTTACTCGTAATCGTTTTATAGTTTATGGTTACACTTAAATCGCTCACGCTTTATTTTTATTTGTAATTTTTCCCAAATAAAACTATAAAAACAATATTAATACTTAGTAAGTCT
This sequence comes from Scoparia ambigualis, assembly GCA_963921215.1. Classification (NCBI taxonomy): domain Eukaryota; kingdom Metazoa; phylum Arthropoda; class Insecta; order Lepidoptera; family Crambidae; genus Scoparia; species Scoparia ambigualis. The sequence goes on from OY992509.1 coordinate 9,193,539, forward strand.
GCTTACTTACTAGGTTATCAATTTGATAAAGTAAAGACTATACCATCACTATTGTATGAACTTTCAGAATTAGGAATGGAAGTAGGGTGACTTGATACCATTCCAGGTTTATATTTTGTCTAATACGTGTCTGCATACAAGATAAAATTATACAAACACACGAATGCGTGCACACATACATACCTACTTAGGTACTTACACAAGGTATAGATAGATAGATAGATAATACTTTCATTGTAACAGTTTACATTAAACACAAAAATAAAAAACAAGTACATTACACAGTTACAATTTGGCGGTCTCATCGCTATAAAGCGATTTCTTCCAAACAACCAGTCGGATGGAGAGAATTTAAACACTTTCAAATCGGAGGTGCAGACATGTCAAAGGCTCATAACTTTTTATTAACACAAAAAAAATATTAAAATTTAAACAAAGATACCATACATACATAGTGTGTAATGTAATATATACATATACAATACTTATACATAATAGTCTCAGGTAGGGAGTAGCGAAAATAGCAGCCTTGCAGCGGGATAAGGTTAGAAGGAGAGGAAGAAGTTTTTCCCGAGCTCTTTAAAAAGTGTTCACAGACTGCGCACGCCTGATCGCAACTGGAAGCGAGTTCCAGAGACGAACGGCTTGAACAGTATATGAACATTCAGAAAAGGTGGTGCGGTGCAGAGGGGTTTTAAGGCTCAGGTTTTTCGACGATCGCAATGAGTGCGAATTGGATGCGTGGAGGAAGTTAAAACGTTCTTTAAGGTAGCAAGGATAGGTGGGATTAAACAGTATGTTGTAAAGAAGGGCGAGGAAGTGAGTATTCCGGCGAAGACGAATAGGAAGCCACTTGAGTTTAGCGCGGTATTCAGAAACATGATCATACTTGCGCAAGCCAAATATGAATCGTATACAAAGTTTTTGAAGACGCTCAAGTTTGTTTAGCTGGTCCTCCGTGAGATCAAGATAGCAGGCGTCAAGCATAGTCTAAAACGGAAAACACCTAGAAACCTCTAGGTACCTATGTGTGAACGAGTTCTTTGTGTGTTCATGTTACTTTATCTTGTGTGAGGATACCTATTAGATAAAAATATAAATCTCTCCTCCTTAATATAAAATAATAATATAAAATTCTTTTCTTTTTCTTCTTGTTAATATAAACCTCCGAGGGACGGGTAGGTATTTATTTGTATGACTGTATGGCATGTATTAATGCCACATGTTTATAAAATTTGCTTAATATTTAAATTATTTTATTTTAAAATATATATAATATATTTTAAAATAAATTTTAAATACATATATATATATAATAAAACAATAAAGTAAACCTATCTTATTTATTTAATAAAACCAAATGATTATATACGACCTTAACCTAAACAATATTATAATACTTATATTTAATTAAAACTATGACACTATAACTATTAAAACACTAACTATTAATTATGAACACAAAAACATAACAATTGAAATAAAAAAGTAAACTAAACAAATTAAATAAATTGAATATTTTTGTCAACCGCGATGTGTGACCGCTTGTACTTTAACTCGCTTCTATTGTCTATTTGTCTCGACGCAGGGCCGGTTAATAGACCGATAGCGCTAGGCTATTTTGGGGTCATAAGTTTAAAAAATTCTAAAGTTACTTTTTTTCTTGCTTGTCGATACAGTCGAAGCATAATAGTGCGTTTTGTGTCACATCTGTCACTTGCATTTTCAGCAATTCGATGTTTTGTGGTTGATTCTTTTTATTCAAAGCAGAAGTGACAAAATTAATTTAAAGTTTAAAATAATTATGGTATCATATCTATGATAGCCTGCGGAGTGTGCAAACACAGTTTGTGTCATCTTCGTCCAGTGCAAACTGAATTAGGGTCAGTATGTAAAAACATTGCAAACAAAAAATTACAATTGATGAAATAACTATTTCTTATCTCAGATCACTTTTATATGCCCATTAAATAATTTTGTGCCAAATTAGGCCACGCAATTGTAAGATTTTTTATTATTTTGTTTTTTCAAGCTACAAACACATAAAAAAATATTACAATGATTAGAGTTCACATATTCAATTTCATAAATGCATGAAAAATCGACTTTGTAAATTTGTGTCATTTTCATGCACGATATTTAAAGGAATAAAACACAAAAGCAAATTGTTGCGGTCTGGCGGACGCGGGCTGACCCGGGCGGACGCGGGCAGGCGACAGCGGGCGGGGGGGCATACGCACGCACACACGTTCGTTCGGTATGATTTCTTTCATGTAAATTACATACCTATCATATGAAGTATTGATTGACTCTTATTTATCTCCGCTACGTAATTAACAAATGTGTACCTACCTATAGAGATTACAATAATGACGTGCTAATTTTGTACGAAGCGCGTCTGCAATCCCATTACCTACGAATGGCAATGGTCAATATGGTCAATACTTTGCTCTGATGCCGAAAATACTGGTTCCGTTTTCGCGATAAAAACTTCGTGTTCTGTTGTCGCGATAAAGCTTAGCCACATCAAAAAAAACTTAGCGACCGACGCCGACGTCGCGATAATCTTGAACTTTGTCGCGTTATTGCAATTTAACTACCTAGTGGTGGGTAATATATTCAAAACATATATCGATATTTGATATCGGATTATTAAACTATGGTAGGTACATAATTATATTTTAATATCGATATCGACCATATCAGCAGACTATTAAAAATTCATGCAATATCGTGTTTTTTCCACTATTTAGTTTCAGAACGCATCGAATCGATATTGAATTTTGATGCAATATAGGTACTTATAAGTTTCTTTTCAATAGATTTAGACGACTCAGTAGTTATGAGTCGTTACGCGATTCTAAAGAAACGAAACGTAACCAGTTATTCCGATGTCGTCACCTGTTTCGAAACGAGTGATTTTTCGTAACCAGTGATTTTTACAAGTGATTTGACAATGATTAATCTAATAACAGCCTGACTAGTGACACCACATGCATGAGTATGCTGTAGCTAGTTACCGTTATTTAGTTATTATCGGAACTTAGTGACAATTTAAACAAGTTTTATATATTTTTATATTTTTGTGTGTACAATAAAGCGTTATATCTATGATCTAATAATTATTGATCTAATGAACTTTCCTTCATACTCTATCCAGGCTTAGGACTAACTGCATTAACTATGTAGCAAGGATAAATTGTATTTAAAAGTTCATTCTATCCAATGATTTGAAATTAATACAATAATATACAGTTACGAGTATTTAAACATTTTCACTTAAAGGTTTTAAAAGTTATATGAAGAATCGTTTCTGTCTTTTTACACCTTTTGATTATTAACAGATTTTCATAGTTCTTTCTAGCTTTTAACACATTTTTACAATATTTACGTTTTTTTGTTCTTTGTTACATTACGTTTTTTTGTGTCAGTCACATTTGTCACCGGTCGGCGTTACTCGCGCTTTGTGCATAACGTCGTTGCTCTAATAAACTGGTTACGAAAAATCACCGGTTCATTGTTCAAGCCGAAACTAGTGATTCCGTTACAGGCTGCATAACCTGTTACTGAAACTGGTTACGTTAAATAACGCCCATACCTACGACTCAGTCAGTTTACCCACGTTCTAAGTGAGTGAGTGCCTATTAATTAAGAGATAATGATTTAGTTATGTAAGTAGAATTTTTCTAAAATAAAATTTAGGTAAGTAGGTACCCATAATAATTTTATTTCATTAATCATTTACAAGCACAGTTATTTGTTAAAAACTACCGATCAATGATAATTTCATTAAATATAAGCGATACGGTACAATATTCTTTAATCGGACCACGTACAATTTAATGATCTCAACACACACCGCATTCCTAACGCGATATAGTGTTTTCAAAAATATATAGATTCAGACCGCATCGATATCGGATTTGACGAAATTTGATGCAATAATTATACGTTTCAATAACTATATACGATTTGTATCGCCCACTTCTAATTTCAACGGAAAAAATGGAAGAGGCAGTTGCCCTTTATTACATGTCGGCAAATAATGATTTACTGCATCTTTATTATTTGAACAAAATAAATACCTACAAGGGTGAAAATAAAAGACGATGGTGGATGTTATCTATCTATACACAAAAATCGGACAAAGTTAGTACTTTTATGTTGTTTAACTTTGCATAAGTTTGCTAGTTTTTAATACTAGTTTAATGGTAATATTTGATTATTTGCTTACAAATAAAAACTTTTTAAAATGTGCTTTTAAATTGGGAATAGGAAGGTTATAATTTCTTCCTAATAAACTTGGAAAAGAGTTTGAATAACTATTTGCTAGTTATTTTATGTACTCTATGGATTGGTCTATGGTTTTATTTGTTTTGCCGTCACTTTGATACTTCAGGTGTTCGTGATAATTAACTTTTGTTCATTTTAAAATTCTTGTTACCACTTAATTCTTAGGAGAATTAATTTGCTTTAATTTTTATTTTATTAAAATTGATAACATATTAAAAAGTTAATATTTAAAAGGCGGTTTGATGGCCGGGTGGTCTAGCGGTCAGCGCCAAATGCTTGTGTGGTGAGCACGAGCATGTGTGACCGAGGCATGTATGTTTATTAGTATTTATGTATGTTTGTTTATCCGTTATTCAGTCACCATAGTTCGGGATATGCTTAGTTTGGGGCTGAATGATTGGTGTGATAGTTGTGATTTTTTTTGTGATTTGGGTCTTGGGGGTTCCATAAAACCGGTTCTAATTCGTAATATTGTATTACTTCTAATACTTTATCGAATCTAAATCAATTCATAAATTATCGAAACCGAACAATTTCGATAGTCGTATTTGCAACACGTTCACACCTCTAGTTGTCTCGCAGTCAAAAGTATAACCGCACGAAATTTATCGCGACAAAATCCTTTGATGTGCGGCAATTAACCGACAGCGGCGCGTTAATGCTACGGCCACACTATTTTCAAGATTAGCTTTGTCGCAACACGTCTGGCCAAACACTTCGTCTTAACGCGATGCATCATTGCGTTAACGCGCTGCTGTCGGTAAATTGCCGCTCATCAAAGAATTTTGTCGCGATAAAGTTCGTGCAGCTACACTTTATTCGCACCTAGTTGTCGCACTTTAGTTGACCTAAGAGGAGTTGACAGCGAGACAACTAGAGGTGTGAACTCTGTGAACGTGTTGCAAATACGACTATTGAAATGATTCTGTTTCGATCATTATGGATTGGAGTAACAATAAAGTATTAGAAGTAATAAAATATTACGAATAAGAACCGGTTTTATGTTACCCCAAGACACAAAACACAAAAAAAAATTACAACTGTCACACCAATCATTCAGCCCCAAACAAAGCATAACCCGACCTATGGTGACTGAATAACGGATACACAAACATACATAAATACTAATAATCATCCATGGCTCGCTCACAAAATGCTATGCTCGTGCTCACCACACAAACATTTGTCGCTGACCACTAAACCACCCGCCCGTCAAACCGCCTATTTGTGCAACCCCGTCCTATCACTCTGCCTCGTCAGTGAAGGTAATTGCCATAAGCTTGGCAATGTCCGTGAGGGCGAAGAGCCTAAAATCAACTGGTTTCGGGTAGGCTGATCCCAGAAGATTCATTCTTTTCCTAGCAAAAGAGTCAGGGCACTGGTGATTAATCGGGCCTGCCTTCGACTATGAAGAATTTTGAGTGTCTTATGCCGGGTAGCTGTTTTCATTCGGTTCTATGCCTGTTTTGGATGTGGTCCTTGAAGGCTTTGTTGATGGTACTCGATGCTAGTACCACAAACGGCTCAGGACCAATATATGGGGTCCCTGAGCCCTCCCTAGCAAGTACATCGGCCATTTTATTGCCTTGAATTCCCATGTGGTACGTTAAAATCAACGTATCCAGATCAACCTCACCCTGTTGTACCTACCTAGCTTGTTTAAGGCTTTCGTGGTTTCAAGCACAAGGCTGGAGTAGATTCGAGGCGATATAAGTGACTTGGGCGCGGCTTGGCTGTCGCTCAGGATGAATATGTTACGCTTCTTGGGAGCAAGTTCTAGATTCTTTTTAACGCACAGGAAAATTGCGAAAGTTTCTGCCTGAAAAACAGAAGCGAACTTTCCCATACTCTGACTGTGCTTAAAGTCATTGCTAAAGATACCTGCTCCAGTGCCTGACTCCATTTTGGATCCGTCGGTGTACCAGATCAGGCTGTTTTTCTCTGGAGACAGTGGTCGGTGTCCCGAGTTGGGACATGTATACTGAATTTAGCTTTTTATGACTCTGTCTCTTTTATATCGCAGTCATGCGCGCAGCGTCTATGTGTCGCTTAGAAAATCGCATAGCTGAAACTATATATTTTGAAAACACTAAGTATCGCGTCAGAAATGCGGTGTGTGTTGAGATCACTAATTTATATTGTACGTGATCCGATTCAAGAATATTGTACCGTATCGCTTATATTTATTGAAATTATCATTGATCGGTAGTTTTTAACAAATAACTGTGCTTGTAAATGTTTAATGAAATAAAATTATTATGGGTACCTACTTACCTACATTTTATTTTAGAAAAAATCAACTTACTTAACTAAATCATTATCTCTTAATTAATAGGCACTCACTCACTTAGAACAAGGTAAACTGACTGAGTCATCTAAATTTATTGAAAAGAAACTATAGAAAAAAAGTACCTATATTGCATCAAAATCCGATAATGATTCGATGCGATCTGAAAATATATTGTGGAAAAAACACGATATTGCATGCATTTTTAATAATCCGTAGAAATGATTGATACCGATATCACCGATATTAAAATATATGTTAGCTATAGTTTAGGAATCCGATATCAAATATCGATATATAGTTTCGAATATATTACCCACCACTAGTTGAAATGCATTATCGCGACAAAGTTCACAATTATCGCGACGTCGTCGCGAAGTTTTTTATGATGTGGCCAAGCTTTATCGCGACAACGGAACATGAAGTTTTTACCGCAACAACGGAACAAGAATTTTACCGCGATAGTGTGGCCGTAGCATAACGCGATGATGCATCGCGTTATTATGATGAAGTGTTTGGCCAGACGTGTCGCGACAACGCGAATCTTCGCACTAGCGCGATAGTGTGGCCGTAGCATAAGGGTCAATATTATTTTAGATTGAGGGATGGACCGGGCCGTGCACGGGGCGTGCCGTATGCGTGGCCTGGATGGAGAACTGATTTGAGACGTTGCATACAGCATACATTTTGTATAAAAATTAGGCTCAGGGCCCTGACGCGAGCATGACGCTTCGATTCGCTTCGAATTTTGCCCGCCGCGCGCCGGCACCGCCGTTCGCGCCCGCGCTCTTCCCCGCGCTCGCCCTACACGTGCTTAGAAGTCTGTTTTTATTAAAATAATAAGAATTCGTGGATAAAAACGACACAAATTATGAATAGTGCTTTGTTACACCATAATAATCAAGAACACTTAAACTCTAATAACTTGCACTTTCTTTTGTGGCTTTTACAGGGTTTTGTAATAAAAAAATGAAATATCTATAAATGTCGTGGATGAATTCGACACAAAATATTTTGAACAACAGATTTCAGTACTCTAAAACGCGTAACACCTATTTAACATATTGTAATATTCTTTCAGAGCTAGTTGGGCGACGTGATAAGTACTGGTTAAATATCAGGGTTTTCGTGGACAGAAATGACACAAATTGCCTATGTACATCAGTTACTACTTCGTTATTATCATGACAGTAAAATTTTCATCTCTAATTTTCTTTTCGTCCAATACTGATCGAAGCGACAAATACCTAAATTTCTACCTACGCAAGTACCTAGGATGACACAAACTAATATATTAGGTTGGGCAAAAGGTCCGGAAACTATATGTGAAACATAAACAACTTTAATATTTTTGAAACCTCAAAACCTAGCGCTATCGGTCTATAACGAGGAGCTCCCACGGCGCTCGGCGCGCATTCGTTTCATATACGGCGCGCAGGTCAGAATAGTAGCTACCTAACTGTAGTAATATTTTCGTTCGTAGAAAACGATTTAAAGTATTAAGAGTAGTTCTATTTTGTTGGAAATAGTTATCAATTGCTAATTAACGTACGTTTTACGTTGCCATTAATAAACTCGGTTGTTTTCCGTCCCCAATTGGGTAAGTGTTGAACGAATAACTACTAAGTAGGTTTTTTCCTTTTAG